>JACSZZ010000009.1:0-600000 GCA_018467035.1 Scorias spongiosa | reverse complement strand
CCGGTATGCTGCTTGAGTTCTGGGGAGCGGACGGGACCCACTACATTCAGCATCCTATGGTCGCATGTGCTGGGGAGTGCAGATCGAAAACATATCTACTGTGGACAACTGGGTGTCGACGATCGTCTGGGTGATAGGACCGGATTGATAGAAGGGCAGGGACGTCACGCTCGACAGCGGATCGCATGCCAACGCCGACTCAGCTGGGGTATGCCGCGTGATAAAAGAGAGTATCCAGTCATAGGTAGAGGTGATGAAAGAGGTCATTAGATAGAACACAGCCAGGTGAGAAGGTGTGATGATGATAATAATAATAATGATTTAATGATCTTTTGTTGATCCAGATACCACGTCCAAACCCTAGAGAGAGCAACATGTTACTGTAAGCGTCTCGCGTGGGGTGCTGATTAGGTGGATATAGATGTTACCTATGTGCTTAGGTACGCGGCTTTGTACCATGCGAGAATCGTGAAACCCGAACATAGGCAGTCCTATCACCATATAGAAATATAGCCCTCGAAATGAAATTATATATATCGAGCAGGAAGCGATATGAAGAGATCCGAGGTCAGATGTTTGGCAACACCCCCATCGTCTTCTCATCCCTATCGTTCCCGACCGCTGATCTAAAATGTTGTATAGTGGCTAGAAAGGGAAATGGGCATTTCTACCGGCAGCTCTCCCCATCTGTATGCCAACCGTCAACCCAGCTCTTTTCTATCCAAAGACCCGAGTCTAGCACACAACATCTAGAACCTCGTCAAGTCTAGTGCTTGGCGGTGACGGTTTCGCCGGTGGCCTTCTCGACCAGTTCCTTGGCGACGTCGCCGAGAGCGACCATACAGACGGTCTGCCAGACACCTAGACCAATACGTGGGACGACACCACGGTAGAGACCCTTGATGCCGTTCTGGCCGTAGATGTAGCGGAAGGCAGAACCGACGTTCATGTTCTTGGGCCTGTTGGGGTCGTCCTTCTTGGACTGCAGCTCCACACGAATGACCTCGATGGGCTGGTTCCAGGCCGAGAGACCACCTCCCAGAGCGGAAGCGATGATCTTCTCAGGAACGGAGAGCTTAGTGCTCTCGTCCTTGCCAGTCACCTTGCGAATGCCGACCTCGCTATTTCGCGCATGTCAGTTATGGGTGTTCTCGTATGGTCGAAGTGAAACGTGAATCAGGAAACTTACGCGAAACGGCTCAGACCGAAACGGCTACCCCAGTTGGTAACCTGTCTGATGGCGACGGCGTTGACACCCTTGTTGATGCCCCTGATGCCCTCCCTCCTGTAGATGTCCATGAAGGTAGCCATGGTACCTGGCACCTTCTGGCCCGAGGCGGCGGCCTTGTGTTTGGTCATCTCCACTGTCTTCATGCAAGTGCAGAATCCCATGGTGGCGTACGCCTGGGCCAAACCTCCAGTCATACCACCGAGAATGCCACTACCGAAGTTGTTGGCGCCGAACGTCTTGGCGTAGTATTCGGCCTCAGAGGCGACAAAGAGGAGGACAGCGCCCTTGGTGGAGGCTTCAATCCAGGCCCATGGAATGAGACCCTGGTAGACTACAGGTGTATCGTGTTAGATAATTTTCCTCTCTTCACAGACCGACCAGTTTCCACTTCTGTGGCTTTGTATCCATCTCTTGCTGTCGCATTCGATCTACGTAGGATCTGCGCACACGGCTTTCTCCTTCTTCAGCGCCATCACCGCAGAGGGTGAGGTACCGAAGACGTAGTCAATGGGACTGAGGAAAACTTACAGCCCAGAACACCACCTCTGCCCCAGATCCTGGCAACAGAACCAGCGATTCCTTCGCTGCGGTTGGCAGCCATAGTAGTCTTCATGACCTCCAGAGGCTGGCCGAGGGTGGTGACCTCGAACAGGTTGAGACCTGCACCGAGCAGCAGGTTGCTGAACTTGACAGGCTTCTTCTCGATGACATGAGGGGCGGCGCTGGCCTTGCCCACGATGGGGGTTGGCACTCCTGTGGTGGTGGACATTGTTGGTGGATGAGGTTGGGAGGGTTGGATCTACTTTGGTAGATTGGAACACCCGTCTTTCTTCGAAAGCTGGATGAACGATGCCTGACCAAGGCAGTAGGGGGCTTCGTCGCCTGGGAAGTTTTGAGGGGATGGGAGGGAGGAAGCGTTGGGGGACGGGTTGCGGTTGGCAAAGAGGGTGTTGATCGAGAGAAGTAGAAGTAGGGAAGAAGAAGGGAAGAGAGAGAGAGAGAGAGAGTAGAGGATGGTAGCACAGGGACCGACAGACAGACAGACAGACAGACAGACAAGCGGACGGGGTGTGCCGTAGGAGCTACAGTAGGTAGCTACCTGCTCTACGCTGCTCTACGCTGGTCTTCCGTACCTCTACCGTTGACAGTCCACGATAACCTCTGCCTTCTGCCCTGATCCACCTCACCGACTCTAACCTCATCTCAACCCTCTTTCGACTTACCACTACACACACACTACTTTACCTACCGTCGTTGCTTTACGGGTCGATGACGACGGTAGGCTAGGAAATGACCAAGGGGGGAAGCCGACGGCGATGTGATGATCTGTTGGTCGGTTCTCATCTCGTCGTCTTATCTACACTAAGGCATTGCACCGTGTTCGTATTGCATCGCATCGCATCGCATCGCATACGGCATTCTATCTCCCATTCGTTTCATTGTCTTAACAATAACCACGTTATGTTGACGTTCACCGTATGCAGGCCCGGAGGATTGGATGAAGGGTGGGTGAAACCGGGACGGATGTCTTTTCTATTTGCATGTTGAGCAAGCTTGTCAGGATGGCATCCATCACGTCTTCCTTCTGGCACTGCATGCGCTGTGTTTGTATGTGTGTGCGTGTGTGTGTGTGCTGCGCACTGCCGTTGAGTGAGGATGCAGGTCATGTTCGGCGCGACGAACCTGCCAACCAGATGCGATCTGCAATATGATGACCGTCGTTAACCTACCGCGATGCAACGTACATACGTATACCTGGGTATGTATGGAGAATAGAGGATGAAGGATGGAGAGGGCGCGGTAATCTGCAGCACTAAACGATCAGCTATATATCAATCTTCGCGTCCTCAACACGTAACTCAGACGACATGGGTGTTGTGAAGCAGCCATGCGATACAACAATCCTAGCGTTGAGAGTTCCACCCTGGCCTTCAACAAGACGCCCATCTGGGGACTGTACAACCACCGAAGAAGAGCAGTACAGACAATGTACAGTCAATACATGCCGTACCTGGTGGCAGTCGAGCACCAGCAGTCAGTTTACCATGACCACCAGTTCTCCTCCTCTCCGCCGCAGTCTAATAATAATAATAAATCCGTCAACCGCAAGCACTATACTGTAACCACAACAGGCCGCGCTACGGACCACCGCAGTGCACACCCGCATGCGTAGATGAAACTCTATTATTATCCCCGGGCACCCCCCCTTATGCCATACCTCCCAGCCAGACCCAGAATGCGGTTCAATCTAGGCAATAGTCGATCCCATTTTCCCACTAGGTCGATATCAAAATCCCAGAAAATCGGACCATTCCCAAGTGTTTCCTGCTTTCGCACGCCGGACACCGGACCTCCGCCGGCAAACAATTTTCCTGTGCACGTTTTTGTTTTTCTTTCCGATTTCTTGTTTCTCGCCGAAATAAGGGGGAGGCGCCGGATGTTGAAGAGATGTGGGTCGGGTAAGGGGGTTGAAGAAGAGGAGAAGGAGAATGCACTGCATATGCCCCATACAAATGCCAGTCCGATGGGAGAGATGGCTGCCGCACTGTGATGCTCGCTTCTGCAGATGGATGAGGTCCCCAGCAAAAAACATGCGGCTGGAATCTGCAGCGCAGCGCACCGCCTCGCATCGCATCGCAGTTGAGAGTACCGTACGGTACATACATACAAGTAGGCCAGGGTACTGTACACCACCATGCGCCTTGCGGCTGGGGATTGGGGGCGCTAAAGCTGGGGGCATGGGCATTGGGGCCATCCGACGATGCTGTACCGTACCGTAGGAGGTAGGTACCTATATTATGTAGGTACTGCACTGCAATGTAGTGGCGTACTGTATTGCATGTACAGGCATGCATAACTGTGGTGGTCGTATCGACCTTCCAGCAGGATGGCATTCCGTACGATGTCAGAATCCTCGCTGCGACTTGCATCCCACATCGCTACGTCCTGCATCCTGCATCCTGTGGGATGGATGGGAGGCTCCACAGGATTCCGCTGGGGGTGGGAGTAAGTAGGAGGCAGCGGAATGCGTGGGTCTTTCCGAGAGCCTGTCATGAGAGCGAGAGGGAGAGAGGAGAAAGATAAAGAGAGAGACAGAGAGAGAGAGAGGGGTTGTGGTTTGTGTTGAGCAGTTCAACGAGCCCTCCCAACCAAACCAAACGCAAACTGCTGTGCATGGGATGCACTGTCTGTAGTGTACTGTTATGCTGTATCTGCTCCGCACTGCGCTGCATGGCTGGCCACAGGGAGGTGCGGATATGTGCGGTACATACTTATTGTTACAGTAGGAGAAGGTTTGATTGCCATTTCCCAATGCCAATGCCAATGCCAATGTTGATATAGATTATCGATATACCAATGCCAGTTTCAGGGTCAAATCCAGAGTCCAGTGCCAGTGCCAGTGCCAGTGCCAGTGAGTTACGTACTGCAGATCTGGATGCTGTTGGTTTAGGTATGGTGTGGATTGTCGTCGACTGTCTTTGTTTGCCCCTTGGAATGTAGGTACCTAGACTTTTACTCTGTCTCTGTCTCTCTGTCTCTCTCTCTCAAACACACACATGCGTAAGGAATCTGGAATGACGTGCCAGGGTCTTAGCTCTAAGTAACCTTGTATGAACATTTAAATCAGACAGCTACCTGTGTGGCCGACCACATAGATCACATCATTCAATGAATTGGGCAAGGCATTAGAAGTTGGAGATTATCTGGGAATAATTGGAAAATGTACATGAGCTACACCAAATAGATCCTCAACTTCCCCAGGGTTGTATGATCAGACAAATAATACACGCCTCGAAGTGTCCTATCTTGCTTGTTGTTGCGAGTTGTGACTCGTCGACCCATCCATTCCAACTAGATTTTCATGGGTCACGCTAAAGTACGACATATCGACTCTTCACCTTCTTCAGTTTCAGATCCGAGCGAGCGTAGTCATCTCCGAACCACCACACGAGCGTTTTGCGATTGCAACACGGGCTGGCAGTTTAAAGCTTGGCGCCGACGAGCTTGGCCCAGGCGTCGGTGCTGAAAGACTTGGGCCTCTCGATTGGGGCACCGACGGCACGGTCGATGATGAGCTGGGGAAGGACACCGATGGCTCTGCTAACACCGAAGAGGACGGTGTAGAAGTTCTGCTCGGTCAGACCGTAGTACTGGAGCAGGACACCAGAGTGGGCATCGACGTTGGGGTATGGGTTCTTGGTCTTTCCGTGCTCGGTGAGGACACCAGGAGCGATCTTGTAGACCTGGGACACGAGCTTGAACAGAGGGTCGTCAGGCAGGTGCTTCAGGGCGAACTCGCGCTGGCTGACGTAGCGAGGGTCAGTCTTGCGCAGGACGGCGTGGCCGTAACCTGGAACGACACGGCCAGCCTTGAGGGTGTCCCAGAGGTACTTGGTGATGTTCTCGTCGCTGAGGTCGGTGCCGACAGCGCTCTTGAACTCGGTCAGCCAGTTGAGCACCTCCTGGTTGGCGAGACCGTGAAGAGGACCGGCCAGACCGTTGAGACCAGCAGCCAGCGAGAGAGCTGGAGAGGACAGAGCAGATCCGACCAGGTGGGTGGTGTGGGCGGAGACGTTGCCACCCTCGTGGTCAGAGTGGATGGTCAGGTAGAGACGCATCAGCTCGACGAAGTCGGCGTTGCCGGCGAAACCGAGCTGGTTAGCGAGGTTGTAGCCGTAGTCCTTGTCCTTCTCGACAGCGGCGACCTTGCCGTCCTTGAAGACGTTGCGGTAGATGCGCGCAGCGATGGTGGGGAGCTTAGCAATGATGTCCATGCTGTCCTCGAAGGCGTGCTCCCAGTACTCGGACTTCTTCATGCCCTTGGCGTAAGCCTTGGAGAAGGCCGACTCGTGCTCGAGAGCGGTGACGGCGAGGGAGAACTGAGCCATTGGGTGGAGGTCGCTTGGGCAGCGGTCGATCAGCTCGGTGATGAAGGATGGCACCTCGGACCTGGCAGCCCACTCGGCGGACAGGTCGCGGACCTGCTGCTCGGTTGGGACCTCGCCGGTCAACAACAGCCAGAAGAGACCCTCTGGCAGGGGCTCAGAGCCACCTGGAGCCTTTGGCAGGAGCTCCTGGCACTCTGGGATGGTCTTGCCACGGAAACGGATACCCTCCTCAGAGTCCAAGACGGAACCCTCCCAGACGAGCGACTTGATGCCACGCGCACCGCCGTACACCTGGTCGAGGGTGACCTCGCCGACGACCTTGCTACCATACTCCTTCTTCAGCGTCTTGATCTGGTCGATCTTCTCTGGCAGGGAGGCGGCGAAGGTCTCCTTGAGGGACTGTACGGGTAAGGGTGGTTAGCGAGCTGCTCTAGCACCCGTCTCATCGGCTGGTCAAGCGGATCGTACCTTGTTGGCGGTGGCATAGGAGCGGGCAGCCTGGAAAGCAGCCTTCTGACCGAAGGGGGAGGTCGACTGAGCGACGGCGCGGCGCAGGGCAGTCCTGGAGATGGAAGTAGCTGCCATTGTGGATGTGATGAGGGTTGGAGAGTGGAAGAAGGGCAATGGAGATGGAGATGGAGGAGGAAGAAGTAGGTGAAGTTGAAGTTGAGATGGTGGTGGTGGTGGAGGTGGTGCCGGTCTGAGGCAATGGGACAAAAAAGCACGTACAGCGCGCGCTCATCCGTAGTCCCCGACTTCATCCATACACAGCAACCCACAGCCTCTGGGAGCTCCTGTCGCCCATACTCTTGGGGTAAGGCGGCCTGCTGAAGCTACCCGCAGCTTTGCTTAAGGGGGGTAACGGGAGTCCCCGCACCGCCCGAGGTGGGAAATGTGTTGAGAGCCGGCCATCGGAGCTGCACGGTTGGCTCCTGGTTGGCGGCTTCGTCCACTATCCCCTGCTTTTGCTGCATTTCCCTACAGTGTTGGGTGCCCCAATGGCTCTCGTCTCGCGCGTTGCTACTGCATCATCTTGTCTACGCCCTGGGCTGCTCGTGATTGTTGATGAGAGACGCTATCAACTCGAATATGATAATGACGATGTGCCACGAGCCATTGGGCTTGATAAGTACATGACTGTCTGGATATCTCGCATGCCTCATCTGGCGTATCGGCGATGGTAAATAACCCGTGCTGGTCTCATCGCGTAAAGCTGGGTACCTTTCAGTCCGTGCTGTAACCTGCACAGTTCCGGCGGACATCCGAATGCGGCTCTACACTTCCGCGATTTATAAGTCACGTGATACGTATTATCTTCCATCAATTACGGCCTAGGAGGTAACGCTACCTTAGATCGTCTGATTAGGTATGGTCTTCCAAGGATTATTCACAGCTTGCTCAATACCTAAGCTTAGCTCAGCATGCAAAACAAACATTCTTGCCTCAGGCCTCCAGACTTCTCCTCCTCCTCCTCCCCCCCTTTTATGCTCTGCCCGCCATCGGTCTGAATCTTTCCTTTTCCCACAACATCCGCCGCTCTCACCAACCCGTAATTTAATCATCGCTCGACCTGGTTTGATTCCCTTCAACGGGCGCAATATCGCTTGTGGCTGTGAACGCTTCACGGCTACATATTTGTCCTCGCGCGTGGAGTTTTCGCATTCTTGGCCATCTACACGCCATCACTGCACGCGTCTCGCCTCTTGACATCTTTGCGACCGCGCTTCAATCGACTGATCCTCACCCTCACCCTCACAGTGTTGAACAATCTTGCATCTTGCTCACAGTACCATCAGTCTCTTTTTGCGACCGCTCTACTTGCTAGCCTTTGAAGGCCATAATACCTCGAGAGTACTCGCGCGCGCGAAGTGGTCTTAAAAGATCAAGTAGCTCCAAGGATCCCAGCTCTGCTCATAAGCTGTGACTCGCTACCACCTACATTCAAGGACCTCTTGTCCTCACCATTCACCGATATTTGTTGAGAAGGACATACTACAAGCACACTATCAAAAGCCCTACCGACATCTGTGCGATCGAGAAAAGACTGCTAGGACACTTCGTACAGTAGTTCCCTAGACCGCTCTACAGGCACTCACTGCCTCACGACTTGGTGATAGGTTAGACCGCCAACATCTCCCTCAGGCTGTAGCCGGGTGTAGTAAAGGTTGTAATCTGCTTGAAAGCAAGTCTCTGTCTGACACGCTCTCACTCGGCTGGGTTGTATCGAAGTAGCATCGGCACACCAGTAGGCGCACCGCAAGCATGGCTGCCCTCAATGACTTAGACCCTCTCCTTGCATCTCTCAATCAGCTCAAACCACCTGGAGCTAGCAAAGCGAAAATCACCAGCATCACTGCTATATGCGTCAACAACATTCAGGTAAGCACAAGTAAACCCGATCCCGACGTCCACTCTGGATCTTGTTGGTCTATCCATCCACCATGCGTTAGACGCTCTCTCTCTCTCTCTCTATCTATCACAACCATAGTGTCGTTCTGCACGTCTTCTCATTGCAACTCACTAACTTCTTCATCCCTCAGGCCGAATCTGAAATCGTGCAGTCTCTTTATCGTGCTTTCAAGAAAGCTCCCCCAACCCATAAGCTCGGCGCTCTGTACGTGATCGACAGCGTAGTAAGGCAATGGATCGATTTGGCAAAGAAGAATGGACAAGATCTACACGTAGAGGGTCGTGGTGATCCCGGCACTTACCCGGCCGCCATTAAGAGGGTGACTGAATTGCTGCCTGCTCTCTTTGATGACATTGTCAAGGGTATCCCTGAGGATCAGAAGGTCAAGCTTGAGAATGTCATCACCATCTGGGAGAGAGGCAATACCTTCCCCAAGAAGATGCTCTCAGAATTCAAGGCTAGGCTAAGTGCTCAACCCGTGCAGAATGGCCTTCCTACTGCTATTGCTGCCGTACCCACTGCCGCTGCTCAGGGCAAATTCAGACCCCCAGTCCAAACTAGACCGATTCAGTCTCCAGTAGGACTGCCTGCACAGTGGTTGTATAATGAAGGCTTCATACCGCCTGCCTCCACTGCAAATGGTACAAACGGTCTGCATCCTGCCCAGCCTTCCCAAGCTCAGCAACCGGCTCCGTCTCAAGATGTTGGAAGCATTCTCGCAAGTCTTGCAAGTCTCGCCCCTCCAACTAATCTCCAACCACCACAGCCTCAAGCTCAACAGCCCCCAACAGCTGTACCTCAACAGGTAGCCGCTCCTCAGCTTCAAGGCTTGCCGTCAAACCTCCCTCCTGAGATTGCCGCGCTGCTTGCAGGACAGCAGCAGCAGCCACAACAGAATGGCGTACCGCCTACATTGCAGCCACCGTTCGTCCCTACACAACAGCAGTATTCGGCCCCATCTTCTACCGGCCCAGCTCAGCAACCGGCCTTCCAGCCACCGTCGAACTTCCCTGCCTTCCTGCCACAACCGCCTCCATCTATCCCACCACAATACGCTGCTCCACAACCGACTCCCGTTATACAACAACAGCAGCCGCCCGCAGCGGCTGACCCAATAGCTCCCCTTCGACACATTCTACCCGCCAATATCATCAACGACAGCGCTAAGCTTCTACAGGCTTTGGCATTACTTCAAGAGTTGCAGAAGGATGGTGTACCTATGGAGCAGTGGGGACCGGTCATCGAGGCTTTCAGCTCGCAGCAACAACAGCAAGCACCACTGCCACAACAACAACAGCAGCAGCAGCAGCACGACCAGTCAAACGACAGATACGAATTCAACAGCAGAGGTAGAGACAGGGATAGGAGCAGAAGTCCAGATCGTGGCGCTGGCAGACGCAGAGCGAGCCCAGTTTACGGTACCTACGACGAGATACAGGCTCGTAACCAGCAGGACGACGATCGTCGTGGCATACGTAGCAAATACAGGCAACGATCCCCTGTTCGCTCCTCACCTACACCTGGTGTTGGCAATGGTCAGACCGTTTACGTGCCAGGCGTGGCTATGAACGGCAACCCTATGCAACCGAAGTTCATTGGTATCGACAATACCCTACCTCCAAACCACGTCAAAGTTCTGTCTAGAACACTTTTTGTTGGTGGTGCAAGCGGCACACAAGCCGAAATCGAAGCCCTTTTCAGCCAGTTCGGAAAGGTGCAGACCTGTATCGCCAACCGCGACAAGCGTCATGCCTTCGTCAAGATGACCACCAGGCAATACGCGCTCACAGCAAAGCAAGGGATGGAGCACCTGCAGTCAATGAACGATCGTGAGGTCATGAACATCGCTCGCCAGACCAAGTGGGGTGTTGGCTTCGGTCCTCGTGAGTGCTGCGACTACGGCAAGGGTGAGTCTATTATCCCAATAGGTAAGCTCACTGAAGCGGACCTGAAGTGGCTGTCTACCGCTGAATATGGCGGTACCGGAGGCAAACCTCTTGAAGGTGGAATGGTACTCGAGGAGCCTGATATCGAGATCGGCGCTGGTGTCAGCAGCAAGGCCATGAGTAAGCGTGTCGTTCCAGATGGTGGTCCACATGGCCACGCAGGCCATCCTGGTCATGGTGGTAATGGAGGTGGATCTAAGAGGGACAGGAAATCAAGACACAACAGATTTGGTGGGGGTGCCCGAGACGATGCAGTTGCCGGCTACGGTCAGGCTTCTGATGGAAGGGGACCTTCGCAGCAGATGGAGAACTACGGATATGGACGGCCATTCAACCCAGAGCCTGTCGCCGTGGCCACCCCACCAGCTGTGCCAGGCTTTGGTTTCAACTTCATGCCACCAAGGTGATGTCAAGATGTGTGCTATTGAACCATCGATTGGTTTGTACCATAACGCATTGACTGGGTGGGCTGCATGGATCGGCAAACAAAAGAAGGGAAAACTTTAGGGAAAACTTTTGGGGAATTCCAAAAAGAGGGAGGTTATGTTTGTTGACATGGATTGGATGTTTTGTAACCCGTAGGTTGTAAAACTTTCCGAATAGGTAGCATTCAAATAGCAGTATGCATTGATCACTTTATGTTTGACTTATTTCCCTTACAAGACCGTTCATCCACCGTGGAGCGTGACGTCTACTGATTGGAGCTGTTTAATTTCATGAACTCTTACCTACGATCATCCTTGTCGATCTTGTGCGTCCAAAAGCCTCTGACATGCTTCTGGGCACCAGCCTCGTTGATCTGCATGAAGACAATCAGTAAAGCAGGAGAAAGACAACGAGCGTGAAGCTTCCGCAAAGAATGTGATTCTCACCTGCTTGATCTCGGCGGGTGTGAGCTTGAACGTGAATGCTCTGAGGTAGTCGCTCAGGCGCTGTTCCTTGCTAGAGGTCGTGATGGCGACGATGTCCTGATCGATACACCAGCGCAAGCTGATCTCACCAGTGCTCACGGCGTACTTCTTCGCCAGCGCCGCCAGGATGTCGTCAGCTGGGCCCGGAGCGCCCTTCGTCACGGCCGTCAGCGGCCCGTACGCTGCTGTCGCAATGCCCTGTGTTCCGCCACACGGCACGTCGTCAGTCTCTCTCTCTCTCACACACACACACACAGAGTAGCTAGAGGAATTGTCACGGGGTTGGCGAGCGAAGCCGTACCTTCTCCTTGTGGAACTGCAGCAGATCCGGGTGCTGCAGGTAGGGGTGAAACTCGATCTGGTTGATGGCGGGAGGGACTTCGGCGGTCTCGAGGATCCACTCGAGGTGCTCGCGGCGGTAGTTGCTGACGCCGATGGAGCGCACGAGGCCCTCGCGGCGCAGCGCCTCCAGGTCGCGCCACTTGCGCTGGTGCTCCGCCTTGTCGTCGCTGAAGAAGGGCGCGTGGATCAGGTACAGGTCGACGTAGTCCAGGCCCAGCTTGCGCAGGCTGGCTCGCAGCGCCGCCGGGACGTCCGCAATGTGAGGCAGCACCTTGGTCGTCACGAACAGCCGCTCGCGAGGCACGCCCGCCGCCGCGATCGCCTGGCCCAGTTCGGTCTCCGTCCGGTACACCTCCGCCCCGTCCTGGTGCGTGTACCCCAGCGACAGCGACAGCTTCGTCGCCGCCACGCACGCCTCGTCCAGCTTGTCCTCGTCGCCAGACTTGTACCACGCCGTGCCCGTCCCGTATCCCAGCATCGGAATGCTGTTGCCGTCGTTCAGCCTCAGCTTCGGAATCGGCGTGTGGATCTTCGCCATGCTGGTGAATGCTTTTCTCGCTGTTGTTGTTGTTTGTATTGAGTTACGCTGTCGTCGTGCGTTGGTCAGGTGTAGTCCTTGCCCTCTACCTTGCTTTGTTACTGTAGCTGTTGCTGTTGTTGGTGTGGCTCTGGAGAGTAATGCACTATATCTCGCGCCGATTTGTAACTCTCCGTTGATCCCTCTCACCAGTAGATGTGTCATGATGCGGATACCCCCCTTCGCAGCCCAATGGGAAGTGCTCAGTGGCGGCAGGCCAATGCCCACTTTCTACTCCTAGCTGTCTACCTACCTATTCACAATCCTTGGATGATCGCGGGGCAAACGACGCAATCGATCACGTAGCCCGCGTTCCTTGGTCCGGCCGGCTCGATCAGATTATTTTAGTCTGCTTTGGTCTGGTTTGATTGAGAGTTGGATCATGCCCCCACGTCAGACGGTGTCAAGGGGTCCGGGTATGATTTTGATTATCAATAAAGGTTGACATACTCGACTCTGTTTGCCCTCCATGGTGTGATGTCTGCTGAGATAGACGACGCATGACGGGGTCATAGATTCATACCGCATACGGTGGTAGGAGAACGTCAGGGCATGAACATGTCGGCAATATCGGCACTTGCGTTTCTAGACGGATTGTTCCTGGTCATTGAACTTGGTCGTTTCATCTTGGCCTGATATTGAGATACGTAGGTAAACGACTGGGACGTTGAAAGCTCTCCGGCCGATGTTGCTAGTCATGACGACTGAAATGGAGCCCTTTGTCTATCTTACCCCTTCAAGGCACATGATGCTGTTAAACTTTCATCCCGAAGCCTTTTGATGTGGATATGATCTGTTACGCTTGAAGACAACTACAATCCCACTACCATCTCATTCATCCAGCTGGGCCTCATGAGTTGACAATCTTCCTCGACATTTCCTTGTGATTCGGTTTTGGAGACGACCATTGGCTTCACCCGATGGATGTAAACTCTTGTATGCTGCTGGACACAATACGACCAATACAATTCGAATGACGCGATATCTGGCATGGCTAGCTTGGATTCTGGTTGCTTGACTAGAACCCTATAAGTTTCCGACGAATGGCTTTTGCTTTGGTGGCCCGGCGCATTGAATCATGCATCCGATCAATCGCCGCTCTAGTGGGAACATGGTCGAAGTGAATAATGCTCAAAGGCGACTGTGTGGTAGACCTTTCAGCAACTGTCACATACGTCCGTCTTGAGAGTAACCACATTCGTCCAATTCTAGTCAAGTTGTTTATGGTGGTTGCTTGTCGACTTCCGTCTATTGTTCAAATGGCCAGCTGCCACCAGCAAAGCTTGTCTAAATAGACAGCTTTTTGCTCAGAGTGCTTCGGCTATCGATTGGCTTTCCTAGGCTCAGCATATGCTAGGCAAAATAGCATTCAATTGACACGAAACACTTCATCCTGGGTACTCAAATTTGGCGACATGCTTAGTGCCGTTGTGCCACTGCTTGTCAACTGCGAGACTTGGACGCCATTGACAATACCACAAAGCACAATTCGACTGCAGGGTTCAAGTGGGAATCATCCTTTTTTTTTTTTTTTTTTTGAATGCGCTGCCATCGTCTTAGTTTTAACGTCAAATTGATCGCAATCTCTCTCGCTTTGGACTAGCAAGTTAAAGGCGCTGCCCACATTCGTTACCTGGATTCAGCAGTGCTGGAACGTTCTCATTTTGAAATGGGCGGCTACAGATTTTTGCTAGTCTTTGTCGTTCAACGGAACACATGTATGTACTATTGTCATCATTGATACAATGCTCTGTAGAACAGACCAAACACTTGGATGCACGGTTATGCAGGGCATCAACATACAATGATGATGGAGGACTGGTAACCTTGAAATGATTAGCTATGTGGTAGGGTTATAATATCGTCATTTCAATAAATCTGACCTATCCTGACCTATCAAATCTTCCGCCACGATGTCTATCTCGACGCTGTCTTTTCTGATGAATATGTCCAAGAGAAAGAGGCGAGGTTGGTTAGTAATGAGTAAAGGTGCATAGGAAGTAGTCACGTGAATGCTCTCCATCATAAAGCGTTACCGCTTTAAGCAGTATGTAAACATAACGTAGATGTGCTAGCTTTGTCTGTCCCCGCCTACTATGCAGCTTGTCTGTACAATATCCAAAGTACATGACGGTTGACCGAGAACTGGCTTGCTGTGCGTCGACGCGACAATTCCTCTTTTTCTGTCGCATTGCACTACCACCGTCTCCCCACCGCATGTTTTTTCGCGTTGCGCCTAGCTACACCTTCGCTCAAGGCTAAATCGATAGCAACATATACATCGGCGACTCCTGCCGACGCAGAGAAATCACGCGCTTCCGTCTCGCGAGAATGGCGCCGAGGAACGCGAATCCCAGACCTTCTGGCACACCTGGTCGCCAGAACAAGGCGCCACGGACAAATCAATACTTCGACGTGGGGAAAGTAGGGCGTAAGACTGGTGTGGAGTTGAAGGATACTGGTGTTCGCGACGAACATGGCATGGAACCTGTTTCTGGAATCTTCAGCAGTCCCGACTCCACAGAAGGCAGTGTCCGAGGGCCCACGAGCTCGAGATCTAAGAGAGACGATGCCAGTGCCAGCATGGACCTTCAGGACGTCTCTGCGCCTTCGGTGGAGAAGACACTCTTTGCGCGCAGGACACCCCATTTTCCGATTCCACGTGCGACACCTCCGAGGAAGAGTGGGATTGGCGGCTCACCCAAGCGAATGTCGCTTGGAGCGTCAGTCAGACAGCAATCCTTTCAATCAGAAGACAGCGAACCAGACAGTGCCACACGAAACGTCGATCAGCCGCCGCCTAACCGTGTCTTGGAGTTCGGACGCGGCGCAGGAAATGCGGCCATCAACAATAACAACCTTAGTCCCTTCAGGCCTACCAAAAACTTGAGAAGGAGTGGTGGTCCGGTGCGCCCAGACCCTTTTGATCTCCCAGAGGAAGAGGATGCGACTGCAGATGAAGAGACTGGCTCAGTAAATGGAGAAGCAGCACGAGAACAAGATGGCTTGCAGGATGATGAATTGGATATAGCTGCGCTTACAGATGTTCAGTTCATGCAAGATGATGAAATTGATGACGAAAATGACCAGCCGCTTCCTGTGAACGGGTCAGCAGACGTTGACCAGACTGAACAAGACGACTTGATATCACAGGAACCACGGAAGCCGAATGGTATCATCGAGACCTCGGCACGACAAAGCCCAATCAGCCGCAAGAGGACCCGCGCGAGCTTGGAGAAGGGTGCGCCTGACATCAGTGTCCAAGAAGAGTCCTCGTCATTACGAAAACGAGGGCGAGGACGACCGCCGAAGGCTGCTCGGCGCACTATCCATCAAGTTAAAGGTGACGTGGACAAGGCACCGGAAGCTCAGAGCCAAGCAGGTGACGAAGACAAAGCATCTCATGAACCGGTACAATTTGATGACAATGGGCAAGAGGGTGAGGATGCGGTAGGACCTGACCTCGAACCACAGGATGAATCGAGACCAGAGCCAGATACTGAGATACCTCCACCGAAAAAGAAGAGCAGAGGAAGACCAAGGAAAGATGCAGCGAAAGAAGCACCAAGCCAGTCTAAACCCACTTCCAAGTCGAAACCTCCTACCGATCTAGAGAAGATCAAAAGCTCGCAAAATAAGCCGCACGTTAATCGAGGTGTCAGTCTTGGCCCCTCGAGCAATGTCAATTTGAGGGCCCAAA
Organism: Scorias spongiosa; assembly: GCA_018467035.1. Lineage (NCBI taxonomy): Eukaryota > Fungi > Ascomycota > Dothideomycetes > Capnodiales > Readerielliopsidaceae > Scorias > Scorias spongiosa. The sequence goes on along the minus strand of JACSZZ010000009.1, from coordinate 583,994 downwards.
CGCCCTTCGAGGATGCTGGTGTACGAGTGTCAAGAGCTGGCCGACCGGTAATGCAGCCTCTACAGTTCTGGCGCAACGAAAGCTACACATGGAGGGAAGGTTCTATTGAAGGTATTATCAGGGCGGAAGAGGTACAAGAAATGAAGGCTAAGGCCAAGGCGAGAAGGAAGACTACTGCTTCGAAGAAGCGGAAAAAGACAACAGCCTCAGACCAGACCGACGACATCTCAGATACAGAATCTGTTAAACCTGATGATTGGGAAGAGGAAATCGGAGTTATTGCCAGCATGGTCGCAGGATGGGATCCAGAGACCGGTGCAGGCAATTCAGAACAGCCTGTGCAGGAAGGTAGGTTCTATCTCATAATGCGAATATACAGAATACATGCCATGTCGCTGACCTTTGCCAGACATTGCCTTCTCTGCCTCATCGATCGTCACTCGCGATGTTGCTAACAGCGCATTCACCTACGCGAAGATTATGACACTCCCATTCTTCGGTAGTGGAGTTGTCGAACTTCCACCACAAGGCTTTAAGCGTGCGAAGAACTCTAGACGAATGCAGATGGTCTTCTTCGTCCACGAAGGCAAGGTTGTCGTTCGGTTAGGAGGCACAGGTAGCCCAGAGAGCGCTGGCTCAGATGCTCTTGGAGAGGAATTCGCAATCTCCAAGGGCGGTGTATGGGTTGTCCCAAGAGGTGAGTTACCTCCCAAATTCCTGTCTCGAATTCCACCCTCTGCCCTTGATTCACCCCCTTTTCCCTTCCTCCCCCCATGGCTGCTTGGATTGGAGACGTTATCAAAGGGCGGTCAGCCACCGACCAATGCGCCACCGCAAACACCACCACACACGCAAACGGGCATCCACTTTCGTGTTCCATGTCACGACAACCGGCTTGGACAAGAGCCAGCAGCGAGCTTGGCATTGTGAGTCGAGAAAATCTTGGTCGAGACTACAATGTCGGTCAAATACCAGACGAACGGTGTCTTTAATGCACGTATGCGTGTGCGACACTACTCCACCTGGTCAAGAATCCACTTGGACAACGGCTACAGAGATGAACTTCGGCTCACAAGGTTGCACCGCACGAGCGTCTGTGATGGACCCGTCCGATATATCGATCAGCAATGACCAAAAAGGCCCTGGTGTGGTGGTTCGGCTGGCCACATATCATACACTCCACCACATGCGCATACAGCCAGTTGGCACAGCCGGGCCTTGTTCGAAAACATGGGGCATCACCCTTCTTACCGTCCAGCGACCGCATAGTCGGTAGGGAAGGAAGGGTGGTTTTGTGGTACAACGACCCCAACTCCTGGGGACGTTCGATCTACCATCCTTGTGTTTTTGTTTCTGTGCGATCTGTTGTGTCACCATGTCTCTGCCTGGACCACTCTATTTCTCCGTCGCGTCACCTCGGACAAACCTCCTTACCATCATCGCTCAGCCATCTGAATGCAAGGGGGTGGGAATGTCGTTTCTCGCTGTCGTAACACGACGCGTGACTGACATGGGCTTCTTTTTTCTCTCTCTCTCTCTCATTTGCTGACAACACCCACACAGGTAACAATTACGCCATCACAAACGAGAGCCGAACCAAGGCCGCGAGGATTTTCTTTGCACAGGGTTGTGAGGTCCCTGCGGAATGATGATGGTTGAGCCACATCCTGGCTTCTCTTTGGTCGAAAATTGTCGGCATATGCTGCACCGGCACAGAGATGCACGCTTGGCTGAAGGTGACGCACGTGTTGTCACGACGAATACCCGGGTTTTGTTTTTGCGGGACTATCAATGTCGCCACGATTTGGCGTTCGGGAGAGATACGTACTCTAGATACCCTTGATCGAGCTGAGTACGCGCTCAGTTGGCAAACTCCAATGACATAGTAACATGATTTTCGTCTGATCGCCCTAAGCCCTCAAATAGCTTTTCTGCAAACAATGGTCCTCGTGAGATTGTGGTGGTGGCATTGGTGAGCGCGTTACACCAATGCCACCACCGCTACCTGTCCTGTCCTCCCATCTAGCAAGAAAAAAAAAAGAACCCTTCTCTCAACGATCTATCACAATCCGTCACCGGTCTAATCGTCGTCGTCATCCGACTCCAGGTCGAGATCATCGTCCAGCTCGGGGAAGTCTCCCACCTCGACCCTTTCCGCGCGCACGAACACGCCATGCTTACCGCCTGGTCTCCCTTGATCGAAGTACCGCGTCCCCTTCACGCTACCGTCGTTATTTCCAGTAGGCTCGTCCAGCGACACGCCAACCCACGCGCCCACCCCCGGAAGCTCCGCGATCTCGCCAATGTACCGCACCGTTCCCCTTCGTTGGTCGTCCTCTGGCAGCAGCCGGCAGCGGGCGTCTGGTTTGATGCCTGTGCGGTGATTCATTCAGTATGATTACAGTCGCTTGGTGAGGACCTCATGCTTCCGCCTCCGTGCATTGTCGAAGCTTTGCAGACAAGTGGACTCGATGAACGGCGATTGATGAAACAGTGCTGTCTGCAGGCTCACAAACGTATCGCAATGTACTCACCTCTCTCTTCGACCCCCTTCCAAGAAGCATCGATCTTCATCTGTTCAACCACGCTAGCGTTGGCATTGAATCTGCCGAGTTTCTGCGCCCGCTTGAAGGCCAGCACGCTATCCTTGCGGCTCTCGTAATCCGCCGTCGACATCTCGTACTTCTCCACTGCCGATACATCTGTGTAGTTGGCTCTGGCGCCAGGTGGGCGGGTATCCGTGACCTGTGAGAGTTGGGCAAACACATTAGCGCACCTGTTGGAAAATCTCGTGTGTTGCGCGTCTTCTATCTCGCAGTCAATTAATCCATTCGTCAACCGCTTTTTCAAATAAACGCGCTGATTACACCTGCACTTCAGCTGGAATCGTGTAACATGTCTACTGCATTGATGCCTCGCGGGAATGATGTGCATTCGACGGCCATGACTAGGAAATCGTAGCCATGCCATCAACGGGTCGTTGGTCAAACATGCCTATGACTGCCATGGATGACTGTGAGATCAAAATCGACCCGCTGACATTCACGAAGCAAGTTTGCGGTTTTACTTCATCCCACGCTATCGTCGCAGCGAGATCTACGTGAAACCATTGCTAGATACCACGTGGGTGGCGACACGGCGACCTCGACGGCAAAAACCATCGGAGGAAGCCGGTAAGGAGATGGGTGCGTGACATATGTTTGATGCCCAAGACTGCCGCGACACCCGCCAAGAACGGTGCAGCCAGTGGGAGGAGACGGAGCTGAATCGCAGTACGATAGCTCGTTTCGACTTCAAAACTGCCGATAGTACACAAAGCATCGCAGCAATTAATGTCTCGGGTAGAACATCCCCTTGGTGCGAGATGAGACCTTCCAATAGGCTGGACCACAAGGGAAGAAGGAGAAGACACGGAATCCAAATAGAGTCTAAAGAGGTCACCTACATAGATTTCAGCGTATGCCTCCAACGGCCAGGCACCGATTTGAGTAGTCTCCTCGTCAACAGCTTCTATCGCCTGGCGTGTCTGCTGCTGCTGCTGAGGACCTGCTGTGAGGCTTAGCCTCTGCGAGCCGGCTGGTATACCAGTGATGGGCTCCAGTCGGGTCTTGAAGTGGGAAATCGTCCATGCCGGCGACACACGCCTCTCTGATGACGAGTTCTCAGACCTGATCAGCAATGGCACGTCGACGCTGCTGGCCATGATGGCAGGATTTTTTCAGATAAAGTTCCTAATACGCGTATTTGGAAGAGCGCCTGGCCTTTGCAGGTGATGATTCTCGTTCTCGTAGTGGGCCTTTCTTTTCTTTTTCTTCTCCTTTTCGATTGCTGGTCCCTTTTGCTCACCCACGCGACCAGCGTGTATGTGTCTCGTAGCAATGGCTGCAGCAGATAGGCACCAGCTTCCCCTAGCGATGACGTTCTTGATACCAGGATGTGTTTGTCGGGAAGATGATACCGCCCATGTAATCTCTGTCCAAGCCATCGCGGGTGGTTTGGAATCTGGGAGTTGCAGCCTCAGTCATCCATTTCTACCTAAGGCATCAGTCGCAACGGGGGAATGCGACGCGGGTTTGCTTCGGCCCTTCTCGTCGCCATGATAAATACAGCATTTCAACACAACGCAAGCCACGAAGACTCCGGCCATCGTTTCATCGACTAGACTATGTCGCTGTTGACACGATATGCCTTGGTTCGGCTATCGCTGGATCCGTATCAGCCTGGAGTCCGAAGCTCGGAGGACTAGTCTAGCTGCTACGCATGAGAGTTTTGGCAGCTCTCAACAACCAGGCTGATGGTATCCACGTCCACGATCCAGCCAGACATTCGCCTGCCTGTGATGTACACAGACGATTCATACGGTAATACAGACATACAACGTGTGCGTGGAGTGGCACAGCGGACCCCTAGCCAGACCCGGATTCTCGTCCGCGGAGGCGAAATGTATGACGGCCAATCCAAGGGCGGACGGGTCACCAACATGCCAACACAGCGAGCGTACCCACTTGCGCGTCTATCTGGTCCGCCCCCATTCGCCTCCACGAGCAAATACTATTTCTGGGTATTGGGTTCTGCTTGAGTCACAGCTCGCTGCCGTGGGTTGTGGGCACAAGGATACCTACCTCACGCGGCAAGGGTGATTCAGGCATGATCGCTTCTCCAGGCCAGAAGGCCCCGGCCGGAAGACATCCTCCAGTCAGCCAATCGTCCGGCGCCGTTGGTGATTTGGACAGGGAGTGCAGGACAAGAAAGGGTAGGGAAGAGGAGATCATGGATCCGATTCCTAAGGGAACCTGCATTGTGGAGGCCCAGCTAGTGCCGTGCGGGATCCGCAAGATGCGAACGCATCATTCTTGCCTGCCTGACTAGGTACCGCGTTGGCCGCTCCCTCCTGTACTCGCACTCGCGGCACATACATTATGCTTCGATCGCATTCCCCAATGTCATGCCACCACGCAACGCAATCTGTGGTTCTGCGAGCCGGCCCCACACCTTGCTGGAGAGAGAGTTCGATTAGCCGGGTGCAATTACGGCACAAATTTCCTCGTACTCGTGCCTTGGACGAATGAGCTGAGCTTTGATGACCGTCATGGTTGCATTGCCCTGCGCGCTAGAAGGCGGCATGCCCAAGACTAGAGATGTGCTAGAAGCAATGCTTATGCCTGGGAAGGTCGACTCCAGGAACATGTTCGGCGTTCTGCCCGCAGGTCTTAGTTTGGTGGTTATGGCGCAGATTTACGCTGGGGCGGCCTGCCCTCTACGGTCTAGGGGGGATCACCGCCGTCAATCACTTCATTACCTAGGTACTTTACCACCTCTCATGGCGTCAGACGTGCTCGCTGCTGTCGCTGCACCTGCCGTGCATCCTGCGCGGGCCCTGCTTCTGCGAGCGAGAGGCCTGCCAACACATCGGAATTCGGCTGCGACTCTGTATGGCTGCTCGCTGAAAATCTTGCCGCCCGTTGCCTCTCCCCTCGCCCAGAGTTTCCTGTTTGGCTGAGACTGCAAAGGAGGATAGTCTGGCACGTTTTAGGCTATACACATCCACACGCCCACCATACAGCACTTACTTCCCACTGCCGCCCTGTCCAAACCCCCGAGCAGTACACACGGCGACGGCTACAGTATAGTACAGTACACGCATTGCTGGCAACGTGCCCTACTGTACCGTACACTCTACATTTTCCCCCTGAGCCAAAATACCCCTCTCCTCTTCTCCGCCGAAAATCACGGTGGTCAACCCGCACTAATCCCGGAAGTGAGCTCTCTATGGAATGGAAAGTCTATTCAAATGGTGGTGAATTACCTCGGCCAACCGGCACCCGTCGTTCGTCGTCTGATTTACCTACCTCTGTACTTCCCAACTGACAGCATGTGTTTCCCTGGATCTCGCTGTGACATCTCCTCGGATGCCTGCAGCCGGTTTGAACCTGTGTGGTCTCACAGAACCACCGTGGCACCCTTCCTCCTCTGAACGATACCTACGGCGCAAGTGGCGTGTAGGGCGGCCTGCATGCCCCACACATGAGGCTGGACCCAGGTGCTATCAGTGCGATCATCTACTCTGAACAACAGTGTTGCCACAGTGCTGCACTGTAAATACCCTCGTGACTTGTAAGAGAGGTTTCAGTCGAAAGGTTGGCTTGGGCAGTGAACCCTCCCTCGCCAATGACTTGGTTAAACTACCGTATGAACTTGCTGTGGCGTGTGGAGAGAAGAACATGCCTGGCAATCTCATCAATCGTGCTGTGCGGTGGCGAAAGATCCACCAATTGATAGTCTACCGTAAGTCCTGCTTGGGCGTTTGATGACTTGCGTTGAGCAATATTGCCAACTCCGCAACTCTGCGCAAGTGCGTATGGTAGTAAAACCATCCATAGCATCGAGGCTCGGGAGCCCGTGCATACATGCCTAAATAACAACCTTGGTTGGAAAGTAGTATAGCCTACACAGTACATTACTTACGCTGCCATCGCAGTACTGATCTACGCTCGAATTTCAACTGGTGGCACCCTACCCGCAACTCACCGCTGTCGGAGGCGACTGAGACTTCTTCGAGTGTATTACCATATCCTTACGGGCACCAAAATCATACAGCCAACACTAGGAGCCTGGCCTAACGTTCGCTTCAGGACCTCCCAACAGCCAATCAGTCCGTGGATGTGTAGATGTATTGAGGGTCATTTCTAAACCAGCAAGGACCATTTGAATAGCCAAAGTTTGAAAGTGCCAGACCCATTAAACATCCGAATTCTAGTCACGTCGATGGCGACACTGCAGCTGTATGTACCAGTTGAAGGGATGCAACAGAGACATGAAGCACCGTGACGAGCCGCGGGCCACGCCCTTTCTCAGGGCAACCCCAACCCATGCCGGTCAATCCATGCTGAACATGTTGCTAAACGGATATCCATGTTGGCGGCTCATAACAGCACAGCTATGCACGGTTTTGTCTCCCTCGTGACACAGGGCTCATATCGCTGGGCGTCAATGCACCAGGCCAGCGTCATCTCTCGATGGAAAGAGAGGTTGAGTAAAGGTGAAGAAGAATGAAGAATGTCGAGCCTGATTTCGCCCATTTCTGATCATTCGCTTCCTACCCACCCGGATCACTCGCTCGGCACTTCACCGCCCCCAAAATCTTGGCTTGCTCGGTTCTTGCACCAGGACGTAGAGGTGATGACAGGATGATTCAACTGAACTCATTCGTGTACCCGTGTAGAATGACTTTCATGGGGCTCCTATGGACTAGCCGAGGATACATCGCTGACGGCGAACTCTGGAATGCCTCATGTTCACGTCTCTCCACTCGTGTCGATGATTTGTAAATGTAAGTAGGGCACGAATCCTTGACGCCCAATGCTACAGTACAAAACCACAATACAGTATTCTCGAGCTGATTCTCACCCAGTCGCTGCCGCCACCTCAAACAATGCAATCCCTGTACCGAGTTTGGTACCGTGGTGTACACTGCATGCACGGTACGGTACAGTACGGTACAGTACATTGCATGCGCCAGTCCAACCACCAAAAAGCTGTCCTCCATACCACCTCACCGTAACGTACCGCCCACAGATCACCGCGACATGTGTGTGTACTGGACTAGTAGTCAACAATTGGATCCCTTGAGAGAACCACAGCACAGAATGGGTACAGACATGTCTGTTCGTCGAGCAGTCTGTACCGCAAGTGTGGGAACCTGAGATCTCCAGACAAGCTCGGCCTTTTTGGCACGTCGTACCCGTTCACAATCGTGGCCAAGTAATACAGTATAAAGACGACTGTCACCAGTGGGACGGCAAGGACGGCGGCGAAGGGAGGTGGGAGAACAGGAGCGAGTTTTGATCTAAAATATGCTAATGCAGATCACCGTTCGTTAGGCCATTGCTCGCATGCATGCTTCCGAGACAGCCTTAAGACTCTGCTGGACCAATTGCTTTGCGGTTTCACCGCTCTCTAAGACGTCGTTCAGGCCTAATAACAGCCCCTACTGCGGGAGTAAATGATAGACGACTGCCTCCATTCTCTGCTATTGTCGTCGCCCTCTGTTCTGTGCCGATCTTGTGATCTTATCCGAACGGCGGGTAGGAAATGGCACAGGCATGGCACATCGCGCCCAGTTCACACAGACACAGCCAACCCATATACATAGCGAGGAATACAGAAATCCGGCCTGTGGTATGCGACTACTGTATCGACATGACCACCTGTCCTGTGTCCATTCTCCACTCTCCATCTTCCCTTTCCCCTCTCCGCTCTCGCTTTCTCACCCTCTACTACTGCTTGAATAGCAGTAGTGGCCAGCTTGGCGCGCCCGACGTCACAGGCGTCACACCTCTTAAGGTAGGTGATGTAGTGCTAACTGCCGGCGGTGCATAAGCAGAGATCGACAACTAGACTAGTCCCGGCTCAGAGCTGAGACGGCGACTGGGAGACTGGGAATGGGAGTCGGACACGCACCAGACTCGAGGACAGATGGTCATCCTGGCAAGAGGCAGGACCCGACCAGGCCCAAAAAGCGCTCCCTCCACGCAATTCCACACGACCCCTCGGCCTACAAACTACGGCTGGGTAAGCGCAATGTTGTCTCCTTTACTACCTACCTACCTACCTAATAGTGAAATCAAGTGGGGACAGGCCATAACACGGTGTAGGATGACCACAGCCACACACACACACACACACACACTCTCTCTCTCTCTCTCTGTCTACATACCCATACTCACGCACATACACGCGGTGGCACCCCCAGGCATTGGGAAACCCTTCTCCTCCCGCCCGAACACCCCCTGCTGTGGCGAGCGAGGTGGCGATGAAGCCCGCACGCGTAAGTGGATGTGATGATATATGGTTTTGAAATCACAGGCGCCGTATCGGACCAAATCAACGATGAAGTTGAAGGGATCACAGCACGTCGCATCAGCACCGCAATATGGTAAGAAACCCGCCCACTTGAATGCTTGTTTCATAATCTCATCTAAATCTCGCCACCTTGGCGTAGATGGACTATTTGGCATCGCGTCGAGTCTGGATATGAAGAGCGAGAAGTAGACAGGTGGGAGGCTGGGTCCCCTCTCCTCCCTTCTCCTCACTACGGCCTACTCTCCATTAGAGGAAGACTTCCGTTACCAATTCGCCTTCCCTACCTGGTAGAGTCGTCTCGCAACAGCGATAGGTCGAGCCATGTTTCATCCCTTGCTAACGTCCTGCCAACTTTTAACCACTAAAGCAAGTCCCAGCTGTGTGGGTAGGGCGGTGCGAATCTGCTGGTCGAATTTTCCTCCCTTAAATTCTAGTCGTCCTCGCGCCTTACATCTTGATGCAGCATGTCATGTCCCGTCTTAATGGATCTACCCGTTGCTACTACACTACTGTTGTACCTCGGCGACGCTACCCTTCTACACACATTCAAGGTTGGGTGTTCGCGGCCCTCTTGTCTGGTGGTTCTCCATATTGCTAATTCCACTACATCTATTTCCCTTAGCTCTTAGAAACTCTATCCCCATCCTGACCAACCCTCATCCTTCCCAGCTTTTCTTTCCCCCCCGTCTTCCGTCTCCATCTCGTAACTTTTCCGTGTGGTACCTCGGCGTTACGTCAAGCCTCATACTGGCCCGACCGCAGTAACGAGCAAGAGCAACATCGATAGCTGCCGCTGCGGCTTCCGATGTAATCACCCTTCCAAACAATCCCTTCCAAGTCTCACACCCTAGTGAAGAAGGATCGTTTTCCCCATTCGTTCGAGGAATCAAAAACTCCTTGGCATCAGTTTGTGGTGTCTTTTGTGCCTGTGTGGCCCCTCTCTGGACGATCTGCACTTGCTTGTCTATGCACCGATTACAAGGTCTGGACCGTAAATGATTGCTTATCGACAGATCAATCACTGCAACACTCCCAATCCCTAGTCTTCGGTTCCGACGCTTGACTCCAGCAACGACTCTGCTTCAACAAGGACTCCCCCAGTCGGATCTTCCTTCTTTCGATTCGTCATTGACCGACGGTCCTGCGCCTCTGCAACTTGATCGATTTGGGAAATTCACCTCTTGACCGCTCGAGCGCAATACTTCTCGGATATCTGCAGCTTTCCGCGACGCAGTAGCAACGATCCGCCTCTTGCTTGCATCGAATTTGCCTGCTTTACTCCCAATTGCGATATTGCTGCGCTTTGCGTCGACGTATCGATTGTCGTTAGTGTAGTAGAACAATCCTCGGGTCCTGAAGTCGATTGTGTCTTTACACTTGATATAAACGTCTTTCGACGGACAGACGGACGGACTTGACGCGAAAGGTCCTCAGTTGACGTCTTTGATCTCATCGACAAATCCCTCTGACCAGCCTTTATCTCTTCTCTGCAACCGGTTCTATCGATCCTGGCGCAGAATCGCTACTTTCAACGCAACCTAGCTGGCTGGATTGCCAGCAAAAGCCGGCAAAGTGGAGATATCTTCGCTGCTGGAGCGACCGACTTCAGCACCGTCGCCCGGCAATGTGAGTACGGGCTCCAACAGCAGCGTTAGCAAGGATAAATCAGCGTCCACTGCCCAGGCTTCAGTCGCACCGACGGCGACGGCGACTGCCACTCCTACCCCGATTCCTGGTCCACTGCTCGAGAATGTGTCACAGGAGCAAGAACAATACCAACACCAGCAACGCCATCAACATCATCTCCAACAACACCAACATCCTCCACCTTCGTATCTTCCAATGGCAGGGATCTCATATCAAGCGCACTACGGCCCTCCTCCACCACCACCGCCGCAGTCGCATCTTCCACGCCAATTCAACCATTCTCCTGCGTATCCCTCGATTTACCAACACAGCAGCCTTCCAGATCCAAGGTTACCGCCACCACCCCAACAACAACTTCCACAACAACAACAACAGCAACAGCAACAGCAGCAACAACAACAAACCCTAACCCCGATCACACAGACTATTGGACACACTAACAAGCGGCTCGCGCCTCAACACCCGCACCCAGCTGAATCCCCGGCCAAGAAGAAGCAGTCGAAATGGACGGCCGAGGAGGACGCGTCAATAATCGAGCTACGAGGAAATGGAATGAAATGGGAGGACATATCAAAGCATCTCCCGGGACGTAGCGCGATCAGCTGTAGATTAAGGTTCCAGAATTATCTGGAGAGACGTTCCGAGTGGGATGAGGAGAAGAAGAACAAGCTCGCCAGACTTTATGAAAGGTATGTCGTTTGCAATCACCCTCACTGGCCCTTCTTGTTGGTGGTCCACTAACCGAGATCATTGTTCTGCGTTTTTAGATTCAAGAAGGATATGTGGGAAAAGATTGCTAAGGAAATGGCTCTGCCCTGGAGAGCTGCAGAAGCGATGCATTGGCAAATCGGCGAGGTAGAAATGGCTCAGCGGGCGAACGTTCCAGTCTTCCATTTAGCAGGACAGCAGCCAGCAGCACAGTCGCAGCACCAGCAGCAGCAGCAACAACAACAACAACAACATCAGCAGCAGCAACAGCAGCAGCAGCCGCAGGCACCAGCTAGCGTAACGCAGCTAGGCGCATCTTCCTCCAGCACAGAACCCCAGACAAGACAGGGCAGCAGCTCGCCACAATCAACAGTTGGCGGTGCACGAATGGCGCCAGTCGCGCCTTATGTCGCTTCCCAGTCTCAGGGCCACGCGCACACCCTGCCACCGCTCATCCCACCGTTGAGAACACCGGTATCACCTGAGATTCAGCGATTGCAACGAAGCGGCAGCCAGTCACCTTTGGGAACACTATCCGGCGCGCCAACATCTGCTGGGCCGCGAAGCAGCAGAGCGGACAGCGTGCGTTCCGCGCCAGCGGCGCCGCGTACTATTGCAGACAGTCCCACGCAATTACCATCTGTCAGCCAGGTGACTGGAGCCGCATCAGCAGCGCCAGCATTTGGATCGGGTTCTGAGAGCGGGGCCACGTCTTCTCCTCGATTTACGTTACCTCCGGTATTGACGCCTGAGCCGGGGAAGCGATGAAAAGCTTTTCGCACGCTTACGAGGCGTCTTCAGCCCCAACTCGCATTCTCAGAAATTCTGAAGGCCTCACATTTGGCCAGTAATAGAGTGATTGGCCATTGCATTTCGGAAAGGTCACATGCGCGGCGATTTGGTTTCTTTTGCTTTCTATTCCCGCGTCTCAGCAAGCATCTACGGCATCATCGGCAGCGTGAGGTCTGCATTTCCTGACATCCAACGTGATGTCATTTTTCTCTCGGTTGCATCTTGTACTTATATAGCTCTCATGACTTTACGACCCTTGTCGTTGTAGGATACCCCAGCCCACCCATAGAGTCGGCTGGCACGAAGCAGTGGATGAGGCACGCTTTAAAACGGCAGAAAACAAATAATATCACTTCTTGGTGATTCTGCAATTGATCAAAAACCCCGTATCCATTAAATTGTTCCTTAATGATGTAGAATGTGCAATGTCAAGAAGCAAAACCATTGCTGGTTGTTTGAACAAGAAGAGGTCTTAGAGCCTCCGATTGGCTGGTGCTCTGGCAGACGTGGGGGCTAAATTCGGTCACGGTTCGTAATCCCCGACGCCTTGCGTTGCGTCTATCTCGACCTCATACAGGCATCTAATTTATACATTCATTGCGAATGCTTTGGAATGGGGGGAAACAGTGAGTGAGTGAGGAGATCGACAGAGAGATGGGAAGACGAGTTTCGGCCGACAGCCTACCAGCGACTTCTGATCCTAGGATATAACACGCTTTTGCTCAATAACCTCTCGTTTGAGTTTCTTCCGGGCAGGAGCTCAGTATACCAGGAGCGTAGGCACGACGATGGACAGTGGTAGTGGCAGTGGGGCAGACTCGCTGGGGGAGAACTTGCTGCAATGGGTGAAATCATTCGACTCAGCGGCTGGGAATGTGGAGGGGTGGACAGACCTTACAGATGGACAGGTGCTTTGGTCGATCCTGCGTGAGGTGGATGGGGATTACTTCTCGGGCAAACTGCCGGAGCCGGATGTGGTGGGGAGGGATGGCGAGTGGACACGCAAGTGGCAGAATCTCAAGCACGTCGACAGGCAGAATTCATTATACTACCGTGACATCTGCAATGGGCAGGAACAGCTTGCCGCGGCTTTTGTTCCGGACTTGAAGGCCATCGCAGCCGAGGGTGCTCCTGCTGAGCTGGAGAAGCTTATCATGACGATGATCCGCGTTGCAATGGCCTCACCAGAATCGAATCAGAGAATGGCGCAAAGGCTGATGGGTCTGGGCCGAGAGGGCGCTATGGCGATCGCCAATGAGCTACGGTCAATGGAGGAGGAAGAAGACGAGGAGCCGGAATATATCGAGTCTGAACCAATAAGCAGGGACGGGTCAGGATATCAGTCCGAGCAGGAATTGCCCCAGCAACAGCAGGTGAAGCAGGAGGAGGAGACTACATCGATAGGGAATGGAGTGAAATCGACTGGCGGTCTGTATAGGGACCCGCTACTTGAAAGAGAGGAGGAACTACTCCAGGCACAGGCTACGATAGACAAGATGCAGGCCGGTCACGCTGCGATGCAAAGGCAACTTGCTGAGCTAAGGCAGGACAAGGACAGGCTGCAGGAAGCATTCGACGCCTACCGGGCGGAGATCGACTCTGGAAGGGGACGCAAGGGTGGCGTGACGGCTGAGGATGGGTACAAGAAGCTACAGAAACAGGCTGAGAGCGACCGATCATACATAGACGACTTGGAGAACCAGCTGCAGTCATCTAGGGATGCCATGGACGCATACGAAAAGCAGCTGAACCAGTTCAAAGCCGATTCCGAGGCGACACAGAAGATCCGCGATGATTTACAGATGTTACGAGCGGAAAACGAGGAGCTGAGCCAGCGAATTCGCGCCAACGAGAACTTGAAGAAGAAAATCCAGACCTTGCAGGAGCAGGAGAAGGCGAGCGCATCTGTACGAGAGGAATTACGTGAGGCCAAGGAACAGCTGGAGGAGCTGGAGCGTGCGCGCGCACATCAACGTCGACTTGAACGAGAGGTCCTAGAAAAGCAAGGCCTCATCCGAAACCAGGAGTATCAGATCAACGAGATGGGTGCCATGCGTAGGAACGTCGAAGCCAGCGCCAGGAAGCTCATGGAGGAGCTCAACGCTGCTCGCGAGCGCCACGACCGAGACCACCGCAGGATTGCAGAGCTCGAGGATCGATACGAAGCAGGGGCTACTCCTGGTGTTGAGGACGAAGACGACGGGGCAAAGCAGACAGCGGAGGAAAAGCCCAAAGAAGTCACGCCACGACAGCTAAGGGACGAGGAGGCCGCCAGACATTGGGCCGAGAAGGTGTCCATGTTGGAGAAGCAGCTCGAGGCTTCTGATGCGCGGCTGAAGCAGGCCAACGAGCGGCTCCTGAGGCACGACGACGCAGATGAGAAGGTGAAAGAAGCCAGTGAACTCCAACGCAAAGCCGAACTCCAGGTCGAGGAGCATGACAGGACGATCAGCAATCTCAAGAAAGATTTGGAGAATGTCGCCAAAACCCAGAAGGTAAGGAAACACGCTTCTGATGGATATGATTTGCTGGATTGCATTGCTGACGATTACCTTAGGAGACCGCTCCCACACAGGATGTTGCCGCTCTGCAACGGGAAAACCATCTTATGCGGACGGCTTGGTACGATCTGTCTCACAGGTTACAGAACAACGGTGTTTCGTTGGCCAGGCGTCGACAAGAGCCAAAGAGCTGGATTGGAAAGCAGCGAGAGCTGATTGTTCCTGGAAGGGGCTTGACTCGGTAGAAGGTAAGCTGTACAAAGATGTTCACATTGGTGGTGAGAGAGAGACGTGGTGGTGCGAATTACTGCTTTCCTTTGATTTATCTAATCAGCGTTTGCTCGTTGCATTATACCCCTATAGTTGGCTTTCTCTGGCTTCCAGAATAGTAGAAAATCACCCTCTTCTGGCAAGCTTTTCATTGCTTCAACCTAATTGCTCAGTGTGACGCCATAAATCGTGTCTACACTGCTTCGCGCTTCTCTGGCAACCTTTCCATATCGTATCACAAGAACTGAATTCAACACAACAGAAAGGATTACGACCTAGAGATTCGACTCGGTAAAGAAAGTTGGTAGTTCGCGACGTTCTACGCCAACGCCTCGAGTACCTTCTCGAGTATTCTAGTTTTAACTCTCCCAAGCTCGCCGCGGACGAGATTGGCACCAAAAACAATGGCATTGTAGCGTTCTTTCCAATCAACGCCCTCCTCATTATCATCTCCCGAGCCGCGCATCATGTGCTTTTGCTCAGAGTAATTCAACACGGCTTGGCCCGCCCAGCGGCCGTCCTCAGTCCCAACCATGCTTGAGGCTTCGACCACGTACCGTAGAGCAGTATCATGTGCGTCTTCTAGCTCAGGAGCTTGGTCCGCGCCGAGTTCTATATCCTTGAGTTCGTATGAGCCGGAACAAGCGCCCATTGTGACCCGCCAAGAGACATTGAAGAGCTCCCTCAAACCACGTGGTGATGGCCGAGAGGGCTCCAGGTCGCGTGCAGAAACAGGCTCCTCGTACCCATCGGGCGTGGTGCGAAAGTAAGTCACAGTAACGGTCTTGGTTGACGGAATCAGGGGACCAAAAGGCACATTCAACTGGTGTTGAACTCCCAACCATGAGGCTGCCGTTGCGCGAACCAAACCGTCGCGGGGGCTGGTGGCGGACTGACTTATATGCAGTCGGTCCAGCATGACCTGCGCGAGCTTCCTCGCCTCTTCACCCGACAAACGTTTGGATCGGCCGTGTAGGTCAGAGCGTAGAAGATCGCTGGTAAGTGCCCGTTTGAGGTTCTCATACTCGATATTTGAAGGGGCCTCGCTTGAGGTTCTGGAATTGTGTGCTGGTTCTACCGAAGCGGGATCCTGCCCACTCTCGCTGTTGGGATAACTATCGACGGATCTGCTAGGCCCGGAAGCTTGCGGATGGTGTAGTTGAGGGACTGCGCTATCCGACCTTGACCGAAGCAACTGCGGATTTACCTCAGGGTTCGCGTTCGACTCGCCATTGACAAGGACCGTGGGTGGTGGACTTGCTAAACGCACTGGCCGGCCAAGGTTTTCGGGAACCTTCAATGATAGCGACATACGTTTCGGCCCACCACCGTTACTGTTCTGTCGGAATATAGGCGGAGGGGCCATAGGAGGAAGCTGTGAAGGCTCATCCTGAACCTGCAAAGTTGCCTCAGATTCCGTCACAGTTGGCTTAGGCGATGGCTCAAGGGACGGTCGAGACGGAAATGTTCCATATGGGCCATCTTGAAGGCTTCGTGAAGCAGGTGGCCTTCCACGAGGCTTTGCTCCCGGATTAAGTGTGCTTGTCCATGCGCTCGAGACGGCTGGGCCATGTTTCCGTCGTTTCCGAGAGGATGGAGTGATGGCAGATTGAGGCTCATTATCGAAAGCAGCGTCTATATGAGCTGCCATTGATGTCGGCATCGCTGACATTGGATGGGGTGTCGACGGATTGTTTGCAGATGGGCCGTTCAGCTGCCATCGGAGGTGGCTGGGTGGTACTGTCGAAATAGCAGACTGAGGCGCGCGACCACCCCATGGAGGCAAAGTGTGCGGACTTACGGCTGAAGCGATGGCCCAATTATTTGTTTCAAAACGATCACGGTGACCTTCGTGGGGATAAGCCGAAGGGGGAGTCTGTCGATCTGTCTCGCCAGCGACCTCTTGCTCAATATCGGAATTGCGCCTTCTCCCACGTTTCGGTCGAAAGTTGGGATCAATGGCACGGATGGCCAGATCTTCTTCCGCGAGCACACCATCTCTACCAGCTAGAGGGTAAGGATTTGAAGCTGGCGGGATGTCTGTGTAATATACATGAGGTTTGCCGAGAAGGAATTCAAAAAAGGCGTCGATGTGCATCGCGCGCATCCAGCGCTTCAACCGGACGGTATACTGTTGCACTTTCTGGGAGGATTGCCCTTTGGATGTATCAGGAGGCTGCACTCCAAGATCCAATGCGAGTTGTCCCCATGTCTTGATCTCCTTGGAATCCAATCGTTTGATCAGGCCAAATAGATCAAAGGTCTCGAAGCTTTGTTCGTCACTCTTAGGTGGCGACAAAAAGTTGGTGCGGAGAGTTGAAGTGTCTACATTTAGATCGAATTGAAGGTTGCAGTACAGGATGAAATCGACATAGGCGTCGGCGATGGTCTTCGCTGATACATCTCGTCCAGGCAGCGCTCGCTGTTTCCCTTTGCTCTCCTCCATGCCTCCCCTGGCACCATGCTGTCCGAGTTCTGCGGATGGAGGCGGATGTGCTGAGGAGGGTGTCACTTTGGCCGAGGGGTGGAGATGCTGCGGACTGTCCGCGAAGGCATTCTCAAAGAACAGGGGAGAAGGGAATGTTGAATTTGTCACTGACGGGCTCGTGTTTGGCAGATAGTAGCCATGCTGATCAGAGCCAGTGGCGTTGCTCGCGCTCTGCTGTCCATACATCTCAGGCGCAACCTCATGATCCGAATCCTAGTCGACTAACTGGGCCAAATTCCTATCAGCGAGTCCATATCCTAGGGTGGGATTCGGTCGGGTGGCCTCGTTACAATGTGATTTCTCGCGAAGCGCTTGTGCTTGCGACGTGAAGTGTGATATTGGCCGTTAAAACGACGAGAATATACAATTAGCTTGCTAATAAATGACAGCTAATTTACTCGGATGCTCATTTGGCGCTAGATTTGAAATCATCTAAAATCGAATGATATTGAGTTAAAAAGACGGAGCTGAGATAGGTAGTAATAATAAGACATTAGGGAGGTGTTGTCGCAATTGCGGAAAGATCCGAGTGTAGTCTAAGGATCGAGGCTCATCCCGTAATTTGTCTCCGGATCTACCCGTACCTTGCTCGCATATCAGTCTCGCGTATTGTGTCGTACTTAAGGTTCACACTGCATGGAGAAGGTGAGCGGGACATGACGGAAGAAGACGTTGAAGGTGTGAAGCAGAGCAAACTACAATAATCGAATGTCACTCGATTTAGTAGTGTAATCAGGGTATCTTATAAACACTATTCTACACAGAACTTTTGTCGTACCTTTGCCGTAAACGCCGAATTGAATCAAGACGGGCACGCCATGAGGATGGATATTCGCCGGAACTCCGGTTGCTACTCCACAACAGGGAGAACACGCAAGCATTGAGAGCGAGGTTGCGGACGTAGTGGGGAAGAGAGGCGCCAGAGACGATCTTGGCCTGGGCAGCAGACGAGACGTCCGGGAAGCCGTCACGGGTGATGAGTTGCACCTCGTAGAAGCGCTTCTCGCCTACCTTAGCCTTGGTCCCCTCGGCACGTGTGCCAAGGAAGCTGATCTTAGCGGTGGGAGAAATGAGGATGTTGACGTAGTTGAAGGCGGAGGGGATGGTGTCGATATCGAAGGGCCGGCCAGAGTTGTTGAAGAAGATCTTGACGAAGTCATTGCCGATATGCGCTTTTTTCTGGATGCACTGCGGGTCTGTGTCGACATACGTTGGCATTAGTGTCGTGATGTGGTACACCAGCTCAGTCACCCTGCTGTTCCATGCAATCACGAACTCGCCATCAGTGTCTGCCTGTCGGTCCAAACCTTGCGCATTGAACGTTGCCCCTTTTAGCCGCCGCACTTCGCCGAGACCGTGGATAAAATCGATGTAGTCAGGTGACCCCATGGTGTTCTGCAAGATCTCCTGCTCTGATGTCTGGCCTTCTCTTATGTAGATGACTGCGGCTTTGTGAGAGTCTAAGGCTGGGATTCGATCGAGGAATTCTATAGCCCTCTTCATGTCCGGTTCAGAGACTTCTGCGAAAGAAGTCCGTGATGAGGTGACGCTAGACACGTCGCTTATGAGGCCAGTTTGGTATGTGTCTCTAAGTGAGAGAATCGTTGACGATCCAAGTCGAGAGGTTGAACTGGGAATGGCAATTTCACCGTATATGTTTGCATCACCGTCATGATCATCCAGAATAGGTAGAGACTGGTCACTGTCCATGGATGCCACCAAGGTGCCACCTCTGATATACCGTTCGACAGTGCCTGTGGGTCGTCGTATTTGTACGAGAGACTTGCCACTGAGTAGACTTGTCTTTGTGCTGATGAGAGTCAGTCCGGCGAGACGAACTCGTTCGATGATGCGGGCGTCCAACTTTCCGAAGCCTTCCACTACTGGCTTCTGGCTGTTGGCCTCATCTGAATCCACATGGTCCATCATGTCTAAGATGACAAGTCCCAGGTCGTCCAAGGTGGCACTGGTCTCAGTAACGATCCTGGTTATGTAAGGCTTGAGCGTGGCGCGATCTATCGGTTTCATTGCGATATACCAGAACGTCATCAAGTGATGTGCGAGGGCGTAGATGTAGGTGGGAAGATAAGAGTTTGAGTCGTCCACCCCGTCGATACTATTCGAGTCGACCGACGGAGGCTTGTGGCGAAGAGAAGACACCTCTTCCCTTGAATGAACATGAGCGAGATAGTTATGACACACAGCGAATATTCTCTTGAAGTCGTCCTGGCGGAAATTGCGGTACAACTTTGGAAGACGGCACAGTCCTGCTAGGAACTCTAAAGCGTGGACTGCAACAAATCTCTGAGTGACCATCTTCGTCATCTTGTCGATGATTGCCTCCATGCGGCTAGTTACCAGTTCGGGAAGCTCGTAACAGCATATAGTCAAAGCATGGATGCAATGCACGCTCAATTCGTGATCTCTTGAGCCAGTCGTCCGCAGAAAAACGCCTAAAGTCTCGAACATATCCTTTTTGGAGAATTCATGATGATAACCAATCATTATTGTAAGCAGGTCGACAAGGCGCATTGTGATGTAGCTTTTCGTAATTCCAGATTCCTGCGGCGGCACAACCGATTCAGTTCTCTCAATTAGCTTAGCCAAGGTAGCACGAAGTTCTTCCAAGAAGGAGGTATGTTGCAGGAACAAATCCTGGTTCGCTAGTTGGTCAGGGAAGTTTTTGAGCACGAACTCGAAGGTGTCCCAATCTCCTAGATTGAAGATGTCGAGCAACGCATATTCGTAAGCAGACAGGTCCAATGCATTGTCCGCAGATTGTTGCGTATTTGACAGTTGTGCGTGGTCTGATTGTTTTGCAATTGGTAGGCGGGCGGCAGTGGTTGCTAGATGGGCATCTCCTTTGATATATATCTCGCTTTGAAAGTTGGCGCGGATCCGCAGAAGCACCTCCAACACCACCAGTCGTCCTTCAGGAAGTCCGATTCTAACGATTTGACAAAGGCTGCGGAAGATGACGTTAGCCGATGCAACGTTCGTGAGCAGTGTATTGCGGAAGACTGCCACGATTGCTTCGGCGAAGGCTTTGGATGCTTCTGGCGTGGCTGTGCCATCACATATTTTGTCTTCGTAGTACTCGAGTATTGATTCGAGCTTCTCTACACTGCCCTCATCTAACACGATGAATAGATGCCGTTGAACAAAGTCTCTAAACATAGACCCGTGTCTTCTTGATTGTGACAGCAAGTCTACGAAGTCATCTATCCTGTCAGTAGGAGACCCATCACCTCCTAATTCCTGAGCGAAATAGTGTTGTAGAAGACGTGTCGCCCACTCATCTGGGAGTGTTCGATCTGTTTGCAGGTAGATTCTTGCGGCTTTCAAACTTTCCTTGGTTTCAAGCTGGATGCGGCTCAGGCCATCCAGCGCAGGTTCGACCATGTCATCGGTTTCAGCTCGACAAGCATCGATCAGATCAATGTATTGAGGCCACAAGACCAGACGATGGAGTTCCGCTTCTGTTTCTTCTGTATTGAGAGCTCTGCCCAATGTGGTTAAGACTTGACCTTGAAGATCGCTGCCACCATGTGCAAGACCTTGAAGAGCATTTAATAGCCCGGCCAGTGGGACCATGCCTGGCTGTGCCTTTCCAAATATGATTTTATCTCGAATTAGCAATAGAGCTCCAACCTTCTGTGCAAACGTCTGTTTCGCTTCCAAGAGTGGAGCTGAGTCCATAACTCTCAGCAGCGCATCGATAAATACATCGCGTAGATGCGTTTGTAGGAGAGCCTTGGATGCACGCCAGGCGGCTTTTCTTAGCCGATCGTGTTTGTGTGTCCTGTCACCTTGCCAGTAAGCGTACGCAAGAAAGCGGGCAATGGCAGGGACTGAGGTCATCGGTATCGTTGCATATGTACCCACAACAGTGATGATGTTAATGCAAGCGTACAGGTCCAAAGCGGCCATTGATTCGCAGCCATATTCGAGCGCAAGTGTCAATAGTTCGCCCAGAGCGTCAAGCGTAAACCATTTCGCGTTGTATCTGATTGATTCAGATATAAGGTCTACAATCTCCGGAAAGGAGCCACTCGGTAGGATCTGACTGCTGACACTGTTTGCCAGTCCGTCGTAGCCTTGATGAGCATGGCTAACAGCAGCACGAAGAGCATTGGCTAAGGAGTGTGCGGCCATTGTTTCATATGGCGAGAGATCTCTGCCATGAAGTAAGAGTCTGCCGCCATCGCGGTAGGAGAGATCAGCATCCGAGGCTGTTAGTGCTGGTAAGATGAGGCTGCTATTGCAAAGTCAGAAATGTGATTTTCTCTATAAGCCAAAGGAGGCGTAAATTGAAGCGCTCGCAGCAATCCATAAAATGTCATGCCAGCTGCTTAAGCCGTTTGCAACGAAAGTATTGGCAAGGAGGCAACATACCTTGATGCTGTTGTCGAAGGACCGGCTCCAGAAGTGGCGCTCGAGGCAGGCCTCCAGTCTGCACTGCTGGAGACGTCATCTTGCCGGTCCATCTACGGCAGATTGAAGAGACGGATGGGGTGAGTGCAAATTCAGTGACGATATCAGCATTGCGGGTAGCCACTCTACCCATGGGAGAGTCGACACCAAACACCATCACCATCAATCATGTAAAGTAATCGAATTCAGAAATTTCCCATCGCCATGGCTTAGACGGGCAAGAGACCAAGCGTCGAACGGCGATCAGATGGAGTCAGCCATGCAAGAATGCGGGATTCCTGATTATGCGTGATGAACCGAGCAAGGGCATAAATTTGCAAAAATCTCATGATCGCATTGCATCGTCGTATTGACACCAGCCCATACCTTAGCTTTGGCTGGGAAGGGCGAAAGACTTTCGCTGCCGTTGCCAGACTGGCTGATGCCTGAGGTGTCAAGCTCCGAGCACGGCAACTCCATCCGAGGAAGACGTCGGATAGGCCCGGTGCGCTCCCGGATGAAGGATCCAACCCCCATGATTAACACCTATTCATCACCTTTGCTAGCTATACACTCTTGCGTCTTGCACAACGGACTTTGCCTCTATTTTGGCACGCCCTTGCGACCTTTTGTACACTCTGTCACACTATAGGCGTATAATCTCCGACAGGCGCTGCAGCCAGCCGTTTGGAGCGCCAGCCTGCGTATCATCTGCGGTAGAGAAGACAGGGTAGATATTTTTTTTGGCCAAGGCATTTGCCGATCCGTGTTGCTACAACACAATAGGCTGCTGTCTTTGTCTGCTTAACCGTGACGTCTATGTACATAGTCTGATCGATCGTCACACGGCTTTATTGGCGAGGTCGTTGTTGTATGCCATCCCGGCCTGTTGTCCACAGATTCGTTCTCTCGAGGTGAGACGCCGGCTAAAAGAGGTTAGCTCGCCGGGGGTTCCCGTTATCGATAGAGTCGCCAAGACTGCCCTGCGCGACTCCGTACCGTGAACGATCCGTACCCTAGTCAAATGGCAGTTGGACCTTGTCAACTGCTTGTCACAAGATGACTATCTAGCTAGCGACACCGGAGGAGGAGAGGAGGAAGAGACCATGTTGAACTATGGATCGATACTCCCCAGTTGCGCCAGCGCGCATCAGGGTACTTGTCCTGCCAGTAGGCTCGACCGAACTCAGTCGCACCCAATACTTCAGCGTGCTGGAGGATTTGCGCCAACAGGCCTCAATCATCCCTCTTCGCGATATCGACCCTACGAATCAAGAGAAAGGTCTCGTATCTCCTGCTGGGTTTCGGCAGGGTAGTCTCTTACTGGACTATGTCACATCTGCGCCGAGCGATGAGCAGCGGAACCTATCACCTTTCGATCTGCACCGTGAGCCTCTACTTGCCATTGGCGTATGTGTTGGAGTGAATGAGGAGACCGATGATGGGGAGTCAGAGTCTGAGACGGATCTGTCGAGTGCAGCAGAGCAGTTGCAAAAAAGCCAATCACATGCTGTATACAGGCATCTCCTTGCTCTGGGAAACGGTCATCGACCGAATACCCTCAGCAATGTCACGTTCCTTAGTGGCGAACCGCCAGAATCCCCATGTCTCAGCGCAATGAGGAATATATGCGCCCTGTTTTTGCGGGAACTTGAAATATATGCACAAGCCCAACAAGCTGTACCTACAGTGCAAACCCCGGGTAGGACTGCGCAAAGCCTACAGATGGCCTCGCCCTACAAAACGCCTCATCGCGATAGTAGACCAGGCTCCGGCTATGAGACGCCCACCAATCGTTCGGATATTGATAGTCCAATTGAGAACGGTAGTCGGTCACCGCCGCTGGAAAGAGCAATGTCACCACCGACGTCGTTTGAGCAGATCGCTAATGGGAATACAAATGTTGCAAATCTGGCAAGGTCAAACAGCAATCGAGCAAACAACATTCGCCGAAACGACGGAAGACCCACTAGCCAAGAACGTATGGCCATCCAGGGATTCGGTTCGTCCACTTCAAAAACGAAGGAACGCGGCAGGGCAAGAGTTGGTATTGTGGTTGCGACGATACGAATGATGGCTGGACAGTGGGATCAGGCGCTTGCGAACTTTATTGAACACACAAACAAGGCGAGGCAGCTGGCTGATAACCTATGGCATGCCAAGGGGTTGGAGAACATGGTGGTCTGCATGATTCTGCTGGCATGGGCTGATCAAGAGTTCAGCATACCGACGCTCTGTCTGCCTGGGAGAGACAGAAGCTCAAAGCATATTGCAGACCGGTTCAGTGCCTCATCTGCAAGTCACAACCTCGAGGCTTACTCACTTGGAAGCCCTCAGCAGAGACTTGCTCGATTGTTACCCGATCTTCTGCCGCGATTGCTAAATTTGTATCGGATGCCTGAAGGTAGCTTGGATCTTGACCCGCTGATATCTTGCGAAGCTAGTCTACGGTACTCCAAACTACTGGCTATACAACTGAGAGCTGGTGGCGGTCTGAACCCTTCTGCATTGAGACTTGCCGTTGAAGGTCGTGATGATATGCAGTCACCCGCAACAAGCACATCGACATTGACCAAGTTACAAGTCGCTAATCTCTTAGCGAGAGTATTGCTCGGTATGACAACTCCATCAATTCTGGCTCCGCATAGGCTGACAATACCCCAGAGGAAGGTGACAAGCCGCGTGTTGGTGTTGGCGACCAGATACAGATATACGCCGGGATTGCTTCAGTATATGCTCTCATAGGTTTCGAAAGGAAGAAGGTCTTGGCTCTCAAGGAACTTGTCGTGCGGCTTACAGGGGCTCTTCTTCAAGCTCGTAAGGTCGGCGCCGCCGAAGCTGGGATGCATCCTGCAGCAAGTCTTTTGTCCGAGGTTGCTCCTTTAACGACCACCGACTCGTCGGCAGAGTCGACTGGCCTAGATGTTATTTTGGAGGAGATCGCACAAGGATACAACATCTCTACACCACCTTCGTTTGATAATGGAGACCAAAGTTCTGGTATACGAGCGTCGAGGGCGATTCTCGATTTCGAATCAAGTGGCAGCGTCACCCTGAAACACGAGGTCTTACGTCTAATGATCTCGCTATGCGAAGCACATGCGAATCCAGCAGGTGTGCTTGCTTATACTGCTGCATTTCTTAGACTTATTGGGCCCAAGACAGCTGTAGATGCAAGTGCGGGACCAAATATAGCCATGCTCGCGAAAGATGAGCAGAGTAGGCTTTCCAGTATCGTTGTTCGAAGTCAGGCACTAGCTCAACAGCTTGGAAAGAAGGGAGCAGCCGCATCTTACTGGGATGAATTCCTTCTGCGCGGTCTCGTCTTTCTCCCACTTTCTTCCGAGAAACGCCTGCTCGATCGCAGTAAATTGAAGCGGCACAGCCAACGACCGGCATCAAAGGGACCAACCCCCACAAATCCTCTCCTTTACGATCCAAATGCATACCGCTCAGCCGCTGGAAAAGAGTCACCGAAGAAGCAAGTGCTTGTTATGGGCGAGCCTACTTCGGTTGCGATTCGAATGCAAAACCCTTACAGCACGCCAATCGACATACAGCATATCTCACTTGTGACCGACAAAGAAGAACTTCAAACCCATCATGAGACGCGCATTAGACTTCGACAGGCCAGCTTGCAAGAAGTGACTGTCTCCGTCTCGGCCGGGACACCTGGAGAGTTTACACTCACTGGTTGCAAAATCAAAATCGCAGGTTGCGAAGAACGACTTTTCAAGATCTTCGAGCAGCCGTGGTCATCGCAGCTTTCGCCAATCGTGAAGGATGTTGGAATCAAGCCATCTTCTGTTTCATTGATACAAGAGCAGAAACCCGCATCAAATGCCATGACTAAAGATGCCGGGCCGACGCCAGTTAACGTCTCGTTAATAGTGCTTAAACCGATGCCGCAGCTCGAGCTGGAAGCTACCTCTCTACTAGAAAACCACTTGATGCTGCTAGAAGGAGAAAGTGCTCCAGTCGAAATTACAGCCAAAAACCCGTCACCGGTCTCTGCGTTAGTCTTTGCGATCAGTTACCATACTGAAAAGGATCAAGGTGAACCAATCATACTTGACCAGTCGCAGGTCATCCACCCTGGAAGGTCTGCGGTTTTCACTTGTGCAGTTTCAGCCAAGCCTGGTACTACTCAAGCACAAGTGCAGCTTCTCTACACCAGAGTGCCAGAGGAAGATGACGGTGAGGCTAGCGAAGCAGACTGCGCTCGCATGCTATCAGTCAGCTTCCATATCGCCGTTCAGCATTCTCTACGAGTCGATCAATACCAGATCAAGTCGCTGGAAGAGGATGACCAGGAACAAGATTGCTTTCTGCTGTCCTTCGTCCTCTCAAATACTTGGACGAGACCAATTGAATTTAACTGCTTTATTGATAATGATGACGATTCCAGCGTCTCGGCCACTATTGAACGGGGAACTTTGACCTTAAATGAGGCCAGACGTATTCAGCTGAGAGCGACTCCCGACGTCTTCAACGCCTCAGATGCCTCAAGTGCTGGAACTGTTCTTGTCGCATGGAAAACTGGACAGCGCTCAGGTATCCTCAATCTGAGAGACGCCCTACTGTCCATTAAACTCAGCAACGAAGCCCGCAGGCTCATCCAGCCCTCTCACGTGCATGCCTGGGTTTCCCTTCACACAGAAGAGAGCGATTCCTCCAATGCAGAGCATATTGCGAGCGTGAAGCTCGGCAGCTTTGTCACTGTCCGCGTAGAACTGAAGAACGTCCGCGAGGAGAAATTCCAGCTGTTCATCGTGGAGTTGATTCCACGAGTAGCGGATGGCCCCTCAAACCTGGAGTTTCCCTACAGTAGCGTCGTCGAATGGGATCGCACGAAGAAACTAGAAATGGGGGAGTCTGAGACTCTGGAATTGGGATTTATACCTTTGTCTGTCGGCGTCGTTGCCACCGACGTCTTGATCTACCCTGTCGATGCGGTGGCTGGGAGCAGACCATGGCAAGTGTTGCGATCGAGGCGTCTTGAGGTTAAGTGACTGTAAGCCTTAGCTTGTGTTGTACGAGACCTTATCGGCCTTGTCATGTATATTCGACTACGAAGAGTAATCGCCAGGTACGAATAGATGGAAGGAGTAGATCCATTCATGAGTTGAAAACTAACTACCTATCTCTTCACTTTCATATCCCGGTACTGTTCCTGTGACTGTTCCCATTACCGTTCCCATCTCGATTCCCAAATCAGTAATTATATGCAACCATAGAATAGCCTCGAGGTACCGTTGATATAGCATCACTGGTTACACTACAAGCCAGGGTATCTGCTCGCAGCTTCATACCCCATCTGCACCCGTGGGACCTCAGGCTTCGGACTTGCAGCTAGACTCATAATCCTGACACTCTTGGATCTGGCCCGCCACGGGACCTTTGAGTTCTGCGATGGCGGTCTCAGCAGCGGACTTGATCCTGGCCACGACCTCTGGGTCTTGGGGCCCATCGTCGTCAGAGATCTTGAAATGGTGGCGAAGCTCTTTTATGATGTCCTCGCAGGCTTGAACAAATATATCGCAATACATTTTCTCCCAATCACCGAGCCTTTCGCAAAATGCTTCTTCTGCGTATTCCACCAATTGGCGCGTATACGCCGGCCTATCTTTGGAACCCTTGAATTTGAGACCGATAGCTTTCACGCGCCGAGAGGTGAGGCTTTCCTTGTGCTGTATTTTGCACCGCTTCCTCCGAGTTCCATTCTCAGCGCCTGGAACGTACGAGGTGTTTTCCATTTTCATGCACTCTTCATAGATGGGCTGCATGAACCATACAATGAGGTTGTCGTCACTCTTGACAGTCAAGTCATGCCTGATTGTTTTCAATCTGGCGCGAATTTCCTCTCTGAAGAGCTTCTTGGTATCTTGAAACGCACATTTGGATACACGCCCAATTTTCTCGAGAAAGCCATTCTGTTTTGCATCTTGAAAATCGTTACGGGATTTCAACTTTTCACAAAGACCAGCGACAAGATCACAGATCTGTTCGGTGGCAGAAGCTTCAATACTGTCGAGCTTCTCCTCCAGGATGTCGAATGCCTCTGCAAAGTGCTGCTGGAACACAGCAAGGATTTCTTCGTTCCAGGACTTCGGTCGTATTTCACCCCCAACTTTGATCTTGAATTCTCCTGAACGTCGACAGAATGCAGCAAACGTTGCGGCATTCATCTTGGCCCAGCCCTTGGTTTTATCGCCAACTAAATGCAACAATTTATCGATCCATTCTTCATGCTTCGGTTGCGAGGGCAATATGATGGTATCTATGAAAGAAGCTCTCAAGTCGTGCCTAAAACTGTGGAGAAAGTTCTGATTCTCAGAGAAGTATGTCATAATGAGGGCTTCAATTTCATCTCTTCTTTCGAGCTTTGACTTCGTAAGAACCGTGATGAAAGAAGTAAAAAGATCCGGAAGTGTTTCCATACAAGTTCGACGCAAGATAGTCAGCTTTCCCTGCGACGCGATAGTGTAAAGCAGTCGTTGTACCCCTGGAATACCTGTTGCCTCAAAATCCATAAATGGCGGGTTCATCCTATCTCCTTTTAGAAACTTCTGGTATTCTGTGTTGGAAATGTAATGCACATTCACGTCTGGTGAGTGCTTTGAATTTTCAATCTCACGGAACTTAGGCTTCAACATAGCTTCAATTTTCTCGTTTCTGAAACGTATTGCAAGCTGCTTCACGTTGTTTAAAGCTGCTTTTACTTCTTGAGATAGGCTTTTGTAACGCGCTACAATCTTCAAGACATCGGAAGGGTTGGACGCATCAGCTGTTGCATTTTGAGTATCGAATAATCCGTCATATGTTGGCTGTAACGTCTGCATCTCTCGTGTCAATTCTTTATATTTCAGCTCGGCTGCATCGAGCTGCTCCCGTTGCCATCGGTCTAGTTCTTCCTTTGCTGCCCCTTCGCAGATATCCTTCTGATCGACTTTTGTAAGGAGGACCGAAGTCTCGAGTTGCTTTTGCAGGCGTACACACTCTCGTAGACTGGCTTCGAGTGACTTGTCTGTAACTGCACGTTCGATAGGCTGCAGTAAAAGTATCTTATGAGCGATCTTGAGGTAGCGCTTTGCGTTCTCAACAACACCCAGGTTGGAATCTGTGACGCCGGGTGCATCCCCAATGACGATACCGCATTCCAAGAGATCATTGTGAAGATGTGTCACAACTTTGGACATTAGTGGCCACGGTGCGGCTTCGAGGCTTTGATATCTTCAAATATATCTGTAGCAGAGCATCGACTGAGTCAGCAGTGAAGGTCTCTTTCCCATCATTTATCTTGCGTGCGCCCAAAAATTCTTCCATCGCCGATTTCAAGCGAAGCACCTTGTCTGTATCGTGTCGCTCTTCGTCCTCGCTCTCATTTACATCTTCATCTTCATCTTCCTCGCTCTCCTCATCTTCCCTATCATCGCCTTCCTGCTTTTCCTCATGCTTTCTCTTTTTGTCCTCTTCTTTCTTTCCTTCGAAGTATGCTGCTACGTCTCCTTCACGTTCGAATTTCATTACCCCCTTGAGAGTTGAATGGAGGAAATCTCGAGCAGTGAGATAGTTTGCATCATTATCGGCTGTGTCCACATCATCGAAACCCCTATCAAGGCGGTCGAGCATAGTGTCAGAGTAGCGCTCAATTAGTTTCATGATCTCGGTTTTAGAATAGTAATGTGCTTCGACCACATATCGCGTAGATTGAGTTGGTAGTGGCCTACGATATTCGTGAGTCACATACGTGCCACGTTCTCCACCGTCATTTCTTATGGCCAGCCCACATTCTCCCAAGAGGCTGTTGAGAGTTGTTGATTTCCCAGCTCCAGAAGGGCCTAGAAAAGCTATTGGACCCAATAAAGGGTAAACAGTGTCCAAAATTTCGAATTGAGAAAGGGTCTTGCACATATTGTCAATCTCTTCATTTTGGTAGTTCAAGTCGCTCTTGATGCTTTCGATCACTTCCTGGAAATTCTTGCAGACGAGTTGTGCCTGACGCTCAGCTTGAGTAAAAGCTGGATGAAATGCAGCAAGTTTCGGCCTGACTGAACGAGGCCCTGGCTCTTCAACTTCGTGTTGGTTGATTTGTGAGCTCTTCTCGTGTTTGAAAGTCTTTGCCGGCTGTGACTCTTCCGGCTCGACGCTGAACCCGCTTGATTCTTTCATGGAGGTTGATTCAATTCCATGGTTTTGATCCTGGCTCGTTGATTGCGCCGCTTGGAGAGATATTATAGCTGGGTTTGTGCCAGGTTCAGAGATACATATCTTGTCACCTCTCTCATTGTCCTCCAGGGCTGTTGGAGTGCTACGATTCGACATCCTTAGATCACAGTTGAAGAGCCCAAGTTGTGAAGAAAGTGATTCAGTGCTGGTAGAGTGGAGCAGTGGAGAGAGGTTGTTGTAAGGGGAAGTCGAAGTTTTGACTTGAAAGTATTGAGTATGGCTGGACACCTTTGAATATATATTGACCTATCTATGTGATTTCAGCAATCTTTCGCATCTGATGCTGTCAAAGCGAAGAATAGCCAAAATTCACATGTCAAAGCCCATGGCATCGTACTTGAGCATGTCTAGGCTATGGTATGCAAATTGGCTTTTGGTGCGGTTGTAGTCCGAATGGAACGAGCTCTCACATGTCAGAGCACGTAGTATTAAGGTGTAAACAGCTGATAGTTGTAGCTCATGATTGTGAGATCCTACTCAGGTGAGTTAGCTTTGATGTAATACGGGCCAAGCGGAGCAAGGCTTCATCCATCAACGCACGTTATATCCAAGCGCAAAAGACTGCGAAGGATTATCAGAAGATACTTTTTGTGAGTTTCAAGTCCATCACGTGCGAGATGGCTTCTGATATACCATACGTTACCTCTCATCGGGCTAGCCCGCTCTGTTTGTCAAAGTCTGACCAGTCCATATAGACGTCTTCTGAAACCTTGAAGGGACAGCTTTTCATGAACGAGCTGACATCTGCCTGCCACCTAGCGGTCTCCAAATACGTTGCCACCTGGCCTAGGACGTCCGTTCTAGAGCTTCCACTCTTACCCTCAAACTCCTCGATCTCGATCAAGTTATAAGGTTCTGAAGCCGCCTTCTCAATGTTGTCGTCGATGAGAACGGTGTTATGTTGGCCCCAAATAGTTCCAGGCGGAGATTTCGGAACGGTCCCTCGAATGACTGGATCGCTCCACACCCAAGAAAGCTGCTTATACACCTGAACCTTCTCTGCGTATTGCTTTGATGTTAATCGAAGCTGATCTCGTGACCAGATACCCACTAACTTCGATCGCTCGGAAGGCGAGAATAGCTTCTCACACATCCGAGAAACATTGACCGGCCGAGCCGATGACCACACCAGGACCTTATGTTCCTTTAATAGGTACTTCAAGAACTCTTTACATTCCGGACGCTCTTGAAAATGGTGACCTTTCGACAGGCGGTGCAGAAGGGTGCCATTGAGATCAAGAACAACAAGCAATTGAGAAGGTCGGTCAAGCCTTTTCGTGGGTGAATTTGCGTTCTGGATGTAGTGAGCTGATACTTGTGGCCGAGGCAGTAAATTCCTTGTGGGCAGAGTGCGCTTCTTGTCGCTGGTCTTGAGCTGATTATCCTCACTTGCGATGCTGAACTTGTTCGTGACATGTTTGGGGGGTTGAGATTTACGAGCGCTAGCCAGATGTGTTGGCTGGGCTGCGGGTTTCCTGGTGGCTTGTTGTTTTTGCTGGGTATTTACCTTATCGGAGGATTGGGCAGCATTCAAGGGGCTGAAATTTGAGGCATGGAGGACGTGCAACGGTATTGCCCCAGCTTTCTCAACCTCTTCGCCATCAATACTCGATGGAGAAGCTAGACACGGGTCATATGTCAGTACATTTGACGCAACCTACAGGTCCCTACCCTAAAGTCGGGTAAAGAAGTCATGATGTTGGCAACGGAGCGTGAACGTACCGTGAACGACGTTCTTTCTTCGGCTGTGCCGAGGTTTCCTGGGTTTAGTTTTCTGCGATGCTTTAGAAGGTGCCTGTGTCGACTATTAGCAGGCGGTTGGAGTATACAGCTTGTCTATTAGTGGAACTGCGCTTACAGTGCTTGCTGACGTAGGAATCACATCGATGGTATCACTGATTTTCACACCCCTTACCAGTTCCGTGATACTATCCACATTATCTGTGGGAACTGTATCCCTGGATTCCTTTGAATTGGCCTCCATCAGGGAATTCGATGTTATCCAGGGAGTGGGGGATAACCCTGTCCAAAGGGTGCGGTTGTGAAGTATTCTAAGCGCCGGAAAGTATGTTCGCTTTTGAAGTACAGAAGTGTAGGCCTGTAACATAACGAGTTGCTAGCCAGTCAAACGGATGCGTACTGGTCATCCGCCATAGTCCTTTTCCAACTTGATATTAGACCTGAAGTGATCAATCAGCTAAGGCGCGTGACACAAGAAAAGAAGTGAGTGATACCATAGGCTGAGATTCATTCTCCACCACTATTGGGAAGAACGGCCACAACAATTTGAAACTAGTGGGGATGGCAAATGACCGACTCGAACGAATCTTGAAGTGACCCTAAATATGAGCGTTGCCGTAGTGAAGACCATCAACGATAGCCGTGAGTTCTGGGTGATAGAGTGCATGACTAAGAAGCCAGTTTAGCGTGACTAGTGCGAACAAGCGAGCAACAGCTTAATGAAACATGCCAACTTGTTGTCACGATATAATGAGACAGAGGACGACTCAAAGTTCAAGCATGGCCTAGAATGCTCTGCCATCATGCAGAACGATTTTACTTTGCATGACATTGCTCATGTTGAAACTACTTCGCCCGAACCCACGCTAGAATACAATGAAAGTACATAGATACACAGGTGGCCAATGAAAGAAGGACATCGTGTCTCTGGCCTTTGATCAAGGGCGGCCAGGGCCAATGATGTCGATACAGCTGTTCCGTCTAATCCCACGATCAACACCGGAGTAAAAGAATCCGAACATATAGTTCAGCGAGCTCGCTTTCCCTGGTTCACGGCAGCTCTAGCAGCTACCCTGCGGAAGGCATCCTCACCACCCTGCCCAGCTCTTCTGGCACTCGTCAAAGCAGCACCGGCGAGGTTGTTGACAGGTGCAATGGTGTATGTACCCAATTGCACCTTCGGCTTTTGAGCGCGATTGCTCGACGCAGGAACTCGAAGAGATTGCTCCCTACGATCAGCAGCCAGTGCAGCACGCTCACGCGCACGTGCTCCTTCAGAGGATTGAGTGGAGTTGAGAGGGTCATATGTTGCCTGCTGGAATTCCTTGCCACGGTAATCTTTGCGCTTCTTCAGGACTTCTCGTGTCCACTCGCCCATAAGTGCCTCTGCCTGCCTTTTGATGTTCGGCTGTGGCTGAATGGACTTAGTGTAGTAGAGAACTACTTTGCCTATCCCCGAGGCTATAAGAGCTTCCTTCGTGATAGGTAGTCGAATCAGAGCGCTGAACAGCTCACGTTGAATTTGGTAGTTTGGCAACGATGCATCTTGATCAGCAGGCTCGAGAAAGAATCGTACACTTTCCAATATGTTAAGGTCTGGGTCGACGAGCTGCTGTTGGATGTTGTTACGGTTCAAAAGTTCCATAACCTCTGGCAGCAACTTCAGCTTGTGGGTCGCGATTTCACCTCGTTCACGGGCCGCGGCGTCAGCACCACAAGCGTTTGCCATGCGATTCCGCATTGTAGCAATTTCCTCATCGGCAAGAGTATCAATCTCCCCCTGCTTGCGGCGAGGCGCACGGTGGGAGCGCAAAGCATCGTCAATCTTGCGATCAAGAGCGCGACGACGACCTAGTCCTCATTAGTATTGTGAAGTCGTGATCAAATACAACATGAACTTACGCTCTTCAGGAGTGAGGGTATCATCGTCCTCTGGTGTCCGTTGTCGTTTGGGTGGCTTAGCAGGTTTGCCATCAGCGCCACCTCGAGATCGTCGACTTCTCCCGGCATCCAAGTCTTCTCCATCTCCCAGGTCGCCTTCACCATCATCGCCACGGCGCTTCTTCTTCTTGGGTTTCTCGCGTCTGCCTTCCTTCTTCTTTTTCTTGCGCGCCTCATCTTCCTCAGCCGTTCGCTTGCGCTTGTGGGTACCCAGCAGCCCTACATTGTCTGCATCAACCTGTACAGGCTTATCTGGAATATTGAGCGCATTTGGGTCGAAGTCATCGAATTGTTCCTCATCCAACTCGCTAATATCGGACAAATCATCGTCGTCCTTGTTGCCATCGCCATTTTCCTGGTCTTCTTCCACGTCATCGACAGGGCCATCCCCTTCGTCCGCTTCATTGTTTGCCTCGTCCACCTTTTCTGCAGCTTCCTCTGCTATAGTGGCGTCATCCTCTCGAGCGTCCATATCCGCAGTGGGCTCAGCGATTGGTGGTGTACGTTCTCCTTCTTCTACGCCTGGTTGCAATGGATCGCCCGGGTCATTATTGCCTTCAGGTTCAGGCTGTAAAGTGGGAGAACCTGGTGCGACTTCTAAGTCCTCCATCCTGAGATTATGTTGTTCTTTGATGCGAGGGTTGAAATGTCTAGGTTTGCCCAGCCGGACAGAGTTACCGAAGTTGTAATTGTTAAACAGCCTACCTACCAAGACGGAAGTCACATCGCGCGTTTCACTCTAGAACGCGAGTCAGTTCGGGCTCGGCCCGCACAAGCCATATCTTCGGGTGCTTTGCGTAATGCGCTTTAGAGACAGTAAATGGTTGCTTGCTTGCTACGCCAAAAAATTGATCTACCCAATCTGAATTCTGAGAGCCAAAGACGCCGCGAGAATCAAGCACACCTTACGTGATACATCGATATTGTTTACAGGTCATTTCAAATTAAACCCGAATTGAAATTTCGACTGTGGCATATGGGGAGGTTCATTCGGCGTGTTCATGCAATAGCGTTCTGCTCAGATCATATAACCAATCACAGGCTGATAGATTTACTTCAAACATGTGATCAAATGTTGCTCCATACCTGAAAACCTTCACCGGAAAAGGCACACTTCTTTATCTGGCCGTCAGATGCAAAGCTCCTCTCCAGAAGCCTCCACAATGCCACTTTTGGAGTTGATGTTGTAAAGAGACGAAATTCAGATGGCAAGGCCAGACGATCCACCATACGAGCATTCTTAGGGTCCAACGCTGTCGTGCTTTTAAGCTCCAAGTCTGGGGATACATGGCTTTGGGTTGAGTAGTACATAAATTAGTTGTCTAGAAGTTTGAGATACCGGGTCCGAGAATCTCCAATATAGGATCTTGTCGGGCACCTGGATCCATCCATCCACCACAGCCTTCATGTTGAGCAAGCTACAAGATCATACGCAACCAGTCATCACCAAAGCGATTGGCTCCAAGTATAAACAATACCACAAACTCTTTAATTGTTGCATACTGGCAATGCACCGGTCTCCAGACCATTTGCGCCTTAAACCATTCCGCAACAACTATATCAAATTCGTAGCTTGGGATGCATCTCTGAAGGTGTTATGTGAGTTCAAGTTCGTGGGTATTTTTATAATTGTACATGACTTGGAAGATACAGAGCTGAGGCCAGTAGTGGCGTGTTGACATTGTACAACAGCTTCCAACCCCTTAAGGCTTCAGCATTGCGCTTCCCTCCAATTCTATCGTACAGGTTTTATCGAATCAATCGAAGGTTCTGAGGCATTGTGGTGGTCAATCGGTTCTGGAATATTCGTCGTGCGATTGTATCTGGGATTAAACGAGCTTCGAGACGTATTCGACGGCGAATGGTGCTGTTTGAAATGAAGTATTAGCAAAGCCTCATGCAACATCTTCATCAAAACTTTGTATGTCTGATTCGCTTTCCAATAGCGACCATGAAGGAGTCATTCTTACAAAGGTACAGCAATGCGCATGTAGTCAGGGCGCTGTAGACAGTGAGTCTCGCCTGATCCTGCTGAGCCTTGAGCTCCTGGGGAGATGGTGGTGGTGGTGCTGAAGTCTTGTTAGGAACTATGGTCAACAATTGACGTCAAAGGGGTTATTTACCGCCGAACATGATGATGTGATGAACTTGAGATATTTCTGGATTGTCAGGAGCGCGAGAGTTGGAAATTGAATATTCAATCTAATACTACAGATGCTGTCGTCTCGTCATGGGCAATCCAGTCCTCGACTTATGACCTCCGAGATTAGCCGCACTCGCAAACATGCATTTCCCAGCGCAGCTTTCGGCTTTTCTCTTTCTTTTTGATATTACAATATACAAGACCACCAAACTCGAATCATCGCCATATACCTCAAATATATGCCAAGGTTGGCGATTCTGCATGGTTTAAAAGGTCGAGATTGATTTACCCGCTTATAAAACCGTCATCACGAGGGTAGTCCATCCTCTGGGTGGACGGCTCCCATGATGCGATGACGACCTAAAAGATGGGACATTAACTTTTGAAACGCCTCAGCCGATATGTTCCTATGATTTGCTGGTCTACTACAGTATATGTATCTGGGCCCTCGCATGCTCGGTCGTTGTACGGAACAAATTTCCAATCATCGCACACGACCGCGAAGTCTACCAACAAGTATAGGATACTCAGCCAAGTGCCAGATAGAGTCTCTACTGCAGGCTAAACTGAGTTGCAGTCCATCTTCTCGCCGTGGTTTCAATAGTTGTGGCATTCGTTGTTGGCTCCAATAGCGACATTTACAATTCAAACTTGAACGAAAATCACAAGAGGACCTCTTCCCGAAAGCCTTTCATGCTGTGGTACGTATATGCCGTCTCTCAATTCGCATTTAGATTACCCGAATCTCTGATGACACTGAATTCTTCTGGTAAACCAAAGCGCAGTGTTGCATCGCAGCCGTTGTGTAAAATGTCTGCATGCTACATTTCTGGTTGCGATTGAGGAAAAACTTATGGCAAACTGTCTGATAGATACAAGTCTCGCGCCACCATCTTTCCAAAACACAGCTGAGAGTTGAGCTGATCAAGTATCGTCGTAGATCCCATCAGTACTGCTAATTGATTGAGATCGAAGCTATACATAAACTTTGAATCATTACTTCTCCAAAGTCAGAGCATCCATGCTCTCAACATATCCAAAACTTACTTCTTTTGTAATTTGTTGTAGTATGAATGTCATTGGCTATTAATCTCCAGCGACTGGCTGGATGAATGCCGTGTTTATAATATACAAATGAGCTGAGTAGCTATCAATACAAGAAGATTAGAATTCTGTTTGCAAGACTTTCTTCAACAGACTCGATTCCTTCTCGAATCCCTCTATCTTGGACTGACTGCCTTGAATCTTGTTGAGAAGCCACTGAATACGAGTGGTGAGCTCACCAGGCTGTTTGGGCAATTTACCCAGAAGCTCCAGCTCTTGCTCCATTTTCGAGATGCTGCTTGTTTCGCTTGCAATGGCTTCGCCCAACAGACCCAAGTCCATGCGTGCAGCCAAAACTTTATCTTCGACAAGCCTCTGGAAAGCAGGTTGATAGACTGGACGACCCGGTCGGATACCGTAGGGCCTTCCATTGGATGACTGTATGGAAATCAACTCTGCTTGCTCTAGGGCTGCAATAGCCTTCTCGCCGCCAGCTTTGAAGGTGTCGCTTGTAACAATCTCATTGAAGCGCAGGGTGTCCTGGTTTGAGAGAGCCCGGATGAGGGCCCAAGCCTGCTGAGGCGTCCATCGGCGATCTTGATCAGCACCAGCGCCTGGCAGGAGGAACATCTTCAACACTTCGCTCGCAGACTGGTTGATGATCTCGTGAACAGCCTTCTTAGGCGTCTCACCAGACTTTATTCTTCGGGCTAGGAATTCAAGGTCAGTCAGCCTACCTCCGAGAAGACCAATGACCTCAGGGAGTTCGCGAAGGTCCGCACGCTTCTGGCTTGGAGTGAGGGCCTTGCTTTCCTCGGCATCTTCGCTTGACGTTTGGGTAGCTGAATCTTCGGCATCAAAGTCCAGATGGTTGACCACAAACTTCTTGGCAACCTCTGGCGAGCAATCACCCAGACTGATTTGTCGGAAAGTTCTGTCTGGTAGGGCTTTGCTCAGCGATTTCGTAAAACTCACGTCAGTGGTCAAAAAGATCACATGGGCAACATTCGAGCTAGTGATGCGAGCTGCCCACTCGGCAAGCTTGTCGTAAACCATTGCAGCACCTGGTTCGTTCGATTTGTGTAAGAAGTTATCGATCACTACAACAGGCCTTCGTTCCGGGTGGGCGTCTAGATACTCATCGTCGCTCATAGAAGCGTCTTTGTCGTTCTTGTTGCGATCTTCCAGAGCAATCGACTTCAGCGCGGATGCCGTATTATTCCAGATCTTCACGAGTTGATTCTCAAGAGTCTCGCTGAATCCAGTCTTGACACCTGTAGTGCCCTGCGCAGCCAGGTCGATCATTCCTGAGATGCTGTTCATCCAGCTGAAGACGGGACGATACCCAACTTGGGCAGCAGCAGCAGAAATAGTGCTTGCGTCACCACGTGCCTCTTGCACAGGTTTGCAGTCAATTACAAGAACTTTGTGCGCATCCATCTTGTGTTGTAGAGCATGGTCAACCACAAGCTCTTTCTTACCACTGCCTCTGGGACCCTGGACGACGATGAAAGTTTCGGCTGTCTCCATCAACCATGCTTGGATCTGTTCGATTTCTTCTTTTCGGTCTTCCCACACAACCTTCATACCTCCGCTGTTCTCAGCATCACGTCCGAAATACCGGATCTGGTCGATGACTCCACGCGACTGCCTGATAAACCACCGTACGATCAGGTTCTCCTCCAAGTGAAAAGCTCGAGTGATGTGTGCCTTGATCGATAGTGTCCTAATAGGATCAAAGATGGCCACAGTAATACCCGCAATCAAAGCTGCAATAGCTGGTATGACGATTCTAGGATGACCAAATAAAAAGTCTTTAATCCACTGAAAGCGCTGCTTCTTTTCGTACGACAATCGAAAGACGGTGCCAAGATTACCTCCCCCTTGCTCAGGTCCGACGACCAGTCCATGAAGGCAGTTCTTCGCCATGATGGCACGTCGTGTGTGTAGAAAGTCGAGATAGGCATATCTAGGCGCAATCTTTGATTCTGAAGATTGAGGTACGATGTCAGAAAGCTTGCCGTATGGGCGGAAGAAGGAATAAAGTTGCTCTTGAGTGAGTTCAACACCGCCACCTTCTGGTGACTTGGGCAAGAACTCAACTTTCAACCGTTGTGATGGTAAGCGATAGAGATCTTCGACCCACGGCTGCCCTTGAACAAGGTCGGCCCTCACTCTGCTAAATGGACTCCACCAAGGCGATATTTTGTTCTTTTTCAGATGCTCTTTGACAGCAGATGCGATGGCAGCTGACGGGACTGACGGATCGTGCCTGAACTTTAGGAAGGCAGCCCCCTCCTTCAATCGAGGTAGAACCTCAACAATTTCAATCTTTCCAGCAAGCGAACCATCTTTTTGAGCTACCTCTTCAAGAACTTGTCTCACGTTGACTGCCGATATCGTGGACACTTTGTTCTGGTCAAAGATCTTGGGAAAGCTTCTTTCTAGTGACCACGGAATTCGGAATAACCATTGCGCATTGACAGGAAGTAGGTTGGTAAAGAAAAGCACTCCTTCATCAGGCGTAATGGCAATGTGACCAGTGTTGTTGTCGCCGGCCTCACCAGAGGCAAATCGTTTCTGTCGCCGAGAGAGCAGAGTTGACTGGACGGTACGTAATCGAAGCGCATTACATCTCATGGTGAGCATTGGCCTGCATTGTAGGCCACGTATTCCCATCATGATTGGGCCGTTGTTATGATTTAGCACGTGGGAGAGGCGCATTCAAAGGAGTGCCATGTTGGGGGTGAGGCAACTTAAGACCGTGGCGGAAAAATACACTATTGCATTATTCTTGTCCGTTGAACCTGTCATAGACAATAGTGGACTAGAAAGGTGATGAGCGCGTGCAGAAAGTCAAGAGAAAATGAAGCATGCAACCTTGGACTTGGAAGCTTGAGAGCTCTCCCGACCTATGACGCAACCAACCCCGAAACTACCTAATCTGCACGTCAAATGGCGGCGCGTGCTTTCCCGATCAAGAATTCGCGACTATGCGCCCCGCGTT
This sequence comes from Scorias spongiosa, assembly GCA_018467035.1. NCBI lineage: Eukaryota > Fungi > Ascomycota > Dothideomycetes > Capnodiales > Readerielliopsidaceae > Scorias > Scorias spongiosa. Next base: position 544,209 of record JACSZZ010000009.1, on the reverse strand, counting down.
GTTCCTGACTAGCCATTGTAGGAGACGGTCGGGATAGTTGCAGGGTGGAGTATACCCAGGTAGACGTCGTTTGCATTACTCAGTCCAACAAGCATCAGCCGTGATGTTCTCGCTACCAACAATACCATCACAGTCACTGGACTACACACCATTCTTGGCTACGTCATGGCGTCCGCGCGCGAATTCTCCTCCACCGGCGATGGGCGCTCAGTCACAACAGCAACAGCAACAGCAGCACCTCAATCAACGTCAGCAACGCCAACAGCGTGAAGATGAAAAGCTTGCAAACGCACGCAGTCCCCTGGCAATCCTGGCTGCGGAGGAGGCAGCCATAGCGCAGAGAAAAGCGGCCATACGCAATTTTGGATCATACTGGATCAGGCCTCCTGGTGTACCCAAGACGCTCCAAGCGCAGACGGAAGAAGAGGCTGAGAGGGCCGAGCAAGAGGAGCTTGCGCGCCAGGAGCGTGGCATGTTGGATCTTCAGGCTCAGCAGCAACTGGAAGAGACCCGACAACGAGCAGCGGAAGCAGCTGCAGAGGCCGAAGCAGGAGAAGGAGAGGAGGAGCAGGATCTGGACGATGCTATCCCTGAAGCCGAGGACTATGATGACAGTAACATTGATATCAGCGGGACAGGTGGGACTGCATTACATTCTGAGAGTTTTTTGGAGGGAAGCAGCCAGATTGAGCAACGAGATATCGAAAACGAGAATGAGATGGAAGAGGCTGAGCTGACAGGGATCGCTCGAGATGAGGAAGACCTTGGTATGGATCGCGATCTGGATATGGAGCAGGATCTTGACAATAGTATACTTGAGGCCGGAAGCTACCAACATACCGACACGGAAGAGGAGGACAGCGAGTCAGAGAGTGAACTTCAGGATTCGTTCGCATATCAGAGTGCACGGAGATCTGCACGGCAGGCTGAGAGATCTCAATTCAACGTGCCATCTTCGAACATACGGCCTTCGCAGCCAGATTTTCGGGTCAGCCGTTTACACGAGAGGTTTCTCGCCCATGAGGATCTACCTCGGAGTCCTGGCAGCATCAACCTTTCTAGTTCTATCCTCGAGAGCTCATTCATTGGAAGTAGCCCTGTCATGCAGAGAGGGAACCAAGGTCCCTCTCGAAGGAGTTCTGGACGGCGACGAAGAGGGTTGCACTGAATGACTTTACCTCGAGCGTGAGGCTTGTTATATCAATGCCTGATGATCCGAGAAGCAGGGCGTTATTGGTCGGTAACACAAAAAATATGCGCTTAGAACCAGCTCATAACGAAGTCATGGTCGTAATAACCCCATATTGACTGAATCACCGCTGCAGTTTCCGACGTAAATGACCCAAGTGTGCTCTGGGAAGGTGGGTCGATGGAGACATTGCACCTACTCTCGGCTACTTGCTCGTTATTTCCTAAAATCTGGAGCCCGTGGGTCTATTTCACCCGCGTTAGTCGATGTACTTGACAACGGATCTTTACACAAACAACCGCTTCACCATCATCACCATCGAGAACACTCTATCTGTCTGTAAAGTTCGCATCAGACATTGCTCCTCTAAAGACGAGCTATCAAGCCATCAAAGCCGCAAGTCCAACACACCAGTTGAAACGAAATTTCACCTGAGAACATGGCTCGGATGTACAACGAACCTCCGGTCTTTTTGCAAAACCCTCCCAGGTTTTCGTACATCTCATGCAGAATGACACGCCTGACGTCAGTAGACGTAGAACGAGACGACCCAACCTCAGAGTTGCCAGGACTTTGCGTGGAGATTTGGACGAAAGACGTCATGCTGCGGACGCGAGACACCCGTAATTTCGCTGACGTTATGCGGAAAATCGACGGGGAAATTGAGTGTATTGACGGGTCGCTGTCGCTTGAGTGCGCCCGAAATTGCGAAAGGCAGCAGTGGATTCGGCTGAGATCAGTCAGCGATGATTCAGTCATCAGACGCGTCATTCTTGCTCAATGGGAAGATTGGTATTGGGCGCGGCGAATGCTAATGAGCAGAGAATGGCGATTGGAAATCTTGTTCTCGCGCACATGCCAGGTACATGAGCGCCATGTGAACGGTCTTCAGCCTGGATGTCGCCCGTACTATGTCGAGCGAGCCTGGCATTCGCTTTCTTGATACCGATCGCAAGCCGACAGCTCAAGAGACGTGTGTGAAGGAGGGATTGGTCAAGTGAAGTGCTCAGCGCGCATTGCAAGTCGGCATGGAAATTAGTGCTTTGTGGGACAATCGCTAGATGCGAGGTACAATTGCAGCGGCGGACCTTGCGTATGAAGTAAGCAAAAGGCTTCAGCAGCATTTTTTCTCTAAGAAGAATATTAGTAGATCACTCGTTTATTGATTCAGAATAGTCTTGGGAGAAGAATGAAAGTACAGGCCGTCAAGCTCAAACAGCCTCTACCAAGGTACCTCAACCGTCGTCACATCCCCATCTAGAGACCCGCCAAGTATCCTCCTTACGCTCCGCCCAAGGCGTGGAGAGAAGAATGACAAGGGCCGCCATAGAACGTGGTGGAGCGTCTCAATTTGAAAAGCGCGACGATAACGAATGGTATCGTAGAGGGGTTTGCTTGAACAACGCAAGAAACCACTGCAATGATTAGTGGATAGATTGGTAAAGTCTAGCTAGACTGCTTCATGTCGAGAGGCAAAATCACACTGTATGCGAGGAAGGTCCAGAGAAGCCGCTTAAGGATCGTCGAACATCCATCAAAGAGAACGTCAAAGCCAAGCCATTCATGGTTTTTGGTCCAGCTCTCAGTGATGCATCATCCCTCAGACAGCACGAAAGCATAGCTCATGAGGGAGCATTAAGCTCCCATGTGGGTGAGACTAGGATCTTGTCCCTTGCCTTGAGGGACGGTGCCTTATTCGGAACACGTACCTAGTAGGGATTTACAGATCTCGAGACTCGACGTCACAAAAGTACCTAGCATATTAACGTTCGTATCTGTGATCGTCTCGGTGACAATTCTCATAAGCATACTTCTCGATATTATTTATACAGCTTCACTTCGCTGAGCCAGAGGATTCTCTCAACTAGATATTACATGCTCTTTGAAATTACCACTCCCGGATCTAGAATTGCTCCAATCAAGGCATCTTCACGATCTGCTATGGACACGGCGCTATGTATGAAGGTTAAGAACACATGTACTCTAGGGAAGTAACGACGAAAACGCGGCCTGCAGGGTTCAAGTAATAAGATACCTGAAGCAGCATCCGAAGATCCAACCGTACGACGGATTACTTGGCTTGTGCATCAAAACAGCTTTGAATCCCCCCTCGCCTCGCTATATACGCTTGACTGGATTCTTTGTCTCATACGACGGTGGTAGGCAGCTTCCAAGCGGCATTTTGTCGCTCTTCTGTCAACCCTGAAGTCTTTCAGAATCGGCGCGAAGAAATGGTTCACTCGTAGATCGCAATCTTCTGCATTCGCTACTCTATATGATTTACGTTTCTCATCCCTGAACGCATCGTAGCAACATTTGCTACCAGGTAGCATGGGTAGATTCTGATACTTGTGTAAACAGTAGCTAAGAGCTGACTGGAGGTATGATATTACCGGGTTTCGTGATGTCACGAATTTCTAGGCTAATTATGCAATTATAAAGCCAACTTACGACAGAAGTGTGGCTGCTATTGTGCCCCGGTTCTTCGATGTTCCGATTTTTCGGGTTTCCAGTACCTTAGTCCATATGCCTAGCTGAGCCAGGCTCAGGCATGCCGATAGCAAGCAATCGCGTCGTATGGCTAGATCAAAGTCTAAATCGTAGGACCCTGCCAGTGTGTATCGGAGTTTTGATTGTAAAAACAGCAACGCTGGTCAAACCACAATGCATTCTTTTTTTCTTCTAGTTCGTCTCTGCATCCACGGCGTGGCCGGTAGGGCCGGTAGCGGTGTAATCGGTTGTTACAAAGGCACGATCTATCTCGTCGAGACCCTCAGCACAGTACTGCAAGGTCTCAGCGATGTCGTGAGAGCGGTAGAGCTTAGTATTAGGTTCTAAGAGGACGTCGAACTCGACCCAGACACCGTCGCCAGCATGGTAGGCGGTGATGCTCTTGAATCCCTTGACGACAGGTGAGAAGCGGTATGCAAGATAGGTGAGCTTCTTCAGGGTGTGGTCATCGGCAGCCTCGCCAGAGAGGCGTGTAATGTTCTCGAATGAGGTGTGGGCCCAGTCGTAGATGATGTACAGAGAGAGGAGACCGGCGCCTGCTGGATCCAGCCACCAGACGTCGGCCGCTGCGCCAATGACAGGGAAAAGAAGCGAGAGGGTATTGAAGATGACATCGGTCTTGCAGTCCTGTACCAGAGCCTGCACTTGGGTAGTCTTGATCGGCAGGCAACCCAGCCCAATGATGCCCTTGATGACTATGGTCGCCACCAGAGCGCCAATGGCTGCAGGGGAGAGCATTTCTGCCTTGCCCTCCAGCGGCAAGAGCTTCTGAACGGACTCTTGTAGGATCTGCACAAATGAGATGACCATGATGACGCTGAAGACCAGAATGCCCAATGGTTCGAGCCGTCGACGACCGACAGGGAAACGCTTCTGGAGAGCGTCGAGCCGCCATCCGACCAGCTTGTTCGTTGACCATACTATCAGCGTGCATAGCAGATCAAGCGCGGAATCGACTAGAGAGGCAATGAGAGAGAGGGATCCCGTGGTGAAGGCGGCAATGATCTTGCCTATCAACAGGAGGATATTCGCAATGACATTGATGTTGATAGCCCATTTGGCCTTCTTCTGATCCTTCGCACGCTTCTGTCTCTCTTGCTCAGGGAGCAATTGGCCAATGTTGCCCTTCACACGTTGAATGCCACCTCCTCTTTCTAGATCGCCGTCGTGGTCGGGATCCGGATCCATTGACTCGAGCACGTTGTCAGCCAGGGCCATCACTGTAGCGTCGACCTCCAGCCAGTCATTGAGGCGATCATTCTGAGCCTGGTAGAACTTCCTCACCGCCTTGTTTTTGATCGTCTTCAACTCTTCCTCAGTCTTACGGAACTTCTCCAGCGACTCGCGATCGATGCCGTGCAACAGTGCCTCCTTCAATGTATTCCTCCTGGCATCCTCCAGAGCGGTCCTGGCAGCGTCGCTGAAGCTCCAAAGGTTGGGACGAGGTCTTCCACTCTTGGCAGGGTCATATCCTTGTTGTGCATCGCCATTTGCCTGAGACTTTTGATCTAGGGAATTCTGAGGGCTGTAGCTTCCCTTGCGGTCGAACGTGAGAGAGCGTTTGCCGACCATCTCATCTCAGTTTAGGTAGTAGGTGAATGTATATGAAGAAGTTCGATGTCCAGGACGAGAAGGCAAGTGCAAAGACGCCCGCGACGAAGCAATGGCTCAAGAGAACAGCGCTAACGATCTAGCTATCTAAGGAGACATAGATGATGCTGATGTTGACATTGGCCGAGGACGAACCGCCTACAGTAGCGCGACATCTCCGTGATCCCAAACCTGGATCTGGGGGAGCTTGACTTTCGGACTGTGATGTTTAGTGACGTAGCATGACAAGGATCACCCTCGGTTGCATTAAAGCCCGAAAGCTTGACGGAGCCAAATTTGGAGTAGCATAACGTGCCTCTACCGAGCCCCGATCGAATGGACGAGATCGGCACGATCGGGAACGGAGCCGAGCACGCGGAGGACAAGTGATCTCTAAATTTGGGTTACCTCTTGTTATCGAGATGATACCCTGAGATCTATTGGCGATATGTAAATTGCCTCAAGAAAAGACTAACAACATCGAGTAGTCTCGAAAATGCTTGTAGGGGACATGCAAACGCTATAATCAAACCTTGGGTAGGATCACATTCCTCCCGACCATGGTACAAAAGGTCGCCGCGTGACACTGAAAGGAAGCAATCAATATCGTCATCGATGTTGTTGGTGTATGGCATCGTCATAGATCGATGGAACTGTGCGACAATAGTGAACGACAGAAAGCCGACTCGTGGATTGACCACAGCTCATGACCCGGCAGGCTCTTGAAAGGCCAATGCCAATACCGTCCCGATGCTCTAATTGAAAGACAATGTCCTCGCCATCCGCTCAGCAGCGAAGCATTTACACAGGAGCCAGCAACAATCCGGAGCAACGAGTGTTTCTCAACCCTTCTGCCACCGTTGCGACCTTTGAATCTCTGCACGAGCATCTGGTTTCCAGCAGGCGCTATCCGGTGCTGCCGCCGCCGCCACAGCGGTCGTCATGTTCGGCGTCAGGTGAGCAGGTGGGGAGCGCCATCGCCTCGCTGCACGTGCACCCGACGCTGGAAGCGCTGCTGCACATTCTGGCGGGCGATCTGGCGGCGGCGCACTTCCTGTGCCGGCACATGCAAGCCGCGCCGGCGTACGAGGGCATGTACGTGCATGGGCTGCTGCACCGGGTCGAGGGCGACTACCGCAACGCCGAGGCGTGGTATGGCGACGTTGCAGGGACAGAGTGTTTCCAGGCTTGCTGGGGCGCAGAGACAGGGTTTGGCGGGCCGCAGGCGGCGAAGATGTTCATCCGGCGAGTGGAGAGGCTGAGAAAGACGGGAGAGGGGGATGAGGCGGCTTTGGAACGCGAGAGTGGGCGAGAGATCGAGTCGCTGATTAGATACTGTGCTGGCAAGTTCGGCACTGGCATCTGGCGGGATGGCACGCTGGCTTGGGTTGAGCCGAGTGAGGCAATTAGGGAAATGGCTAGAAGCCAGATTGTGGGTGGAGAGGGATGGCGACAGTTCTGACGATCCACGAAGACGGCAACCATACGTTAGACGGAAATATCATGCAATAGGGGAGGGCGCGTTGAAAATCGTCACTCGTCATTTCACGTGCCACAATGGTGGCGGGTATCTAACTTTTGGATACAGTGTATGCTCTCAATGTAGAGAGAGCAATGCAGACGCTCGAAGAAGAACAAGCCCTCAATGCGTGTGATTTCGCTCGAACGCTGCAAGAAGATGAAAATAGAAACCACCCAACCCGAACCGGCTTCGTCCGCTCATATTGTTCACAGCGCCAAAACCGTCATCATTTCCGTGGTGGCGGTTGCTTCGCGTTCGTCCATTCGCGCGGACCGTTGATCATAACATGAGCATGATTTTCCGCCCATTTGTAAAAGGAGGGCTCCTCGGTAACGATGATAAAGCGACGAAACTGGGCGACTTTGCTGATGGCTAGCCAGGAGAATGAGTCTGCCAGCATTCTGCTCGAGCCATGCCTGTCAAGCTTGGCATACTTCCCCATCTCGAGATCAAGAGGAAAGAACCAGGAATGGGAAGCAACCCGTGGCATATACGGAGAGACACTCTGATTGTCGACACCCTTCCTGCTTGCGAAGAAGTCTGGATTGATGGTGTCGAAAGCCATGTCCTTTTCGAAGGGACACAGAGTAGCGAGCGCATTGAGGAGCTTCATGTACTGCTTGAAGAGTACGGGTGACCCGCTCTCGTTTTCAGATACCAATTTCTGTACCAGAGTCAAAACGTCTGGACGCATGACGACGCGGTTATATTCGACAAGGCCACTCTGCTCCTTCCCACGAGCGCGTTTCACCCACTCATGGATAACATCCGCCACACTTGTAGGGTTTTCCACGATCAAGTCATCTGCGATCATTGTGAGCTCCCCAGCCGGAAACAGCCTTTCCATGTGATACTTCCGATGCGGTTCAGAGTCGATAGACTGGACATCAACGCCACGTGATCCGATGCGCCAGAATCGCAACATGTGCCTCAGCATCCTTTGGAGGTTCTTGATCCTTTCGAATGGGTAACCTGGAGGCATTATTACCAACGAATCGTGATCAGGTTTACCCTCGAAGTCTTCCGCGGCACTATTGACACCACACATCTTGATTTCGAATTCAGCGTCGATGCTGCGCAAGAAATTGACGATAACTTCACAATCTTGCTGATCAGGTTTAAAAAACACAAAGGCTTTGCGTCGGGCAGACCTAGGCGGGCTCTTGGATATGAGCATAAGACGTTGCGCATCAAGTCCAATTTTTGAGTAGAAGCTGGCATCCCTGATTAAAGATGCATCCTGAGGTTTTGAAGCTTTTATCGAAGCCCCAAAGAGTATTCGTAATCTGTACTTGCTGGTCGGCCCACTAGACAAGGGCTGTAGAAATTGCCACTCTTCTGCAGCAGTCGTCCAAAGTAGAAGGCAACCGTTGTCTGACAACGTAGCAAAGGCACTTCCATCTGACCTGCATGTGTTGTAAAGACGCTCCACAAGCACTTCTGAGTCTGCCCCAGCTTCGTGATCAACATCAAAATATGAAATTGTTGAGCTATTCATAACCTTGTCATGCGCGTACTGACGGAATTCGGAAGACGTGATGATTTTTTCAAAGGTCAGAGGCTTTCTAGGTTCGAATGTTTTGTGAAATCTGTTGAAGTGTTCGGCCTCGTGGAACACCAACTGCACATTCAGTCTCGCACGATGAATTGGTACTTCGATTATGGCAGAGATCCTGTGGCCAAAAGATTCAAGTCCCTTTTGCACATGAGAGGATTCACTATAATCGTCCGTCGACCTCTCAGCCTCACGACGTGAAACCGGTTGATCTCTTAGCTCAATGTCCTGAAAAGCGATGTCTGATGAGTAACCTCTTGGTGGTTCCGCAAGCCTGCCCGTGTATCTATGAGCAAATTGGCACTGAGGCTCTGACCTTCCGCAATGACCTTGGTTCCAGAAGAAGCAGGTCATCGATTTCTTAGCATCAGCGCTTAGTGATGGTTTGAATGGACGGTTTGGAACCATATCGGCCACTTCCGTACGCCTCAGTTGAGAGCCTCCGCTGGACCGACGTGGATGGGGTCCTTCTGCAATTCCGCCATCTGACAACCCAACAGCACCGTTCATCTGATTGAGTGGCGATCGATGCGGATCGCGAGCTCCCCTTACATCGGTGCCGTTCGTAGCACCGAGTGTCTTGATGGGCGCTGTAGCGGTATGCCCTGTGTCATAGTGTGCAAATTCACATTGCCATTCCGGCTTCTTGCAGGTCCCATTCGCCCAGTAGTGGCATGTAATTTGCTTCTTACCCTGCGGGTAAACTGGATCTCCCATAGTGCCAGTCTCGTGATGCGCGAATGGACATATATCATCAGAAAAGCGACAATAGCCTCTATGCCAATAGTAGCAAGTGGTACCCGGAAATCGCTTATCATTGTTTGTTGCCTGGCTCTGTGGCGCTGTTGGCCTCCTTTTGACATGCTGCGTATCATCAACCCAATTTGCAGTAACCGGCGGACTAGGTGAGCGTCGCCTACTCTCTTGGGGTGGAGACCTCCTAATCCTGAACACACTCGCGATTTTTTTGTACGGAATGGTCGATGCCGGTGCTTCTATTTCTGGTGATGCGCTACGTTGACGTGGTTCTGGTTGCTTTGGAGTGGATTGTGGCACTGTTTTACCGGTCTTGGGATCAATGATGGTCAGGTCGCTCAGTGACGGAGCCCGCTCCTTGGCCGCATGCCGCTGTATTCTGTTTTGCTCAGCTAAGTTGCGGAATCTCGCATCATTGAGGTAAGTCTTATGAATCCTGGCTGCATCTAGAGGGCCACTCGCAGATCTCTTCTGGCCAGGTGTAGACTGAGAATCTTGGATAGTCTTGGGGTTTTGGGATGGAATAGTAGGTGCTTTAGTTTTCGTAGGAGACAACAGGGATGCCTGTGGTCCTGACTTCTGTCTAGTGGGTTCGGTGGGCCTAGTTGCTGCCATATTTCTGGGCGCTGTTGGGAAGCTTTGAGATCTTTTCAACGGCGTGGCCGATCCACCTTGCCTAGAGACTGTTTTGAGGGGTGATGGCTCTTTGGGAGCAGAAGGATGGGAGACGGCTGCACTCGATACCGGTCCAGCTATCGATGCTGACCTAGGCTGAGGGTTCTGCACTGATCCAGTACTTTCGGAAAGCCTTGGAGATAGCGAAAATCTGGGATCAGTACTACGTTCAGAGGCGGGAGATTGAACGACAGCTGGACCCGGAATCGGTACAGCTGCTGAAACTGGGGTAGGCTGAGACTTCTGCACTGATCTGGCTTCTTCTGTCCATCTCGAAGACCATGATAGTCTGGGGTCAGTAGTGCGCTCAGAAGCAGGGGGATGAGTGGAGGTTGGGCTCTGTGCAGGTTTGGATACTGATCCTGGCATCGGCTGAGGCTGCTGTATTGATCTGGTTCCTGCATTCAGCCTTGAGGCTAGCGCGAGTCTCGGATCAGTGGTGAGCTCAGGGACAGGCGTGGACGGAGAGGCATCCAGCGGTTTGGACGGTTCAGCAGGCTTGACAAGATCCATCGGCGAACTAGGAGTTGAAGCAGTCCTCGCGGTGATAGCCGCTCTATCCTCAGGAGGTCTGAGACGAGGGTCTCTCGACAGTGTCACTGGGGTGCTCGAAGTGGCCTCTCCTATAGAGAAATGAAGTCTTGAAGGAGATAGCATCACAGCTGGAGGGGGAGGTATGGGCTGTTGAACAGGGAGTGACAGTTCCTTAGGTGAATCGATGGCCATTGGAGAGCCCTCTCGTAGCTGAGGCTCTGCGGCCGCAACATCTTGCGAAGTGGTCTGCGAAAGCGGCCGATGTGGAATTGAGAACGTTTCGCCAGACGATTGGGGCAGTTCTAGAACATCGTATTCATCCTCGTAGGCACCTGGGAGAGTTTCTTGCTCTAAACATGGTTGCTGGGCCGTCGCAAGAGTGGAACTGGCAGCGGTGGTGGGATCAGCGGCATTAGCTTGTGAAGCAAGCTCGCGCTCAATCGTTCTTTGACGTTTGCGAGAAATGTCAGGTTGAGAGGCGGGAGTAGAGATGGGAGGTGATCGCTGGCGCTTGGGGCGGTTTGCAGGAACGGCACGGTCACCGCCATCCCGGTGCTCAGACCTGTTTTTAAGAGGCAGGTCGTCGTCAATATCGCTCGAGTCTGGTAATTTAGTCTTTCGTTTCGACCGCATTGGACCGTCGTCTCCAATACTGACGGGATCGTTGAAAAGGGATGAATCGCTAAGTGAAGGACTGGCGGCGAGCCTTCGTCTCCGTTCCATCTGCTTAAGATGGCGACGTTCGTTCTGCTTCTGCTTCTCTGATTTCGTATTTTTCTTCTGCTTCTTCTTTTTCTTCGTTTTTTTCTTCTTAGCCTTCTCCTGCTCCTGTTTTTCAAATTCCTCGTACCTGGCATTGTAGTCCGCCTCTTCCCACTCCTGGTAGATTTCCTCGAAAGCATTGTCGCCTCGCTCAGCAAGGATGCGCGGCTTATCGACGGCCCAGACTGATAATGTGGTGTCCTTACCGTCGATGAAGCTCTCCTCTGGTTCCCAAGTGCAATGGGCAAAGCCAAAGTCCTTCCATTTGATGAGGTATCTGAGTTGGTTGCTTTCATCGAACCATTTCTCTGCAAGGATTCGCTCTATGACCCATACCCCTGGCTGCTCTTGATCAACTTCTATCTCTGAGGAATCTGAAGCATTTTCCGATTTGATATTATCATTAATAGAGTTTTGTTCAGTCTCATCAGTCTGATGTGGCAAACTAGCGGTTAAAGAGACATTAGTGTTGGCCGGCGGCGGATTGGATCCGGCCGTCTGAGCCGGTGGAGGAGAAGGGTCACGTTCATCTTCCGAGGTACCCTCTTCAATAAACAGCGAGCGCATTGCCATACATCTGAAGGAGTGAGCACACGATTGGTGCCAGCAGACAGTTCGAGTGAGAGAAAAGCCAGCACACAATTAAGTATCCTCTCTCACTCGCAGTGCGAGACTTCCTTCACCAAGAGACGCCCTATTCGCTATAACAGAAGCGAAGAACTGTGCCAGTGTTCAGATCCAGATGGAGGAGTCACGACCAGAACGCCGACTGTAATGGCTAGCAGGGTGTAATAAACGGCGAAAAACAGAAATACCCCAGCTGCGCGGTGCGACCAGGCTGGCGACAGACGAGTGTACTAGATGTGCCAGACGACAAAGCAAAGCTTCTTTGTAGCAAAGGTTTGATGTGGTGTGATTGAGAGATTGGAGCAGTTGATATTGCAGACGGATAAATGCAGCACTTTCCTAATTGGGAAGCGTCTTGCACCGATAGTCTGTGAGACGTCAGTAAACGGGACTACAGCCAATAAGAAGTCAAGTCGAGTGAGATCAGGTCAAGGCGAAGCACAGTGGCAGGCGTGTGAATGAAGGTATATAAGGGTAAGATTATACAAGGGTAAGACTTTTGAGGAATTTGACCAGGGACGGGGACCCCCCTAATCACACGCCGACGTTGCAAAGCGCAAACAAACCTGAGGCTAGCAACTTTCTATTCAAAGTAAGCAGGCGTCCCGCGCATGCATTATCAGGCGGCTAACTAAGCACCGAGACCACCACTTGGATATTGTTTTGAGCTCATCAAAGACAGTGAATGTTTGCCATCTGGAATTAAAAGGTACATTATTTTACTCAATCCAGCTCAGAGCGGATCGGATCGGCTCGGATAGAATCAGACATCTGGACATGGACCCGTGGATCTCTCATTAAAGCATACATATGTGTGGTTGGGGGGGTATCTCCCTTCGTTAATACAGGGCAAAATGTGTGAAGGCCTGGGAAGGTAACAACAGGGGTTGGCTCTATCACGCCCTCAAAAGACAGTGCAAGATAAGATAGGGATAGGGCAGGGAAAGACCGCTACTATCCTCGAATGCAATGGCAAGCAAAAGCAAATGCAAAAAAAAACCCAAATCATGATCGTCAGCAGGAATTCGTAGATCAGGTGTGATAGCTGGCGGTCGAACTCATCGGCACTGGCCAATCGTCCTCCGTTATGCTGGACCAGAAGATCCAGATGGTGACGACGCTGGCGCAAGTGAAGAGGGTTTCGAAGAAGCCGCCGTTGATCGCGCCGTTGCTGCCAGTGCAGATATGCACGCTGATGACGTACTGGAAGATCTGTCCGATGGCAAAGAGGAGCATTGCAACGGTGAGGTAGACTGTGAAACAAGGTCAGTAACGGGATCGATAGATGGTGTAGGTTTGAGGATGCGACTCACTCATAGGCTTGACCTCGCCCAACACTCTCAACACCAGAAATGACTCCAGCAGGAAGTATACAGTGAGGAAGACGAGCGGGACGAGCTGATATAAGGTGTATAGTGAATAGCTACGGTTCTGACCGGTCAAGGTCGAGTCCCAATAGCCTGTCCAGCTGAAGCCAGTGTCGAGGGCGATGTAGCCAGTGCCGATAAACAAGGCTACAGCCGAACCGAAGATGAGGAATAACGAGAGTGGGGTACCGTCGTCGATCAGCTGGTACCCGACAGCACCGTTCATCATGAGGATCCAGAGGGTAGCGACAATGGCGGCGATGTGCACAGCAGTAAAGCCCTTCCTGACGGCGCCGTCGAGCGGGAACCAGCCGACGGTGAAGATCTCGCAGATCTGAATGACGATGTAGCCGAGCAGGAACAGCTGCATTTCTCGCCTACCCACGGCGGCTCTTTTCCTTTCCGATCTCCACCAGAGGAAAATGGCGATGAGGATAGCGAAGAAGGCCATGAGGATGGAGCCCAGGTTGGCGAGGTACCGGCCTCGGCTCAGGTGTATCCCTATCAGGTCGCATCCACCGAAGCCATTGCCGCCGTTTGAGGGCGATCCGTCGAAGAGGTTACATATCGGAAGGGTCGAGTGCAGCGAGCCGGTGTCGCGACAGAAGTTGTGAAAGTTGCCGTAGTCTGTCGCAGGCATGGCTGCGGTGTTGTGTTCTGTGGTAGAGCTCTCGTCCCTTTCCTGGTACCAATCCTGATCCTGATCCTGGACCTGGACCTGGATTTGGCCCTTTTACTGTCCCTGTTCCTATCCTGCGTCCTTGCCCTCGCCCTCGTCCTCGTCACCTTCTCGTCTCGGTAGTTGTCTTTGTTCTCGTTCGGCCGAGTCGTAGTGGCAGTTCGCTCAAAACAGCAAGCGATATCCGGTTCGTAGAAATATGCGCGGGTGTACAGACAGCTTAGCGACAGACAATACGAATGTATATTGAGCTGAAGTGGTTGTGGCAGCGGTAGAGCGGTAGCGGCAGTGGTAATGGCGACAACAATGAAGGAACCAGATCAGATCAGATCAGGCCAGACGAGATGGGAAGAGAATGGGAAACGAGAGTGCAGGAGACAGAGTAGTGGTGGCGGTGCATGGACCCCAGACAATATACTGCAAGTAATTTACCTAGGTAGTTAGGTAGTGGCTACAGTGACAGCTTGGACAGTCCACTCGCTCTATCTTGGTTTGGCCAATGTGATACCTTACCATACCTTTTACTGGTTCCTCTTCCTGTTTCCAACCCTAGCCACGGCGCAAGGCGAGGCAGAGCGAGGCAAGGCAAGGCCAAGGCCAAGTGAGAGGGAGGATTGATCCTTTCCTCCCTCCGTCAACCCATCCATCCCCATCCACCCATACACGAGGTGATACGAACTGACATCCACCATCGCGATACTACTGGCCATTGGTCTGGCGGGTTACGCGCGCTAGCCACCGGGTTTAATTTCAGGACATGCATTGCAATTACCCAGGGAAACAGTTTTGCGCGAATTCTATACTTGCAGCGAAGAGAGAGGACTTGGGGCGATAGATCCATACTGCATGACCGTCAAGTTCGACTCCTTCGTCCCCATCATTACCATCGTCATCGACGTCGACACCGTCGTCATCAATGAAACAAGCAAGCAGCAGAACAGGATGAAACCGGCCCAGTCTCTGGCGTCTGCCCAATGCAACCGAACCGAGGAAGAGGCGCTGCATCGCTAAATAAAGCCAGGTGGAGCGACCAATCAGAGAGGAGATTTGCATGGCATCACTCGCCACTACATCTCCATCCGGTAAGTGCGGCATGAGTGTATGCGATATGTACTGTAAGATATCGATAAGTGCTGGTAAGTACGCCTGAACTGGTAAAGCGATGGATCATTTGTCGTTACTATACACTATACAGTATCTATACAATACCTACCTATACAGTCAGGAACCGCATTCAGCGCAGAGATACAGTACAGTACAGTACACACTGCCCCATATACAAACATCTTGACATTTCCCATTACCGTATTTAGAACGAACGACAGTCTACCTCCTATCAAAATATATACTGTACATACAATTGGTAGCTAGCTGGCTGACTGCCAAGGGCGAGGTCGGCTGGAATATTGCCGTCTAGACGAAACCTACTGGATCTCGGGTCCAACCCTGCCTTTTACAGTACATACCCATACCTACTTACCTAGGTCTCTAACCTACCTACAGCATTACCCGCTCACGAACCTACTGTATCAAGGCCAGGTGCTCGACACGCGATGCACCAGCCACCCACCTGCCTAAAGTGTCTAGACTGATTACCTAAACGGGAAGAAGCCCGTACCTGCGTACATCTGTGGATGCGTCTTCCCCAGCCCTCCAGCCACATCGACACATCCATCGTGCGACATCGTGCGCAAGGAAGATGGCAAAAGGCAGAACTTCCCGATGACCACTTTGCGACAGGACGCATTCCTTCCAGCCAGCCATGCAGGGCGGCCGGGCCCACCTGTTGACAAGTGTTCGCGCTCTGACGCAACTGTCTCCCCTTTGGCAGGTACCTAGATGGATGGATGGATGGATGGACGGATGGTCTCCAATGAGAAAAGAGCAGAGGAAAATGGAAGAGTAAATAGAAAGGCAAGGATGTGTGCTGCATCGCATCTATCCCTCTTCGATCGTACTGTACAGTGCAGACAGGCAGGAACGGTGTCATGTAGATTCCTTAAACCGACCTGCCAAGTTCAACAACACCCTCCAAATCCTCTGGCCACTCCTCCACCGCCGCCACTACCACCGCCGCCAGCGCCCAGTCTCACAGTATTCCCAGCCCCTGTGCCTGCCCCAGGACCTTTGACCCCACTCCTCCTATCGTTTAGATCATACCTTCCGGCCTCGATGTTCTGATGAATCCTCTCTGCAACCTCCAGGAATGCCCTCTCGACGTTCTCGCCGCTCTTGGCGCTGGTCTCCACGTACTGCATCACTTTGTTCTGCCTGCACCACTCCTCTGCCTCTTCACGGCTGACCTGGCGCTTGTTCTGTTTGGTGTCCCTTCCTCCAACACCAACACCGCCTCCACTGCTATCGGGCGAAACCACTTCTGATGAAGTCGCCAGGTCCGACTTGTTCCCCACCAAAACCACGACGATATCATCCTCTGCGATTTGGCGCAGGTCGTGTAGCCATGATGTGACAGAGGCGAAGGTCTGTCGACGGGTGATGTCGAAGACGAGTAGAGCCCCCGATGCGCCTCGGAAGTAAGACCGCGTGATCGATTTGTATGTCTCCTGCCCTGCCGTATCCCACAGCGATAGCTTCATGTGTTTCTGGACCGGCTCTGCCACATTTGCATGATCGTCCTTCCTGCCTTTCCGTTTTGTTGATCGCGTGCCGGCATCGTTCGGCGACCGTGTAACGGATGTGGGTTGTTGATGTTGTTGCTGTTGCGACTGTGATTGACCCGATGATGGGTTGTTGATGTTGTATTCAAGGCTGGCAGGTGGGCCAACCGGCACTATCCTCGATCCGAACTCGACTCCTATATCGGTAGATACGCATCAGTAACGAGTAGACAGATAGATACAGCACCTTTTGAGCTTCGTACCGATCGTTACATCGTGATGTGAGACGAAGCGACCTTCGCAGAGCCGTATCGTTAGCTACTATCATCAGCATGTGTGCTGGAAGGGGTTGAATGAAATGGCGGGAGAGGGCGGGTGCGCATACCGAGGACTTCCCACTACCGCTATCACCGAGCGAGACGATCTGTACCAGAAGCTCAAGTCAGCAACAGGATCATTACAGCAGCACAATGCGCATTTTCAGAATTGGCCGCTTCACCTTCGCAATGTAGTCCCATGGCTGTACGGGTCCTGTTGACATTGGCGTGGATGGGTTGCGCGATGCGCGCGAGCTTGTGCGTGACGGTTTGGAGACTCGAATAGGATGGATGCCGAATGAAGACTAGACGGGAGAAAAAGAGACAGAACTAAGGAACGAGTTTCGTGGATGGGGGACTGACAATGAGGGAAATGATAAGGCAATGATGAAGTCAACCACGGAGGCCGTCCAACGGTATGTAATGCAGCCAGATCGGCGGAGACAGTACAGTGCTTTACTTGCTGGCAACGGCGATGCACAGACAGGGTTCACGGGGGAGAGCCTGCTCTGATCCCGATCCTGTCTTGTCTTATCTTGTCCCGTCCCGTCCCGTTACATCCCGTCACATCCTGTCCCGTTCCGGTCTGCACTTCCTCTTGCTACCACCGTACCGTGGTATGCCGTGAGAGCCAGAAGAGACGGCTAATTGACGCCTGAGGCAACACCGATGCAAGCCGAGCACGTGCAGGTGTCTTCCGAAAGCGGGAATCATGACGCATCTGCACTGCAACCCCTCATCGTAGATGTTGACTCTTTTTCCCTTCTTTGGTTTGTGGTTAATGTCGAGTTCCAGATGGTTAGAACAGATTGTCGATAACCAGCAGCGAGACATGTCGCGCCTAGCAGACCACGGTGTCAACAGATTCTCGCTCGCCGTCAATGGAGATGCACAATAGCGGACGGTCTAGAAATCGCGCGAATCGCCGCAGCGTAAAGTACCTGCATTAGCATGCATCGTTGTCGGCTTTGTATTCGCTGAAAGCACAACGATCCAACATCACTCTCTGAGCTCGGTGATGCGTGATGCCCCATTCGCTGAACGAATTGCCATTGCTACATGGCCACCATGCCAGTCATCGACCAGTGATCAGGCTGTAACCGGCCCAGGTGGTGGCTCTGGAAGTGGTCGGGATTGGCGAACAATGTCACTATGTAGGCTAAAGTGGCCAACTTGTCAGCAGGTCCGGAGGGGCAACAAGTATCTTCAAGCATTGTCCTCCCCATCGCCTTCACATTCCTCTCCAACCACAAGACAAGCACTGCACAATTGTACAAAGGCAACTCATTTACCTTCCTGATCTTCTCTTTATTTATATTCATTCTGCAGATCAGCCTCATTCTTGCATCAGAAGGCACATAGTCACTCAGAAGCATCACTAGAAAGTACACTACGAGAGACACGACTCAGACTTGTAGATATAAACACAGCATGACCAACGAAACCACTCCACCACCGGCTAAGAAGCCAGTGGTCTGCGTCTTGTAAGCACTTCTCATCCGTCCTTCTCTAAGACCGGCTTTCATCTGTCCTTGGATCAGCACACTGACTTTCGTCTTTCAATTCTAGTTGCGGCGCCAGTCCAGGCTCGACCGACGTACATCTGGAAGCGGCACGACAACTCGGACGAGCGCTACACGAGAACGGGATGCGGCTGGTATACGGGGCTGGGACGGTAGGGATAATGGGGGAGGTGGCCAAGACGCTGGTGTCGCTGTCCGGGCCTGACGCTGTGCTGGGGGTGATACCGGAAGCCTTGCTCGAATTCGAGCGCAAGACGGGGCCGAGCAACGGCAACCAGGCGCCGGGCGAGGCCAACGGAGCCGAGACGGACACAGACACAGACACACCCGCCGACGCAGCCACGCGGCGGACCCAGTCGGCGCGGCAGTGGTACGACGAGGACAAGTACGGGCGGCTGCAGGTGGTGCAGGACATGCACACGCGCAAGCAGCTGATGGCGCGCGAGGTGATCGAGGGCGGCGCCGGCGGCGGCTTCGTCGCGCTCAGCGGCGGCTACGGCACGCTCGAGGAGCTCATGGAGGTCGTCACCTGGAACCAGCTCGGCATCCACGACCGCGGCATCGTCGTCTTCAACGTCGACGGCTACTGGGACGGCCTCCTGCAGTGGGTCGGCAAGGCCATCTCGTCCGGCTTCATCTCGGAAAAGAACAGAGGCATCATGGTCGAGGCCACCACAGCCAAAGATGTCGTCTTCAAGCTGAAGAACTACCAGAAGTCAGAGGGCAGGCTGGATCTGCAGTGGGGACAGAAGTAGATTGATGAAATATGTTATTGCTTGTTCAGTCGAGACAGACGCAATTGGTTCCTTTTTCACTGTGCATCATGGATCTGGAGAGAGGCTGGCGTCTTTAGACTAGAAATTCTTATACGATATGATATCAGCAGCAGTCATCACTATCTTCATCCTGAGCCATGCCCTACATGATACAGGCATTACATTTCACGTCAGTTTGAGAGGGTGCACTAAACGAAGTGCCAGCCTGGCCAGATCAGATACAAATTTACAGTACGGTCGCAAGCCCGCTGACGAAGTATTCACAACCAGACCACATCTAGCCAGCAAGGTAGACAAGCAGTCAGTCAAGGCTTGACACAACCACATTGTGTGCATCCATTTGATGTTTTCCATAAGCGAATATTGGGCTAGTAACAAGGACGTAGCTGAAGGAAAGGAAGAGAAGAAGAAAGAAAAAAAGAACAAGATCATAGAAATTGTCACGATTCATGAAAACACAGCAGCCTCCCAAGCCATTACAGTCCTGAGCATTCAACGGAAAGCAAAGCCGCCAACTTTTCTCCACCATTGCAGTTTGATGAAATCCAAGTCATTGATGTTTCTTGTGTGTACGGGTCACGGTTCGTTCGTGTTTTGGTGTGGCCAATGGCAGCCGGGTCCATGCAGTTGTCGAGAGATACGGTCCAAACAGGGATGTTGCTGTCAGCATCTCCGTAAACTGCCCTTCTCCTTGCAACGTGACCGCAACGAACCAATCTCATTTCAGAATCGATAAATCTACATTTTCAAGGGTTGTGGGGATATAGAAAGGGAAAAGGGCTTGTACTTCGACAGTGAAGATGCTAAATGAGGAGCAACAACAACAACAACAGCGACAATGGACAGACTAACCCCAACCTCGTCAACCAGCCGCAGACAAGGCCAGCCGGTGCTTAGCATTGCCTTTGCCGAAGAGCATGTTGCAGACGCGGCGGGCGACGGCGATGTCGTAGGAGGTGCTCTGCAGGAGGGTGGGATAGCCCTTGGCCATGGTGTCGGCAACGGAGGGGGAGGAGTAGAAGTCGAGCTTGACGAGCGGCACGTCGGCGGCATCGGCGCGCACGTAGGGCAGGTAGGTGGCGACGTCGAGGGCGAAGGCGTTCCGTTTCCGCGACGTCGTGCAGCTGACGCTGATGATCGCCGCCGCCTCCTGCATCCAGGCCAGGTGCACGTCCGTCAGCCCGACCGACACCAGGTACGGCACGTGTCGGATGCGCCGTCGCTGCTGTCTGCCACCGACACCACCACCGCCGCCGCCGCCGCCGCCGCCGTTCTGCAAGCCAGCAAGGCTGAATAGCCGGCCCAGATGCTCGAACGGATCGACCTGATCCTCCGGCCGCTCCGCCTTCATGAAGCCGGCTGGCACCGTCACCGGCGTGAACAGCACGATGATGGCGCTGGCCGGTAAATTGCGTAGTTGGTCCAGCGTGGACGGCGACGCCCTTACCATCTTGCAGCTTGCTTTCGTCGAGCCGCTCTGTAAGTCGTCGTTGTCGTCATTGTCATCGTGGTGATTGTAGTGGTAAGCTTCGGTGGAAGGTGGATTCACTCCTTCCACCATTGTGCGGCTGCCACCATCTCCAAGGGTGAGGGTATCGAGCTGCAGGCTTATGGATAGATCATCTGCCAGCGGCACATCTCTCCCGCTGTTGGTCGTTAAAGTCCGGTCTGGTGCCGTCATCCTAGTCTGATATTATTCGATGATTCAGAAGATGTTGTCAGAAGATGTTGATTCTGTAGTCTCAATTGTCGATCTGCAATGTTTGGCTGCAGATGTGATGATTGCTTTGCTGAGATTTCACAGTACATGCAACGGCCGTCAGAGTTGCGCTTATAGATGGCCGAGGGCCTTTTAGATGGGAGCAATCAACGATTCCGGATAGAAACTGGCGATCTTGACCTGCTGTGATTGTTGTTGAGGAAGAGGATGAGAATGAAGGATTGCAAGGTTGTTGCGCCTAAGATGTTTATCTGCCCTCCAGGACGCCCAGCGGCCGTGTAGCGAGCAACGACAATGTCACCGAAGCAAGCAACGTTAACAGCCCGGTAACGCGAGATGTGACGGAGACGATCAGACACAGCACGGGACTGGTACGGGACAGGACAGGACGGGACGGGAAACCCCAGGCCAGGACAGGATAGTATATGACAAGAAGAGGATGGTGCAACGGTGGCGGAGGCGGCAACGGCAGGTGGAAGGCCAATGTATCTGTCTCTCTTGTGGTCGATCACTCATACACTCGCGTGGGCGAATTGATGTTATAAAGGGGAAGTAAGGGGGACGGATGGCAAAGGCGATGCAAGTTTAAAAGAAGACAAAATGGAGTCTCTAGGATGAGAAAGAAGAGGAGCAAGCACATAGACGCACACACACACGCACTCTCTCTCTCTCTCTCTGTCCTGCTACCCGTGACCAGCCCATGGAAGGCAAAGGCGATGCGATCCACTAGACAACGAGGGTTTTATATCAGCAAAGCATAAGTTCAAACGGCAGCCTTAATGGTTGGTTGTACAGCAGAGAACGTAGCACAACACGAGGAAGCGCAAGTCGTGAACAACGACAATAAGAGGGGCCGGCCACTGGCGGATGGATCTGATCAGGTAGGGATGTAGAACTTATAGAGACGATGGAGCAACCGACTTGAGACGAGCATAGCACTTTGGACTGCAGATGGTCATGACTGCAGGTGCTGATGGATCTGGTGGTTGTAGACAACCTGATGGTGTCCAACATATCCACGACGATGGTTCTGAGGATGGAGTCTGCATCTCACATAGGTCGATCATTTTGGAGAAGCGGTAGTAATAAGTCATCGTATTCGCTGGAGGAAAGTCACCCAGAGTACCCAAACCAAACGCAGTCAGTCCAGACTCAGTCTTGACAGACCAGGATGGATCGACAACCGCTTCCGTCGAAGCGTAGGAAAAAGCCCTACCAATTGGAGATGACCTTCAAACCTGGCAGCTGAGGTAACGAGGTGGAAGCTAATGGCCGTATTCTTTCTAGGTAGGCCATCGATGATGGGGGTGGACACAACACATCCCATCCCGTCCCTTCTCAACCCTTCCTATTCCCATGCTGTTTCCATCCTAGTGATAACGGTATTCAACATTGACGAGCTGCAGCTGACCTTCTAGTGCTCGCGTAGGGGCATGAACTACCAGTAACCCTTTGGGCCTGGGTCGTACGCGAATCAAAGGTAGCATTGTTGTGATGAGTAGGCAGGTAATAAGTACCCACGGCATGCTGTCAAGACCAGATGTCTGCGAGTATGTCTGTCTGTTTTTTGGAGCCGAACATGCTTCCGTCCGGGTTTCCACAGACGGTAGGGTTGGCCCAGCACAGAACAAGAACAGCACAAACCAGAACGGCGCAAAGCTGTGCAGAGAGCTGCGCAGAGCTGTGCATCGCTGTGCAGCATAGGAGGTGATGAAGTAGGCCACAGTCACAGCATACTGCCGAGCTGGCTAGTGCGGCGAGACTGGCCAATACCGTCGCAACACGAAACCTGGCCCGTTCATTCATCAATCGCCGCTGGACAGGGAAAGGAGGATTGGGAAGAAGAAAAGGCGGGCCAACAGCTGGGCTGGGCTGGGCTGGTGGCCAGACAGGGGACGGGTGGATTGAGCAGGGAGACTCGTTGATGCATCGCCGACAGGGAAGCACGATGGACGAATGAGCATGCGGCCATCCCCATCACCCATCGCCAATTCGCCCATCATCCTTCGCCCTTCACAGCATCATCCGGCACTGCAGACGGGACGGAAGGCCGGCCGGCTGGACGGCTATGCTTCCCAGGACAGAATTGGGATGGGGTTGATGCTGCGCGATCGCCTGTGTCAGTAGAACAAGGCAATAGCACGCATGAACGTCGATACATGTTCGCGGATCAAGGGCACGATGACGATGACGATGTCGACTACGACTTTGACCATGACTTTGATAAAACCAGTGGGGACAGACAGGACGTTGGTCGTGAAAGACGTGGGCTGTTGGCGTTGGCCATCGCCCTGGCCGTGCGCTGTGCGACGGTGATGAGAAGGTCTTGCACGACGTGAGACATACACGACATGCCCTATCACGTAGCTGGCCAGACATCCAGACTTATAACGAGGCACGCAGGCCGGGCACAGGGACGGAAGTAGTGTGATGATAGCATCTCAGCGGCGTCCACCTAGGCGCATACTTGGAGATTTAAGTGGAGAGAATTGGGCCGCCAAACCATATATGAAGTAAACTCAACGAGATCAGGGCAGACGAGATGGAAACAGAGTGTGCGCGAGCTGGTTTTCTAACCTCATTCCCTACCCTTGACCGATGCGGTGTCACAGAAGAAACAGGCATTGTCCTCCTTTGTCCATCCGAAGCCCATCGTCTACATGTATCAACTACATTCTCCCTCTCAGATAGGTGCTGCCCGTTGTCGATCAAAATCAATCGTCAGGCTGTAGCAGTCTTGCCTTCCCCGTCTTTTCATGTTCGTGATATCGTGTTAAGTAGGACCGTAAGAAGTTCGCTTTCAATCCCCATGATGCAAAACATGCAGACATGCAGACATGAAGACATACGGACATACGGACGGATACATCTGTCAATACATGTAGCTGTAGCTACGCAATAGCTACCGCTACCTTCGTTCATACCTAAGTAATGCGTACGACATGAAGGTTTGCATGTCATGTCCAACGCCGCGCTTCGGTAATATGCAGCGGTACATACGGCATCTCGTTGGCAGATCACGACAGAGCACTACGCAGCATGACCATCACCGTCTCGGCGCCGTTACTAGCCTTCATATTGGTTTCGATGCTGGCAAGCGCCCAGAGGTGGAGTGCGAGGTTGAGGATGTCGTCGAGGATGAGCCGGCGTCTTCCTAAGCCGACCTAGTCGTCGTAACACAGGAAGGGCGCTACTGATAGGGCGCGCTTTCAACAGTTTGACCAGCGTGTTGACCACGAGGATAGTTACGGGTTTTCGATAGCGTCGGTGGATGGTCATTTGTCGCACAGCATCAGGCTAACAGCGAATATGTGGGATGATCGATTGCATCCATTGGATCATGCAATCGCGTTCATTTGGCGCTGGGAATTCTTTTTCTTCTCTCAGGGGTGTGACCTGTAGCGGCCCTTCGTTTCTTGTCATCGCCTCCCATATTATCTAGCCAGCCCCACCCTTCGCCCATCTGGTTCTGGTCATGCTTCCCATGTCAGCCACATGGGACTGAGACATGGCACATCAGACATGGCGCATCAGGCATGCCTACTAAAACGTATGTTCTACTGGGTAGGTAGGTGGTAGTGCAATGATAAGAGATGCCTCAAGGCATCTCTTATCATCTAATCTTATCTTATCAAGATATGGATGTGACAGTTGACACCTGAGGCACTCTAGCCTCCCACATGCAATGGATGTCTGTATTTCAGTCATGTTGAAATGCGTCATATCGGTCCGGCAGGTGGGAGGGTCAACATCAGTATGCTTGTAAGTAGGTAGGCAGGGTAGCAATTGGTAATATTTAGATGTCCAGCTGCCAGCTTACGACCAGACAGTGAAAATTCTTTGTGATGTGTACCATATTGTTACTTGCCAGTCAATCCAATCCAGTGGGTGTTGTATATTCTCCTGAGAGTGAACTGTGGACACCTCAGGCTCCAGCACCTATTGCCTGAGGTTACTTGCTCTTACACGTTGCTTATCAACCTCACTTTTAAACACCACTAAACACAGCACAGTCACCACCATCTCGAACATCAACAACATCCAAATCTGCTACAATTGTAGTATCATCACCGCTGCCGACAACGACGACGACGAAATAGCCACTATCACTCGCGCCTTGCTCGTTGTCGCCTCTAACACCATCATTACAGCCTCAAACGCCTTCCCATGTCATCCCATCTCCGTTCGGTCAATGCATACATACCAACCGATAGCCTAACCTTTGCCAGTGCGGATGGCTGATCCGCATTGATACCACATCATGTCTCATACCTCTATCGAATCTACCGGATCCCATTATAGCCAGGAGCGGCGTCAAGACTATTTCGTCCTTCAACCACCCCTTCATAATCCATTGCTCTGGCGTTGCAACCTGGTACGTACAGCATATCAAGCACCAACGCTTTATCTCTTTCAAATCGAGACTGATCTTGTATGACGCAGACTGGATTATCACAAGTGCATAACTTGTATTTCGTAGCCCACAGTGGGGATGTCCACGTCTACATTCCCACATTCCCACAGCAGGCTTTGCCATCCGACCCTGCACTGGTCTTTACTTCTCATCCGTCCAGTCCAAACTTGACCGGCTATCTTCACTCGGATGGAGCTCACTACATCAATTGCCTCGTCGTTCAGTTTCTAGGTCAGGAGGAAGTCGTCGCTGTGGTACGCGATGGTGGCGATTGCGACGTCTTTCTAGTTCGTCACATCGTCCACGCCATCAACCGTCGTTCTGATACGTCCAATGTAATCGGTCCTATCGCTGATGATGTCAAGCCTATTTTTCAGACCAATGTGGGCCACAGCGCGTGGGGGATAGCAATCCATGCCAATGCGCGTATAATCGCTATAAGCTCTAATGGGCATGAAGTTAGCATATTCAAGCTTGGCCTTGTCGACGAATACGAGAACACAAATCCAAACTGCCAGGCGCCATCTGGCTCTCGAAAGACCGATGCCGAGTGCACGATCTTGAATGGAGAGTCGAAT
The DNA here is from genome assembly GCA_018467035.1 of Scorias spongiosa. Taxonomy (NCBI): domain Eukaryota; kingdom Fungi; phylum Ascomycota; class Dothideomycetes; order Capnodiales; family Readerielliopsidaceae; genus Scorias; species Scorias spongiosa. The sequence continues at coordinate 518,496 of JACSZZ010000009.1, read as the reverse complement.
ATCCCACACATTGCCTTCTGCAATACTGCTGATGACCCAGATGGAAGATGGCTGTTGACTACTGACATTGGTGGCGTCAACCGTGTTTTCGATTTGTTCCTCAATCGACCAGTGCAAGCCTTCCGATTTGGTGATATCTTTCCACAGAATCGTGCTGTCGGTGGCGACGGCGTGTTCGATTTGCGAAATGCTGGCTGGCTCATCATGTTCCTCGACCCTAGATCGTTCGCACCGGTGGATAATGTTGCGGACGGGATGGGATTCATGGACGGCACCAATACTGGAAGTATCTCCGCCTACTGCGATTCCAGCAATAACACTGTGTGGGACCTGACAGAGCTGGGCGAGATGACCACTTCTCGCCCGTTTCCGGTCGTCAGACAAAATCAGGGAACACAGGATCAAATCCGAGGTCGACAACCTGCTCGTCCCGCAGCCCAGCCACCTCTCGAAAACAATGAAAATGTGCCACCATTGCAAAATGCCGATCCACAGAGCGAAGCAGCATCGCTAGAGTCTTCAGCAGCAGCAGAAGAGCCAGAACAACAACCAGCGTGGCAGTCCGATGAAAATTCTGACAATCAGTCCGTGGATCCAGATGTGGAAATGACTACTGACCTACTACCAACTGAACCTTTTCAATCTAACGAATCAACACCAGCGGAATCTACAGATTCGCCTTCAGAGTTGGATGAGGAACCTGACAGCGATCGTGATGATTTGTTGACTTATCTTGATACGGATTACCCGCTGCCTCTTGGTGGATTAATTGTTCCCAGTATCTTCCAGAACAGACCACGTTTCTACCACAATAACGTGAGCATATGCAACGACTTACCATGCCCCATCCTTTGCACTGGATTCAAGAACATTTACCTTCTGCAACCTTCGAATTCGCGATACTTCGCCTCACCATTTTGTCCACCGTTTCAGGGTATTGCTCATCCACTGCGGCAACCTCTCAGCAGTGAAAGAAGTCCTCTGAACGCGTTCGAACGCCTGAACATGTACACCTACATCCCTACCCTGGGCGTCGTGGTCTGTGCTTGCCACAAGGGAAGGGCCATCGTGCTCGCCCTGAGCAAGATGAACCGCAATGTCAGCGTGCTACCTCCCATGAAGAGCGTTACTTTCAAGCCGACCTACACCATGAAATCCGTTGCTATCTTGCCCTATCCCGACCAGGAGGAGCAAGGCGTACGCCCGGATGCCCCGTTGCTGGGTATCGCTTCCGGGCCCATGCAGGGTACAGAGCTACTACCCGACATTCACAAGAGGTGGCGTCTCATGCTTTTGTATGCCGACTTCAAGATTCTCAGCTACGAGATTCGCCGGTCTCACAGTGGTGACGTGCATTGCGATAGGAATGCTGTTCCCTAGCCTGGCAGGCCCTTGTGTTCGTGCGATAGACGAACACAACTCATGCAAATTCGAATACGCAACGCCAGCAAAAGTAGCTTATGACGGGAAAATGAGTCGAACGAGATCAAGATTCATGAATATGCAAAAGTTTGCAAGTCTTAAATATCTAATAATTTTGGTCTGTCGTGTTGTATGTGTCTGGAAAGCCATCTGCCGATCCAATCCACCCTCTTCATTAGATATAGAAATACAGGAAGAGCGGGTAAGATGCAGAGTCTCGGGCCCCAGTTGAATTAAGCAAGCATTCCCTACTCAACACCTCAAGCTCCTCGCTCTGCCAAAAGCAAAAGCCGTATGTTGGGGGACGAACACGGCAACAAACCCATTTCAAAACCACTGTTCGCCTATTATGATGTCTTCGAGACGTCTGAATCCTGTTAAATCCACGCCTCGCCATTAAATATTGTCATCCTCATCCTCCAGACATTTAGTAAGGCAAGCGTCCGTCTTACAGCTCGGACGCTCCACCAACAGTAGCAGCACTGGTTAAGGCACCAGTGACGACATCCTGCTGCCCGTTATTGAGATCGCCCAAGAGGGCAGCGGCGGTAGCAGCAGACGAGGCGGAAGAGGTAGCACTGGCGTCGCCGGCGTAGTAGTAGAACGCTCGCGAGGCGATGGTGGTCACGTGTGAGGGCAGGTAGACGAAGCAGGCGATGAAGACGAGCGATAGGAACAAGAAGAGGATCGAGTCTGGAAGACGAGGGAGAAAGTTCCCACAATGTCAGCCACGGAAAGACCCACTGCGAATGGTAGTAAGAGCATGGCGGGGGAAGGTTACTCACTGAAGATGAACTTCTCCGTCGGCGTCAGCATGTACAGCGGCAGCGTCACCTCATACTGGTACTTCTTCTTCTGCAGCCACCGCGCGAAACTCGTCGGTTGCGTCAGGACCACCGCCAATACCACTGCGCTCAGCCCGATTGCAGTGTAGCTGTTCAGCAATGTGCTCGTCTCCATCTTGTCGCTGGGGTCGTGCGGATCTGTCTTGAGGTCTTGAAGGTGTTGTGTCGGTAACAAGGCGAGTGGTTTCCTCTGGGTGCTGGCCCAAACCGTGTACCTTAGTGAAGCGTTGGCTTTGCGGTCGAGTGGCGGTTGGTTGTAGTCGTAGGACGGGATCTGGAGCCAGATGGGTCGGTCGAGCGTCGCAATGCGTGCAGTGAGAAAGGTTGCCTATGCACGAGGAAACTCCAGGGCAGGTAGGGGAGTCGCACGGAATACCAGGTGGAGGGCTCGAGTCCGGAAGGAGGTGGATGTTGACTACACTTGCAGGGATATCTCGTTCTCCGTCATACGCAGATAGAAGTGCTTGGGGTAGTGGAAGGGGTTGGTGATGATCTACCTAGGGACTGGCTGATTAGATGCAGGAGATTGATTGACGTTGGCTGTAATGGGTTAAGGCGCTTTGTTTGGCCTTCTCAATCACGTGGAGGCGGGAGGGAGATTCGAAGTTGTTTTCCGTCCAGTGTCGATATCTACATGGGAAACGTGACGGCCATGACAGAGATATTGGCTGCTTCAATCCTACTTCAACATGCATTTGGCCCACGCTGAACGGCTTCAATTTACTCTCTCCAATTGCAATGGTCTAGGTGGTGGAGGGCAAACGAGGGTTGATTTGGAAAGGGCCGGCCCGGTCCGACTCCAAACTTCAATGAGTGCCCAGGTAGAAAGATTAAGGGTCTTGAGCTACGCTTTGGGAGATACAGGAAACCGTTGCGCATTTACCCTAAAACCAATACCTACACAAGCAATGGTTTAAAATATTAGTCTACGACTACTGCCGCCTCCTGTAGAGCTCTTGTCTCTATCAAGACTGCGAGCTACCGTATCGTGGTCGTATAATTCTGAGTGCACACCCTCTGACATCTACCGCGGCGATTCTCCATCAGCACGCCCGCATTCTCGTCCCCAGTACATGGTCGTTATAATGCTGTCGACACGCTCGCTCCTGCCAACCTCGCTGAGGTCGCTCGCACCCTCAATACCATACCCCAAACCACTGTCGTTTTCCTGTCGATTGTTGGAGAAAGCTCTCCCGCCGAGAAGGAAGGTGGATGAGGCCGAGATCGAGGAGAGCTTCCTCAAGGGCTCTGGTCCTGGAGGACAGAAGATCAACAAGACCAACTCTGCCGTCCAGCTCCGTCACATTCCCACAGGCATCGTCGTCAAGTGCCAGGATCAGAGAAGTCGCGACTTCAACCGGAAGGTCGCTAGGCAGATCCTCGGCGAGAAACTGGACATCCTTGAGAAGGGCGACAGCAGCAGAACGGCTATCCGTACTGAGCGAGCCAGGGCCAAGAAGGCCAGTGCGAGTAAGAAGAGCAAACGGAAGTATAAGAAGCTAGCTGAGGAGAAGGAGAAAGAGCATGAAGATGGAAGTGGCCAAGTCTCCAATGCTTCTCCCAAGGAGATTAATGTTCCCGAGGAGAGAAGACAGGGGGGTTGATTCATTATATATGCCATTGCTGCTTTTCCCAGTATGAGACTTGCGTCTTTGTGTCGCTACTGGAAGGTTGTCTCATGAAGTGTTCGAGGCCGAGGCCGTCGTCACTGCACCTAAAGTCGCAACGCGTGGAGAACATGCGACTTCTTCCATGCATAGAAGCAACACCAGGACGACAATGGCAGTCTATGAGGCTACACGTATCGTGTCAAGCTGAAACCGCAGTCATTCTCCACCACCAATTACATTGTGTATGCTCCTGACCTCGGCCAAGCAGCTCTGGATGGCAGCCTTCGAACTCCAAGGTATGCGCCAGATTCCAAGATGATTGGTCGATTAATAGCAATGGAACACAATCTTCCGATGGGCATCGAGTGATGAATTCAGGGGGATTGAAGCTGAACTAATTATGGTGCGATCGCCAGAGTTCCAGAAGCCCTTTCATAACGCTCGGATAATTGGTGTCGTGTCACAAGGCCTAATTCTCTACAGTCGCATCGCAGCAGGATCCGATCCAGAGCAAAACGATTGATGTCCGCGGCGGGACATCAATCCATCGAGATGCAGTATCCCGGCAATTTGCGCGCAATGACGTAGTTGCCGCACGGCTACCTGACGCGGAGCCAAAGCCTGGCTGTACGAACCTTGGAAGGCCAAAAGAGGCTTGGAGACGAGGCTGGTGTCGTTCAAAGCTCCAGCCTCCAGTAGGTATCCTGCATTCCTGTCACTATTATATTGCTTGCAGACGCGTGATTCCTCTCGTCCCGTTTCAACAGGCCATTAGAGAAATTCGCGAAACGCAGGACCTCGGTAGCGATACCTTTCAGCTTATCCTTCATCTTCACGACATACACATCGTCAGCTACATTTCCAACATGTCTGCGCGAAGCTCTAGCACTGGGGCTCCGGCCCGCGAGCGGCCTTTGAACGAGTCAGTATTCCTAATGGCATTGTCAAAGGATGTTTGTGGCTAACAAGAAGCAGACTCCTGTCGCGAGACATGGTAGATCTTTATGTCGGACCTGAGAACACCCACTGGATCCTCCACGAGAAGTTGCTCTGCTATCGCAGTCGTTTCTTCCGTAACATCTTTTACAACAAGACTGGCAACAAGAACTCTGTTTACGGTCTTCCTGACGAAGATGATGTCCCTTTTAAGCTGTTCGTCGGTTGGCTATACTCGTCAACGGTTCCTCAGCCTCGAGAAGAGAAGGATTTGAGCCCTCTCTTTGATCTATACCTGATGGCCGAGAAGTGGGAAATCAAAGAGCTGATAAACGACGTCTTGGAACAAGTTCGCAAGTGGTACTTCGACACCGACAGCTGGCCCGGTCTGCGCAGGGTGCAATTTATCTACTCCAACACCGAGCAGGATAGCCCGATGCGACACCTCCTTGTCAACTCCATCGCGAGAATGCTCGCTTCAAGCGACACGATGCCTCTCCACTGGGACAATGCGCTGAAGAAGAATGGCCAATTGGCAGTGGATATCATCCGCTGCATCCAGAAGTGGAATCTTCAGTTGGACGATGTCCCAGATTCGAGATCCGCATCGCTTGCACCAGTGGAAGATGTTGTTGAGTCGACAGAGGTCAGCCAAAACGGCGTAAATGGCAAAGACAGTGGCATTGGTGGCGAGCTAGTGGAGGAATTGAAAAAGGTCCAGGTTGGCCCTGGTGAGATTGGTTTAACCAATGGCCATGCCGTATCATAAGCTTCGTTATGATATTGCATGGCAGAGCGAGGGAGCACAGGAGTATGATCTTTGGGAAATTCGGTCGCATACTACTTACGGTCGCGCCAGTCACATTCTAATTGATATCCATAGCGCATTGCCTTGGTAATGGCATACTAGTAATCGACTTTATAGCATGATTGTAATCTATCGTACGAAGCGGGACGAAAGCTGCGCGTGGACACTAGCCCGTATCGAGCCCCAGTGTTGGAACTCCCAAGTTGTCGACATCGCATCCTGGGCTCGAACTCCATATGCTGTTCAATTTATTACGACAAGACCACTATTGGTCCTGTGGGTCCTTTGTTATATACCATTGATTTTGTGTTGAGGGTCGATAGGCAAGAGAGACTAGGTGGGGTACTTGGGCATAGTAAACATCGTCTACACCCGCAGACATTGGTGAGAAGGACTCCTGGCTAAGCAAGTGGTTTTACACGGAAGGCTACGAAGGCATCATCGGACACAGGATGTCAACATCCTCTGTCTCCAGTAACTATGGCTCCCTTCACCTTCGTGCCTCAGTACGAATCTGGCGGTCCGGGTCCCAGGCGCCGGCGTGTGGCGAGGGCATGCGATAAATGTCGTGCGACGAAGGTCAGTATCCACATGCGCTCAGATCGAACGCCAGCGCCGTAGTATCGAAGCAAACTGACAGTGGATTGGATTAGAAACGCTGCTTCCACTGTAGTGGTAATTTCAAATTCTCGGATCCGATCGAGTCAGAATCCGACAATCAACAGTCCAGTCGTGTGGCCGATCCAGGAACAAGATCTGGTCCTCATTCGTCTGGCCAGCGAGACGACGAAGGTACAACTCACAAGAGAGTCTTCTCCAGCCGTGACCACCAGTATAGCGCCTCGTCTGCGTCTACATCTGAGAGCTCGCCTGCTCAGCGATTCGTGGGCGATCTTGCTCCAGAAGCGCGCTTTCTTGACCAGCATGCATCCTTTGACCAGACCTCTCATCGCGTCTCAGCTGGCGACATAGGTGTCTGGGTAGACCAGGTGCCGAAGCAATGCGAAAATCTGGAGAATGCCCGGTCGACAGTTGGATCACTCGTCATTCCTGTGGTCAATGCCTTCGCCCTGGCAAACATCTATTTCGCCAAACTGAACATCATGCTCCCTATCGTTAGTGAGGTCGACTTTCGGTCTTCTCAGGTAGCGGCAACTACAAATCCGACTCTGGTACATGCCATCTGTCTGGTAGCGGCTAAAGATAAACAGGCAGAGCCCCATCTGAAGCTGCTGAAGAACCCTGATAGAACGCTCTCGTGCAGAGAGTATAGCTCGGAACTTTACGACGTTATTATTAAGGCACTAAATGTACGCCCGAAGGGTGACAAGCCCACCCTCATTCGTATCCTGGCTCTGTTATCACTACATTGTGAAGGCCCAGACGGCGCTGAGCAGGCATCAGTTCAGCTGTCACAGGCAATGCACTACGCTCAGAGCATGGGCTTGCACTTGTTGAGGGCTACTGATGATGTTCTCGCTCTGAAAAGACTATTTTGGAGTTTGTGGTCATTAGACAGGTTGAATGCTGCTATCAACGGCAGACCTATCATCATGAGCGATATTGACATGGCCATAGATCCCCTTACACCGACACAGACAAATTCAGTCGCTTTCGACATCTGGCTTCGGATATCACACGTCCTGAATGACTGCATCGCTCTATATCGGCCCTCGAATGTAAATGTGGTAACAGGTTGGGAACACGAATACCCTGGGTTTGAACAGATCGTGACTGAATACGGTGGCTGGCAACTACCTTCAGCTTTGGTGACCACCTTACAAGCATTCTACCTGGCTGTTGCAATACTGTCCCACCGTTCAAAGACTCTACGAACACTGCCACGTTCTACTGCATCAAGTGTCCGGCGAGACCATTCTGCAAATCAGATCATTCGCATGATGAGTAGCAGATCTCGGCAGGAACAGCTGTATCCAAGTCATGTTATTCCGTTCGCAGCATCTGTCGCATTATCTGTTTCATACCAACAGCTCAGGCAGACCCGTTTGCCTCATCAACAGGAGGATGCTCGCAATGACTTCCATGCTTGTTGCAGAATTCTCCAGGATCTGAGACCCAAATGGACGGCTGCAGACGCCATGGCTGCTATCGGAAAGAAAGTTTCATTGGAGATCGAGAAAATGCCTGACCTCACCGTCCTACACGCCGATACTAGCGCGGTAAATGGACAGAGTGCTGTACCTACGTTGGACAGAGAACAAAGCACAGACACTCGAACAGTGGGACTGTCTGTTGCAACGCCAAATCTCATTCAGGTTGCTGACAACCAATCTGGAGCTCGAAACATGGCCATGGCTGAACACATCATCACTGGTGAACAATTGACAGGGGTAGATTTGTTTGAAGGCATGGACGACGTGTTCGGCATGTACCTAGACCCCAACAACCCTGTTAATTTCGATGATCTACCTTTTCTCGACCTACAAGGCAACCAAGGTTATGGACAATTCGACGTTTCTGCAGGCTAATCACCATTTGGAAGGATCGCATTGACACAGCAATTAAGTCGGCTTGTAATACTTTCGCCAGTTGTGTTCTTCCTTAAACCCGAGCACCTCGCGCATCTTTCGATTACTCAATGGCGCCTCCCACTCACCCATCTCTCTGGTGATCTTGGTGTTTGGCTCAGCTTGTTTCAGGAATTCCGCGGTCGGTGTGGTGGTTGTGATGGTGTCATTTGTGGCATTGAAAATCTGAAAGCCCAACCCATCCTTCTTGATACACAAATCACACATCTGGCCTAAATCTCGCGCATCAATGTAGCTCCAAGCATTGCGGCGGCGGGTCTCTGGACGACCAACATGAGTGGGAAAATCCCGCTCGTACTCATGCGGTTCGATGACATTCCCAATACGCAACGCATAGATATCCACACCGAACCTCCTGGCAAAGGTCCGAGCAGTACGCTCACCACACAGCTTGCTCAGTGCATAGCTGTCCATGGGGTCGACGTCGTAGTCCTCCTCGAGCGGGAAGCTTTGATAATCCGTCTTGCCCTCACTGAAACACACGCCATAGGTGGTCTCCGAGGACGCAATCACGATTTTACGAACTCCAAGCTTCGCAGCCGCCTCGACAACATTGTACGTCGCCGTCACATTCGCCCGAAAACACTCGTTGTCCGGTACCAGCATGTTGCGTGCGTATGCCGCAAAATGGATCACCGCATCTGGCGGTTTCTCTGCTGCGCCCTCGTCATACCCGCTGAAGTCGTAGTGCGTCGTTAGGGCATTGAACACCTGGCCGGAATCTGTGAGGTCGGTCTTCAATGTGAAAACATTATGTTCTGGAAAAGGAAAATCGACAAGGTCTAAATTGAGCACTTTGTATCCGCGCTTAAGTAGCTCTGGAATTACATGGCGTCCTGCTTTGCCGCTGCCACCGGTGAAGACAATTCTCTTGGGACGTTGAGTTGCCATCGTTTTGGATTATCTTATGGAATCGTTGTGTTATCGATTGAACTGCTGGTTGCTGATAGCTTCTTGTGCTATGGTGATTGTAAATGCCGGAAGGAAGCTTAATCTGAAACAAAAGTCTTACATCACCTAGCTATATACTCACTAAAGGCGAATTTACCCATGGGCATCTACTGCATGCGAGCCATTCAGCCAGATATTGACGACCTATTATGATCATATACGGAAGCCATCGACCATGAATGATGTCATGGGAAACCTCGACCTGGCCTCGGGAATTGTCTAGCTCTTCTCTTCCCCGCCAGGTCAGATTTCCCGATTGAGCAAGCCTACAGTGACCACACGAGGTTCACGTGAAGCTCCAGGATTGCTACACTTCCGCCAGCGAAATCCGTCGATTGTCCTCCCTGATCCCTCTTTTTGCATCGATGACGACCACACTACTACTCTGTCCACTGAGTAATGGAAGATAGATGATCTCAATGCGCATGATGCGCACCCTGCTGCCATCTCGCTCTATTCGCGCGATTCCACCCATAGCCACAAGTGTCACTTCTACCACCGCTTCAAACCTCGCGAGAATCTCGACATCTACAAAACACACGCTGCATACCGAGCAGGATCTCGGTAGTAGAAGAAGCCGTAGATCTTTCGCACATGTCAACGATGTCGACCGTGCTACCACCAGCGACGTCTGGTTCACCTCGACCGCTCCCAGAACCACGCCTACAGCGCCAGGTGAAACACCAGCACCCGATGAGCGGACATTGAGGTTAGGAAAGAGTACGTCCATACCAAACCATTGATTTGGATGTCGAGCCAAGGGCCGCTTGCGACAGAGTACTGTGGCTGACCATTATGTTACTTGTCCTCAGCCGTTAGGATCCTCCACGACCGTCTACCAACCCTCTTGCAATCGCCTCTCCCATCAGAAATCCTGTCTCCTCGTATCACCCTACATCTCTTTCCTTCGACTCATCCACACCTACCCACCGTCAGTGGGAGACTCCCCTATGTCGCTGCGCTGTGGACCTCTCCTGTCGCGTGGGGCAAGCTGCCGCTCGTTGGTAATGTCGGGCTTACCATTCTGAGCGAGCGAATGGTGAAGAACGGTAGCATTCACGCTAGTGACAGCGGCAGCACCATCAAAACCGGAAGCTGTGGCTCGGATGTGAAGCTTGTCGTGCGGTGGAAGACATGCAGCAAATCTGGCAACACTGCAGATATGGCCGGCGTGTCCAAAAGTGGGACCAACACATCCGCCAAAGACCCGGTCGATAGAATTAAGGAGTTATTCGCAGGCGGTGTTGGCAAAGCACCCGTAGAAGGCGAGCGCTCAGAGGAAGGCTTCTGCGGCATCTTCGTATTCGAGTTTGACGAGCTGGGTCGAATCGTCAAGCATACTATCGAGCACACGGAGGAGGGTGGGCATTGGGATCGTGCCACTCGCGTAGTTAGCGTCACGGATTGGCTACTGGAGAGGATCAATGGCAAGAGGAGGGAAGACGTCCCAGCTCTGGCGTGGTGCCAATATCGCCCTGGTGGTGGTGATGTGAGATTCGTACGTGCTAGCCGCAAGGGCTCTTGAGCTCAGGTGAAGTACTCGGCTTTTCCCAGGTTGAGCATGTCATACACGAGAGCGGCTCAGACTCACATCCGTTGTACAGTATTTTATCTCTTCCCTCATCCTGCCTTGTATGATATGATGACTTTGCGCTGAACAGATGTATAGATACGTCTAAGATACGTCATTTGCCTTATTGAGGCCTCTTAGATTACTCTTTTCGATTGCGCTGAATTTCGGGAATTTACAAGCTTCCCGGACTTTTGCTGCCGTTACATTAGGCGATTCGGAAACGCATTTATTGTCATGTTTCAACAACTATGAGACTTTATCAGAGCTTATATGAGAGCACCTTACCGTTCCTTCATCTCATATCCGTCGATCTGCTGTATACAGTTCAGTCGTTGATCGTCAACGATTTTTTGACGCGCTTCTTCTCTTGTCTTATGTCGTACCTGGCACCGACATTACAGAATACCATTCGAAACGCTATTGTTCTACGAACATGAGATCCTTTCGACATTCAGCGTCCCATGTTCCAACATTTGTTCACCCTGGTAGTTGATTCGGAAAGCGCCATGAGTCCTCTCTAAAGACTCCACGGCATCGAATGTGGCCTTCACCAGCGCCTGCATTGCCCCTAGCACTGTGCTTTGCGCCGCACCAGTGATAAAAGGAAATTTATATCCTGGACCTTCCACGCTCATCTCCGGGTCTTCCACCTGACACATTACTTGCGCAAATAAGATATAGTGGACATTCTGAGGATGGTGTACCAGAATCTTCATGTCACATGGCTTATCTGGGTGTTCCCACGTCCAAATGACCTGTGCGTTCTCTAGTACTTGTGAGCAGTTTCCTAACCACAATTTCTCACGAACTGCAATAGGACTTGCCAAGCAGACGAGATGCGAGCTGTCTCACCAAGCGCGATGGACCTCATTGCCTGGTAGTCCAGACCGGCGAGCGATGTGGTGTTCAAATCCATTTGATCCATGATGGAAGTGCTCGTAAGGTGCAATCGGTGGATATAACAAAAGCGAATGCTGAAAGAAATAATCGGTGCTGCTGGAGATGAGTGCCTCGATCATACAAAGCAAGTGGTCAAGAATGCCGACCTTCCATCTTGTCAATTCGGTCTTGTGGCAAAGGGGGCGGTGAAGCTGTTGTCTAACTTCCCGCTCCCACTGCAGCAAAGTCAAGATTCTGGTGCGGCAACTCAGCTTTCACATGATATCACATGCTTTCCACCGGGGCCTCACTGACGTGGCAAACAATACCGTCTACTTCGATACCAGAGTCACCAGCGGTGTGAGATCCAAAGTTGTGCCTGACTATCGGGCCAAATAAGGTCGAAATAACGTCCAGACTAATGACTATTGACCCGAAAAATGGTCTGCAGTCTAAGTAGCATGGAAGATAGAAGCGTTAGCCGCAGTGGCATCATCGAAGGACTTTACACTTCTCAACTACGTAGGTGCAATCGATAGCTGCAAAGACGCACCATGCTGCGTGCGAACTCATCACTACTGCCAAATTTTCATTGCTCGCCTGAATCGCGATTACATTCATGCCTCAGACATAAGAAGATCCCACTGGGGGTCCTGGCCAGCGGACGACCCCTTCTGGGAAGATGTTGCGTATTTCGCGACGAGTAATGTACGCCTCTTCTATCGGCTGCGCATCGCCCACTGCCCTCATAGCTGTAAGGTGAAGCATTTTCATGGCATCGACCGCGGATTCTGCTTTCTCAGTCGAAATGACGACCCTCCAAACATAGTCGGTGCTCTCACGATACACAATTTGAGCGATGAATTTGTGACCATCAGGTTTGACAAGAGCTCTGAAGTAGGCCCCCTTTTTAACTAGCCATGGCATGATGACTTCTGCGTTCTCTGATGATTGTGAGTTGCGTTCGAAATCACAGTATGGCCACGGCCTTGGGTCCGAAGTAACTGGTACGCTCACTCACCAACGGCCTGGTGGCGCAGTGCGAGATAATCAAGGCCAGTGCATGCTCTGCGTTCGCTGAGCATCGCTTCAGGTACAGAAACAGGGCGTTGGTCTGGTAGCATATTGATTCAGACGATGGTGTTGAGGTCTTTCGAAGAAAGCTTACGGGAAGAGGAGCTTTATTTGTGCCTGGAACGGTAGGGAGCTGTGAACTCCAGCTCGATCGTTTGAAGATGGCGGGTGCTGCAGCCTTAAACCGAAGAGATCCATGTCATGTGTACAAGTACGTAGATAGACGTCAAACTTCGTTGGACGGTGTTGTCATTGCACGGTCTCCGTACATACTCTCTTGGCTCTTGCATAGCTGGCAATGGATCAGGGATTACAGTCGGCTCTTCGCTTGATACCTTGATGAGCCATCACTATCTGAGTCTTTGTGTTGAAAGTAGAATCCTTTCTAGACTATGCAAGCTGCGTATGGATTGAGCTGTCATAGGTCTCGGTATAAAGCAATGTAACGACAGTCGTTGCGCATAGTGTGGCTGAGTGGATAGTTAGTAATCATCTCTCTGGGTTTCATTGTCTTTATACGTGAAGACAGGCCATCCTCAGGTGTCTATACATGTAATCGAGACCAGGCATGATGCTTGTTTGATTTGTATGAATCGATCAAGGCTTATATTCAGCTCATAGTGAGTTGAGTCCTCAGTGAATCTTTAATCCATGGACGAAAGTATGCAGTCTAGATAGGCGCCCACGCAGAGGCATGTGAGAGTATAGCTTTGGTTCACTTGAACCTCCAATAAAGTCAACTTTCACTCAGATGCAGCCTCCAGCACGTCCACCACCTCAGGCGCTGAGGTTTCGAGGGCTTGGAATTCACGGAGGATGAGAAAACCACTCAGTTTTGCGACTGCAACTTACACAAGACCATGGGGCGTGCAACCAGCCAGCAAGCACCAGCCAGGATGGACGTTTCCGCCATCACGAAGCCGATCATTTCGGCGATCAGGATGGCCGTTTCGATGATCACGGACAAGCTGGAGGCCGCTCACCACCCGGCGCCGAACGCAGACATTCAAGGGTTGCGAGAGCAGATCCACAGTGAGTGCTTGCACGTACACAGCGCGCGAGTCTGGAAACACAGAATCGTTGCTGACTTGCCTGTGCGAAAGCCAACATCGAGCACCTCCTACCAATCTACGGCCAGGACACGCTCCTGGCGAACGAGACCTCTCGGCCAGATGTGATCATCACTTCGGCCTTGCACGGCGACACGTTCGTGGCGCAGGTGGTGTATGGCGCCGAGGGACAGGCGAAGCGACGGGTCTTCCTGCAGGGCACCTACGCCTCATCGCCGGCGGCCGCGTTGGAGAACCTGCTCAAGGCTACAGCGGTGTTACTGGAGCTGGCTTGGGCGGATAGCTTCCTCGTTGAGGGTCACGTTGTCAAGAAGAGGACTAAGTTTGGAGTCTGCTATGGCTACGGTCCACAGCAGCAGCAGCAGCAGCAGCAGAGGAAGAACGTTGGGCCTGGGAAGTTGAGGTCTGCACGCTCGTAAGTCACAGAGTTTGAGTTTGTCTAGATTGCCTAATGGAGGGTCACTTGCTGATATAATATTTGTAGGTCACCTTCCTTATTGACTCCTTGACGTTGACGGTGCTTCGTTGGCAGGGCCAGCGTTTTGTCAGCTCGGTGGGAGTTTTTCATTCGGTCTATGGAAGCAAGACAAAGCTGGTACGAATAGTCTAGAGAGCCACAGGGTCGGCTTGGGATAGTGCAACGAGTGATTGTTCCAAACCTCATTCTCCAGTCACAATTCATAAAAGACCACAAGCGAAGAAAGATTGCCGGGTGTGAATTTCCCAGCCCAGGTTAGGGCTTAGCAGAAAGGTGGGACACATGTCTCACCGACGCAAGAGTTAAGTTCACACGATAACGACGTATAATTCACGGTTTCGGTCGTTCCATAGTGAATGTGTCATCATCCATCGTTTGTTATTCGTGACATCGTTATAGAGCAAAGACCATGCCGATGGGACCAAGGAGGGCCGCAAATGCGGGAAGGTTGACTGTGGCATGTTAGTAGAATCAATTTCAAAGATTTGGGTAGGATATGTACCATTAAGAGCACCATTATCTTTACCAGTCTCGGTAGTGCTGGGAGCGGTGCTACTTGGTTTGGCAGCTGTACCAGACAGTACGATCAAATCAGTAGAGGCAACACCAGCGCTGACCTGCGTGGAGGCTAGAAGAGGAATTGAAGTCGTTGTGTTCGCTGCGATAAATTCGCTTTGGGAAGTCCTAGCTGCCGTGGTCGTTTCAGATGCACTGCTAGAAGAGTTGCTAGGCGTACCTGTCGCAGAAGACGCAGAAGACGCTGTGGAGGGTTAGTCCGAGTAAGTATTCACCGAGGGAGAGAGGCGTACAAATCGAGACAGAGGCACCATACGCTCTGCAATTGGCTTGGAATGCGTTCAGAGCAGCCTGCTGGTTGTCGCCGCAGTTTGACGAGATATAATCAGTAATTGAACCTGAGTCCTGGCAGATTCCTTTGACATCTGCTGGGTTATCACGCTTGCTCAGAGCTGCTATGAGACATGCTGGAGGATTCGCAAGGGCGATCTGGGCGGAAATTGCAGTAAGAATTATTGTTGATGTGAAATACATAGCTTGAACGTAGATGTAGATGTTTCTAGGCTCAGTAGAGAGGTCGTAGAATTATAAAACCGTAGACGTTATAGAAAGAGAGTGACTTGGGTGAGAAAAGAAGGTCGAAGGGGAATGAAAGACAAGCAATACGACCTTGAGAAAGAAAGAAAGAAAGAAAGAAAGGGCATGAAACTGTGCTATGATGAGGGCAGGGAGATTGTCGCGTCTCGTACAACGCGAGCTACACTTTAGGTAAGCGCGTCTGGATCGTCGAATTAAGGTTGGCTGTCCCATGGGGTCCCTCGGGCTGAACCGCATTTTTAATAAAGCGGGTCGATCTGAGTGTTGTTATTCTCTGCAGAGAAGTTATTATTGATTGGTAGACAGGGTTGAAGTGTCACGGCTCATTCCAACTCACGTCTTCGCCAGTGGCAAACTACAAGTCTTGCCTCTGATTTTCTCATGGGCATCAAACTCTTTTGACGACTGTTAGTTCACTCTAGGCGTCTCATGAAGTGTGATTGCTATGCAGGAACAAAGCTCGCTTGGTAGGAATTAGTTTATCCAGCTTACGGCGAACAAGTTGGAATTCTTACCGTCTGTTGACAGGGTCGTTCTCGTCGAGCAGAGATGTAGGTGGCCAATAAAACACAAATGATGAGTACAGCATGTCATCCTGTGTCCCGGTACAGAGGGCAAACGAGCCGAACAGCAAACACGCTGATGCCGTGTTGCAAAGTACTGACATCACTTTTCAAAGCTAGCACTTCAGCCCAGTTGTGCTACCACCTCCAGGAAGTGATGTGCTTCAACAGGCATTCTGGAAAGATACGTGCAGTTCAACTGCGCCAGTACGACCGAAACAGCTGGCAACTGACAGGCCATCGCTCAACTGCAAGTCAGAGACCACAGTGGTACCGATGTCTGTACAGGACCAACAGTACCAGGAAGACTGCCGTTTCCAGAATGCTGTTCAGAGTATAGACCAACTGCTACCTATCTCGCGTGCCGCGTCACAACTCTTTACCAATGCTAGAGGTGAGCGAGATCTCCAGGGCTCGTCTCGTTTTGTAAGAGCTGAGATACTGAAGAGGTACACGCACAGCAACCAGCATTACAGATCCAGTCTATCGGGTCCGAACATAGGATAGAAGCCGCCAGTCAGCTGAAGGAGCTGATCACGCTGATCAGATCCCTGCCAGGAACAGGAAGGTATGTGCAGCATATAGCGTAACTGACACACCTCGGTCCGGAGAGGAGGGTTCAAACAAGGAGGACTCCTTTGCTAGATATGGATCAATATATTGTTGGATTGCAGATGGCCTCGAGCGATGAGTTTCTTGATGAAAAGCTAGGTTGAGCACTCAATAGTCTCAGTGCCGTTGTGTGGAGCCCTGGTATCACGTGAAGGCTGTATCGTTGAGATATTGAGCGGCCGACAAACCCACCTACGTGGCATATGGGAGAGGAAAGACATGGTGGACAGAGAGGGAAATGCCTCAAGTAGGTGAGAGTGACGATGTGGCGATGTAACGATGCTACGAGGGTGGAGGAAGTGACGAAATGTGAAGGGAAGCCAACGGGAAGCCCCACCTTGCGCGCCCCCATGGAGATCGGGGCAGCTGGAGGCAACTTTCCCCCCAAAGGTGGAGGGGAATGGCAGGAACCTTCCAAGGACGCCGTGATCCCATCCCTACTGGTCTTCATGAGGTATAAAGTCACCTCCAAAGCCCTTCCCAGCCTGTTCCCGCCGCGACAAACATTCTCAAAGATCTTTCTTTCTGTCTCACCAATCGCTTCATTCCGGTCACCAACGACGCCTTTCTCTCTCTAACGTTCGACTACGCTTACATCTAACCCGTTAAAGATCAACTTAGATCACTTCGACCGTCACAATGGGCAAGGTCAGTTACCCCTCACCGACGTTATGCAGTGCGACACGAGCTGACCCGGCCATTGCAGGTCAAATACATCCTCCTAGACTGCGACAACACCCTTTGCCAGTCCGAACGCCTGGCTTTCGAAGCATGTACCGAACTCACCAATGAAGTCCTGGAAAAGTATGGCGTTAAAGAGCGCTACACTGTGGATGGATTGCTCGAAGACTTCGTCGGGTACAACTTTCGCAAGATGTTGCAAGCCCTGCAGCCTAAGTTCGGCTTCGAAATGCCTGACGCAGAGCTCGAAGAGTATGTCGACAAGGAACTCGGTCGCGTGACCCAGAAGCTGTCTGAGAAGTGTCAAGAGTGTCCTGGCGCATACAGAGAGCTGGAGAAGCTGCAGGCCCAGGGCTATCCAATGGCTGTCGTCAGTACCTCTGCAAAGACCCGCGTGGTCGCTTCGTTGGAGAAGACTGGCCTGATGAAGTTCTTCACATACGACCACGTCTACTCTGCAGCTACAAGTTTAAACCCACCTTCAAGCAAGCCGGACCCGGCCATCTACCTTCACGCCTGTAAAGAGCTCGGTGTCAAACCTGAAGAGTGCGTCACAGTTGAGGATAGCAAGTCCGGCGCCACCGCAGCCATGCGTGCGAACATCCCTACCGTCGCATACGTAGGAATCTACAAGCTCGAGGAGGGTGAGGAGAAGATGCAGAAGATGGCCAAGACGCTCACAGAGGAGTGCAATGCCCAGGTCGTCATGTACGACTGGAAGGAGTTTCCCGAAGTTCTCAGCAAGATCGAGGCGAAGCTGTAATGGTCCTCTTGTCGTGGGAAAACCCCTCCTGATACCACCAGCCCATGATATTACGAGAGCATGACTCTGAGCATGAGAAGCATGATTTACGATACAGCATGTTCTTAGCGTTTCCCTGCCCTGTTGATACCTCAAATAGCTTCCTGTGAAAATTAAAATACCGATTTCAACCATGAAACACGTGGATCGTGAGCATCCGTTCATTGGCCAGCATGTTCTCTCGTCGTGTCCAATCCCTAAGCCTGATCGTCGGGAGCTGCTGTTCATGCTGCCCAAACCGACCAAGAATAGACCGCAACAGACAACACAAAAACAAAAACGTGGGGTTGCGGCTCTGCACAGCTCCGCAGAGCTTCGAAACCGTATCCCAAACGGCCTAGCGGTTCCTCAATACAAGGTGCCTAGACCTTCAGCTGCAGCGCCACTCCCCTGCACGTCACACGGGATCGTCACTGGGCATTGAGCAGTGGGCATTGGGCATTGAGCAGTGGGTAGCCCTCCATCGATGAACGATCGCAGCGGCCATGAGTGCCTCATCCGGTCAATGGGACCCGGGCCTATCCTCTCCGAGCTCAACGTCGTCAGCAGATGAGCCGACGTTTACCGGCAATGACTCCTTCCCGGTCTTCCCGAACGGCAAATACCTCTCGAAGTTCTACTACACACCCTCCCAAGATGCCGGCTTGACGCAGCTTGATCAGGACCTCTACAACGAGTGCTACCTGCCGTATTATTACACCAACTCGGGCTCTCGAAAGTCGAGAGATGTCACTGTCCGCGAGTCGTCGGATGCCTCAAGCACAGAGGACGACATTCAGAGGCCGGACTACCTGATCGACGAGCCGCCTTGTAAACGCCAGGCCGCGATCAATGCCAATTGCTACTTCTTCAACACGAACGGGACGTTCTCCGGTCTGGAGACCACCGGCGACTGGGAAGCGCAGCAGTCTTGCTATTGCGAGAAGTATCCCTTCTTCGACTCTAGCACCGGCTGCCAGGAGTGTTTCCGACAGCATGGCGGCATTGAAGGTTAGTCACGAACGTCGACATCGTTCGCGCGTTGCTCTCAATTGTTCAACAACATTGCTGACAACGCTGCTTGTGTCTTTCCAGGCTACCATTGGTTTCCGCGAAGCTATCTGAGTTCTGCGTCTCAGGCGTACTGCACTGCCACCCCCCAGACCACTGGCCTCTATGCCTTCGTCCAGGATTGGTCGAGTACTGCTGCCGTCGCTACTGGCCTGCCTACCTCCACCGCCTCGGACGTTCTGGGCTCGCAGACTGCAGCCAGCTTGTACTATACATATGCCGCAACGGCCACACCCAGTACTACGGCCAAATCTAATGCTGCCGCTGCCAGGACAACCGGCGCTGGCAATCTGGCGCTCTCATGTGCCGCTGTCCTCATACCTTTACTACCCATTATGATTTGATCGATCATTGTCACATTTTCAATTACCCGCCTGTGTTGCTGGATCTGGAGAGTTGTTATGCAGGTCGACAATCTGGTTTGCAGTTTCTAAACGCTTCTTCACAGCCCTGCTGGGAACCTGTTGGGATCAGATAGCACCGTTGAGCACTGCCTTGGTTGATCCGACATCCTTACGACACAGCTGTGCGCTACGTCCTGTCCTCCTTCCGGATTTTGGATCGAAAACTTACAAAAGGATCTGTACCTAGGTACTCGTGGACAGTGCTGCTGGACGTGCTTTAACGAAACTGAGGTTGAAAAGGTCGTGGGACGGGAATTTACCAGAATGGTAAGAATTCTGTTCGACGGAATACAAAGACATACTCAGTGTTGTGTACATTATTGTGCATATAAAAAATGTATATAAATTTGAATATTATAATTAAATTATGAAGTCGGTTGTATACCGAGTACGAGATACCTAGGTACGGCCATTATATCAACTGTGTCGTTGGTTCGGTAACTCAGATGTCAAAAGATACTATCCGAACCTATCTACAGCATTCTAATTCATCAGAACTCTCTTCAATGATGACACAGGACAATGCGCTGGGCTTCTTGCAAGGTTGCTAGGCATCTTTATAGTTCGTTTGCAAAAGATCATATTGCTGCAGAAAAGGAGGTCTTCTAGGAAATATACCGCCCGATCAGACCCTTCCAGGGTACTGTGACGTCTGATGCTGTCAACCACCCACGTAACTCCACTCCACCTATACCACCGTAGGTAGGTAGAACACCATAATGTGGCGAGCGCATCTTTGCGACACAGCCAACAGGTTTTTTTTAGAGCATCAATCAGTCCCTTTTCCATTTATATACCAAATTCTAGAACAATTGAAATCGTGGCTCACTTATCGGCATCCGTACAAAACCTTTCCATTAACAGCATTCGGCGAATCACAACCATGGCAGAAGCGAAGCGGAACATCGTCATAGTTGGTGGCGGCATCATAGGCTGCACCTCGGCATACTTCCTCACCAGACACCCATCTTACGACCCATCGAAGCACACCATAACTTTGCTTGAAGCCACTAAGATTGCGGGTGGTGCTTCAGGCAAAGCAGGTGGTCTTCTGGCGTTATGGGCATATCCGTCTTCGATCGTGCCTCTGAGCTACCGACTACACAAGCAACTCGCAGACGAGCATGGAGGAGAGGAGCGCTGGGGCTACAGAGCCGTGCACTGTGGACAGATCGATTGCAAAGGGCAGCACATCAAGGATAACAGCAAGAGCAGTGTCAAGGGCAAAGATGGGGTAGTGAAGGGCGAGCATGTCAGCCTACAGAAGAGAGACAAAGAGGCACTGGGAAAGCTCCGAGCGGCTGGCTTACCAGATGACTTGGATTGGATCTTACCAGAGGCAAACCCGGTCTACGACGAGATGGGCGACCCTTCCACTACGGCGCAAGTCCATCCGTATCAATTCACGACGTCTATGGCCGAGCTGGCGAAGGAGAAGGGCGTGGACATCAGGGTCGGCGCATCGGTCAAGAGCTTGAACTACACATCAGATGGCAAGGGTATTGAAGGCGTGACATATGTGGACAAAGCCACTGGCAAAACAGAGACGCTGCCGGCCAGCGACATCGTCGTCTGTGCAGGTCCGTGGACGCAGAAGGTGTACGCCGATGCGCCCATTTCGGCGCTCAGGGCACACTCCGTCACCATCCGACCCTCACGGCCGGTCAGCGCGTACGCTCTCTTCACGCAGATCAAGCTTCCGTCAGGCTTCGGCCGCAGCGCTGAGGAGATCAAGCGCAAAGGACGAGCCGGCTGGGGAGCGCAGATCGTCTCGCCGGAGATCTACGCCCGGCCCAAGAACGAGGTCTACGCGTGCGGCGAGGGCGACCGGACAGTGCCCCTGCCGCTCTCCTCGGACCTCGTCGAGGTGGACGAGGAACGCTGCCAGGAAATCGTCGACCACGTCGCTTCCGTCTCGCAGGAGCTGCGCGACGGCGAAGTCACCGCCCGCCAGGCTTGCTACCTCCCCAACAACACCCGTGGCGCCGGCTCACCTCTCGTCGGCCACACCGGTGTCGAGGGCTTGTACCTCGCCGCTGGGCATACCTGCTGGGGCATTCAGAACGGCCCCGGCACTGGCAAGCTCATCTCTGAGTTTGTGTTCGATGGCGAGGCCAAGAGTGCTAAGGTTAAGGACCTGGATCCGAGATTGGTGTTGTAGAACGATGACTTACAACTTACGACTTTCAAATAGACTAGTTTTCCATGCAATCCGCTTTGTTTTGTTTTGTTTTTTTTTTACAAGGTATCGATATAGTCTGGTACATTGATGAACGCGATAGATATTCAAAGGTAATACAAAGCTTCACGAATTATGTATATCTTTATCTTTCGAGTACGATATATGTGTACGGCGAAAGCTTGTTCTATATATGTTTACCTTGACGATGTGTTGTATTCATTATGGATATCGAGGTCAAGCCAATGCCATAGGAGCTAGATATTGTTACTGATGTTGGGACGCTCATTGACTGTCTGGTCATTTCTACATCAAAATATATATGCTTAGACATACATGCAACAGCTCTTGTTTCACTGAATGCTTGCTTGATTGATGTATCGTAGAAAGCCCTTTCTACCTGCATCACCAGTCATCTTTTCATACGAATCATTACTAGCAGAGAGTCCAGGTGCAAGGGTAGAGTCCCACATGCCTGACACGCCTGGGAGATGTGTTGGGAGGCGTGTTGACTGTCCCCTATTCTAGTCGCGGTAATTAAATGCGCTCAGACCATCACGTGATCTCAGCCATTGGCTTTGCCCAATGCCACATTGGAGTGTCTACCCAGCTTCATTGTGCAGCGTCCTCGAGAACGAACAGATGGCTGCTGTCATGGAGGGAGAAGGTACCGCGATAAAGTCTTCAATGACATGCTTAACAGGTCGTTGCTATGATGTTTACCCGGTTGTGTACAAGCATTGGAGCATTTCTTGCCACGGGTCAGGATAGCTCGGACCGAGCCGGGTGGGATGCATGCAAGGCATTGAGGAGGGGATGGGGCGAATTACCGAAGACCAGCTTACGAGTGGTATACGGAGACGAATAATGTACGAAGAATCAGAAGAGTAGTCGTTCTTCCAACAGACTACCGACTCTAATAGGCAAGCATCCCTATTAGCGGTGTAAGGGAAAGGAGTAGAGACAGGTCAGTGTTGTCGTTGAGAGGAACAAGAGCCCGCGAGCCAGCAGAGCACGGACAGAGAGACGCCAAGGCCGGAGACAGCCGTCCTAGCGCCGAAAAAGCAGAGCTCCGACATCAACCGCACCTCCTCCTTACCTTACCAGACCAGATCATCCTCACCACCTTGTCCATCTAGCTCTCCACTCTCATCACCACTCGAGTCTCTATCATCACCGACAAGATGTTCAAGAGGTACCGTCTGCCCATCACGACCACACACAGCTCTACGTGAGCTTCATGCTGATCACCGCCGCAGTGGAATCTCCAGAGGTCTGCGCGCCGGCGCCTTGACAAGGCCTGGCGTCTCAGCCGCCTTCCAGCCAAAGTCCTTCGCTCCCATCACCACCCAGCGCTTCGCCAGCACTAATGAGGGCAAGATTCACCAAGTCATTGGTGCCGTCGTCGACGGTGAGTTGAATCCGGCGACGCCTCGATGGCGCTCGATGGCCAAACCTGGCTTCGGGCCCCCCAATGGCTGCCAATGGCAGGTGTTTTGCTACAGAGACTGACAATGGTTTCAATATAGTCAAGTTCGAGGGCGAGCAGCTCCCAGCTATTCTCAACGCTCTCGAGACCCAGAATGGCGGTCAGAAGCTCGTGCTTGAGGTCGCCGTACGTGGAAATATTCTGATGGACTCGCGGAAGACAGGAGCTGACAACGGGCGTAGCAACACTTGGGTGAGAACATTGTGCGAACCATTGCTATGGACGGTAGGATACACCCAAACGATCACAATACACATGACGGATGCGCTCTAACACTGCGATGCAGGTACCGAGGGTCTCGTCCGTGGTGCTAAGGCTATCGACACTGGCAACCCCATCCTGATCCCAGTCGGTCCTGGTACTCTTGGCCGTATCATCAACGTCACTGGTGACCCCATTGACGAGCGTGGTCCTATCAAGCACGAGACCAAGCTTCCTATCCACGCCGACCCACCAGCTTTCACCGACCAGTCCACCGCCGCCGAGATTCTCGTCACCGGTATTAAGGTCGTCGACCTTCTCGCCCCATACGCCCGTGGTGGTAAGATTGGTCTCTTCGGTGGTGCCGGTGTCGGCAAGACTGTGTTCATTCAGGAGCTGATTGTAAGCGCGAGCATTCAACTTGAATGGCGAAAGGCATTGCGCTGACACATTCTACAGAACAACATCGCTAAGGCCCACGGTGGTTTCTCCGTCTTCACTGGTGTCGGTGAGCGTACCCGTGAGGGTAACGATCTGTACCACGAAATGCAGGAGACCGGTGTCATCCAGCTCGATGGTGACTCCAAGGTCGCCCTTGTGTTCGGTCAGATGAACGAGCCTCCAGGTGCCCGTGCCCGTGTTGCCCTTACTGGTCTGACCGTCGCTGAGTACTTCCGTGACGTTGAGGGTCAGGATGGTAAGTTTGACGAGAAATACCTCAGTTCCATGCGCATCTACTAATTCTCTCCCAGTGCTTCTCTTCATTGACAACATCTTCCGTTTCACCCAGGCCGGTTCTGAGGTGTCCGCTCTTCTGGGTCGTATCCCATCTGCCGTCGGTTACCAGCCAACCCTGGCCGTCGACATGGGTATCATGCAGGAGCGTATCACCACCACCCAGAAGGGTTCCATCACTTCCGTCCAGGCCGTCTACGTGCCTGCTGACGATTTGACTGACCCTGCCCCTGCCACCACCTTCGCCCACTTGGACGCCACCACTGTGTTGTCCCGTGGTATCTCTGAGTTGGGTATCTACCCAGCTGTCGACCCTCTCGACTCCCGTTCCCGTATCATGGACCCCCGTGTTGTCGGCCAGGAGCACTACGACATCGCCGGTCGCGTCCAGATCATCCTCCAGGAGTACAAGTCGCTCCAGGACATCATCGCCATTCTTGGTATGGACGAGTTGTCTGAGGCTGACAAGCTCACCGTCGAGCGTGCCCGTAAGATCCAGCGTTTCCTGTCGCAGCCATTCGCTGTCGCCCAGGTTTTCACTGGTATCGAGGGTAAGCTCGTCGACCTCAAGGACACCATCAGGTCCTTCAAGGCCATCATCAACGGTGAGGCCGACGACCTTCCTGAGGGTGCTTTCTACATGGTTGGTGACATTGAGAGCGCACGGGCGAAGGGTGAACAGATTCTTGCAGACCTCGAGAAGAGCAGTGATTAAATATCCCCTCTACCAAAATCCTATTCTAGGCACTAATCAACCGTGGTCGTTCAAGATGGGGAAGACAAGCAAGAGCCAGCTGCCGTTCCAGCCTGGCGCTAATTGTACAGCATTCTGAGCGCTAGTGGGAAAGGTTTGTGGGAATACTGCTTTGTAAACGTAGATATCTCGAAAGCGTTTCTTTTGTGTGCCTGAACTTTTCCTTTGTTTGTGACGTGACCTGTGTTTGTGTGCTTTCTCACCCTACATTGAAATATGTCTCCCGAGCGATCCGAGCATAGGGTGTACCTGCATCGCGTTCTCACGTCAGATGGCTTCATCAGTTTCACGTGGGAATAGTAAACGGAGCTCACGGATGGCGAACATTTGGAGGGAGGTGGGCATTCTGCCATGTGAGCTCTGTGGAATGAATCGTGAATGTCGCTCAACGGAACCTATCAGACCAGCCCCTCTGCAGAAGAGCCTCAACTCTATTGCATTTCGTATAGATCCTCTGGCCCGAAGCTCTGGGAGTGGATCGATCGTCCAGGTATTTCCATAAGCCGCGATGCATCGCGACTCCGTCGACCCGACGTCTTGGCTGACTTATCCGAGGTGTGGGCAAAGCTGTCGCGGCGCGCGGGAGCGAGCATCGATCCCCCAAGCCCAGCCCCGAGAGCTTGCTGGTTTCGTCTCGTCTCATCTCCAACCCAACCTTCGACACCCTCCCGCGAGAGTTTTGCCTGACATTGGAGCCCTTCACACTCTTCTCAACATCTCCATTCACGTTTCCCACGCGACTCGTCACGGTCTACATTTTCCTTTCCATACATAATCTTACTTTGCTGACCTCGAATCCCCCTCTTCCCGCGTCCGCTGTTAAGGGTTGAACCTTGGTCTTTTTTTTTGGTAGAAGCGCAAGCATTGGGTACCTTTCTGGCTTCTTGCTCGATTAGCAGAGACAAACGAAGAAACGCACAGCGAAAATGTCGACCTCAGAGCAGATCATTCAGCAGCTCAAGAGCACGGTGGACAAGCTCCAGGATCGCGTCGACCAGCTCGAGTCCAAGCTGACCGGCGGCTCCTCTTCTGCTGGCGACCGCAGCGATGGCATGAGAATGATCTTGATCGGTCCTCCTGGTGCTGGTACGTGATGATGAATTCGGCGGTCAGGGTGGTGTGGTTGTCGCGATTATCGTGGAGAGATGGTTGATGCCGCGACTCCCGTCGTGACGATGGGCAAAGCGGGAAATTGCAGATCTGATGGGATGCGCGCATTCGTTTGAGCTATGCTGACGGCTTCTTTTTCCCCCACCTCCAGGCAAGGGTACTCAGGCACCGGCCCTGAAGGACAAGTACTGCATCTGCCATCTGGCAACTGGCGACATGCTGCGCGCTCAGGTCACCGCCAAGACCGAGCTCGGGAGACAGGCTAAGAAGATCATGGACGAGGGCAAGCTGGTCTCGGACGAGATCATGGTCAGCATGATCCAGAACGAGCTGGACAACAACAAGGAGTGCAAGAACGGGTGAGTTGCGAGCATTGATTATCCCCAAGAGACGGCGACGAAACAAAGGAGCGGCTTTGAGTGGCGGCTTTGATGAGAGGTTGTCTTTGGTCTGGCACTGACACTATTACCCCTGATAGTTTCATCCTCGACGGCTTCCCTCGCACCGTTCCCCAGGCCGAGAAGCTCGACGCCATGCTCAAGGTCAAGTCCTCACCGCTCAAGCACGCCGTCGAGCTGCAGATCGAGGACTCCCTGCTCGTCGCCCGTATCACTGGCCGCCTCGTCCACCCGGCCTCCGGAAGGTCCTACCACAAGATCTTCAACCCACCAAAGAACGACATGGTGGACGACGTCACCGGCGAGGCCCTGATCCAGCGTAGCGACGACAACGCAGAAACCCTCAAGAAGAGACTCGGAACCTACCACGATCAGACCGGTCCCGTGGTCAGCTACTACCGCAAGACCGGCATCTGGAAGCCCATCGATGCTTCCCAGGAGCCTGGTCAGGTCTGGAAGAGCATCCTCGGCGCTATCGAGGGTGGCAGTTCCGGCAGCAGCATCCTCGGCAAGATCGGTCTCAAGAACTAGATCTTTCCCTGTCATGCTAGCCCCAGCTGAACGTCTTACCACACCCTCCGTTCTATGGATACTTTTGCCGACATATACTGGTGTAATTCGGCCATTTCGGTGGAGGTGGCAGATTGATGTGGTGGGATTCAATGCTCCGTCTCTTTTCCACCGGTGAAAAAGCTTGTCGGTTGGTCGTGGGGACAGCTGATGGTCCCTCTGGAATGTATAAAAAAGACACGGAAACGCATGAGATGTACAATATGCGTATGTATCGAAATTTCACATTCAACAAACCCGTTGTCTTTGTTTGCCAATGTGATCTGCTTCATCTCTGAGCAAACACATAGCGAAATCGTGGGTCAAAAGTGACATGTATCTCCTTACTCGTATGCAACCATGGCGTGCCTTCCTCTATGGGACAGCCCTTCACTGCCTGAGGTTACCATGCCACGTGCTGCTTCACCACAGGCCGTCGCTGCATCACGTGTTGAACGACGGTGAAGTTTGCTGCAACAGTTTGCCATTCTTCTTCATGGATACCACTACTACCAATCCACAGCAAAAGGTCGCATCATTCAAAAGCACCCTCTTACCGACGTACATTCCCACCAGATCAACGGTAGTCACAAGAGGCTGGCAAGAGAGCGGTATCCATAAACTACGTGAGTTGAGACTCTACCTATTTCCAAATCTGCAACGAAGTCACAATCAAGGCTGCCAGCTTACTCTCGTTTCGCACCCAGTGGCAATATGGGTTCTCCTTCGAAAGAGGCTTTCAGGACGGCAAGCAATGATATCGTGCAGTCTGTGGGCAGTGTACGGACTACCCCATCAATGCCGACGCTGAACAAAAAACCCAGCTCTCGCGTGTTGGTCCCTAGGACTCCCCCTGGTCGTCACGGTGATCAGCCTGCGCCTGGAGCGCAGATGAACACGCCTCAGCTCTTCAACGCCCTCAACCGCTCCCCATACGCCTCGCCAGATGCCAGTCCGACGCCAGTGCGCAAGCCGCGCAGCAATCCTGCACTATTCATCGACAGCAGCCGCTACAGGACGCGCGAGAACGTTCCTCCAAGCGGCAGCGGTGGTGGTGGTAACAATGCCACCGCCACCACCACCACCACTACTACTTCGCAACGCAGACAGGGTCTGGTGATCCCACGTCCTCCACTGTCCCGGCCCTCGGCCACTGCCACATCCCCTTCCTCCTTCATCGACCGCATGCAGGAGACGCCGGCGCTGCCGCACACCTGGTCAAAGATCCACGACCGCGCCATCTGCGTCCTGGACGCCCGCAACTACAGCCTGCCAGCCATTGTGATCAAGATGCGCCGCACGTTCCCTGAACTGCTGGGGTTCGCCCTCACGCCCAGCATGATCGATAAGCGTCTACGCATCCTCGACCAGCGTGTCGAGCTGGATTACTGGGCCATCGGCCTCAGGGGCGTCGTCACCAGAGACAAGGTCGGTTTCACTACAGTGGGAGAGGGCAGTTTCGCTGTGCCTTATGGTGGAGGTGGAACTGCTGCTCGCGCTGCGTGACAATGGTCAGCTGATCCTTTACTGGATAAATGAGCTGATCTCTGCTTTTCTTCATTAAGGGCTTTTAGGTCGCGGATCGTTGAAATCCTCATGTTGGCCTCTCTGGTCGGCGGCAATACTCCTCTGTGGCGCTAAAGACAAAAAAAAAGTAATCGATGAAGATGTGCTTTCATGGCAACATGATCAGTGTCTGCACTTTTTCGGCTCCCTGAAATATCGTCCAAGGTGGAAGCGCATCTTTGTGGTGCAGATATTGGACCTATTAATGTGTTACGAACTGCGGTCAAGGGTTTGTGTTTCAGTTGCGGTCGGATTGTTCAGTGTAACCCTAAGTACCTGAGCGTAGGGTTAGCGACCGAAGGTGGAAACCAAGAGAGTGCATCTTCCTTTGGGAGTGATGACTTTTCAGATAATCATGCAAATTAATACTCTGTGGTGACCTCTAATTGAAAGGCCCAATTGTTGCGTTGTCGATCGATCCTTTGACTTTTATATCTGTTGTGTAAATGCGCTCGTGTAAAGCGGATATGGCAAGTGACTGCAATGATAAACTTGTGCGAGCATTGCAGACGGCAAAATGTCTATTTTCAACCACTTTTAACCGAAGAACCTAGAAGGTTTTTATCAATACCCTACATCAAGTAATCGGTCCACGGAATTGCATGGACCGGGAACCTCATGTAGAATGTGTGTCTGTGCATGGGGTCACTTGGGCTTCTGCTTTCGCTTCGTTCCACAACAGGCGTTACTTTATAGTATAATCCGACGTCTTCCAGCGTTTCAATGTCAGACAATGAAGCGCCTTCGTATATGCATTAAAGGTAGATGACGATTGGAGGAATGAAAGACACCCAATGGTAGTTACTGTGCGCACTCTTCAGGTTGGTTGCTAGATCTACGTCAAAGCAAGCTCGCGTCTATACACAGTGGAGCTTGCATTGTTCACGTAGCATGCTCCATTCACAATACCTGGCATGTCTAACTTCGTTTACAGCTCATGGCTTTACATTGCTATTCAGCTGGGAGGCTCGAGCCGTAAATCAAACGCTTGGCTGCAAATATCAAATTGATCTGTTTGTCTTGCAGTGAGCATATTGTTCTGGTAGGTTACAGCGAGTTGAAGCGACTTGATGTCTTCGCTTGCCGACGCACCCGGCGAAGGCCACACAATCCTGGGACTGTCCGTCCTTGATCCCAACAGCATCGAACGCCCCTGGTCGTCCAAACTCAGGGAAGAAGTTCGTAGTGCCGTTCTCGGTGTTGATCTAAGACTATGCCGTCCTTTGCAACGACACTCAGGCAAGATTGATCTTTCCTCAGAATTTCCAAGCGAACTTGGACAATTCCTGGTCGACTAGTACCATCAATCAATTCGATTACGAGTTGCCGGGGTAGCTCAATCGGTAGAGCGTGTGGCTCTTATATGAGTCTGGCTTTCAAGCCCAGAACGATTACCTCAAGGTCGCGGGTTCGAGCCCCGCCTTCGGCTCTTCCTATACTATTCAGGCCTTCCATCACAGATGGAATATGGCATCGAATCACGACCTCTCTTTTTGCTGTTTTGTCTTTTGCCGAGAACATTTTCGCATTGATGCGTCCCTCATGGTCGCTTGTCTTCGAGGCACTTATACGCGAAATTTTGAGCATGGCGATGATGGGAATGATCCGGTCGACACTCTTCCTGCATTTCAGTGTGTGAGCATTCCGCCGTCACTTCAACTTTTGCGGTGGCCTACGACTGGGATCGCTCAGACCATCCGTAGAAAGAATGGGTGAGATTCATCGCACAGAGTCCGTCAGAAACCTGCTGCCGAAGCCTTCTCACGGTATTCTTCAAATGTTTTAGCAGCACCGCCCTTGGAGTTATTCCTTGCGCGTTGCGAAAATAGGTCACCGTCATCTTCTCCTTCTTCCTCCCTCTTCTTTCTGCATTCTTCTTCCCAGATTTGTTCTTCTTGCGCAATAAGTAATCTCGCCTTAGCACCATCACCACGGCCGAAGTAGATCACAGCTTTCTCGCGCCTCGCAACCTCGCGGTCTACCACCACGTGTCGAACGCCGCTCCCTGGAGTTTCGAACATGGCGTCGGCTAGTACACCCTCCATTACAGTCCGAAGACCTCTTGCGCCGGTGGACATCTTAACCGCGGTGGATGCAATGACGTGCAGTGCTGGCGTGGTAAAGTGGAGGTCGATGGATGAGAGAGCGAAGAGTTGCTTATATTGCTTCAGCAGAGAGTTGCGTGGCTCGGTCAAGACCGCAACCAGTGATTCTGTGTCTAGACTGTGAAGAGCGGTGGTGATGGGAAGTCGACCGATCAATTCCGGTATTAACCCAAACTTTTGAAGGTCTGTGGTTGTGACAAGGTCGAGGGTATTATGTCTCTGCTTCTTAGCCTTTCTCGTGGTTGCTCGCTCGCTGTTGGCCTCCGTGTTGTACTTTGGCGTATAAAACGGCAGATGTTTAGTGAAGACCTCCTCGTCTCCCCCAAAAACCGTCTCGTGCGGCTTGTCTTCCACGTCAAAACCTGAACTCTCTTTGGGTGCAGGCTTCCTCGGCGCACCAAACCCGACTGGCCCCCGGCCGATACGGTCGAGCACCAACTTGTGCAACCCATTAAAAGCGCCAGCGCATATAAACAAGATGTTGTCGGTTCTCACATTGTAAAACTCGCTCTTGCCGCCTGCTCCACCACTGCTTGGGCCCTGAGGCGAGTTACCACCTCCTAATGGGGAGTTGGTTGGCCAGCTGCCGGCACTACCAGACTTTGCGGGAGACCCTCCTGAACCTCGCTCTTGCTTGGCCTGTATTTGGAGAGTTGTGCCTTCTATGATCTTGAGCAATGCCTGTTGCACGCCCTCACCACTGACATCCTTTCCATGGCTGACCCTGGCGGTCGCGATCTTGTCGATCTCGTCCAAGCATATGATGCCTCTTTCAGCACGAGCCACATCGTAGTTGGCAGCAACCAGCAACCGTTGTACACACGCATCCGCATCTTCTCCAATGTAACCAGCCTGGGTGAAAGGTGTGCAGTCTGAGATGGAGAATGGCACTTCCAGAACCCTAGCAAGTGTCTTGGCCATCAGAGTCTTACCCACACCACTAGGCCCGAGTAACAGGATGTTGCTCTTCTCTATTGTCAAGGGATTCGACTCATTCAACGGTGAGGGAGGATGACTAGATCCAACCCCACTGTCACTGTGTCGATTCCTGGAAGTCGAATTCGCAGAGTGCTCCTGCGGGCCAGCCGAGGAGTTTTGGTGATTGAATTGTTTGTGGTATTGCTTTTGAAAGGTTGAGGTTCTTTCTGCTTGTCCATCGGGCCAAACATTGACTGTGGAATGCTGGCCAGGGAACTCGTCTTCAACCCAACTCTTAGTCAGTGAGGGCACTGCGATTCCTTTCTTCAGCTCATTCTCCCTACCTTCAACCGGGTGGCGTCTGAGTTCACCTATCCTACGCCTTTCCTCCTTCGCGAGCAACTCCTCTTCCTCTTCCTCCCTCCGTCGCATTTCCTGAATGCGCTGGTAATGATTATATACAGCAGTGGCCAGGATCTTTTTGGCTCTGTCTTGCCCGACGACAAACGAGTCGAGGTGCTGTTTTAAGAGGATGGGTGTTATGTGTGGAGCACCTATGTTGCTTGCATCGCCGAGGGGACCAGCTGTTGGGGTACCAGGCTCGTAGATGCCGGTGAAGCCTTGATTGGCGAAGTCATTACGATCATAACTGCTCGAGTGACGACATTGAGCCGAGCCTGGCTTCTGGGACGCATTGGGTTTCCCTCGAGAAAGGATAGATACAACTAGGTAGGACTGTCTGGCGTGGGTGGAGATCGGGAGTCTAGCAGTGATGTGCATGGTCGATCGTTAGACGGGCGATGAGCAATGCGTAACTGTCACCCCTCCCGACAGAGGTAGACATACGAGCACAAACGGAGGAAACAGGAGAGTAATGCGCAGCAAGCTTGAGGTATGAATGAGGTTGAGAGTCGGTGGTGACACCCACAGCGCCCACCTACCGCTACAGCCAGCTTAAGGTTGTCGACACCTCACTGAGACCGAGGTCGGACTTGGACAGCTTATCCCCACCGGAGATTCCCGTCTCCGTTAGATCTGATAGAAGATAGCGATAATGCTGCTGATAAAGAACTTCGTTCTAGTGTTCTGTAGATTGATTTACGGCTTTGTCAACATTCCTTGCATATTGCCTATATTGGACAAGTAAAGTTACTACAGGATCAGTGCTGAATGATGCTCGAGAGAGAGCATTCTCATAGGATCAGGAGAGATGCCCAGACGCTTGATCGATGGATAGCTGCATGATCTCGTTCACCACCGGATCTGTACTACGGTCAGTAGTGACTTGTTACCAGGGTACAGATCAAATAATCATACATTTCGCACACTTATCTTCATGATAGCCAAAGGAGACCCCACTAATGGACGTCTACAATAATGCAACCTCTCCGAATGAAACACATATCTGGATGATCCTGCCTTGCGAGCGCTGCTCTTTAACAGCTTCGTGCGCCTGCTGCGCCACCATGCAGCTTCTCAAGGTGCAGGTAGCCGGATGGTAGCTAGGTGCAAGGCTTCAGGTACGCCGCCGAATATCTGCTAGATGAAGGATGAACTTGCACTGTTACCTCCACTATCTTCCGACCTCCGTTCGATGAGCACTTCGTCGTCCTCCACGCTGGTTCTGCACGCAACATGCGTCTCCTTCACGTATAAACGTTCACCTTTACGGAGTTCTTCGGGAAGACGCCGCCTACCTATGCAATCGCATCGCATCGATGGAACACGAGCACGGGGGAGGAGGCAATGTGAGAGGATGTACAACGGGATGAAAACGTGGAAAAGACAGGATATCGCAAGGTGCAGGGATTTATGGCTTACATCAAAGTGCATCTGCCGCTGGTGAAGTGACTGTGGATCGATACGTGCCGCATCAAGCTGCACAGTCAGCGTGGGGTGTCTGAGGCGATCAATTCGAAGTCCCGATGGTATCACGAGGCAGAGGTGCGTTTGTCATACCTTGAAGATGTCGCGATTGCGAGCGGCATGACCGCCTTCGAGAAGAGCGTTTAGCACCGGTCCGGGTGGACACTACAAGATCTACTAGCGCCTAGCATCGTAGTATTTCTTTCCCAAGATTGGCAAACCATCGGCCACAAAGGGCATAGCGGTCACGGACGGAGTGGAATGTCGATACAGACGGGCCTGCAGTTAGAGGATCTGATTTCGAAGGTCACCACCGTCCCACAAGTCATTCTGCGTAATTATCAAGAGAGCGATGATCTAAGCGCCGAGGAGAAGCTGAAATAGGCTAACGGAAGGGAGACGACGTTGGGAGAAGATCTTTCGTACTGTCTTCTGGGGATCCTTAGCATCGATATGACCATCAGATATGGAGTCGACAGAGAGAAGACACGGTAGCGAGCGCTGCGGAAAGTAGCGAAGCGCGAGGGAATGGCGGCGCCTAGCGAATACCGCGTCCCCTTCAGCTTACTAGGCGTACCGGTCACAGACTATTCTGTACGTCGCAGAATTGAGAGATGCCCTGCTACAGTGGCTCTCGCTACCCACACCAACAACGCAAATTATTGACAACATCGACCGCGAGTGGCAGTCGACGGCTAAGGATGT
Organism: Scorias spongiosa; assembly: GCA_018467035.1. Taxonomy (NCBI): domain Eukaryota; kingdom Fungi; phylum Ascomycota; class Dothideomycetes; order Capnodiales; family Readerielliopsidaceae; genus Scorias; species Scorias spongiosa. The sequence goes on along the minus strand of JACSZZ010000009.1, from coordinate 484,501 downwards.
ACAGGCGTATGACTACTGCCAGTTCCTCCCACACGCAGATCATGGAAATGTCCTGATCACGACACGTCTCAGCCGTCTTGCAACGACCGAATGTCAGTCTCCAATTAGGGAGCGTTGACAATACTCTGGCCAAGGAGCACACGTCGACTCTTAGGCCAATCAACAATCTTGGCAGTCTATACTGGAAACAAGCCAAAATAGTAGAGGCAGAATTGATGCTTTCAAGAGCTCCACGAGGGTACGAGAAGATATGGGGTACGGAGCCGGAGCACACGTCAACACTCGACATAGTTAATAATCTAGGCGTTCTATGCCGGAAGCAAGGTAAGATGGCAGATGCGGAGGAGATGTTGAGCAGTCGGTTGAGATGAAACTTCCTATAGTATAGCACCCAGTAGACTGTAAAATGAGGCGCACGGAAAACAACCTCCATGGTGTTGGGCAATGGAAGTATTCCCGCTGATCTGATACAAAGTGTCGCTTTTAAGCAACCTGAACTATCATTGGCGTAGTCGTTGGAGAAGGTAGATCAATCGATTGGCATGCTGCTCAACTTAAATCTGACCCTCTAACAGCGCAAGAGAATTCTATCCGAGGACATTCACTTCTTTCATGCCTGCCCCTGCTCCAATGAATAATGTCCTTCCTGGACACAGCCTAGCATTGTTCCTGCTGCGAATCTCTGAGACAATCAATGATTTCTTGGGCCTACATACTTCATCGTTGGGTTTAGATCAGGATCAGGCTTCTGAATTCAACCTGACAAATATGATAAACAGCTTTGAGGGGGAGAGGGAGAACACCGTTGATATAGGTATCTCATTCCTGGAAAAATTCGCATTACTTCCTAGAATACGAAAGCTGAAGTATACAGGAAACCGGAGAAATATTGGACTTATGCCATTGAAGTTTATTTACTCGAAAGGCCGAAAGGAAAGGGCAGCTATTTCATACCGGCACCAAAGTATGCAAAAGCCTTAACTCGTTCCCTGTAGGCAAAGCATATAATAAAAAACAATGCAATCAAATGCCACACCACATGCACCGTACCTCCTACTGTACGGTGGTACATTCTAGTTGCCATGCAGGATGACGCTATTTCCCCATGCGTCTGGGGAGAGCTCCATAAGTTTGTCTCGATCAGTCCAGCCAGAACTGGGGTCGAGTGGAGTGGAGTGGATTGAGGTCTAGAGGGTCGCAACGAACGCCTGACACGGTGGTGATGCGTCAAGCCACTACCTACCTACATATACCACCCGTACCCCTCTTCTTCCCGTCCTCCACTCTCTCTCGTCTTTCTCTCTTTTCCAATTGCTGTTCTGTTAGACATTTGCGGCTTGTGTCTTGCAGTATCATCGCCGGTTCAATACCCTGCTTGAAAGACGACCGCCGCCGCCGCCCGATTCCCCGCACCTCACAATGGACGCCCTTAACGAGGCATCCGACAACTCGTTGACCGCGAACCCAGCAAGTGTCAAGGTTCCCAACGATGGGACAGGTTCGTCTTACGTCTGCTCTCATTTGTAGAACTCGCATTGCTCACTGTCTTCCCAGGTGTCATCCAACTCGATCCCTGGCTCGAACCTTACACAGACGCGCTGAAGAGACGGTACAAGCGGGCACAAGATTGGATTGCTCAGATTGAGAGGGACGAGGGTGGTCTGGAAAAATTCTCTCGTGGATACGAGAAGTTCGGCTTCACCGTAGCTCCAGACAAAACCATCACCTATCGGGAATGGGCACCAAATGCCTTACGCGCCTACCTAATCGGTGACTTCAACGGTTGGAACAGGGACAGCCATGAGATGAAGAGAGATCCTTTTGGAGTGTGGGAGATCAGCTTGCCACCGAACTCTGATGGGTCACCTGCCATAGAGCATGACAGCAAGATCAAGATCAGCTTGGTCATTCCAACTGACCACGCCAGACAAGAGCGAGTGCCAGCTTGGATCACACGTGTCACTCAGGATCTCAAGGTGTCTCCTGTCTACGACGCCAGGTTCTGGAATCCTCCAACGAAGTACAAATTCAAGAACCCTCGTCCTCCAAAGCCAGCCAGCGCTAGAATCTACGAGGCCCACGTCGGTATCTCCAGCCCAGATCCAAAGGTTGCGACCTACAAGGAATTCACACAGAACACCCTCCCACGCATCGCTCATTTGGGATACAATGTGATTCAGTTGATGGCTATCATGGAGCACGCCTACTACGCATCGTTTGGATACCAGATCAATTCCTTCTTTGCTGCAAGCTCGCGCTATGGTCTTCCTGACGAGCTAAAGGAACTGGTAGACACTGCCCATGGATTGGGAATCACAGTGCTTCTAGACGTGGTGCATTCACATGCTTCTAAGAATGTTCTTGACGGTCTCAACATGTTCGACGGCAGCGACCATCTCTACTTCCATGAAGGTGCAAAAGGTCGTCATGAGCTTTGGGATTCACGTCTTTTCAACTACGGCCACCACGAGGTCCTCAGGTTCTTACTGAGTAACCTGCGCTTCTGGATGGAGGAATATCAATTCGACGGTTTCCGGTTTGATGGCGTCACCAGTATGCTGTACACCCATCACGGCATCGGTACAGGTTTCTCTGGAGGTTACCACGAGTACTTCGGCCCATCAGTGGATGAGGATGGCGTAGTCTACCTCATGCTCGCCAACGAGATGCTGCACAGTCTATACCCAGAATGCATCACCATTGCCGAAGATGTTTCCGGCATGCCCACACTCTGCGTGACCCTTTCGCTCGGTGGTATCGGATTCGATTATCGACTAGCAATGGCCATTCCAGATCTCTACATCAAGTGGCTGAAAGAGAAGCAAGACATCGATTGGGATATGGGCAATCTGACATTCACCTTGACTAATCGTCGACACGGTGAGAAGACGATAGCGTATGCCGAATCACACGACCAGGCCCTGGTCGGTGACAAGACCCTTTTGTTCTGGCTCTGCGATGCGGAGATGTATACCAACATGTCAGTCCTGACCGAGTTCACGCCCGTGATCGAGCGTGGGTTGGCGCTTCACAAGTTGATCCGCCTGATCACACACGGCCTGGGAGGCGAAGGCTACCTCAATTTCGAGGGCAACGAGTTCGGCCATCCCGAATGGCTTGACTTCCCGCGCGAGGGCAACAACAACTCTTTCCACTACGCCCGCCGCCAGTTCAACCTCGTAGACGACACCCTGCTCCGCTACCACTTCCTCAATGACTTCGATGCCAAGATGCAACACACCGAGGCCAAGTACGGCTGGCTGCACTCGCCACAGGCTTACATCTCCCTCAAGCACGAGGGCGACAAGGTCATCGTCTTTGAACGAGCTGGCCTGCTGTGGATATTCAACTTCCACCCCACTAACTCCTTTACGGACTACAGGGTCGGCGTCGACGTTGCTGGCACCTACCGGATCGTCATCAACTCTGATTCCCCTGCCTACGGCGGCCTCGACAGGATAAGCGAAGGTACCCGCTTCTTCACCACCGACTTCTCATGGAACGGTAGAGCGAACTTCTTGCAGGTCTACATCCCTACCAGGACGGCTATGGTAAGTTCAATCCCTTCCTCGATTGCTGAGATGTTGTGTTCGTTGAGCTGACTTTGCTTCATCGCTTAGGTCCTTGCGTTGGAAAGCACCCTTTAGCATAGTCATTGATGATTTTGACCATGTTGATATATGTAGCAATTTGTGTAAACACGTCAGATAACCTGGCGAAATGATTCATGCACTTGTGATATAATTACTGCCAACTCAGCCTGGTCTGTCACAGGCCATATTCTTCATTCGCCTGATGGCTCGTATGGTACTTTGACTCGACTGTTTTAATTCTGATGGCTGCCGCAGCCATCGCTTCACAAAACTGCCCTGCGATTCATTACATGCGATCTGTAGTTTCTCGGTAGATCCATTTCCTTCAGCACCAGCACCAACACAGATGGGTATATGACTTTTCATGGAATAATACGCACACAGGTGCGACGGTCAAGACCAGTGATGTTTCATTGTACAAAGCACCTCGTGGAGGTGGTGATGATCCGGTGCCAGATAGCGACACCGTTCATCTTGATTCTTGCCACTCGCGGAAATCTTTCTCCACATCGGCCAGCTCTCGGCTCAACAGAGACAACTGGCCATCGTAATCCGTCAGAACCTTCTTCGTCTTGGCAATCACCTCGTCCGACACGGTTCCATTCCCGCCCGATGAGCCTGTTGTCCCATTGCTGCCTCCACCTTGGGCCAGCACTTGTTCTCCCACCTTCCTCCCTTCCTCCTCTAACCATCTCGCACGGTCTCTCAACCCGACCATCCTCGCCCAGATCTCCTCCTCGCCTGCAGTGAAAGCAGGATCCACGACCCGTTGCTCTAATGCGAGAATCTGTTTCCTCAACCCTTCCTCAGCCGCATCGAGATTGTAGCCCCTGTTCCTGAGAATCTGTGTCTTGACTGCTAGGCGCAGCGTTTGCTGTGTCAGTTGGGTGTGTCGGCGCTTTGCGGCTGCGAGTCTTGTAGTGAGCTCGAGTTGGTGTTTGCGCATGACCGCCGTCAATGAGTTGTTCATCTCGTGTAGTCGCAGGCGCATCTCCCGCACCGTCTTCGCTTGTAGCTCCACACGTGCGCCCAGCTGGCCGAAGCCTCGGCATAGCACTGGCACGTAGCCTTCGCCTGGTTTTGCCGACAGCGCCTGCTCCCACTTTTCCACATCATCCTCGGCGCCAGGCTGGTAGAAGGGCGTATATGCGGGATTCACGTGGTTGTAAAGATACGTCTGCATCGGTGTGCTCGCAGAATTCGGTGACCATTTATTGTGCAGTGTTATCAACGAGTCAGTCACCGTCTTGTGCGTGTTATCCCGGGTCGACATCCCAGCAGAATTCAGCCGCGATATGGCCAAGTCTCGCTGGGTGGACGCTTGAAGGGGATTGTTTGCTGTGGAGGCTCCAAGACCTTGACCAAAGGCGCCTGAAAGGGACGGAGCTTGGTTTTGGCCCTGCTGTGGTTGTTGCTGTTGTTGTTGCTGTTGCTGTTGCGTCTGTTGGAAGGCATTCGAGCCGAATAGCGAAGGCTGTGTGTTTGAAGTCATGGGGTTGGTGGATTGAAATAGCGAGGAACCTGCATTACTAGGTTGTTGGGTGTTCGTCGTGGGTGTGCTTCCGAATAGGCCACCTCCTGCTGAACCTGTCTGTTGCTGGTTCGCTGTGTTCGTGTTGCCGAAAAGACCGCCGGATGGCTGCTGCTGGGCAGTCTGCCCACCGAAAAGCGACATTCTGCGCAGGCTATTGGTAGAGCTCCAAGTCGCGAGGTTATGGGAAGAGCGGCCGGTGGAGATAAGGAACCAGACAATGCAACTACAATCCCAACACACAAGACAGCCAATGGGTGCAGCGACAATGGAAAGACAATTCTCTGTACAATAACTTCCTCCAAAACAAAAACGCGAATGAAACACAAAGTCGAATGAAGGCAACGCGACAAGCTGCTGTGAATGTCACGACTTCTGTCATGAAATGCCCGGCTCAGGTACGCTTCTTGGCGTCGCTGCTGGCTGTGGAGGCATCGGCATTGGACCGACCTTCATGTTGGAGCTCACCATAATCGACAAAGGACAATCTTCAAGGTAGCACCTCGCAAGTACGGTCCCGTTCAGATCACATTCAAGATGTCTGCTCGCGAGCCTCGGTGTGTGCACCCATAACACCCTGAACGCACTGCCTTGCCAAATGCGAACTCCAGTCACTGACCAATCCGTTCCTCTTTAACAGCTTCAACAAGCACGTCCTGATCGACACCACTCCCCTTCCAGAGAGCATCCCCAAGGTCGAAGAGATCGGTAGCTCCTCCGCGCCGCTGCTCTCCGCCAGCTACTTCATCGGCGCACGATGCAAGCCATACAATGACGACTTCATGGCCTGCAAGACCGAGGCCAACGGCAAGGGAGAGCTGGACTGTCTGCGAGAGGGCCGCAAGGTCACCCGATGCGCCTCATCTGTGCTGCAGGATATCAACAAGCACTGTCTGGAGGAGTTCAGGAAGCACTGGGAATGCCTGGAGGACAACAACCAGCAGCTTTGGCAATGTAGGCGGTGGGAGAGGAGTTTGAACAAGTGTGTCTTTAGCAATCTGGTGCGTTCAACTAATCTTGTCGCTGGCAGAATGCTGGAGAGCTCTCATGATAGATCATGGGGGCTGTTGCATGCGCGCGCGCTCATCTGAAGCTTATCGCGAATCTTTCTTGCTGACCTACTGCTGTGCTATTACAGAACCTGAAGAAGGAGATCCCCAACACACCCGCGGGCGAGATTCCTGTGCATCTTCGCTCGAAACAAATCTATGCGCACAGCCGCAACCTCGAATAATTTATCTTTATGAAGGAGAAGAAGCTCCCGCGAGAAGAAATCGAAACTTTTCTTTGTACAGTACAGTAGAAACTTCCTCGAATGGATGAAGGGTGTACAGCCGATGACTGCGACTGCCCATTCGTACGGTTCCTCACCACCGAAAATCCCGCTTCACTCTACCACTGGTTTTCGTTTCCGTGTCTGCGCTGTGAAGATTCTAACGGTCTGCTGACTGCCAGCGGAACTGACCATTTAGGGAAAATGCACTCATGGTTGTGCACAGAATGACAGGCAGCTTCAAAACTTCTGTCCAGTGTCAGATCACACATGCGAATAAATTGCGCTTAGAGCACCAACAAATCGCTCTCTATACGGTTTCCATGGGAGGATTTCGCACGTTGTGCGCGACATTTTTCGCCGGCTCGACTGTCTATTGGAAGACAGACCTTCCAGCCGGTGGTCGCTATTGGGAACATGTGAACAGATTCTCCAATCTTTGGGAGAAATACCTTGAAATGTTTCCAAACTAGTCTCGTTAGTATCGGCCACAGATCAACAGTATTTACGGTGAGTTCGTGCAGGGCTATGTAATAGACCCCAGAAGCAGCTCTGCAGAGCAGGTATTCTCCATCCATCTTCACTTATCCTTTGCGATCCACAATAAAAGCCAGCCTGCCGGCTTCTAAGATATCACGCAGCAAGAAGGACGGGGAGGTTGCTGTCCAGTGTACAACCGTTTTCGACCACAGTTCCACCATCGTTATTGTTATCCGCATCGATAAGGTCAGTCTCGTTGCGTCGCTTTGGCCCCAGGTTCAACGCTCACGTTCCCAAACAGTAGCAGCGAAAATGAAGATGGGGAGTCTCTAGATCAGTGATCTCACCAAGGAGACCGCTCTCGATACTTGAGTCATCAAGATCAATATTTCGGATCACCAAGATTCCAACTTGAATAAGAGCCATCAGTATGACGAGCTCACAGAACGTCATGCTTGTTGAGCCTCCACCTAGGCGGATCACCTTTGATCTGCCACTGGATGAACCCAATAGCCCCAAGAGGCGCTTATCGTCGCCCCCACCTCCCCCTCGCCAGTATTCCCGAGGGCACATCATACGCAAGGCCAAGGATGCGGTGGGCGATGTGGTCATCAAATTGAAGAAGCTACGGCGCGAATGTCATGACAACCTGAGACACAGAAAGGAGAGCGACAGGTCGCGAGACTTGAAGCAAGAAAGGGTGTGGTGGTGAAGCGACGAAAATGGTTATGTAGACTTGCCACCTTCTGCAATTGCCTCTGATGATACGCAGTACTGGGTGGCATCGACGTGCCTGTAGCTTCTTGGCCGCACCTGGGTCGTCGACAACAGAACACTGGACTGCTTGTCAGAAAATGGCATCCTGTCGATGCTTGGTCGTAACATCGAAAGCATTGTGTGCATGATGTGGATATTGTGAACCTTATGATTAAACAAAATTCTTGGCCTTTCCCAACTTCTCTGCCTTATCAAGTACTCATGCTGTTTGCAAGTCGTTGTAAAGTTGTATTTGATGGTTACGCACTTTCCCACCGACCTTCGCTAACATACTATATGTAAGCAATCCACCTCCAAGTTTAAATCTTGGCGTTTGATGCCCTCGCTCTCTCCCTTCGCGTATGCTGTTTCCATCCGTGCAAGTAACATCACCGAAGATCATAGAGATTCTCGGGTTTGGGAAACATGTCACGGTCAAACGACGCTGGTCATTTCTTCCAAACCTCCGACGCTCTTGCAGCTGGTGAGCGGAAGGCGACGAAATCGAAGAACAAATTTGGCAACCCCATAAAGCTACCATCTAAGATCCTCAGTGTCGCTGCCGATCCTCTAAATGGAAATGCCGTGCTGACGGCAGAGGCGGCCGGTACTGTCAGTTCCGTAAATTTGGAAGTGTGTACGAGAGATCTCCCAATGCTATACACCTAATGTAACCGTGCGGACTAACCGAACCTACTCAATGTAGACTTCTAAAATTACAAAACGCATGATAGAGCCTATTGCACCCGTAACCAGTATTGCAGTTGCATCCGGGGAGAACTCCAAGACTCTCCTTGCTGGTTGCTGGGACAAGAACATCTATTCACGATCGTTGGATACCACGACATCTGCGACAACTACCCGACTTTTGAACAGTCAAGGCGGTCATTCAGACTTCGTGAAATGTATCCTTACTTCGACCCTAAACGGTGTACCGATTCTGGTGTCTGGTGGCGCCGACGCTTCGATCATAGTATGGCGTCAGCAAAGTGCCGATAGCACACCAAACACTACTGCGCCTACCTTTAGCCAGATACACAAGCTGAAAGGCCACACCAAATCTCTTCAGGCTCTGGCCATCGACCCGCTCAGCCTACCAGCAGGCTCTGACTCGCCTCTTGACTCATTCGTTCTCTTCACTGCAAGCAGCGATAGAGAGATCCGTAGATGGCACATCAGCCTGGACAGTGCGCACGAGCTGTCAGAATCGCTCGAGTCGCCGATTCTTGCGCATGACACAAGCGTATATGCGCTACATTTTGACAGCGAGGGCGACCTGTGGACAGCCTCTGCCGACAAAACCGCCAAACACCTCGTGCGTAGCCGGGATTGGGAGGCTGATACAACGTTGCAGCATCCGGACTTTGTTCGAGCCGTGGTCGTACACGAACGTCTTGGTGTCGTGGCGACTGCCTGTAGAGACGAGGAAGTCAGGGTGTGGGATGCTGCTAGTGGAGATCTGGTTTGTACATACAGTGGCCACTTCGAAGAGGTCACTGGTCTATTACTGTTGGCTGGAGATGGAGAGGGAAGTGTGGTGAGCGTGAGTATCGATGGAACCGTCAGGAAATGGGGTTTGGAAAAGCGAGAGATGCAGAAATATCTCGAGGAGGTTGAAAAGGAAAAGAACAAGCTTGTTGCTGGCGATGATGCAAAGAAAGATGGTGGCAGTATGCTCACGGCTGAGGAAGAAGCTGAGTTAGCTGAACTGATGGACGACGACGATGATTGAGCGGTCTACATCGATTCACTCTATTGTACAATGGATGAGGAAAGCACATTGCTTTCGTCACGCTAATGGCCACTGTTCGCCAGATTATCGCACTCTACTGAATCAAGGAGGGCCAGATCTAGGACCATGTGGAAGACTCTGGTCGACTTATAAGAGAGATTGTACGGATCATCATTAGTCTGCTGAGATTGCCAAACGGTGTCTAGTAGGCCATGGAAAGGTGTAGCATTGGAGAACAATGGTTGATGTAGGTACAGAAAGGTCGCCCATGTTGTTTCTCGTTCGCCTGGTCTCTATAGTCGGAGCCAAGTCGTTCGCCCAAAACGCAACAAAGATGAGATTGATCAGCCCCAAGTAATCGCCCGCTCTGCTGAAACGAGGTCGAGCATCTATCACTGGTCTGGGCGTGTGGAACAATGCCTCAGCCACCTCTTTGAATGTGCTATGATCATTCGCATTGCCACTATTTGACAGGTATTTTCGTATAGACCACTTGTAAGCATCCAAATGCACATATGATCAATCGTGAAAAAAAATCCCTGCTGCAGCTCCGGACTTTTCTCCGTAATCTTCCCAGCTGTCGCAGCCCAGGGGAGCATCTGATTCGCTCTGATCTGGCTGTGTCCCTGGTACTTGGGGGGATGTCAACTCTGCCCAGCATCGCTGCTCTTGAACGGGACCATGCTAATGCCATTGATGTGCTGCAACCAGGGGTCGTGCAACTCCTCCTCTGAATCACTCTTTTCCGCGCGCGAGATACACCCCTGACCTCGCTTCAACGCCTCATCGAAGATCTGTTTGTTGGCAGCCTTGAAATGATGGGTCATGAGTGCGAGAATTCGGTTTTTCATAATGAGCCTACCTGGTACCTTTCGCGAGTTCGAGATTCTGTGAAACATGCCATTCTCGCAAGTACGATTGAGTCGCTTGTAGATGCATTCAACTGGCGCCCGAAAAAGTACCTCTTATTAGGGATAGGTCGATCCAGACGGTAAACTACCTGCCAATTTGAAGAAGTACCTGCCTGGACGGCCACGTTCCAATTCCTTTTAAACCAGCTCGATCTCAGAACGTCTAAGGATGGGAATAGAGATCAATCCTTCCAGAGGGGAAGGATCAGTACATACATCGCTTATCTTTACAACGTATGACTGGTAGAGACTCTACGCAAAAGCTGTCAAACCCAGTCAGTAGATCACCCCTGGTATAGATCGATACCTAGTTGCACAGAAGAAAGTAGCAAAAAAACATGCAACAGGCAGGATTCGCCTCTGGTCACCCACGAGACTACTGACTGCCCCCTACGAGGCTTGTCGTGAGAGAGCGGACGGGTTCTCGAATTCTCCTCATGGTATGGTCGCATGTGTTAACTTCAGAACTTTTATACATTTTATTGATGATTGATCTTAAGAAAAGATCGATTGTTTCCGACGCGGGCTGTGTGGTATACAGAGGTAGGTATTGTGGCAGGGACGATAAATCCGGATTAGATCCTTGAAGTCACGTGATATAGTAATGGTTGCAACAAAGCGCAGGTCGTTATTTTCCAGCCAAAGTCTTTAGCACACAAACTCTTAGCCCGGCCCAGACATTATCACAGGCGGGTTTTTGGAGAGGTATATAGAGCTCTATCAAAAGCCACGCTCGAGCGCAGATGGCAAGACGAGGCGGATGCCTCTGCTCAGCAGCACTGACGTGCAGATATGCAACAGTATAGCGTGCGCCGTTCTCGGCATCTATATATCTCTTCCCCAACTCAAGTTTCACAACGATATCCCTCGTGTCGCTAACAGCGATGTCTTTTTCGAACTTTAAACACGCTATATAGACACAAGTGACTATGAGTAAGGGGCTCGAGACAGGCTGAATGCAGTGTTTGAGGGGGCATGGCTGACTATGAATCAGGTCATTCAAAGCCTCGCATATTCATATTAGATCAAAGCTGATATCGAATGAAGCTTAATTGAGAGTTTCCTAGAACGTGATACCTACGCCTTTCATGGCTGCGATTAGTATTCCATCCTGGTGTGCATATCAAATGCAAGCCCATACTTCTGGGTGCGATAGTCAACAGATTGTTGTATACTAGTCAGGCATTGAAACGATATTCTCGAAACTGGTCACTAAGCAGTTCCTGATGGTCTCCATCAACCCGAGCACAGTCTCTTCATGGAAGCGTGGACACATCACCTGCAGAGCAACTGGGACACCGTGTATCTGATCAAGATGATCTGAACGAAGCGAGACAAAACAGGCTGTCAGCTGTCTGTTCCTTGAGAGAAGTCACAGTGTTGGGATAGGGTCTGCCTTACATGTTTTTTGAACTGTAGCATCCATTTCGCTGATGGTACCCATTATCCCTGTGCTGGGAATGCTGGCGTCAACTTTACGATCTCCATAAGTCACTGGGAACACACCGCTTGGGTAGTCCAACGCATTTGCGATTGCTGAATACCCATAGTAGTGGAAATCAGAAGATTTCACGGCTAGAGTTGGGGTTACTGGCAGAATGACACCATCAGGTGCCCTCCCAGATTTGGTCGATGCTGCCACGCTGTTCCAATATGCTTTATATTCTACACAGAAGCGATGCTTCTTCTCACAAAGATCCCAGAACTCGGTTGTTGAATTTGGCTCGTTATTTTCGTAATGATACCAGTCCTTTATTTCTTGGATTGGTGGTTCGCCGCTTGCGTTCAGCGCTCCACGCGCCGTGATTGCCGATGTAGAGCCCAGGATCTTGAACAGCGTTTCGACGGCAGGACTATGAGGAGGTGGGAGCCAATCAACGACTTCGTGTCCGCTGCGCCTCAAGGCGAGGTCTACTATATCGAGTGCTCTTTGAATAGGAGGGTGGGGACGGACAAAGCCATCGGATCTCATCAGTCCGAAGACTAGATTTCCACGAAAGGGACGACTTTTTGTAGAGGGACCCAAGCCCCCACGTCGTCGAACAGTATCAAAAGCCTCCTGCTTCCACGGTAAAGGAAGCACATCTGGGTCAGAGGAGCCGAGGTTCGTACTCAAAAGACTCCTAAGGCTTGTAGTTAGAATTTCCAAGTCATGGGATAGCAGACCTACGGATCCGCTGCTGGTGGGCAGGCCCGGCAGCACAGTGGCTATGCCATCGCTTGGTAAACGATTTTCCGAGCATTTCAGAGCCCAGAGCCCACAAAACGCGGATGGGATACGGCAAGAGCCTGCCACGTCAATCCCAAAACCCAAAGCAGACCCTCGAAGTGCAATGAGAGCGCCTTCGCCGCCACAGCCTCCACCAGCTGATAGCTCAAGATTGAATGGGTTGACCGTCGCACCGATTATGTTGTTGTTCGTCACCCCTAGCATCATGCTCATGGGAACATTGGTCTTGCAAAGGACAACGGCTCCTAAGTAGCGTAGTGTGCGCACCATCGTGCCTTCATCTGCAGCCGTCCGCTTCTTGCCGACCCAGCTTGCAAAACCGCAAGCGCTGTCAAGGTCTGCAACATGGAATCTATCCATCAGGCTGATGGGAAGCCCATGAAGCGGACCTATTGGGCGTCGATGCTGGCGCCAATAGCTGTCCAGTTCTTGCGCATGTCTGCGTGCTGCGCCGAGGTTGTTCTCGCACAAGCAACGAGTCTATAGATCAGGCACGAATGAGCCTCGCCATCACTTGCAGCTACGGCCGGATAAGCCGACAAGGGGGGCACACCAGAGTGATAAGAGGGAGGGAGGACATACATACTGATGAGCTACTATGGCTCGATGGGCAAAGGCGCTCAGTACCTCGATGGCGCTCAGGTCGCCGCAAGCCAGTGCTGCTATCAATTCAGTAGCTGTGGCCTCAGTGATGTTTTGCTCATCAGCGCTGAGAGCCAGGGAGACCTGCTCAAAGACGTTGCCTGACTTTGAGTCTGTCCTATCATGTTGCCATTCCCTTGGTACATACTGTAACAGCTCACGCATTTTCAAGTCAGCCGCATCTTGCCAACCCATCTTCAGCCAGCACTGAGTTGATTCTCGTTCCTACCCACAGGACTCATATATCAACTGTAAGAAAGCAGTGTGTTTTAAAGCGACTCGTCACAAAAGCGATACATGACAGGGTCAGTAGGGGTGTTCGAGACCAAGATACCTCGATAGAGAAGTAGCTACATGGCAGCTGTGCAACCTAACTGGGATTCATTCGCCATCGGGACGACTGTGCCACCTCTGCAGGATGGTGAATACGTCGCAGATTACCGAAACGCTACTGCCCAGCGTACCTACCAGTTCCCACCTTTTATCATGTTCATTCACGAAACCTGGCCAGCTGAACGCAAATACCTCAGACGTTGCTCCAGGTGCTCGGAAATCACATGCCACGCCCCAATGCAAATGCTTCTTCAATGACTGACTGGGCCTTAATTAACCTGGCCACAATCGAAACTGAACTTGCGCGAGGTCGTCCTTGTTCGCGGAAGCCCACGACGGCCCAGACTTGGACAATCCACGAAAGCGTCTACTACTCACAGCGGTAGCAGCCTTCCTGGCGTGGGAAAATACGCCAACAGCCCACATACCCGAGAGAAGAAGTTGTGTTGTAGGGCGGTGCTATCATAACCATCTCCATCTTCTGACCTTGCTCTGCGTATCAGCAGAATGTTCATCATAGTGCCAAAACGCAGCCAGAATGGAGCGCCAGGTCCAACTGACCCAGGCTCGGAGACAATGGGAACGGCAATTACGGCTAGCGAACATGCAAAGGGACCAGTTAAAGCGCCGACTGCTTGTGATTCTTGCCGAGTAAGGAAAACGAAGGTAGGGTTCGCCAATGATCTCTGGTCCTATCTCAGTAGTGCTGAATTTCAGGGCTGATGTGTTATCTGGCGTGCTCCAGTGCAGCGGTGAAAGATCATGTTACCAATGCAAGCGCAGACGAATCATTTGTGTCTACTCGAGGTCGTTCCAGAGAGACGGGTCAAGATTAACGGTATCCCAAGCCTCGCTCCTACAACACCAGCAGCGCCGTCTGGAAATGGCAGTGCAAAAGATGGCTGCTGTCATCGCCAAATACGAAAGCGGCGTAGACTCTGATCCGTCAACATTTGACGTTTTAAATCTCCTCGATAAATACGCACCACAGCATGAGGTCGAAGAGCAAATCGGCTTGCTATGTGACGCAACTGCCAATACTAGGAGCATCGAGCAGCGGCGTGATAGCAGTGGTGACGAGCGTGGATCTTGCTCTGTTGAAGGTTTGAATAAGACGCATCCAAATGTGGCCTCAGAAGCTCCCATGCAGCCTGTTTCTGAGCTAGAGCCAACCGACCTTCAGAGCGCAACCCAAGAGGAGAATCAGAGTAGAAGTAATTATCAAGCTATCTCCCAATTCCTGCGGTCTATGAACCATGGCGGCGGCGGACAAGGCCAAATTCAAGCCACTCAGCCCAACGTCACCCAAGGCATGGGAGCCACCGCATCCTTGCCAAGTCCTCCGGAGCCATACACCAGCCTCTCAGGTACTGAGTCCTCAGGCTCACCTTCAAATCCTTACGGGTACAATACTGGAGCCCGTCTACCTTCTGGCCCTCCACTAACCTTCCAAGAGGGATCATCGCCAGCTGAATTCCTCACAGAACTGATCGACTGGCACGCTAGTGCGGCTTACTGGGAAAACGCCCAAAACCTGTTGGTCCCGAGCGCTGGCTATAGCGGTGTCAATATTGGCATAAACCTTGACACTGGAGATAAACCAATGGCCGACTTGTCGTGATCGGTGAGTGTACATCTTTACAAGTGATGGTCAACGATATGAAGCTGACTTTAACTTAGGCTTGTCATTGATGATCCAGTGAGTTGTATGATTTGTGGTTGGCACCAAGTATGGACACTCTTGTTTCAAAAGTTGGGTCTTTTTCAAAAGGTTGAAATGTCTTTTGCTACGAGCTCTGCCGTATTCAACCTGCACTGAGTAATCATGAGATCGCCGAAGAATGATGATCTTGAGATAACTGTTTATGAACTGTGTATTGTGATTTTGGGAGGACAGGCTGAGATGTGCGAGCTGCAAGTAGCCATAGGCTTGTTCAGCCTGGTCTCAACAGTAAATTGGAATTGGCCCTTTTTTTTAAGTCGAGGAGGGTTCAAACGCTCCTCATTGGTAGTCGTCCACAACAAATGAGCTCCGTCAACGTCAAAGCCGATGTAATGACCCTAACCCGGTGCAATGACCTTGCACAGCGACTTTGGCTCCGCTTGCTATCTCCTCTCAGGAACTGCTGCGCGCGATCAATGCATACGTTCTAGCCATGAGGTTGCGAAACAGGGCCATATAGCCACCGTTGTGCCCATTAGTCGTAGGCCATGCGACTTCTAACCCCACTGCTGTCTCTGGCTGCGATCTTCGTCCAATACATCTGGTGTGATGTTCTGCAAAGATGCAATCCATTCAATTGGAAAGATAGGAATATCTTTCTCCATGCCGACGCATTACTCTGCACAGTTAGCCACATAAACCGCGAGATATATAAACCTTTCAGACGACAAATGCTCAAGACCTGACGTGTGCACTCGGATAGCCCGGCGTGACAGTCCGAACGCACAGAGGAAAGGGAGGATGTTTCGGTTGAGGAACCGCATGAACCATCGGACGATCCGGCGCTGGTGATCGGAGGAATCGAAGTCCCTCGGATGTAGCTTGTGGTGTCATTCGTATCCTAAATCAAATGATTATCTCCCTGGTGTATGAAAGCAATTCTTCTCCAAGCGTCATCATCTCCCATCGCTCGATCAAAACACATCCCACGTGAAAATGGTGTACGACTGTTGCTGTAGTGGTTCTTAGAAACAAGGTCCGTAACCTTACTGGTCCCATTTTGCCATGACCATCCAGCCGCCCTTCCTAGGTATAGTAGTACGCTACCCTTCTGGAGCTGGAGCTTGGGGAAACCATTCAAAGCAGCAGTCAGCAATGTCAAGGACTTCCAAACTGACAAGTTACAGCGCACCAGGGAAGAAAGACTATTTGACGATCGAGTTGATATCTTAAACCTCGGGATTGCTTCGAGGGTGGCATTGCGGTGTCTTCAGTATTGCTGGTATTGCAATATCGTTCTCATTGACGACTTGACACCAGTCGAAAGCACATAGGTCCACTGCATCTGCTTCGAAGTGGAGTAACGTGCTTCAACAAGAGCACATGCTGCCGGAATGCAGGTACTTATGTTAAGCTGTGTTGCAGAAAGGTTGCGACAACTCCGCGGGCACTCTGCTGGCTTGTAGGCTAATATAAAGCACACCTGTGTCCTACTATACTAGTGTATTGTGCAAATATAGTGATTAGTGTCCAAGTGAATATTGTATTAATATTGCTAGTAAAAAGTACTATCAATGAGTATCAGTATTTTCATATACATTTCTCCTTACTGCGTAAATAGCTGATAGATCGTAAAATCCTAGGGAAATGTAAGATTCTTCGGATAAATAACCAGTAGTTCGGTAATGCTTAGATAGATATACTCCTATTCCATCTAAAATACCTTATCTATAAAAGGGGTACATCTATAGTTTGCGCAATATATATAGACATTTACGGTATAAAGACTTGAATTGAGTTGTTAGTCTCACTCTCTACTATATTTCAATACTACTTTTGCTAGCTTCAGCATGTTATTGACTGTAGTACGTCTAAGTTGATTAAAAAGCTATCTATTGGCAAGTTAAATCTTGATTGTCGCAACCATCTTGCTAAAACTGTGTTTCCCGCTGCTGACTGAGACTGGACTCCCGTCTGCCATGGCCAGCTGCTCGTGGGGATCGCGTAGTGTCTATCCTGCGCTCATTGCAATGCCTTCGACGAGCAGAATCATATCTCGTTCAACCCTTTCGTTGTGCTGATGCTAGATGCCAAGAGATTGAGATCGGTTATATATACTTCACCCTCTTCACTTCCTTGACCCGGATTCAACGATGTCCCCCTGGACTATTTGGGAGAGGCGGGTAGTCGGGGACCTAATTCTGGGTGGAATTGTACGATATCTACTACCCAAACATCCGCATGCTTCGTTGTATGAAAATTCAAGGTCAACCTGATACACTTGACAAGGGCCAGAGGCTACGAGCTGCGAGTGTCAACGCTGAGAGTGGAAGATTTCATGATATCTAATGAAGACATGTGCGTGTAGCAGTACCCAATTGTAGCAACAGCACTCGTGTGCCACGCGAAGAAGAAGGCTTGACAAAGATATTATTATACACGTGTAGAAGCGGTAGGTAGGTCGTCATGAAAAGCCGTAAACCCTCACAAAGACCGCATCCATGTATCTGCGCCTACCATGTACTGTACTCTATGTTGTCCATTGCGAACATTTGGGTTTGAACCCGTTGCTTTGCCAGACCCTAGTCGCAGGGCGCCAGCTTGTTTTGGTTATTGGTCTTCATGGTTGTAGGGACGAGTGTCCTTACGTTTGGGGCTCAAACGTCTTTGTCGATTGGAAAAAGCTAGTGGCCTAGCTGCGCAAGATATAATGCAGGCGTCATTATGCTTGTACAGACTACAAAACCTTGTTGAAGGCCGGGATGAGAGTCTGAGCAAGCCAGAAGCTGAAGGTGAGCTTTGGACCAGTCATGAGAAGCTTAGGGACGAGACCCTTGAAGAAAGCGGTGGGGCCCTCGTATCTGATCATGTTCGAGACAATCTTGAAACCGGACTCCTTGACCTCGAAGTTTCTGTTCTGGATCCTGGTCTTAATGACATCAAGCGGAGCACTGACAATCAAGGAGGCAGAGGAGCCTGCAATGGAGGCGCCGAAGTTCTGCAACCATGTAGCGCTGTTGTAGTCGTCGAGCTTGTATAGATACTGCTTGGCAGCAGCTGAACCACCGAAGAGGGCGAAGGAACCAGGTGCGTTACGTGCCGCTGTCCATCCCCAACCCCTGTATAGACCGAAGCCCTCATCGGCAACGATGCGCATCACACCTCTTCCACGGAACGCCTCCGGGTTCGTTTGACGCTTGATCTTGAGCACGTCGAGAGGGAGGAGGACGATCTCACCGATGCCGATCAGGCTGCCGGCGGTGGCGTGCATGATGGCCTTGCCGTTGCCCTTGCCGAAAGCGCGGTCGAATGATTCGCCGTGGTGCGTGCTCAGGTAGTCACGAACAAAGGGCTGGCCACCGTACTTGTACACACGCTGCAGCACCTTATATGCTGCCGCATAGCCGAGGCCAGGAAAGAGAGAGATGAAACGCTTCGCGAATGCCTCGTTGGCGGATGACTTGAAAATGACGCTGTTGAGCTGGCCGGATCCTATCGAGCCCTGGTGGGACATCAGGCGCTTCGCGATGGTGTCGACAGGGTGGAAGACGATGAGCTCGGCGATACCTGCGGAACCTATTGTTCATCAGTTAGAGAGGTATGCAGACGGTTCCGATGACTGACCATGTGCATACCTGCACCGAGGAGACGAGCAGTGGTGCTCTCCTTCTGGACTTCTTTGGCAGAGCCCTTAGCCATTGGCAAAGCAGGAGACATGTTGTCGATGTAGATGCTTGCGATGTGTAATTCGAGATTGCAAAGGAAGATTCAACGCCGGAACACCCGCAGACTCAAAGTAAGAGGATAGCAAATGTGCAGCAATGGAAGCGAGAGAGATGGGACCAGACTCGAATGAAAGATGGGAGACTTGATATTTCCGACTACGGACCTCGCCAACGGAGCTGCCCCAGACTTTATTACAGACTCGATCGGGAGTTTGGGACTTTTTCCCTGCGGAGGTGTCACGTGCCATTCGCCCTGACCTACAGTATCTGCATGGGGTTTTCGTTGTCTGGTACCACAACATTTCTTGAATAGCACATATCTATTCGTGCTCCACAATGAAACGCATCGCAGGATGATCATTCTAGAGAAAACCAAATTATCTAGAGTTACTGTAGTGGTAGAAAATCTGCCTTCAATTAAACAAAAAAGATAGTACTATGCCGGTAACTTTCAGCGGATTATGATACTTGATACAGCGCTTCAATTGCACTGTTAACTTTGTTCCCTGCATACATCTTGAGGCAATTCACTATGATCACTTTCTGGGAAGATATCTGATCGAGTGGTGGTAAAAGGATCGCTCTTTACTAGGGGAAAAAAGAGGAAAAAAGAGCAAAAAAGCTGTGGAGCGCTGACAGATGTAAGTCCGCCAACGTGCCACTTGAAGTCTGTGCCTGGACTGAGAATCGAACTCAGATCTTGGGATAGCCAACGCTACGCTTGGTCACATAATCATATATGAGACCCATGTTCTAACCGTTAAACTATCCGGGCATTTTGAAAACGACTTCACATTGGCTCTTGGCAAGACGCTGATTCAATATGGAGCTGTGATGATTTTTCTAGTGCAAGAAGCTCAGCTGATAAGGGTTAGTATCCGCTTTGGGACGGTAGTTTCCTCTTTGGGTCAGCGATACCGGCATGAAGCAGCTGATATCTCTCGACGCTGATTGGCGCGGTTTTCGCTATACAGAAGTCCGCTCAGCTTTTTCGGCTTCATCACCATTGGCCTAGACGGTATTTCTCAAATTTGTTCGGGAGTCATTGAT
The DNA here is from genome assembly GCA_018467035.1 of Scorias spongiosa. NCBI lineage: Eukaryota > Fungi > Ascomycota > Dothideomycetes > Capnodiales > Readerielliopsidaceae > Scorias > Scorias spongiosa. The sequence continues at coordinate 464,582 of JACSZZ010000009.1, read as the reverse complement.
GTATGACCGGTTGACTTGAGTGGCCTGCTAATTATCTATACTACAGCGCCACGTTTGATCAAGGCATTACTGTTCCCTTGAACCAAAAAGATGGCCAGCTTGCGCGCTGGTCGCAGCCTGCAAAGGCTGTCGAGAGCTTCCAGGCTTTCGCCAGTCCTACAAAGCACCGCTCGTCGAGCGCCGTTCAGAGTCGCGTTACCTGCGGCATCCCCCAAATATGCCCGTACCATATCCACCACGCGATCACTCTTCCATGCCGAAGCAACCGATGCCTTCCAGTCCCAGCTGGAACAGTCATCCGGATCGCTGCTGAACACTACAGCTCCCCCAGCAACGCCTCAAACGTTGACCGAGAAGATTGTCCAACGGTACAGTCTTGGTCTCGCTCAAGACAAAATCGTCAAGAGCGGCGACTATGTCACCCTCTCGCCTCACCACTGTATGACCCACGACAACTCATGGCCGGTCGCAACCAAGTTCATGAGCATTGGCGCATCAAACATCCACAACCCCCAGCAGATTGTCATGACCCTCGACCATGATGTGCAGAACAAGAGCGAGAAGAACCTGAAGAAGTACTCTCAGATCGAAGAGTTCGCAAAGCAGCAGGGCGTGGATTTCTACCCGGCAGGGAGAGGCATTGGACATCAGATCATGGTTGAGGAGGGCTATGCATGGCCCGGCACACTTGCGGTTGCCAGCGACAGTCACACCAACATGTACGGTGGAGTGGGCTGTCTAGGCACACCAGTTGTCAGGACAGACGCTGCTAGCATCTGGGCGACTGGCAGAACTTGGTGGCAGATCCCTCCAATTGCGAAGGTTACCTTCACTGGCATCCTGCCTGAAGGAGTTACTGGAAAGGATGTGATCGTGGCTTTGTGCGGTTTGTTCAACAACGACGAGGTGTTGAATCACGCGATTGAGTTCACTGGCGACACCAACACTATGAGGTCTCTGCCCGTGGATGACCGTCTTGCAATTGCCAACATGACAACCGAATGGGGTGCGCTCTCCGGCCTTTTCCCGATCGATGATGTCCTCAAGGGCTGGCTCCGCTGGAAGGCTACCGAGGCGAGCATGTACAAGTCTCCAGACGCGTCCAGCAGTGCAAGCCCTACCAGCAACAGATTCAGACACGATAGGCTCGATGAACTCTTCGCCAACCCTCTGACCGCTGACAAGGGAGCTAAATACGCTAAGGAGCTCTTCCTTGACCTCTCAACCCTCTCTCCATACGTCAGCGGACCGAATTCGGTCAAGGTTGCCACCCCTCTTGCGGAATTGGAAGCTCAGGACATCAAAGTGAACAAAGCCTACCTTGTATCATGCACCAACAGCAGGAGCAGCGACATCGCACAAGCAGCCAAGGTCTTCAGAGATGCAAGCACTACGAACGAGAAGGGTGAGATCGTGGTGCCAAAGATTGCCGAGGGTGTCAACTTCTACATCGCAGCGGCTTCGCTGCCAGAACAACAGGTTGCTGAAGAGCAGGGAGATTGGCAGATACTTCTGGCTGCCGGTGCACAACCACTACCTTCGGGCTGTGGGCCCTGCATTGGACTCGGCACGGGTCTGTTAGAGCCTGGCGAGGTGGGCATTTCCGCTTCAAACCGTAACTTCAAGGGTAGGATGGGAAGCACAGATGCCAAGGCGTACCTCGGGTCACCAGAGGTCGTAGCCGCAAGTGCCCTCAAGGGTAAACTGGCTGGACCAGGTTGGTGGCAGAAGCCGGAAGCCTATACTGGTGTCCGGCTAGGCGAAGGCGATGGCATTGCGGAGGAGGACCGTATGATCTCGATCGAGGACGCCCTCGATAAGCTGATTAGAGATGCAGAGGAGGCGATCCAAGAGGGCGAACAGCGATTGAACGGTAGTGCGGAAGTCAAGAGCGATGATGCCGCCGATTCATCGAACAATCTCACAGAGATCCTGCCGGGTTTCCCAGAGAAGGTCACCGGCGAGATCGTGTGGTGCAACGCAGACAATGTCAACACGGACGCCATCTACCCAGGCAAGTACACCTACGACGACGCCTTTTCATCAGACCCAGCCAAGATGGCAACAGTGACGATGGAGAACTACGACCGCGAGTTCGCGACCAAGGCGCAGAAGGGTGACATCCTCGTCTCGGGCTTCAACTTCGGCTGCGGTTCCAGCCGCGAGCAGGCTGCCACCGCCATCCTCGCCAAGGGCATTCCTCTCGTCGTCGCCGGTAGCTTCGGCAACATCTTCGGCAGGAACAGCATCAACAACGCTCTGATGGGAGTCGAAGTGCCCAAGCTGATCCAGAGGCTGAGGGAGACCTTCTCCAACGCCTCTCCCTCCACGGCCGGAAGCGCTGCCATCACCGAGCCCAGCGCCAACAAGCAGAGTCTCGACTCGCCAAAACCCGCAGAGACCGCCGTGCCGGAGAAGGCCCAGGAGCTCACCGTCAGGACCGGCTGGACCTTCACCTGGGACGTCAGGAGGAGCTCTGTCGAGATCAGAGAGGGTCCCGACGGCGCTGTCTGGACCCAGAAGGTCGGCGAGTTGCCGCCCAACGTGCAGGACATCATCGCCAGCGGTGGCCTAGAGTCCTGGGTCAAGAAGGAGATCAGCCCTGCTAAATAAATGGGCTCGGGTTTAGGTCTTTGCGAGTGATAGGAAGCATTGCCTATCATCGACCGTCGAATCCACCTGCAAGTTTGAGCTTACTTTCAGATAAGCTGATCCGGCCGGACAGGATGAAAAGCTCATGTACTCTTCCTCCTCGTTCGCGGTTAGCTGACAAGACTGGAGGCTCCGGTGGAGTTGAAAACCATCGCCATTATACTGACGCCGATGCCATAACAAGATGGCCGGCCCTACCGTAGTCACGACTGCGTCATTGCAACCCAACGTGACATTCTTCGCGGTTTCAATTCCGCGCTCTACAACCATCCAGCCACGGAGCTGTCACAGGAAGTCACGCACAGATGAAGACGCCTTGGTGTCTGGACCGGCTGGGACAGCCAAGCGTTGTCATACCTATAGCCGTGGCTGTAGAGGGATTGTTTGAAAGCAGACGGGAAGTGATGTGTTTCAGCAAGGGAAAAGGATAAATCGTCGAGAACTTCATCATAACAACGTACCGGCGTGATGCAATGGTACCCGTTCATAGGCATTGTACAAAATCATCATTATCATCTGTTTCTGGCAAAGCCGAGAGATATTCAAACCATGCTCCTACTTCGTCTCTATGAATACCGGACCGGCCTCATCATACGGTACAGTACATTCTGAACGGGATATTTCGTTTTATCCACGAACTAAGACCAGAACGAATCGTGACTTCATTCAAATGTTTAATCGACGAATGATTGGAAATGTCGAGGGAGGGCTTGGCGAAAACTGGACCCAACATTTTGGGTGCGTGTCTCGACGACACAATGTCAGGGTTGTTTGAGATCCATATTCGCAAATACCATTGACGCGTGATGACAATAATGAGTTGATCTCCTAAATCGTACGCTCAACGGCTGTTCACATGTAAGCCTATTTTGCAGTATAATAAGCCATGGATGTGCAGGATTGGACATTCGACGGAGCGAAGGACGAGTAGTCGACTTTGCTGACCTGTATCTGCTTGTAGATCCAGTGGCTTGGATAGTTTGCATCGGGCTGGACAGCTTTCGTCGATCTTTCGTGCATCGTGCATCATTGATACTGAGATGTCAGATAGTCGTCAATAAATTTGAATCCGACAAGGCAGGCACTGCCAATGATACGAAACTTCTGTCCTTGAACAAGGGTGTGGACTGGTGTAGAACACCCATTGGCGCCACCGAATCAGGTCTGTTGCAAGCGCAACACAGTCGCAGCCCATATGGAAAGATACCCCCCTCTTGAGCCAGAGATCCAAGCTTTCGTAGACATAGCTTAGGGGGAAAGCTACCTGGCTTTCCCTGTTGTAGCTGTTAGGGACGGACACGTCAGCCTGCAGGCAGGCGAGAGGCTACGACCGCGCTTCTCAATCGCTGCACTACCTCTGGCGGTAGTGGTGGGGCAATACCCTGCCTGGCGAGATCCTGATAGTTGGCCACGACGAAGCGCATTATATCTATTGGGCGCAGGTTCCTCATTATATGCAGCAGAAGCTCTGCCGGCAACCGCAGCAAAGGGAACAAGGTTGGGATTCTCGTCTGCGTGGTTATGTAGATGATCCTAGGAGCGGAAAGCGCGGGTGCCAAGCCACGGGAATGTAGAAGAGGATAGTTGGCGAAGGCAAAGTTGATGAAGGCCTCTGGTGGAAGGAGATCGACAATATCGAGAATGAGCTCTGCTGGTAGCGAGTAGAACGGATGTCTGGTCAGTGGCAAAGACTCGTCGTGGTGGTGGGGTTCGTCATCGAGTTCTGACGAGGAAGACATGGTGGATCGGCCTTGACCACTCAGATGATGGCAAAGCTCAGTCGATCTTGCTGATATGCTTAGCCTTGACGATGTTCCAGACGAGGCCAGAAATGTGAAATCCAGCAAAAGCAATCAGGAGAATATATGCTACCGTTGGCAGGATCGATTGTGGTAGGACGTTCAGCAAATAAGGGTCGAGTATTAGATCCACGAAAACCGGTGGCGGGTGTTGCATAAGAGTTGCGTTGCTGGTGTAGAAGTCGGCCGCAGCACGTACCCTGAGAAATAGATGGCTTCCTGACAGGTCTTGGAGGGTGCTAGAAACACCAAGAGGTTCTTGGTCCGAGTCCGGACGCTTGCCTTCGATATACGCGGCGAGATCCTGAATCAGATCTGGAGTGTCAAATACATCGGACAATTCGAAGGTGTCTAGCCAGAAGGTTGTCGGTTGCTATATGGCTCGTCAGCAAGTGTCCGGCACGGGCGATTCTTTTTCGATTTGGGTACAGTAAACGCACATTAGCAGCCCAGCAGACTCTCAATTCGTGTCGCTGTCCAGGCGTCAGGCCAGATAGTAGAAACCAATGGTGAAGGCCGTGCGGGTGGTCGCCAGAGGGAAAAGCCACCGGAAGCAACGTTCTCCAGGCTGGCTGGTGTTGGACAGATAAGGCATCCAACTGCAGGTCCTGCAACGACGGACGAGCGTCTGGAATGGTCGTCTGTGGTGGAGCAGTGAAGATGACTTTCTCCGTGTTTGCCAGAGTGGTCACGGCCAGCGATGCCTCGAGGATGAGCCAGATGGACAACTTCATGATCGTTGGCTGGCGTGGTGAAGGGAAGATGGACTTCACGCAAGCCCGTCCCAGTCCCTCTTGCTATGTAGGCTTGTATGGCTCATGGCCAGATCATGTGATGAACGACAAACGGACAACCCCAATCCTGTCTTCGCCTCCAGCTTTGCTTATGGACGTAAAAGAGTCGGGACTGAGGATGGGGTATGCATGCAAAGCAACACCGAATGCCACCAACCCATGTCGTCCCATCCTGTCGACTCTCCCCTCATGCTCCGACCCTGCCGCAGACCCTGCTGAAGCCGGACGGGAGTAGCCGCAGGAGAGAGCCAGGGCTGTTCCTGGCCTGAGGCATCTATACTTCATGCGGTCAGGTGTGAAAGCTCCACCTCCGCTTCTGCCTGTGCTGATTGGTCAATATTACCTAGCCGAACACACCCCATATTTCCTGATTCGGTGATTGGCGACGGGTCGGGGCTCGGAGCTAACCCTATTGTGCCCCTTACCTACCTCCGTATACCCTCGACCCTCGATGCTCAACCCTTACCCTTGCGGCGGGCGTACCCGTGGCGGTGCTTTTGGGTAAACAGCACCACTAAACACTGCACTACCTACCTGCCTAACCTACTTGACTTATTACCCTACTCGAAACACCTCCACATACACCGCGTCTTGTCTTGTTTCCCTTCAAAAAGGCAGGCTCCTTCTTCAGTCCTCCTCCTGTACAATCGAACTCGTTCAGCCTCCCTTGACCATCATCCACACACTTCGCCATGCGTGAAATCATCTCCCTCAAGTGAGTCCCCCTTGCAATCATTGCCGCGCTTCCCTGAAAATCCCCCCTCCCTGACCGCCTAGCCTAGGCTGTCAACAAATATGCTGTGTACATGTTCGCTAACGACATCTTTGCAGCGTCGGTCAGGCCGGTTGCCAGATCGCCAACAGCTCTTGGGAGGTATGTTACAATGTGTTTGACACCGGGAAGAAGAGTCTGCTGGATACACAATGTCGGGTGGAGGCATATGGATATGGGGCAGAATTGCTCCGGCTATCTGAGGGATAATTGGGCTGACCCAATTCTCCTCAACAGTTGTACTGCCTCGAGCATGGTATCCAGCCAGATGGTTACCTGACTGAGGAGCGCAAGGCCGCCAACGACGACCAGGGTTTCTCCACCTTCTTCTCTGAGACAGGTAAAGATCGCAATGTCTACTACATCGCTTTTGTAACAGGCAGACTGACCAGCATGTCACAGGCCAGGGCAAGTACGTCCCACGTACCATCTACTGCGATCTCGAGCCAAATGTCATCGACGAGGTCCGCACTGGTCCTTACCGCCAGCTCTTCCACCCAGAGCAGATGATCACCGGCAAGGAGGATGCCTCCAACAACTACGCCCGTGGCCACTACACCGTCGGCAAGGAGTTGATCGACCAGGTCTTGGACAAGGTTAGAAGGGTCGCCGATGTCTGCACTGGTCTGCAGGGTTTCCTCGTCTTCCACTCCTTCGGTGGTGGTACCGGTTCCGGCTTCGGTGCCCTCCTCATGGAGCGTCTGTCCGTCGACTACGGCAAGAAGTGCAAGCTCGAGTTCTGTGTCTACCCAGCTCCCCAGCTTGCCACCTCTGTCGTCGAGCCATACAACTCCATTCTCACCACCCACACCACCCTTGAGCACTCTGACTGCTCCTTCATGGTCGACAACGAGGCCATCTTCGACATCTGCCGCAGGAACCTCGGTATCGAGCGTCCAAACTACGAGAACCTCAACCGTCTGATCGCCCAGGTCGTCTCCTCCATCACTGCCTCTCTGCGTTTCGATGGTTCGCTCAACGTCGACCTGAACGAGTTCCAGACCAACTTGGTCCCATACCCACGTATCCACTTCCCTCTGGTCGCATATGCTCCAATCGTCTCTGCCGCCAAGGCTGCCCACGAGGCCAACAGCGTGCAGGAGATCAGCATGTCTTGCTTCGAGCCAAACAGCCAGATGGTCAAGTGTGACCCACGTAACGGCAAGTACATGGCTACCTGTCTGCTCTACAGGGGTGATGTCGTGCCAAAGGACGTCCACCAGGCTGTTGCCCACCTCAAGACCAAGCGCACCATCCAGTTCGTCGACTGGTGCCCAACTGGTTTCAAGCTCGGTATCTGCTACCAGCCACCAATGATGGTGCCAAACGGTGACCTTGCCAAGGTCAACCGTGCCGTCTGCATGCTTTCCAACACCACTGCCATCTCTGAGGCCTGGTCTGCCCTCTCGCACAAGTTCGACCTCATGTACAGCAAGCGTGCCTTCGTTCACTGGTACGTTGGTGAGGGTATGGAGGAGGGTGAGTTCTCCGAGGCTCGTGAGGACTTGGCCGCTCTTGAGCGCGACTACGAGGAGGTCGCTGCCGACTCTGCTGAGGGTGATGAGGGCGTTGAGGCCGAGTACTAGACGGTCACAGCAATCGAAAGTGTTCAAATCGTTCTTTGACGAGGCTATTGTCTCAATAGGTCACTCGAGCATGCGTTTGATATACCAGTAGATATCTTCCAGCGATGGTGACGATGCAGCGGTCATCAACCCCTGCATATCTTCTTTGATGCTTGTTCTTGCAATGAAAGCGTGTTTAATACCATCCATCCTAGTTTCCTCTCAACACCTGGTTTTGATCGTAATGTACTGAGCTATCTATGTCATATCCATCATAACCTGGATGCTATGTTGTGAACTGCTGCCATGCGAAAACTTGCATGACGGGTTGGTCTTTACTGGTAGCTCTGAATTGTTGAGCTGCCACCGAGACAAGCGCGTTCAAACAGATAAGGGAATAATCAGTAAGTATGGCTATCGTGGAAACGGTAGTAGTGACTGTTATAGATGCCGGAAGATGAGGGGAGGGCCTGAGAGAAACGTACGGGTTTGTTCGAATTCAGCTATTGCACCCTCCGCGCCCAAAACATCCCACTTGTTTCCCACTTCTGTACTACCACCGTACCCTAAGCGCGAGTCCGACCCATGACGTTGCACTGCCTTTGACCACCACCTACCTACTCTATTACAATTGACTGGTTTCTAGACACCTACCCACTCTTATACTCTTCTCTCTACTTCTCCCATCGTAGTAACGCCAGAGCCGCGCCGCCACTCGACGTTCACTTTGCCTCTCGAATGGCTGACTGTTAGATCTCAAAGTTGAGCTGAGCTGAGCAGAACAGAGCGAGACAGAACAGAGCGAGACAGAACAAAGCGAGACAAAACAGAGCAATGGCAGGCCCTGCTACACCTGACGCTGGGCCCGACTTTGGGCCCCCTTCATTGCCTCCAGGATGGTGCGTTTCTCGTCTTTCTCATCGTCGCCTCAGAGCCTGAATCATATGGCCTGGCGTGATTCCCCATACGCGCCCTCTCGAGCACCTCACGTTGCATACACTGACACTGAGAAAAGGATCGCGCAATGGGATGCGAAGTAAGTTCAGCCAGTCTCCAGTCGCCAGACACACCCACCCACTTTCAGAATATTCAGACCTGCCTCAACTTCGGCTCATCACTCGCTTTTTCCACTTCCGTCTGGGTTCCAAACTCTGACCTCTGGTTTCTACCATCTCGCACAGATCGAGGAAATACTACTTCGTACAGATCAGCACTGGCGAATCGACTTGGGAGGTCCCCACTACCGCTGCTCCCCAGGTGCCAACTCCTGGCAGCACTCCCGCTGCGCAAGGTCAGGGCCCGTTCGACAAGCCTGGTGAAGGTACAAGAGGCTTTGAGGGCGAGGGCCAGGAGAGTGATAGAGGCTTGGGCGTGAGTGAACCCCTTCCGATGTCCTTTGGTGGCCACAATATAGAATATGCAGGATGGCTGACGAGATCTCTAGTCTTCGCTGTTGAATGTTGCGCTCGGCTCCAACAAGCCCCACTCACAGCATGGTGGGAGTTCTTCAGGCCTCGGTGGGCTGGCACAGCAATTTCTAGGTGGATCTAGTGGCCATGGTGGCTCCTCTGGTGGCTCCAGTGGCAGTGGGCTCGGTGGTATCGCACAACAGTTCCTTGGAGGTGGTGGTTCTCACTCATCTTCTAGCGGCCAACACGGTTCTTCGAGCAATAGCAGTGGTGGTGGTGGTCTAGGCAGCATCGCCGGCAAACTCGCGGGACAAGTGTTGGGAGGAGGCAAACCACACGAACAGAACGGCCAAAACTCGAGCTCTGGAGGAGGTAGTGGTGGTGGAAGCTTTCTAGGTGGTCTAGTGGGCGGCTCTCATTCCTCCGGCAGCAACCCATACGGCTATTCGAACAGCAGCTCGTCGGCTTCTACGGGCGCCCCATATACTGGCAGTGCTCCCGCTGCGTCATACCAGTCCTCACATCACTCGACACCCCAGCCTTCATACGCAGATCATCACTCTAGCGGTGCTCCCTCGCAGCACCAGCACAACCAAGTCTATGGTGCCGGTGCCCACCAGCAGCAGGGCTATGCCGCCCAGGCTCCGAGTGGATATGGTCAACAACAGTCTCACTACGGCCAGGATCACGCCCAGCAGCAGCAGCAGCATCAGCATCAGCATCAACATCATCAACAAGCTCAGAGTGGGTATGGCGGTTCTCCAGCTCAATACGATGGAGGATATTCCTCCAACCAGTACGGCAGTTCCGGTCATGCTCCAACCCATCAGCAGCAGGGTGGATACGGACAGCATCCTCAACAACCGCAGTACGGCTCACAACATTCTGAGCACCACCAGCACCAGCATCAGTCTCAACACAGTCAGTCACAGCCCCCCTACCAAGCCTACCAGAGCGGTTACGGAAACTACCCTCCACCTCCACCCGGAGGCATGCCTCAGCACGGTCAGACACCTGGTGGCTATGGCCAGGGCCACAACACTCCCGGTGGTTACCAGGGTGGCCCCCAGCATGGCTATGGTGGAAGCTACGACAACAATGCTGGACCTCCGCCAAATCCAGCTTGGAGGTAGCACTCTGTTAGACTGTCGAGCTTTGCAGATCGAGAGGCTGGGTCTATATGAGATGTCTTGAGTGCCACACAATGCAATGACTTCAGATGTTGAACAGGGCACGTCCAATTTGAATAGTCTGAGGAACGTCTACATACTCGCGATAATGAATACCGAGATATCGTCCGTATCGAGCGTAAACTAGGTACATAGGTACTGTGCACTTCACGCATTCCCTGTCCCTTCAGTAAATGCAGGTGGGTTGCATAAGGCGACTACGACAGTAAGCGCCCCAGCAGTTGGCAACCCTAACCCTTAGCCTTGCCGAGGGTGTGCAGCCAGTCAGTGATGTGTGCCTGAGGTTGTAAATTACGGCGGCGGCGTCGTCAGTCCGTCAGGCAGTTCTAGTTGGCACTTCAAGACAACTTATCATTCATTTGGTTCACTCTCTTCCTGCTTCACATTTCCTGCCTCTCAACCATCGCCTTCGCCACAACAAGTCTCACCCGGAAGAGACTTTGGATTTGATTCAGGTGCCGCGTGACCTGAAAGCCTCACTCGCCCTTTCTCGCCGCCGTTCCAAGACTCCCTGACTGCCTGTCGGTCTGCTTCATCTCGCGGCCTACCTGGGAACTTCTTCTCGCTACGCCCGACCTTCACTACCGACTTCGCTACTTCTCCCTTCACAACCAGCGCATCGTTGCCCGCCGCGCCACACAGTCCGCCACTATGAATCCCGAGTAGTGAGTCCCCGACCGCATTCACTCGAAACGATAGATCGCCGGCTGCTGCTGGAGACCCAGACACTTTCACTGGGTCTCTTCCGCAGCCTGCGCCATTCACTGGAAGACCGATATAGCTGACTTGTATAGGGTCTATCTTCTTCTCTCGTCCCTCGATCCTCTCGTTCTTCCTCGCCACGGCATCAGCAAGAACAACATCCCCATAACCGAAGCCGTGTCTCTTGCCTCCCTGCCTGTTACCGTCTGCCCTGCCTGCCGCAAACTTGCGATTCCTACCATTTTACAATCACAAATGTTTTGTTGTGAATGCGTCGAAACAGCAGACATGCAGGAACTGATCTATGATGCTCTCAGGTACGACTACCTCTTCAAGCTCCTGCTTATCGGAGACTCTGGCGTTGGAAAGTCTTGCCTTCTCCTGCGATTCGCCGATGACACCTACACCGAGAGCTACATCTCCACCATCGGTGTCGACTTCAAGATCAGGACCATCGAGTTGGATGGAAAGACCGTGAAGCTCCAGATTGTGAGTAGAAAAGACGATACTGAGACATTATCTGTTGAGAGTGGACGGCGTCGCTGACATCCAGTTTAAAGTGGGACACTGCCGGTCAGGAGCGTTTCCGTACCATCACTTCATCCTACTACCGTGGCGCCCACGGCATTTGCGTCGTCTACGATGTCACCGATATGGACTCCTTCAACAACGTCAAGCAGTGGCTGCAGGAGATCGACCGCTACGCCACCGAGGGTGTCAACAAGCTTCTCGTCGGCAACAAGAGCGATATGACCGACAAGAAGGTCGTTGAGTACCAAGTTGCGAAGGTATGCTCATGCTCTCCACGGTTTGATTATCCCCATCCAATCCATATACTGACTGGTTTCATTACAGGAATTCGCCGACAGCCTCGGTATCCCCTTCCTCGAGACCTCCGCCAAGAACGCCAGCAACGTCGAGCAAGCTTTCTTGACCATGGCTCGCCAGATCAAGGAGCGCATGGGCAACACCACTGTCAACAACAAGCCAACCGTCCAGGTCGGTCAAGGCCAGGGTGTCCAGTCCGGTAGCGCTGGCGGTTGCTGCTAGATTCCTCCACCTCAAACATAATACCTGCCCGAAGTCTTTTTGCACGAGCATTGGGTTGGATCGATTCGACAAGATGCGCGTATTGCACGCTTAGAGGGAGAGAAGGAAAGACCTGGGTTAGCGCTCTTCTTTCCTCTCCGGATTTCTAGGTAGTTTTGCTGGTGGAGATGGGGGGGAACCTTTACCCTGTTGTTTCTTTTGCACGCACGCCCCCTTCTATCATAATGACTTCTGTCACGTCTGCTTGGGGGTCACACAATCCCCTCAGACTCTTCGAGGTGAAGCAGTACCTTCGATTGCGTGCAGATGGGTTTAGGCCAGTCTAGCAAGGCAGGCTGTACTACTCTACCAACTCGATCATCTCCCATAGCCAGCGGCGTTTGGAGTGTTTTGGTAACGGAACGATGATTATGCAACTTGCTCTCATAAGATCCTTTCAGTTCTGGTTCGTTCGTAATAAGACGTGCAACATAGGTGATACACATGGGTGTTGTTGTTTAGATGTCTCGGTTAGTTGTCTATACGTACCTGACTGGGATATCGCGCCTTAGTCAGCAGGTGCTCTACACGGCGTTTCCATCGCGCGCCTTCCAGAATGGGTTTGTTGATCTGCGAAATCACCAAGGCATAACCCAATTCGGGCCTGGACTCACTTGGCCCTATCGCTCTTAAGTAGGTGTTTGGTAGAGAGCTGGATTTTTGATGTCGCCGACCTGACCGGTCTCCTGTGACTACGCGATGCTCCAGCCTTCTCCTCAGCAAGCCATTTCCCTCAGCAGCTGTCTTGTCGTTCCTGACCAGGACGCGTCAGGGAAGGGCCATGAATGAGAACGTTGTCAAGGCGAACATATTACTCTACCATACTACCGCCCGCCGTCCCAACAAGACTTTCCTCCAGAGAAACCTCGTCAAGGCTTTCAAGACGCATAAGCTGGAGCTGGACTGCCTTCATACTCGACTCACCAACAACGAACACCAACCGCCGAAAGACGGCCTTGCCGATCACGAGAATCGCATCGAAAAAGTAGACGCCGAAGTGGGAATGTCAATGTCGACCTCAACGCCGCTGCCATCCACCGCCCAGGATAGTCCGGCTTGGGTGCCCCAACTCCCCAACGATGACTTCGCCACCCTCGCCGGCGCCCGCAACGCTGCTCTTCAGATCCGTCGCTTTCAGATCAGATTGCTCGGCACAGAACCACGCGCCGTCGAACAGCAGGTCGACGAGCTCGACTGGCTACCCGGCCCTGGCGTCCGTATGCGTCAGCCTTGCACCGTCACTCTGAGAGTGGTTGCGTGCGGCTCTGGCGCGGCTGAAGATGTCAGTGTCCTCGTCGTGCCGCGCTCCGTCACGCTCGAATGTTTTGGAAACGCCAGGGATTCTTTTTTCAACGTCGTCCTGCCGGAGCCGCTCGTGGTTGACCTCGACTCTCTGCGACGTGAGCTGGACTCTAGCAACAACAACAACGACATTCCTCACCGTGCCAGCGCATCGAATGGTGCCGGCATCTGGAACAGACCTCTTTCTCAACGCTACGAGCTGCATGTGACGTTCCAGTGCACAGATGTGCATGGCGCCAGGGAGTTCGTGCGAATCCTCGACCCTAACATGCGGCCCGAGAGGTTGCAGAGCTTGCAATCCGCAGACACAGCCATATCTGCGAGTTGCGAGATCCTTCCTCGCGCCCCACCTTCTGGCGAATTGCTTCGCCTGACACGGCGTGCCAGTGATGACGCTGCATCTTCTTTGAGATATGGACTCGACGTTGACATGGGCTGGCATCAACCCTCATCTCAGAGCGTGCTTGCGAGGTACAATGTGCAGTCGAGACGTGAAGACCCTTCATCTTCATCTCCAGCTCAGCTTCCCACACCCGATATTTCCATCCCTGAGATCCCTCTCGACCCAAACCAGCCGCAACTGCCATTGCGAATCAAATGGATCTATAAGAAAGGTCAGGACTCGTTCGTACACAGCACCGACGGTCTGAGATGTGCTATCTGTGAGACATCGCATAATCAACCGCATTCGTCTCTGCCATACTTGCAATTACATCTGATGTTGCATCACGATTATCTAAAGTTCGAACTCGACAAGAATCATCTTAGCTCTGGTCGACTTGTTGTCTATATATCTGAGGGGGAAAATCTAATGGCAGCCCTCGGCCCTCCATCGGAACCAGGTGAGGAGGATTACTATATCAGACCACAGCGACCGTTCGATGAGTCTTTGTATCTAGAGGGCAAGGATAGATGGACAGGTCACTACAGCTCGCGAGTGAGGCAGTCACGCACGGTGCAGAAGCGTAGTAAGAAACCAAGAGAGGTTAAGGACCAAACACACAAGCAACCGCGTATGCCGGCGCCAGAGAGACCTTCCTCCCCATCCCAGATCATGGACATCCCGCCGGTGCAACGCAAGCGGCATCTCATCCCTTCCATCCCTGGTATCACCCTCTTCAGAAAGGCATCAAAACGAAACCTGATAGCAGGTGAAGTGGTCAGCGATAGTGATGATGAAGATAGTTCCGCCTGGGCTTCGCAGTATCGCCGGCGCGAGATGGAACGTTTGGACATGTCCGTGTCTGAGATCGAATTTCTCGAACTACTCAATAACCACCTCCAGAGAGAGAACGCTCTCGGTGATGTCTTTGCCTCTCAGGAGCTCGTCCGCTTCACTCGCTACCATCGTGACCGCCTTTCTCGCCCTGAGATCCGTGCTCAGTTTCAAAAACGACTTGCCTTTCTGCTGGACCGCAGTATCATAGATCAGAAAACCGTCGATCACTGTCTCGAGGTGGTGGACGTCGTCGCCAGGGCTGAAGGCGGCGTTTCGTCTACCCCAGGCAGGGCAGATGTTCTAAACGAGTCGCAGTCTATCGCGGCTCGGGAGCGTCCTGCTTGGATCCAGGGCGAAGGTTTTATCGAATCTACCGTGAGCTCAACAGAAAAACAAGACACCGCCGCTGAGGACGAGGATACTGGCAATCTCTTGGGTTGGCATCCACTACAGATCCTTCGCCACATCAGCCTCGAGTACCCAGAACCTCAGGGCGGCGGATTCAGGACGCGTTGGAGTATAGACCAGCGTTCCAGGGCACCACGATGCCTGCGCTGGAGACGCATTTACGACTCTCTTCTGAAGAATGACGTCGTCGATAGTCTTATGACAGCTGAATTCAAACTGCATTGGCGTCATATTCCAATCACTGCCGCCGAATCCCCGGAAACACGATCCATTGAGGCCGATATGGACCCAAACCAGCATATACAGAGCAACCTGCAAAGCCTCTATGACCTCCTCCGCAGAATCGACAATACCTTGCTGCCACACGAGGATATCATCCTCACCATCAAGACTACCAACAACACATCTACGGACGTGCCCATGCCGTGCGCGATCCCAAGGAGAGCGTACAACCTCACGGACAAGAACAACCTGGTGCCCATTTCCCTGCTGAGGGGCCAACCGGCTCAAGCCCAGAGAGACATGCAAGAGACGACTACGACGACGACGTCTCCCACCTCGACGCCGGCCCCGAGACCGAAGCACTCTGTCTCCACCCGCACCATCATTCACGACTGCGGCATCTGCGCCCGAGTCGTTGGTCCCGCCCGCAGGGCGGTCGTGTGCAGCAATTGGGTAAGTCCTACGTGCCGTCCCCGGCTGGCTAAGGTACCTTCCTTTCCGTCCCGTCCCTCAATGCTGACCGCTCTCCCCAATACAGAATTGCACAACCGGACCATACTTCCACATGCAGTGCGTACACATGGAACGACGGCCGTTGTCGTGGCTGTGTAGCAAGTGCACCGCCGCGAAGACGATGGTCGCCGAGCCAGTGATGATCGACTGAAGGGCGATCACTTCAGCCCACTCGACATACTGGCCCCACTAGGCTTTCGCTTCTCCCTTCTTTCAGCCTTACAACGATGTATTATCTAAACCCAGTACGTTCCAAACGGGGAAACGGGAAAACAGCGTATGTAGCATAGCATAGCGTAGAGCAATAGCATTTCGTTGTTCATGCATCAAGGTTGGTTTTCGTGATTGGGAGGGGTATCTCTATATACATTGCGCACTTCCGAACGGGCCGGCAACGGCGACTCCACAGCGACCCCAACACGTCCGTCGGCCCTGCCCCATTTCCCCGTTTCATATCGAATAAATCTCGCCGAGTTCCCTCACGCTCGCTGCGCGCGTTCGCTCGCTCGTCAAGCCTGTCGGACTCGACTGCGCTCTATGAGAGAGCATCGAAGGTTCCAAAAAAAAAATTCACCAGAAAGAAAACGAAACCAGAACAAAAGGAAATGTCATTGTTCGTCGTGAGCGCAACGACACTTTCCGGGCATAGGTACGCCCTACGATGTTGTCATTGCGCCAGAAAAAAAAAAGGTCCAGATCCGAAGAATTATAGGCCGTAAGTGGTTAGGAAGAAGGTGATGGGAGGGGGAGGGCATAGTAAGGGCAGGCGCCTCACATGCGCTGCATGCCCACATCCACGCCCGCCGTCGCCCACGCGCCCATCGCGTCGGTCTCTTCCTCGTTGAAGACCCTGCCGCTGGGACGGCGCGAAGCTGTGATGGTGGCGGGGAGAGCAACAGTTGCGTGGTTCGCACCGGCGGCGCTGCTGCTGTTGGCGTTGGCGTTGGCGTTGCTGCCGTTGTCATCCGGATGGTGGACTGGCATGGCTGCGAGGCCGGGCGGCATGGCGAAGGCGGCGCCGAGGCTCAGCCGGCGAAGCATGTTGACGCCGCCGCTGACGCTGAGGCCGCGGCCCATGGAGAAGTTGGGCAGCTGGTCCATCGCGTCCCAGTGTAGCGGTTGATGCGGTTCGAGGCCGGACATGCCGGCGAGAATGGGCGAGTCCACGGGGCCGTGGCCGTGAGCGTGACCGGGGCCGTGCCCGGGAGGGCTCAGGGACGGCGCGAGCTCGTAGCCCATCAGCCCCTCCGTCTTGGACATCAGCGGCTGCAGATAGCGCGACTCCTTGCCGCGGATGCTGGATAGTTGCTGCAGCAGCACGGCCAGGTACTGCTTGCCCTCGTAGAAAGTGCTCGATGTGTCGCCTGCGGTGCATTTCAGCACATCGGCCAGGCAGCCTGCTATGTCAGAGAGCTTTTGTTCCTGTAGAAGGAAAGTTAGCGAGACGTCTGGGAGAGGGTCAAATCATGCGGTTCTCTTAACTCACCATGCCGATGCCGTGCGCATCAATGGCACCCCTATTGGCGCCCGACGTTAGCTCGACGACCTTCCTGGCCAGCTCAATCGGGTAGTCCAAGCCCAAGCCGCCAGGTCCATTCCCAGTCTCCTGCCAGATCAGACCATTTGAAACTCCCATTTGCCAAGTCAGGACGTGCAGCCATTCCCTGGTGATACTGATATCCAAGTGCTGTGTTTCGCTGATGCCTTGCCCGCCATTCTGCTGCAGCATTTGCACTGTCGCGTCCAAGGTTTTCTGTGTCTGTTGAAGCCAGTCCTCGTTACACAGCGATGACTTACGACCGCTTCGCCAGGCTGCGACGAACTGGTCGTCTACCGCACTGAATAGGTTCGCCAGGTTATTAAATCCTGTAAGTAATTGAGGATCTTCACTGTCGAATACTGAGGGCAGATCGATACCGCGGTGAAGCCTACAATGCCGTCTCCTCTGCACCGCATACGCCCGCTCAGTAATGAAAAGAAGCCAATACAGTCTGCGCCGCCATTGCGCTTCGACTGGTGGAAGTTTTGCATAGCTTTCGTTAGAATCCATGTTCAGATGCTCACTGAATGTGATGCACTCTTGCAGGTAATGCCAGGCTTTGAGATGCTGTTCGTGATTGCCGTAATATGCGAAGAGGAAGAAAGAGGTCATGACCGATAGGGTCGAAGCAGATTCAATGTAATCATAGCTTTTACGCTCGCGAAGGCACTCTTCGGCGAACACATCATCCGTCGCACGTCCAGGGTTGATGGGTGGAGGTTGAGGGATGCTTGCGTCTAGTTGAACAATGGTTGCGGCACAGATGGCGCAGAGGAAGGAATACATGTCAGGCGAAAGGGATGCCGAGCTTCCGCCGAACAAATTCGGGTCGAGATATACATGCTTGTCGATGACGGGCATGATAGGAAACATATGCTGGAAGAAGAGTTGTATGTATGGTTGGAACAGTTCAGTCGAGAGCCGAGGCGATTGTTGTGATTGGTATGTGTCACTTGCGGTTGTTGCAGGTGACAGTACATTGGGAGCACCCTGGTCGGAATATGTAGATGCAGATGCTGAATTAGGAGTCCCCCAGGATTGCTGTTGTGGCATTGACTCCTGCTGGTAGTGGTGTGGCTGCTGTGGAAGCGGTTGTTGACCTGAAGGGACCGAGGTGGGTATCGAAGTCGGCATTGACTGTGGAGGGAAGTAAGTCCCATCGGACTGCGGCATGCTAGTTGGTCGGCCGTAAATTGGAATGCTTGCCGGCATCGTCGAACTCGGCGCGATGTCTGGAGTATACCCATAACTTGATGGAGTCACTGCGGGCGAAGTCTGCTGCCAATTTTGCGGCCACCCAGTTCCATGAGGCCATGAGGGATGTGGTTCTGCAGGGCTCAAAGGGCTGGCGGGGCTAGCACTGCCGGTATTGACGACGGTATCATCTATCCTCCTGAGTGCATGCAGCACTCTTGCACTTCGTAAACCCTTCGGACCTTTCTTCTTCGGTGGTTGTAGGTAGGCGCATCTGATACTAGCCTTCTTGCATGGGCCGCAAGGCTCGGAACCATCGCACTTAACTTTTCGTTTTCGACAACAGTCACAAGCTCGTCGTAGTGGCTTTGACGGTTGATTCGGGTTGGTGCCGGTCATGCCGGTCATGAGAGGGTCTCCTCCCATTGAGTGGGGTTCGACTTTGAACTGCACATCTGAATTGAAGGCTTCATCGACATGTTGCATTGAAGTGTGTGGCTGCGGGAGGCCCATTCCCGGCGTAGTGGTGCTCATGGCACTTGACAGGCCGTCGTAGAGGAGGCACCGACGTGGGGTGTAGACTGATCGTTGGCTAGGTTATACAGGTAAAGGCTCGAGATCAAGTGAATAGGTAGAAAGTGTATGGCGAGAAAATGGCCAATGTCGAGATGCGGAGATGGTGGCGTCAGATCTTCCCCGTGAAGGTTATGTACAGAGGGACAAGGTACTGTTCTGCTGTCATAGAACCTTTAGCAAGACCTGATGATTGATTCCACACATCTCCAAAGGGACTGTTAGATGGACAACAATTGAGGCCTTGGGATGAAGATCAGACCCAGGGTCTACTGATGTAGATGATGGGGTGGTTGTAGAAGGACAGAAGAAGTGCAAAGCAGGCGAGATACAGTAGTGTATAGACCTACAATGCTGTATATCTCGTTCTATAAGGGTGGAACCCTAGCCAGGGTGGTAGGCAGGGAATAGTAGGATAGGGTATGGCACAACAGACGAGTTGGGACGATAGCGTTGCGCCAGAGGAAGACAACAATCGTAGAGAGTAGAGAGGCGAATGCAGTGCCATGCAGTGGACGGACGAGTGCTAGTAGGAGCCAACTAACCTCTCGATTGCCAGCAGGCCGTATCTCAAGTTCAGTCAATGATGGTCAGAATCTATCAACAAATCAATCAGCCAGTCGGCTCATACCATTCCCAGCTTGGCCCTACCTGACGAAAGCGGGGGACGGAGTTGGAGTTGAGATGAATGGGATAGATAGAGCAGGTTGGAGTCAGAGCCCGTGCACGCATATCCACGATGCAAGCATGCAGACCGGCATCCGGCTACGGCAATACCCATAGGTCTACGGGTGTTGCCACGTCCCAAGGACCCACGGACACATTTCGAGTTGCTGCTGTTATTGCTGGTCCTGATCGTACACGCTCGAGCCTGTTTGAGAGCGAAGTGCAGAGGAATCGAACGAAAAGCTGCGTGGTGGAAGGATGGAAGGATTGCTCGGGCTGCAGATCGTCACTCGTTTAGCTCTTCGGACTCGACGGGCGACCATGGCTAGAGCAACGCTAGAAGCCATCCTTCGACGCATGAACATTAATCGGCCCGAGCGGTTGAGATGCGTCTTTCTTTGCCTTGGGTCTGTAGAACTCTTGTCCACGGCCTTCATCCCGCTTGCCCTACGCCTGCACGATCAAAACAGGCTTTGGAGAGAGTTGCAGCGACCAGTAAAGGCGTAACGTGTAGGTGATGGGGTGTGGGAAATGAAAAGGCAAGCTTGCACAACGGGCAGCCCCACACATTCAGCGAAAAGCGTGAAAGTAGGCCTGCATAGGAAGCATTTTAGACATGTCTAGTCCTCTAGAGGCTTGGTTTGAGAGAGAGAGAGAGCGAATTTAGGAATGTACTCGTGACGAACTTCAGCCACAATCCTCAAGGAGAGACCGGTTTGACTCCAGGAAGCGTCGATCGACACGATCGACCTCTTTGTCAGGGAAAGGCTCATCCCATGCTGTTAGGGTGGAATGAAATCCATCAGCTGCCTGGCCAGAGATGGTCCAGTGGAAGGTTGATCCAGATAACCTCTCTCTTCCTTTAGAGGGGGGTTACAGCAAAGCAAATTCCAACCAGGGCGTCATAGCGCGATATCGTCACGCCTATGGAGGGTGGCATGACACAAGTCGGATAACGGCAATGCAGGTAGAAACGTTCGCAGTCGCAATTATGAACAATTGTGGTGGTGGCGGTGGTGATGGTGGTGATCGTAATCGCAGTCGCATATTCCAATCGATAGTCAGCATACAGTACTGTGGTGGTGGTGTGTCTGCTTTCTTCTGGAAGCTCCTGTTGTGCATTCATCCGCCCGCTTGTAACGCATCCATCCACTCTCGCACAGACACATACCACCAATTCACGAACGCAGCCGACTCTGTCCCAACACCAACAACTACAACCGCAGCGGCAGCGGCAACAGCAACAACAGGCAGCACGCATTCATTCATTCATCCATTCATGCATGCATGCACACCCATCCTGACGGCTTGTAGCATTGCCATAGGGAAAAGCGGCCCCCACATCCCACACTCTGCACTTGCAATGCGAGCAGACCTGTTATATCCAGATTGGGTGATTTCAGCCAGCTGAGTCAGGTGGGTAGCGATGATTGAGGTACGGTACAGTACCATGAGATCCAGACTCTAGACTACAGTGGCTTCGTTAGCAGCTCAATTGCCAGCGCCAACCCGTAAATCTACTGTGCTTCTGGTTGGTCTGCTACATACGGCCCCAAGTTTCAGACGAAAAGGATGGACGGCAATGGACGGAAGGGAGCGAGCGGTCTGTATTTGTGGACCATGTGCGGTCTGGAATGAGGATGGCGCACTCCTGTGGATTGGCCTGTGGATTGGCCTGTGGATTGGCCTGTGGATGTGGGCCAATGCCACAACCCCCCCCCTCCACCAGTCTGTGCTCCTGCCAGGTTTGCCTTCCTTCGTTTGACCATAGATTATTGCCTTGAAGGCATTCGGTCTGTTCGGGCGCAGATTGCAGACAGACATGGCGGTACGACCAGGTGGCAGGCCAATGCTGCATGCATGGCATGAGGTCACCACCGACTTGATTTGGCAATGCCACTTCGGTGCAAAACATGGCTGCAAGATCCAAAGTTCTCTCCTAGGTACCGTGCATGCTGTACGCAACAGAAACACCCTGGACCCTCTTTTGCTGCCCTTCCCCTTCCCTTCTCGTCATCATCAGATCTGTACACGCGTTGTTGATAACCTTGCAGCCGGAGAAGGACCACGCCAGGAATGGCAGGTGTCTTGGTTAGAATCAGCTTTGCCTACAGCGCGATTGTCCATGACGGCCTGCTCATCTAATGCAGCTTGGGGCTGATGTGTGGCGACAGCCAGTCGACCGGCTTGGACCGAGTGCCTATTGTTTCCTCAAGTCTGTCGTTCCCTGTCCTTCAACCTAGACGAGCCATAGCCACCCCGCCACCGGACCAAGCCAAACTCAGGGCGATAGTCTGTTCTCCCCAAATGCCTGGGACTGGGACTACGACTGGACCCTCATTTCTCCCTCGAGCAAATCTGACGATAGAAGATAGCCCTATGAAGCGGGAAGTTTGGAAAACGTGCGTGTGCCATCCAGTTCAGTCCAATGGAGCCCGGTGCAGGGGGCGAGGGAACGGCTCGATCCCTATCTACTTGGCCGAACCAGATATTTTCATTCCTTTGCGATCTGCCTTTCAAATCTATAGGTCTCGCCAGCCAGCACCGTCTAGTTCAAACCGCCGTTTTTGGCATCTAATTTGGTGAAAGATATGGGCGGGTTGGATGGGGTAGGTTTTCTGTAAGGTGGGTGTAGGCGCAACATCTCCCAAGTTTGAGTGTATCATTCAGATTGGATGGTTAAATTAGGTAATTTTACTGCAATTCTGCCACCTCCGATGGGAGGAAGGTCCTTCCTGTAGGCAGGTAACTATGGGTCTTTGGCCAGGAACAAGATGGTGAACTTCCCTTCGAATGGTGCCGACATGGTGTGCATGCGAGGTATGCATTATGAACAGCAAAAGCAAAGTGGAAACGTGTTGGTGGCTGGTTGTGGTGTGCCGGCAATTGGTGTGCAGCCTGCTCAAGGATCTGGCTGGCGTTGGTCGATTATACATCGCAACCACCAACAGGCGTTTCGATTGAAATGTGCATGGGACAAGTTGGTACGAGCAAGGTGATGTTAGACGATGACAATCACTGAAAGGGCTGCATGGGTATGTAATGTATGTAATGTATGTAATGTATGTAATGTATGTAAGAATGCAAGTAGGTACATCGCAACCACGGTGACGACGCGTACTAGTCCAGTAGATACCTGTAGGTGTGTTACGAATATTTTAGGAAGGTGCGAAAGCGGACTGGGCTGCGCAGTGCTGATGCTCATGTAGTAGCTCTGTCAGAGTTTTCGCATATTTCTAATTATTTTTTATTGTAGCGCTGCAGATTGTGTTGTGCGAATAGTATTTCTCATTGTGTGTGGGGGGTAGGTATAGACGTAGGTGTATGATATTGAAGACATGACAGCGATGGATGCGAAACGAAAAGGATATCGACTTTGACTGTGGTGGTCAGCCTGAAGTGTCGACATCGCAATAATTCCAATAACAGGATCGACGCTGTTTGTGTTGCCGGGTCTGGTTTGTGGCCACGAACAAAATGACTTTTTGGTACGTGGCAACTGGCTGTAGTAAAGCGGACTTTGCGAACGATGCCCATACTGCGTCTACATGACAATGGTGAAGGCACGCTTGAGACAATCCACATCAGTGTGAGAATCATGATCAAACGTGGATAGGGTTGGCCAGTATGCTAGCCGGATCCAATGCATGCGCTATCAATCCAGGAAGTGGCATTCATATTCACGAGGTACCTTATAATCGTGGTGGTCACGATACTGTTGTCGGGATCAGTAACCATTGCCAACGGCTTTGATGTGGAGTTGCAGCCGACGTTAGCGAATCGGTTAGGGGCAAAGATCAGAGCTGATTCGAATGAGCAGCCACTCAACCAACTGAATCAAGCCTGTAGAGTAGAGGTTCGACTGCATCTCTAGCCTCGAAGTCTACGGCAGCACTGCTCTCGATGAACTCCTCGAGCTCCTCGCTGACGGTCTTGAGCTTCTCCTTGACGACGGAAGTGCCTTCGAAGCCTACGATGTGGCGTGCGGGCGGATTGTCATGGCCACCGATGGCACAGACGGCGTGGACGGTCTCCATGACGAGGCGGTCCTTGACCTGCCTAGTCAGAGGAGGATAGAGAGACGAGACCTCGTTGCGATGGAGCTGGTCTCCGAGCGTAGGCTCGTCCGTGCCCTCGATACGGTCGAGAAGTCCCGAGAGGATGTTCCGCATGAGCGGCGCCGGGTTCTCCTCGCTACTGTAGGCCGGCATGGGCGGCGCGCTGGAGATCTTGTGGGTGAGCAGGTTGACCTCGAGGTTTGGCTGGACGATGGTGAGGCGCAGGTTGAAGGGGGCGATCTCGTACATGAGGGCGTCGCACCAGCCTTCGATGGCCCACTGGCTGGCGCAGAACATGCCCAGGCCGGGGGTGCCCAGGTGGCCGGAGATGGCGGACAGCAGGATGATGTGGCCGGTCTTGTCGGCTCGCATGCGCGGCAGCGCGCTGCGGATGATGTTGGTCGGCCCGAAGAAGTTGGTCTCGAACTGCGCCGTCACCAGCGCCTGCGCTCGCGGCGCGTCCTGCGATAGCTCCTCCACGGACCCGACCACCACCTCGCTGTGGCAGCAGAACAGCACGTCGATCCGCCCAAAGCTCTCGATCGCCTCCGCCACCGCCGCCTGACACTGACCCATCACCTTGACGTCCAGCGCCACCACGCGGATTCTCTGCTTCCACGATGATGGTGTGTCTTTGTTGCCTGTCTGTTGCGCACTCGAAGATGACGACGAAGGCGCCGACGATGCCGACGACGATATCTCTTCGAGCAGATCTTTGAAATCCTGACTTCTCTCCGGCTCGTGTTCGAACTCTCTAGGTAGCACGCCTGCTACGACGTAGTCGCCGTGTTGTAGAAGTAGCCTGCAGAGACTGACTCCTATTGGGGATGTTGCGCACGTGAGGAACCACACTCTGGGTGCATTGTGTGTGGGCCATTTGGGCTCGCGAGGAAGTTTGGGAGGGACGGCATCGGTGTTGGTCGAAGCCATTGGAGATCGATCGACTCGAATATTGTCTGCTGTCTTCTGGTCTTGCTAATCCTCGTCTCGCCCTTGAGGGGCAAGACTGTTGATAGATTGGGAATGGATGACGAGACAGATCGAAGCGTGAGCTGTGATATTACGAGGGAGCGATGTCAGCCATCCCCTCGTCGTGAATTTTTCAATTCCAGTCCATCAAACTGTCTCTACTTCCGATTCCTACTTGTGGCCTGATACGATGAGTATTAACAATCCAGAGAAACCCACCCAGTCGACTGTTTACTCTCTACCTAATGGGGGCTGCCGTGTCATAGCTCCTACATTATTGTTTGCTCTTCTCCACATTCGTGACCGGCGGGAGTAAAAGAAGTCGACGGGCCGTGCCGACGGATTTTTCAGGGTCCAAGTTTCAGCAAGTAAGCAGGGCCTTTTTCTTAGTCATTCACATGATCTTGCTAGCAGTACCTAGCTGGAGGTAATTTAATGTAGAGCGAAAAGAAAGTTTCACACCGGTGTAGATAGTCTATATGCCGACCGACGACACCGCGTGATAAGGGCTGCTTAGACATCACAGACTAAGGGTTCTGCCCCAGTTCGAGAAGAAATGGACGCGTGACGGACAGAGTGGCCTTATCGGTTGAGGAGTTGCGACTGTGGATACTGTGGGTTGCTGCATAGGTACTCTCTCCTACCAGCCAAGATGGAAAGTGGGTATGTTGAGATTAGGCACAGATATAATAGGAGAAGATCCCTAGCTTGTACCTGGTACAATATCTAGATTATAGATCTGGTAGTGAGTGCTTCGGTGAAGGAATGATCTATTGGCTTAAGAGTATACCTAGTATTCAGTCCAACAACGATCTATCGGGTGTAAAGTAGGTACCTACAGACAACGCAAGACCTCTACGTTCCTCCTCAACTGGGCAGGGTGACTGTATGTTGAGTCGGTATCTGAAGATAGTGGATATGTTAGTCTTGTAGGTTAAAGGCCCAAATTTGAATGTGTCAAGGCACACAGTGTGGATGGCATACAAACGGCAACGACGGACAAATTGATTGGAATGAAGTTCGATGGCAACACCATTCTATTTAAAAGATTAGGCATGGCCTGCTGTATAAGTTCTAGACAAACCATATTGTACTAGCTCAGTCTACAAGCAATATATAGTCAATTACTCTCAAGCGATTCACCAACCTCGGAAGGGTCCGACAGAGCACGAATACCACCCTTCCAGATCTCAAACAGCTGTTCGGCGTGGGAGGACCAAGAAGAGAAGACGACTTTGAACGTGCGTCTCCAAGCGATGATGACCTTGTCTGCGCCGGCAGGTGGGGGTTGCGGATCGTAGATAGGGTCTTTGAGCAGAGCAATGCGAGTAGACAGCTGGTTGGACCAGGCAAGGCCGAGACTGGGCGTCTTGAGGCCTGCGATTACAGGACCGTCACCCCAGCCTGTAAAGAAGCGCTGCTGGTGGTCTAAAGCAAGAGGGTCAGGGGTCGACGGCAGGGTAGTCGAGGTTGACAACTGCGATGCCGACGGGACCTGTCCCGGTCCCTGACTCTGCGGCGGCGCCTGCGACGACTGGGTTACCTGGCTCTGGCTGGAGAAGGAGGCCTGCTGGCCGAACTCGTCTGAGGCAGAGAAGCGGTCTGCGACCTGGTTGGCGACGACGACGGCGATGTTGTACTTGACCGCGAGGTCGCGAAGAAACGCGCCCAGGCTCGCGAGCTGGTAGGCACGTCTGGCTAGAGAGTCGGTGCCTCTGCCTGAAGTGCCGGTGCCCTTGTCGAACTCTGCACGGTAGTTGGCAGCGATGCTGTCGATGACGAGCAGGCCGATGTTGCCCCTCTCTATCGCCACAGGGACCTGGTAGCGCAGGATGTGTTCCTGAGCCTCGAGGTCGTGGATGCGGGCGCTCTGGACGGCGGCCAGCGAGGGTCTGTCGGACAAGGGTAGCGACTGCAGCTTGGGGTGCTCGTCCAGGATCTGCTTGAGACGCGTGGTCTGCAGCTGGGCCTCGGTGGAAACGTACAGGGCAGACTTGCCAATGCCGTAGGGCGGCTCCAATTGGACAGTCAGCAGCAACGTCATCAGAAACTGTGTCTTGCCAGCCGCACTAGAGGTAAGCGAAAGCAATCATGTCAGCGCTTCTGAACTCGGCCTGGGGTGCACATGCGCGGCCCATGATCGTCGCTCGCGCAATAGCGAACGACAGAACAGAGCAGCACGATGAAAAGATTCCATTCCCACCTACCTCTCGCCGGTGATTTCCGTCAGGTGGCCAACGGCGATGCCGCCATTGAGGCGTGCGTCGACGGCGTCGTCTAGCAGGCTGATGGATTTGGCTTCATCCAGGATATGCTGACCGCTCCTGAAGGCGAGGTTGGTAGGTGTAGAGGCAGAAGGAGAGGCAGAGACATTTCCCAACTTAGAGCTTCCGCCGATGTCAATGGCTAGGGCCAGGGTCAGGGCGTCCAGTAGGCTCTTCACATCCGTGGGCGTGATGCCCGCTCGCCTGGCCGTGTCGAGGGGATCCAACGAGAGGATGTCGGCAGTCGACACATGGGCGCTCTCCAAGGCGGGGATGATGTGGCTGAAGGCCTCTATGTCGAAATCAGGCAGGACGGAGAGGATGTTGGTCATCTGGGAATTTCTTCATTGGGTTTAGATTGCATGGCGAGGAAGTTGTTGATAAGGCAAGGCAAGGTAAGGCAAGGCAGGACAAGGTCGAGACGAGACGAGACGAGACAAGGCGGAGGATTGGAATACAGATCGACAACGGCGGGCGTGTAGTGAAGAAAGTCGGTGGCTGATGATATGCAAGGAACCCGCGACGTACCTAGGTAATCGGGAAAATTGAGAGGGACAACAACAATGAAAACAACAGTTACAACTACAAGTACAACTACAACGACGAGGGCGTCTACGTGATGCACGTCGCCATTGCAAACATCCAACATCAGGAAGTATATATCTTAAAGTAGTGCAAGGAGGTGGTTATGAATGAAGAAATAGACGAAATGAAGGGATTAGCCGCCTGGATAATAATAATAAATGCTGTGGCGGTAACTTGATCCCCCCCCTCCTCCCATCTCGTCCCGACTTGACTCGTTTCGTCTCGACTTGTTTCACCATCGACAGAGCCGCACCGAGCCAAAACACACACCAACGACAACGACGACGACGACATCAACTGCCTTTACCTCCCACCGCCGTCAGTGGCTGCAGTCAGAGACTCCACCCTGTCGATCTATCTTGTCTATCTTGTCTATCTTGTCCAATCTATCCCGTTTATCTTTTGTTCTCTATACACTCGTGTTTGTCGCTGTCTTTCGCCCGTGCTGTTGTTGTTGTTGTTGTTGTTGTTGTTGATTGGTTTGATCCATTATACCTCCCCATCAAAAACAGACAGTTGTTCGATACACTCTCCGTCTTGGGCATAGTTGGTGGAGGGAGTGATGGACGAGCTAGTGCACTCTATCGCACCATGACCAAGTGGGGGGGGCACAACGCATCTCAACCATACCTATATCACCTACTATCAGAGATCATCGCAGATCATCGTAGACCCTCACCACCCATTGCATCCAACCCAACCCTGCCAGACCGGTAAGTAGGTAAGTTAGGTAAGTTAGGTAAGTAGGCGAGTGAAAGTAGGTAAGTTTCCGTGACAGATACGAGGATGAGGAAGCGACTGCAGAGCTGTGGAAACCTCGCCCTGTCGCCAATCACGACTCGTCTCGCCACCACTCACACACTTCGCTGTGCCAGGCCAAGGCCCAGGGTCAGACACGGTCAGCCTTTGGTGTCAGCCTGAATCTGTCGGCAATCTACAAGCGACCAAACAGCCAGCAGGGGTTGGTGTTTTGGGGGTGTTTCCGCGCAGGCGAGCGCAGCGAATGGCAGATCAGTCTCACCCACCTGACGACATCTGGGCGCATGAGAGAAGAGAGAGAGAAAAAAAAATATGGATGTGCTGCCCAATTCCCGTCTCGTCTCACTCGCTACACGCTCTGGCGTCAGATGCAGAGAATATGCAGAGAAGAAAACAACCCTTAGGCGGTTGAAAATGCGGTTTGGAATGCCTACTACGTATTATTATCTGCCCAGCCTCTACCCAGGTTTCTCTTAGGTAGGTTTGCTCTTGCTGTCGTTCCCGCAATCGCGCGGTCTGATGCTGACGCTTGCGCTTCAGCCTCTCATCTCCATTGTGAGGTCGCCTCTGTCTGTGTCTGTGTCTGTGTCTGCGTCTGTGTCTCTGTCCCTGCATCTGCATCTGCATCTACATCTGCACCCTGTGTCACTTTCGCAACCGCTGCCATTGCCGGTCTTCCTTGCGATTCCAACATACCTTACCAAGACGACAGGCGTGTTGCATATGGATCTCTTCGCTCTGCCCATCCTTGTTTCATTATAGAAGTGGTGTGGCAAGGGACGAGAGCAAGGCGGCAAAGATGCTCGTCTCTCGTCGTTGGTCCGTTGCTCGGTCTGACTCTCACCCCCCCCTTCTCGGTAGGTATGGATCATGCAATGGCCGATGGTATAACAACATTATCCTTCATCATCATCATCACCGCCCTCCCTACATTGCCCTGCATTGGGCTTGTCTGGTCCGGTCCGGTATGAGATACGATACGATACGATATGATATGGTAATGTATGGTAATGTATGGTATGGTAGGGTATGGTGACATCGTGGCCGTTGTCAACCTCTCGCTCTATCTACACCCTCTGCCCCCCCACTCTCAATGACAGTAGTCGACACGACGAACGTCCATCCCTTTGAAGATCCCTTCTGCTGCGCCGCACGTACCGCGATTACATCCATCCATCCGTTCATTCATTCACCCACCCCCATGAGCTCCTCTCACTCTTTCACTCTCTCTCTCTCCTTCTCCCTTTGCCGTGCTATTAGATCAGCGCTGGTCGCTATCACGGCCTTACCCAACTGGACTTTGGATACACCCATCTGTTTGAGCTCGCCATTTTCTTTTTAAGACAGCCGGCCGTCACAGGCTGACAAGCAGCGGTCGATCGCTTTTTCCGGTATTTGCTTTTTACCCTTGAAAAAGGTTGATCGAGCGTCATGCGTGTTCACTCTGCAACCCTGGTGGCCTCTTGTGCATCGGTGCTGGTCCAGGCGAGACCCTTTGACTTTGCTGGAGATCTCCATGGTGCCATCAATTCGATCTTCGACCTTCGCCATCCCACCGACTCACCTGGTAACCCTTTTGGACCGCCTGCTTCAGCGAGTGCAGACGCAGGTTCGTCGATTAGTCAAACAGTAACACCGACTCAATCGACGATAAATGACCCCTCAACAATCAGTCTTGATACAACCCCAACAACACAAACGTCGACGAAGACGACGTCGGCAAAAGGGATCACTTCTCGATCTTCATCACCAACAGAGACGGCGGCGTTGAACTTACCCTACCCACTGAGAGGTGTCAATCTCGGTAACTGGCTAGTGCTGGAAGCCTGGATGAACACTACCTTATTCGAAGGTGTCGATGGCGACGATCAATGGTCTTTCGATTCGACGGCTGGAGCGCAAGCGAAACTCGAGCAACACTGGGCGACGTACTTCACGGAAGCGGATTTCGAGACGATGGCAGCTTACGGCATCAACGCCGTACGCATCCCCATTGGATTCTGGGCCTACGACACCGACGACACCCCCTACATCAAGGGAGCCGATGCGTACCTGGAGAAGGCGATTGGATGGGCTCGAAATACGGGCCTCAAGGTGCTGGTGGACTGTCACGGATCACCCGGGTCGCAGAACGGGTTCGAGAACAGCGGCAGGAGGGGAGCGGTCAAGTGGCAGGAAGACGACAACCTTCAGCGCAGCATCGAGGTGTTGAAGACGATGGCGAGCAAGTACGGCAGCTTGGAGAACGCAGACGTGGTGTTTGGGCTCGAGCTGGTCAACGAGCCGATCTCGTCCAAGGGCAACGACTTCGCCACGACGCAGGCGTGGGCGATGCAGGCGTACGAGGCGGTGATGCAGGCGGCGGCCAACAAGCACCTGCAGATCATCATGCACGACGGCTTCGAGACGCCGGCCAGGTGGCTGGACGTGGGCGCGTCGCTCAACCGCAACGTCAAGGTCAAGAGCCAGGCGCGCTTCGTCGTCGACACCCACCTGTACCAGAACCAGGACGAGAGCGGTGCGAGGCTGACGCAGCAGCAGCACATCGCAAAGGCCTGCGCCTGGCCCCTCACCCGCCTGCTGCCCTCGTCGGACCTGCAGCCGGTCTACGTCGGCGAGTTCTCCGCCGCCACAGACATCTGCGCCGACCCGGACGGCACCACCACCACCGCCGGCTCGTCCTGCTCCACGCCCGGCTGCCAGTGCGCCAACGCCGTCGACATCGAGCACTGGAACCAGCCGCTCAAGGACGCGACGCGCAAGTTCGTCGAGGCCCAGATCGAGGCCTTCGAGCACGCCTCCCAGGGCTGGTTCATCTGGTCATATCGCAGCTACGGCGCGTGGGGCGTGGAGCAGCTGGTTAAGAATGGCGTGTTGGGTAGCAAGGTGACGGATAGGAAATACCCTGGCATATGTGGGTTTTGACACTGATCGACCTTCATTTTGTCGTTGTTTTTTTTTTTTTCGTCTTGGCTGCATTTACTTCCATTCTCTTCCTTCCCGTGTCCTCATCCCCTCCTTACCTACCTCTTACATCATCTTTGCGAGAGCATTGGAGGGGTTGGAGTTGGGGGATACATTTACTGGCTACAAAAGCCAACAGCATAACATAGCATAGCATAGCATAGCGTAGCGTAGCGTAGTCTTATCATGTCATCCATCTCATTGCCCAGGTGGCAGCTTTCTGTCTCTCAACACACCATACGTACGTACCGTATATACCTACCTACCCACCTATAATAATACATGCAGAAGCGCATAGCATGATGTACCTCTACCACGCCACTACCAGATTACATGTAGTTATTATGGACATACGGCAGTGACCTTGTGCCACCTGGCATCTGAATGTGCTGCCGCCTGTGTGCTACTAAGCAAGCGAAGTGCATAATACTGCCACCCAGGTAGCTTCGGCGTGTGTACGACATACACACGATATGGCGTAATGCAGCTAAATGTGCGCGTGTAGGCTACCTAAGTACCTAGGTGTGTGATGAGACCACATCATGTCCAGTATACAGTACATGCCGAAGTGTATACGACTGTCATATGCTCTGAGCGAGGCAGATGAAGGGGGCAGAGACGCAGACAGCTTAAGACGCAGACAGAGACAAAGTGGGAACATCGAGGTCGGAGACGTGGCACGTGAACGGGAAGATACGCGCTCTGATTGGCTGAGCCCTCGGCAGAGGTGGGAAGTTCCGGGTCAGGTGCCCCATCTGATCGATCACCCACTCACATTCGCTCTACCGTACACAGGGACAACGCCAGACATGTTGATGGTAACCCTCTCTCTCTGCATCTCTGCATCTCTCTCTCTCTCTCCCTCCAACAGAGACACAGACACAGACACACGGTCACGGATGATGATCCAGACATGGATGGACGGATAGATTAGGAAAACAACGCCGTCGATTTTTTGTTGTTGTTGCTGTCTTTTTCATTATAGCATAGAATTCCAGACATACCCATCCACCAAACCCGCCCACCCGACCACGCTTCCTCCTCTCCCCCATCCTGATACAGGCAGCAGCTCGAGTCAAGCACAGCCAGCTCGAGCACAGACGCGTTGTTGGTGGTGTTGTTGTTGTTGTTGCCTCAGGACTCCGCCCTTGACTGCCTGACCGGAACTGGCCTCTGCCCTTTTGCCTTGCCCTTTCCTTATCGATTCAACGCTGAACTGCACCTGGACCGGCTTCAAATCAGGTGACAACAGATCACGGGGTCGTCCTCCCACCTGCTGCCGACTCCAACCAACGCCCACGCCCACGCCCACGCCTAACGCTCCCTCACGCGCGAGAGAAAGAGTCGCTTGCCCACCGCGCCGACGTCTCCCAGGTGAGAAGCATCCCAATCCACAATCCACCGCCGTCACCACAATACATACGTCCTGTTTCGAGCTTGCGACCTTGCGCCTCCCGGCGTTGTGCATCCCGTCGAGGAGAAAGCTCATCGACGGATTGCGCTTCGCCTCGTTGGCGATGACCGGGCGAGTCGTGAGGAGGCGTAGCATGGCACCGCCGGTCCACTTCGCAACGCTCTCTCATTGTCATCGACGCGCCCGTCCTGCTTGCGCTGCACTGTCATGATGTTTGAGCTTCACTTGTACCGCGTCTCTACCTTGGTATCGCGCGTAACGCGACATCTTCAACGCATACCATCCCAACCAAGCGCGGCATGTGCATCGCATTGCCTCGCGATCGCGCATACACCTCTCTATCGTCTGGGTGCTCGCTTGTTGTCTGAGCCTTGCTGACCTCCCATCTATCAGACCTTCAGGTCGGTCGGCCGGCTACCCAGCCTGCCAGCTAGCTGGGCGCGTCAACATAGACCGACGCTCGCACCTGTACATCCGACAAGACTGACTACACCTTCACCGACATGGCTGCAGTGAGCACGAACAAGAGGAAAAGGGACCCGCAGGAGCTACAGGCCTTGAGGCCAGCACCTCCCCCTGCACCTGCGCCTGGTCTCAACGCGGGAGACTTCGAGGGCTACCTGCAATCGCAACAAGACGGTATGGACGGTGGTGAACATAACATCGACTTCGCCTCCATGCTCGCCCAGCACGAAGACAATGGCGCAGATGTGGGTCCAGATACCAACGACCAACAGAACACTCCACCCGTCCACCACCAGGACCCGGTGCCGACGACTGCACAGTCGCACCCTCAGCAGGCAACAACAACAACAACAACAACAACAACAACAACAACAACAACAACAACAACAACAACAACACCGCCAGGAGGTGACGAACCATGCCAGCGATACTGCTACTGCAGCATTGGCTCAGCACTACACCATGACCGTGCCACCGCCAACCGAACAGGTCTTCCTCGCCCAGCATGGTGAAACTGGAGAACCGAGGGATTTAGCCGAGAGAGGAAACTCGACAGGTGGACACGGCAGGCCGAGCTTTGGCGAGTTCGATGGTGGCAGTGTCAAGGAGCCGCAGAACACAACCAACGGCAGTCCTGACCAGAACTCGAACTCCTTGATCCAGGAATTGGGATCGAAGGAACCCAAACCCGCAGTGGGATCCGATGAGTGGCACAAGGTACGGAGGGATAATCACAAGGAAGGTGAGTGCGAGCATGTCGATTTCTCCACTGCTAGGTACAATGCTGATTGGCACGTCTTTAGTCGAACGACGACGGCGAGAGACGATAAACGAGGGTATCAACGAACTCGCTAAGATCGTACCCGGTTGCGAGAAGAACAAGGGCAGCATCTTGGCTAGGGCAGTTCAATTCATCACACAACTCAAGGAGAACGAGACGCAGAACATCGAGAAGTGGACGTTGGAGAAGCTCCTGACAGAGCAGGCCATCGCCGAGCTAAGCTCGAGCTGCGATAAGATCAAGGCCGAATGCTCACAGGCATGGGCCGAGGCCGAGAAGTGGAAGGCAGCTGCGGCAAAAGCTGGCATCACGTCCCTTGAGGGCGATGATAACCCTGACAGTAACGACCGGGCTGCAGAGTGATGCATGCCGTTCATCCTTTCTCCCCTTCAACGGGTTTTTCTTATGGGAGAGTAGGTCTGTCGGCATCGGCCAGACAGTGGCGTTCTTATGGATTTCACATTCCATACGGGTTCGGTTTTCTCGCATTCCGCAGCGATCATGATGATGCTCTGTTCCAGACCGAGCGAGCAGCTCAGCTCAGCTCAGCTCAGCTCGGCCTTGCTCAGCTCTGCGGACAAGTTCAACGAGTTTTCTTTTTTCGAGATGGTCTAGGATACCTATCCATCTATCTATCTATCTATCTATATTTCTCCATAGTGGTCGCCTCTGGAAGACACATATAACGATCAAGTAAAGTTTCAGCATTACCTCGGTCTACCATACCGTAGTCGCTTTATCATTCATTCCTAGCCATGTTCACCGTATCGCATTTCGCAACAGGACAGACTCGACAACCACCATACCTCTCCTACAGGAAAATGCGATAGAGCGAGGAGCAGTAAACCGGACCGGATTGGGTTGGGTTGGACTCGACAAGGGCGAGTCATAACAGAAAAAAAAAAACATACCGAAACCATCACAGGCGGTGGGAAGGAAAACTTATACACATGTCACCGGCCCGGCGTTCTCGATATCTCAGCCCCACTACCACCGTAGTAGCCCTCTCGCCCAGCCGGATGCATGGATTGGATAGAGGGGACGGATGGACGTGTGGACGGTGTCCTTACCGACGGCATCGCAACGAAATCCACCCTGGCAATCTAATAGGTAATAAACTACCTGTTCATACCCGCGCGGTGGAAGCGCTGGAAAGCCAGACGCAAGGCTAGATCCCATCTTGGTAGGCCATTGCGGCACAGTGACGGTCGATGCGATGACCTCTGACGAGCCCTGATCTCGTCTGCTCACCCGCGAGCGGAGGTAAGGCGATTGCGGCTGCTCCCGTGGGGCACGCCTTGCCCTTTACGGCATGTCCAGCCGGGTATCAGTATGGAGCTTGGACCCCGTGCGATTCTCATCCTCGACTTTACTCCACCTTCACATTCTCTCTCACTCGAGGTCCGTCTCCTCACGTCCGTAGATAGACTGTGACTTTACGGCTTCAACCCTAGGCTGGAAAACTTCTCGGCTGTCACCGTCGGTTGCTGTCCCAGATTCTGGTTCTCGCAGGTTTCGTGTTCCGGCAAACCACGTCGCTTTAAATACTCTATCCTTCCCATTGCTCGCACTCCTCTCGTCTTTCCTCTCGATCATCCTGTCTGACCACGTACTTTACTTGCCACCCCACTTCCCTGTCGTCGAGTCTTTTGTGGTCTTCCCTCGAGACACTTACTTCCATAAAACACACCGAGTCGTCCTCGTGTTCGACGCCTCTCCTGCAATGGCAAGCTTCGCAAGGTCGGCCGGCCGCATTCGGTCTTTCGCTCGCGCTGCTCCTCGCGCACCCGTACGTCGCTATGCCTCTCAGACACCTGTCCGCAGTGCCACGGCAGCGGCATTGAAGTCGTCTGCCACGGACTCGGCAGAGACCTCCTACTTCCCAGAAGAGCCGGCGTTCCCGTCCGTCAAGACGGCGATCCCAGGCCCAGTGGCCAAGGAGTACATTGCCGAGTTGGACAGCGTCTTCGACACCCGATCCGTCAACATGATGGCCGACTACCAGAAGTCCTACGGCAACTACATCGCCGATCCCGACGGCAACTTCCTGCTCGATGTCTACGCCCAGATCGCCTCCATCCCCGTGGGTTACAGCAACCCTGCCCTCTTGGCCGCCGCCACCTCGCCCGAGATGGCTTCCGCCATCATCAACCGTCCAGCCCTCGGCAACTTCCCTCAGCACGACTGGGCTCACATCCTCAAGACTGGCATCTTGAGCGTCGCCCCAAAGGGCTTGGACCAGGTCTTCACTGCCCAGGCAGGATCTGATGCGAACGAGCTGGCATACAAGGCCGCCTTCATGTGGAGGCGTGGACAGGAGCGTGGTGGTCCGGAAGTCGAATTCACCGAGGAGGAGATCAGCTCTTCCATGCTCAACCAGAGCCCTGGCTCTCCCAACAACATGAGCATCCTCTCCTTCAAGACCGCCTTCCACGGCCGTCTGTTCGGTTCGCTCTCCACCACCCGCTCCAAGCCGATCCACAAGCTTGATATCCCAGCTTTCGACTGGCCCCAGGCTTCCTTCCCAGCCCTCAAGTACCCTCTCGAGGAGCACGTCGAGGAGAATGCCGCTGAGGAGCAGCGCTGCCTCGCCGAGGTTGAGGACTTGTTGGTCAACTACCACAACAAGCCTGCTGCCGTCATTGTCGAGCCCATCCAGTCTGAGGGTGGTGACAACCACGCCAGCCCAGCTTTCTTCCAGGGTCTCCGTGCGGTCACCCGTAAGCACAACGTCCTGTTGATCTGTGACGAGGTTCAGACCGGTGTCGGTGCTACCGGCAAGTTCTGGGCTCACGAGCACTGGAACCTCCAGGACCCACCAGACATGGTCACCTTCTCCAAGAAGGCCCAGACTGCCGGCTACTACTACGGAAACAAGGATCTCAGGCCAAACAAGCCTTACAGGCAGTTCAACACCTGGATGGGTGACCCTGCTCGTGCCCTCCTCTTCCGTGCCATCATCCAGGAGATCGCCAGGCTCGGTCTGGTCGAGAACACTGCTGGTGAGTGTTTTGCAACCGTATACATGTTCCATTTGAGATCCGAACGCGACTGACATCACATCTACAGAAACCGGTGACTACCTCTACAACGGCCTCGCAGCCCTAGCTTCCAAGTACCCCAACGAGGTGCAGAACCTCCGCGGCAAGGGTCAGGGTACCTTCATCGCCTGGGACAGCCCTCGCCGTGAGGAGGTCATCCGCAAGGCCAAGGCCCTCGGTATCAACGTCGGCGGTTCCGGCGAGCGCGCCGTGCGTCTCAGGCCAATGCTCATCTTCCAGAAGCACCACGCCGACATCTTCCTCGACGTGCTGGAGAAGATCTTCAAGTCATGAGTGTGATGATGGAAACGGTGCCCATTGACGATTTGTTTTTTTTTTGTCTTCCTTTTACTTGACTTTGATAAGCCTGGGGTTCGGCGTTTTGTACTCAGCCTGGAACGGATCTACACATGCCTCGTCATTACACGATGTTATCTGGTTCGATCTGAGAGATTGCTCGCGGCATGGCTCGCTATTTATGTAACTGCCCATGTGAACATTTCATCTGTATCGCATGCAATTCCACGATATCGTTACAAACCCTTTTGCCATCTCTATTGCATATGTCATCCAATGCTCCATTCTGCCTGTGATCTCACCTCAATTAAGTAGGGGACTGCACCATCTCTATTTCGTATGTCATCCAGTGCTCCATTGTCTCACCTCAATTAAGTAGGGAGGAGACTGCACGTTTTAGTCAGGTCATTTCAATCTGCAGAGGATCAGGCGTGGCATTTTACTTGTTAATTTATAGAGGAATGCATTGGCAACCACATGAATTCCTAACAAAACAATTGTACGACGCTGCGGGTTAAATTGACGGCGGATAATAATAGCATTGGCTTTAAGTAAAGTTACCTAAGGTGGTAAGAAAAAGGTGTATCAACCATACCGAACATATTAATGCCTCAGGCCACAACGCCATATCACGCGACTCGAATCCATCTCCGCCTTTTATACCAGACCAGACGAGACTAGACGAGACCAGACCAGACGAGACGAAAACGGCCATGTTCCTTCTATTGACAAAAAGCCATCAATGTCATCTCATACCATCTGGACCACAATGTCCACCCCCCCATCTCGTCCGCTTCATTCAAACACTCACCCTGTGCTAATCCCACCTAGGCCTTCGATTGACATGTACATGCCAATGGGCAAACACACACAGCAACAATACCCGTCCCTCCCTCCATCCTTCCCTACTCTCCCGCCCCCTCACTTTGTCTCTTCTTCTCCTGGATGGGCGACACCATTCCGATTCCAGTGGCAGGTACCAGACCATCGCCAGAGGATGGCCCATACCATCGCAAGGGAGCCGTGATGGGAAGTGGAAGGGGAAGGGAGGGAACGAAAGGGAAAGGGAAGGGAAGGGATTCTAGACTGACCACCTGCTTCGTTCATTCAGACCCTCAGGTTTGTAGAATGGCGCCGACGCTCTTGTATACATGATTCCTCGTTCTCCTCGTCCTTCTCGACCATCCATCTGTAGACTCGTTTGGCTTCGAATCCCTGTCCGTCATCTCTATTGTTCGTCTTGTATATCTCTGGGGAGAAGCAACCAGGACGGTGAGGTTTTGGCTGCGGGTTTTTGTCTAGCAATATGATCTTCCGCCACCGGTCCTTCTATCCGGTCTTCTCGGCTATAGCTATCCTCCTGCTGCTACATCAACTCTTCTCATGGCGATCGGACAGTATACCAGCGCCTGCGCCGGTGCAGACCGTCTACAGACCGCCGCCGAGGTGGAAACACGCCTCAGCCTTCGACTGGGCACACCTGCCTCAGCATTATCCGCAGCCGCCAGACACGCTGATCCCGTTACCCAAGCCTGAATCGAGAAACCTGCCCAAGGTCCAGCACGACTTCGACCCGGAGACCGCGGACCAGCGCACCCTGCGTCTCAAGCGTCGCGATGCCGTGTCGGCGGCCCTCAGGCGTTGCTGGTTAGCCTACCGCGACCACGCCTGGCTGGCGGACGAGCTGAAGCCGATGTCCAAGGCCAACCGGACGACGTTTGGCGGCTGGGCCGCCACCCTCGTCGACAGCCTCGACACGCTGTACATCGCCGGCATGCGTGACTACTTCGACGACGCCGTCAACGCCACCTCCCACATCGACTTCTCCAACTCCTCCATGACCACCATCAACACCTTCGAGACCACCATCCGCTACCTCGGCGGCTTCGTCGCCGCCTACGACCTCTCCGCCGACAAGCGCCTCCTCAACAAGGCCCTCGAGCTCGCCGAGCTCCTCTACCACGCCTTCGACACCCCAAACCGCATGCCCATCGCCCGCTGGCGCATCCACGAAGCCGCCCACGGCGCTCGCCAGGTCGCAGAGGATCACGTCCTCAGTGCCGAGCTCGGCTCGCTCGAGCTCGAACTCACTCGTCTCTCCCAGATCACTAACGACCCCAGGTGGTACGATGCCGGCGCCCGCATCATGGCCGTCTTCAACGAGCAGCAGGACAAGTCCAACCTCCCAGGCATGTGGCCGCTAGTCGTCAACGCTAGGGAGCTGGATTTCACTTCTGGCACCCGCTTCACCCTCGGCGCCATGGCCGACTCGCTGTACGAGTATCTACCGAAAATGTACGCCCTGCTCGGCGGCGCCAAGGATTATGCCGGCATGGCGAGCAAGGCGCTGAAGACCGCCGCATCTGCCACGCTCTTTCGTCCCATGGTGCCAGACGGAGCCGACATCCTGATAGCTGGTGCGGTAGAGGTCGGCAAGGGCGGCGAGCCGGTGCTGTTCAGGTCGGAAGGCCAGCATCTCGCCTGTTTCACCGGCGCCATGTACGCCCTAGCCGGCCGTCTGCTGGGAGAGCCGCAGCACGTCGACACCGGCCGGCGCCTGACCGACGGCTGCATCTGGGCCTACGACCACAGCGAGACCGGCATCATGCCGGAGACCTTCACCATGCTGCCGTGCCGCTCGACCAGCGCAGCCTGCGCCTGGGACGAGACGTTGTGGGTGCGCGAGGTGCAGCGGCGCCAAGGGCCCGACCCGTCCATGGACCCCCTCAGCCTGCCTGCGAGACTGCGCCTGCCCAAGGGCTTCACCTCCATGCCCGACCGCCGTTACATCCTCCGCCCGGAGGCCATCGAGAGCGTCTTCTACCTGTGGCGCATCACCGGCGACTACAAGTACCAGGAGGCCGCCTGGCGCATGTTCGAGGCCATCCAGGCCCACACCAAAACCGACGTTGCCAACGCCGCCCTCGTCGACGTCTCCGACCCGACCGGCCCC
The DNA here is from genome assembly GCA_018467035.1 of Scorias spongiosa. Classification (NCBI taxonomy): domain Eukaryota; kingdom Fungi; phylum Ascomycota; class Dothideomycetes; order Capnodiales; family Readerielliopsidaceae; genus Scorias; species Scorias spongiosa. The sequence goes on along the minus strand of JACSZZ010000009.1, from coordinate 424,423 downwards.
CGCGCCGACTCCATGGAGAGCTTCTGGACTGCCGAGACCCTCAAGTACTTCTTCCTCGTCTTCAGCGAACCCTCCGTCATGAGTCTCGACGAGTGGGTCTTTTCCACCGAAGCCCATCCCTTCAGACGTCCTGATGCGCCTCCGCTGGCTGCTAGGAAGAAAGTGGGCGGATAGGTTCGGCCCTTGAGGAAGATTTCTCTGTAAAAAGAAAAAAAACGAACCCACGTTTGAGCGAGAGCGCGGTCGAATAGAGGTGTATGCTTTCTATCTTGCGGTGTTTCTAAAACGGGTGAATGCATCTAACAATCCTTCCGAATGAGGAGCATTTTCACTCAAACGATCCATCTGCCGCCTGGAAGATCCTCATCACCGCCAGGCTAACCACGGGATTCCCCATGATCACATCGTGCAGCCCGTACTTGACGATCTCCTCCCTCAGCACCGCCCCAGAGCCAGCACCGGCATCTTGTTGCCCACTTCTCCATTCCGTCACCGTACCCGCCTCGCCCAGATCCAGGTCCAGATCCATCTTGCCGTCATCATCCAACGACGACGGCGTAGCCTGCACAGCCGCACCGACTGCTCGGCGGAACAGCTTGCGCGCGTGCGTCCAGGGAATGTCCCAGTCGTCCTCGGCGTGTATGAATGTCAGCCGGTACGCACGCCCTGCCTGCTCGTTCGCGCTCACATACGTCTCTACCCGTGAGATCGACGGCCACTTGTCCATCACAAACGACCGCAGCCGCTCAAACAGTGCTGGGAACCTCACCACTGGCGATAGCAGAGGGATCACGCCTGCCACTTTGTACGTCGACAGCAGCGACGCCACGTCAGCAAATGGCGCGACGAAAATATGTCCCGCGAAGATCGTCGCCGGCTCCTGTTGCCTGAAGTGCTCTGCCACGGCGAGGTTAACCGCCGTGCCCATCGACTGCGAGAAGATGACAATGCGCGACGCAGGGATGCCCGCCGTCGTCTGCGCCCATTCCACCACCCTCACCGCGTCCGCAATCACGCCTTCCTCCGACGGCACCCCAGCGCTGCGGCCGAATCCGCGATAGTCGAAAGTCAAGACGTGAATCTTGTCCGGTTGGCTTGCCGACAGCGCGCGGTAGTTGGGCGTCCGGTATCCAGACCCGACCGTGCCGCCCGCGCCGTGGAAGTGAACCACCAGCCGAGCCTCGGGATCGTCACGCAAGAGCTGGAAGCCCAGCCGGCCCTCGATGTCCGACACGAACCCAGATGCCTCTGCCACGAGCGCCTGCTCGTGCCGCCGGTACAGCCCCAGGGGGAGGACATGCCAGGCGTACAGATCCCGTCCGTCGCTCCCCCCGTCGCCCTTGATGTGGAACGGCGTGACCTGGTTGTGAAGAAAGCCGAACTCCTCTGGCGTGTCCAGGTCCTTGAACCATGTCATCTGGATCGCATGCAAGTACACCACATGTCGCTGCAGTGCCGGTAACGTCAACAGCGACAGCAGCCCGGCGTACAGGACAGCAGTGCTGCCGATGATAATAGACCCATATCTCAGAAGCGCGTACACCATGCTCTCCATATCCAGGTCGAAAGCTTGAGGTGCCAATTTCAAGCAATGTCATGCACTGGCTTTCTATTTATGATTCTATTGAGGCTATGGCAGTTCGGGCATTCTATTGCGGCCGTTGGACCTGGAGGAATGACAGGGTTCAGCGGGACGCCCCGCAAGCACGCTAGAGAGTCAGGGACCGCTTTAAGGCATTCAGGCATCCACTCCGTCCCTCGCAATCTGCCAATGTTCTTCAGACGAGATGATATCGCCAGGCGTGTAGTACATAACTCAATCTTGTCTCTGTTGACTTTAGGCATCATACCTGGATGGCTTGATATACTGTTTTCGGTAATGGACATAGGTCACCTGTGTGAAAGGCAACTCATGTATGTGCGCGACTTTCGTCGTACGTTCAAAGTTGCAGCCATGCGTGAACGTTGATGTTTGATATCACGCAGTCTCGGAAGCTGCGCCTCTAGAGGCGAGCGAGCGCCTATGTGCCGTGTCTGAGCCATTAATAGATTGCGTATCAATGCCATATATCTCGCCCTTGGATAAGTCATGAAGGATCTGTACGTACCAACTTGTGCTTTCACGTCACTGGCGTATTGAGAAGGAACGACGACATCCGACCGTATCGACGACTTCAGATGAGATCCGCAGCATCATGACTAACGGAACGACGGCCGGAGGACCTCATCCAACCGAGCTTGTGGGCTGGGTGCCCGAGTCCGGCGGTCGAGGATCGTTAGCAGTGATCACGACCTGTCTCGTGACACTGTTCCTCTGCACCTGGGTCGTCATCCATCCTCGAGTAGACCGACGGAAAAAGACCAGATTGTTGCACAAGCTCGTGCTCTCCCTCAAAACCGTCGTCGCGCCCGAGTTCATCGCTGTAGAGGGAGCCCAGGAATGGACCCAGGCTCGCAGGACCATGAAGAGATGTGAAAACGTTCCAGGCGGCCGTCTCACTCTGACGCAGGCTTTCTATATCGGTATGCTAGCAGTCAGATACCGGGTCAACGACGGCAGCAGCAGTACCGATGGCGACGATGGTGGTAGAAGAGGCAGTGGTGGTGGTGGTGGTGGTGGTGGGACGCGTGTGTTGTGGCCAAATCAATTCAACTGGTTGCTGGAGAATGGCATTATCGGATGGCACGATTTTGAAGGCTGGGGCATGTCCGCCGAGGAGATCCACGACAAGAGCAACGCAGACGCCACGGCCAAGTTGTTCGCTCTGTGGCAGGCTTGCTGGTTCGTGGCGCAGTGCATCATGAGGGCCTGCCATTCCCTGCCGCTTGCTCCGCTGGAGACTATGACGCTCAGCTACATCCCGCTCTTCGCAGTCACCTATTTCTTCTGGTGGGTCAAACCCAAGGACGTCGAGACCCCCACCGTCGTCAGGCTGCCCACGATGACTGCCGCGCAGAGGGACACCTTCGAGCAGATGGCCGTCAGCAGGGCGTTCGACGACGACTTCGTGGACGAACACGGTGTGCCGCCGAGCTGGAAGGCGAATGTGTGGGACCTGACGCCTCGTGTGTTCGAGAAAGAGGCCAAAGACAGAGCCCTTCGTGAGCTCGAGCTGAGACGGTGGCAGGAGGCAAAGCAGGCTTCCCGCGACGACGATGACAGCTCTATGGCCGTCAAGGCGCTCTTGCCAGCCGTGGAATCGACACCCGATGGAGAGCCAGTGGTAGCCCACTGGGATCCTGACCTGTACCACTCGCGCCTCTGGCCCGTCACTTGCCTGTTCGGGATCTCGTTTGGCGCATTGCATCTGATCTCGTGGAATGCCGTCTTCCCCACCTTTGTGGAGTTGTGGCTCTGGCGTGCAGCCGCCATCGCTTCGATCGTCACCATGCTGGCGTTCATGCAGTTCGAGAGAGTCGTGCTCCGTTGGGACGGCGTGCTGACGATCATCAGCCTCCTCTCGCCCGTGCTGTACCTGCTCAGTCGACTCATCATGCTGAGCATCACCATTGCCGCTTTCAGAGCGGCCGATCCGCGCGTTTACGATACATATAATGTTTCTTCATATTGGATCCACTTGATTTAGCGAGGTTGGCGGATGACCTGTATCGAGGTTGTAATGCTGGCGGAGGTTTCTCGACCATAACGATTTATGACAACATCGGACCAATAAAATCAAAAATCAATTCTTCTATCCTATTCATTCTAATACTGCTTTACACCAAGAAGTTTACCATCCGCGTTCATGACGTTAGAATGTCTTCCCTGTGCTTGCACTACGTCACAGCTACCTTCGACAAACCGCAATGGTTTACTTAATCTGAGCTTCGTGGACATCAATGCTCGTTTTGCCCCGGCTTTCTTCCAGGAGCTGACGAGCGGCAGGCTCATTCATAATGACAAATTGTGTTGCGGTGATTTGACGGTCACCACTCTCCACTTTCAACAGGACGTCTCGCGTCATCGCGGTGTGTATATCGTGAGCGGCGATGCCCTGCAGGCCTTGGAATGAGCAAACATCGCCTTCGAGGACGTCGGCGTCGAGGAGAGGCTGTACGCGAGAAGGTGGATGCAGACTTTGACGACAGTGCCAAACCAGATCGCGCCACTCGTGACCAAACCGAACTTGTCGCAAATTCAGACCGTCAATGAACGTCTGGGGAATCTGCATGCAGATCAAGATGGAATGGAGAACTCCTGATACGGAGTGCTGCCCAAAGCCGGTACTTTTCGGCCGTCTCTCGTTCCCTGCTAAAATACCACGCTTGGTCCCAGTGAAAGTCCCTACCTCCGGTGGACCTCAGCTGTGGCGGGAGAAAGTGTCGCATGCCTGGTTGATACATGATCCTTGAAAGCGATAACCCCCTTCCATAATCGAGTATGGCCTGGGAGAAGATCTCCGCTACCGAAACGTGCCATGGAATCAACAGGTAGATCGAAGTCTTCGAAAAGTTGGGACGGGGAGACAGGTTGAGTCGACGACGATGAACTCGTCTCAGCTGCGGTCGACATAGGCTGGCGTTCTTGGGGCGGCTTGTCATGCATCAGCACTTGTTGAGCGGCTATTTTGCGTCTGCCTTGCAAGCGTAGAAGAGAAGAGTACTTGCCTTGTATGGTGTCGTCAACCCAGTACGCTATGGAGCTTGTTCCACAGATATCAGAGTACTCTGGATCCAGGATCGCGTCTTGGATATGCTCTGCAATGCCCATCCTGGCCATAGCATCCCTTGGGGGCTCATCGTGATCACGACTGGACGCATGAAGGTGATCAACAATATAATCGAACATTTCATCCGGGTTCTCATTCGGATCTGGTCTTGCTCTGAATCGCTCTGAGAGCATTTATGCAGTCTCGGGGTTAAACCCAATCCATGTCAACGCCTCTACGCTATCCTGATCCAAGGGTAGCTCGAAATCGGCATGTGACGAGGACAAGGATGGAGTAGATGCCATTTTGAATATACGCCCGTGTGTGAGTATGGGTGTGAGCATGGGTGTTGTGTAAGTGTGAGGATGTAAGTGTGAGGTTATAAGTACAGGGGTGGAAGTGGGATTTGAAAAGGAGAAAGGAGAAAGCAAAGTTTGGGTTGTTGCCTATACAATAACGTGTCTCCGTTTGTACCTGTCTACTTGGTATAATACGTCTTCCTTAGAAGGGTCTTGGAACCATGGAAACATGGAAATACCTCCGTTGGCTACTCTTAGCCAGAGTTTTAGCAGCCTGTGTCACTTCTGCCGTCAGTCTACTATCATCACTAACAAAGTATCTCTTTTTTGTAGAGTGGGGATATTATAATGTGAGTAGCTTTGAATACATAAATTGAACAGAAATAAGGAGAGATGTCGATAAGGTGTCGTCAGATCGAAGGTACCAAAGCATTTGCAGCATGCTAGGTAAGAATCGCTTTTCTACGAAAACCAGGGGAGGCGTGAACTGTGAACCACCGACAACCTCATAAGAATACCTAGGTAGGTATCGACACTCACAACTTCGGCAGGTTCAACTTTAACGATGTGCTGTCCGTTGCTACTTCACCGCTGAAGGCACCCCCTAGCACTTCCAACCTGGCGAGAGGCGATATGAGCAGCATTATCTTGGATGAGCTTGCCATAAATGATACATTAGGTGCCTACATGTATACACCTCTACTACTCCGCTAGAAACACCTACGACCTAACGAGAGTAAGATGGGTTCTCACCAAACCACCTACTAAAAACAGTTCGCCTTAAATATCGTTTAAAATCAGCTCTATCTAATTCAAGTTGGATAGCTTAAAGAAGTTGCGTTAAGAACAACTACCTACCTAAGAGGTATGCCTTCTAGCGGACAGATAGAGGCAATCAAATTCAGTTCCAAACCTACCTAAGGTTTGTAAAGTTTTCTGGAGGTCCTAATCATAATAATCGGTGGTTAATCCAATTCATCTTGGCGATTCTCACGGCCGTTTTGACAATCATCAAGTCGCTCTTGTGAGAGGTTTCTCTATTAAAACATAAGTTCACTTATTCGTGGAAAATACCTATAAATAAGACACACCTTATTGGGAAACTCATTAATGAAACAAGTTGTTTGGTCAGGTGTTTATGTATAGAAGCCTACGAAAGCCAACGTAATGTCGTTTCAATACGTACCATATGTAATAAGATGTAGGTACTACTAGGGCTTCCTATCACGCATTTTGTATGGATCAACCGTACCAAATCAGACTGTAAAGACTTTCATTGATGGAACATCGATACGGAAGGCATATCAATACAGACTCAGGGGGTAGCGGTGCTTTGGCAGATGACTTATATCCAATCTAAAATGACTGGGAATATCCATACCTTGGGTGGGGGATGATTTACAAGAACGTGGGACTAATACAACATAGATCTATTCTTCTTTCTCTTATATTCTCCAGTGATGATCTCTCTGATACTAGGTATATGTCTCAGACACCTCTGACCTTCCTGTAACTCGGCGGCTTCACTTTCCGTCTGATGACCTTCCCAGCGTAAACAGGCACCAGACTGGCCGCGCATATTGCAGCACACCTCCACCAGAAGCCCAGGGTAATCATATAGTGTAGATCGAAATACTCTCCAAGGAATGGCATGGAGCCGAAGAAGATGGCAGCAGTACCAAGGATGGAGAATATCATGACAGGGTGCCAGGTGACGATCTCGGCGGCAACCATGATGAGCTCATTGATAACCAAGGCTGTGTATGACACAAGGACCATATGCTGGAAGCCTGGAGATGAGGTGCCCGAACCTGCGTTGGAGGCGTCTGAGCCGCCCGCGTTGCTGTAGGAGGGTACTAGTAGCTCTGCACCTCCTTGGATGATAAGACCTTGGTAGATAGAGATAGCGACCCAGGTAAAGAAGGTGCGGTAGCTGAGCGACTTGCCGGAGGTGAGCTCTTTGTATAGTTCTGGGTAGAGATTTGCCAGCCCTTCGTCGACGTCGCGGTCCAGCACTAGCGAGAATACCGGGGCCATAGTGTACACCGTAGCATACCCAACCAGTAGCCAGTCGCGGTACAATGCTATCGGTTCGAATCGAGCGGCAACGCTGAATACGGTTTGGCAGACAGAGATGATAAGTCCGCGGTGGATCACGAACTGGGCCAGCTTGGCTGACCGTTTATAGCTGTTACGTCCATGCCATACCAGTAGCTTTGTGAGATGTGCGAACTGAGTGATGCTGAAGTCTGCGGCCAGAGATGCTTGCTTGCCTTCTTTTCCGACAATACCCACTCCAACGTCCGCTGCTTGGATCATTGAAACATCGTTTCCTCCGTCTCCAATACAGGCTACCCGTTTCTTGGTGAACATCCGGATGAGGTACGCTACGTCGGCTTTCTGCGTAGGACTACAACGGCAGGCTATGACTGCTGGGAGGCGTACAGCGAGACTGATAAATGCATCGCGGTGATGTTGTAGATAGAGCGCTAACGACTGGCCGTCGATCAGAAGGGCTGCGTTAGGTTGGCTGTGAAGCATACTCAATGCGTCAAGAGCAGCTTCTTTCCTCTTGAGACCAGCAATAGTGTGGATATACTGCCCTCTGCTGACAAGTTTTGACGAAACAGCCACACATCGTGCAGTTTCAACCTTATCCCCTGTCAGCATCCAAATCTTGATACCAGCATTGCGGAGGAGCTCGAGACTCGGCTTGACATTGGGTTGAAGTTTGTCCTCCACACCCGTAACCCCCAAAAGATCCAGGTTGTGCTCTAGGTGTTGCTGGATAACTTCACTTATGACCCGGTCGCGATTCTGCAGGCTGAGGCTTGCATTCGAATACGCTTCCGAAAAGGCTTGATATTGTTGCAGAGTGAGATTTTTCCGTCCCACGACCAACGTCCTCAACCCTTCACGAGCCATGTTTGCAGTCTCTTCATCCAGCCAATCATTTGCTGCAACAATTTGAGTCATTACAGTATCGGCGCCTTTTTGTAAGAAAACGATCTCGTCCTCGATTGCCGATGAGTCTTGATATTTTCGAAATCGTACAACAATCCCCATACGCTTGCTCTCGCTAGTGAAAGGGAATACGTTGAGGATGTCGACTTTTACGACGAGGCGATCATCGTCAGTAAAGTGAATACTGATGCTTTTACGATCTCGCTGTGCAAGGCGCAATCCGATGTGCTCAGTCCATTGCACGATGGCGATTTCGTCCGGCGAAGACGCTTGGTAAGATGTGACTGGTTGACCGTCTTGATCCTCATCTGCTGTTGGTGTGACGTTATGACACAGGGCGAGGGCCAGAACAAGGTCACGAACACGAAGACCTATCTCTCGTCTCGTTCTCGTTGCACCATTCAGGGTGGCAAGACCATCGCTTGGGGTGAATAACGTTAGACCATTGCCGTCGCCCTTGCCGAATGATTGACTGATAAAAGAAGCTACCTCCTCCATGGCCTCGCCAGCATAGGACACAGTTCCTACGTGGATCTTCTTCAATTCCATTTCGTTTCTCGTAAGAGTTCCTGTTTTGTCAGAGAGTAAATACTCAACCCGACCAAGATCTTCAGGAATGGTACTAGTTCTGACAACTGTGCCCGGTATTCCTTCATCTCGGTGTATGAACCAAGCGAACACACTCTTGCCCATGTCGAGGTTTACTCTCAGACTGATCGGCACAATTGTCGAGAATAGAATAAGAAATCGCATGACTGCAACATACCATTTTCTCGATTTGCCGTCGACTTGAGTGTCGCCAGATTGGTCGAAATTCTGTAGAGCCACCAGTAACAAGCTGAGAGCAGCTGTGAGAAAGCATAAGATCTTGGTGAGCGAGTTGATTTCGTACTCAAGGAGGCCAATTTTGCTGCGAGAAGGTGAGGTGGACAGAGATGCTCTGGTTTGTGGACCGGTATAGACGACTACTGCATGTACCGTAGTGGATGATGCTAGTACAGTATTTGCCCAGGCTGTGTTGTCTATCGTGAGAGGGAAACCATTCGTGTCATCATCCGGCTGGTCAGCGTCATATCGAGCTGTCGCTTGTGACAGCTGTATTGTGCCTATGAAATCGTTGACTTTTTTGTCCGGCTTTCCTGCCGTGATACGAAGTCTAAGATAATCCTGGGGAGCAAGAATCTGCGATACTGGTGGAGCAAGGCGCAGTTTCCAGTCGGTTTCGCCATCCAGTTGATCAGTGCGTATAAAGGCCTCTCCACCACCACTCGGATCGGATGATGTTGTTCGATTGTCAAGTTCCTGACCATCCGCCGCCTCCCGCAACAAATCTTGATCAGGAGCAGAGACATTCACTTGTCCTGTCAGCCCCTCCACAGCAAAGCTTTTGAGCACCACGACATCTGCTGGAACTCGTTGATCTTTATTCAAAACAATTACGTCCCCGACTCGAAGGTCCTTCGATGGTTTGACAACTTCAGTAGGTTCAGTTGAAGGAGGGTCAACTTGCTCTTCTTCATCTTCGTACTCCTGAAGCCTTGAGCCATTCCTAAGTTTTCTTGATTTTCCGCCCGTTACAGAGGCCGGACCTCCAAAAGCAAGCACTTTGTACGGCTCGCTATTCGCCTCATTGTCCCTCTTGCGCCGCTGAATGTCATCGTAAGCCTCCTTTCCAAGCGTGATCGACAGCACAAAAACGAGAGGCGCGATGTAGGTGCTTAGATATCCTATGCGTAGTGCGGGTATTATCTGAGACAATGCCACCAGTAAAAAATACATGTTGAAGAAGAAGCTGAATTCATTGTACAATGTTCTCGGAAGGAAAGAGTATGAGGTATATTTGGCGTTCGACACGATGTTGGGAGGGAAACGGGTCAATTGAACATCTCCAACACTGATCGTGCGGTTGGAGGAAGGATCGAACTCGCTGTCGTTCAGATCATCGCTGGTGGGGCCGTATGTCGGTAGTGCGATAGACGTTCTTTGCTTTCCGAACGGTAAGATACTCAAGACTTTCCTCCAGCGCGGTGCCGGTGGAGGATCGTGAGATTGTAACTCCTGCAGCGAATGTTTCCTCCCATTCAACAACCCGGCATCTTCGGCCGCAGAGCTAGCCGCACTCCTTCTCTTATCACCCTCCTCCTCATCGTTCTCAATCAGGCCCTGAAGGTCATCATCCTCGCTAAATCTGGGTCGTCTCCTTGCGCCGAATCGTATGCTGCGCAGAGGTATTCTCCGGTTGTAGTCGACATTGGCCGAGTTGTGTGAATGATTGTTATCTGCGTATGTGGTTTGAGGATCGAGCTCGTTCAGATCAAGATCGTCGTCGCTGTCCATGGTAAGCGTGAATCGTAGTCACGCATGGCCACAGTTCGGATCGTCAGGTTATCTTTATAGCACACTTGTAGGTCGGCGTAATCAAAGATTGCCAGGTTATGCCCACGAGTGTTTCTGTTGACATATAAACTTCCCCTGCCTTAGTCGAGTCTATCCAGCGAATTCGGCATATGTTAAGCCTTTGAACGACGACCTTTAGAGCTGCCTACGCAGGTAGCTAACCGTCTCTGGAGGCTGAGCTTCGGCCCTGGTGACGGTGTAACAGCTGTAGCCTAAGGCAATCAGCATCGTTCGTGCCTCAGGCGCTCGGCTACCGTCGGAGGCGGCACGGGACGAACCCTACTTGGTCTGCTTCTGTGGCCCTCATGCCCGACTGGAATGAAGATCAACCCCTTGAGCCTTTCGATCCCCTTTTAATATACCTGTCGATATTTATACTAATTAATTACACTGTGCTCAGACGGCATTGTGCACCATAGCAGCAGTCTTGCTATTGAACGGTTTTCTTCGTCTCCCACGCTGCTGTCTTGTATTTCGGCCCGGCGTAGTTATGACGGCATACTCCAAGGTAAGCCTGAGGTCTCCATGTTCGGTCCAGCGCCAGCTGTGCTTCCTGCAACTACTGCATCATCTTGCGCCATCTCATCACACAGGCACAGACACAGACACAAGCATCGGTGCTCCTTATCTGTCTTTTGTCTCTCTCTCTGACACGCGCGACATGCAGATTGTTTCATAGTTGGTTTTTTCCTGGGTAGTGCTTCTTCCTACGATCGGCGTCACCATGGATGAGGATGTATTTCCCAACTTTGGCAATGCCTATCCCGATTCTGTGACACCTTCCGCACCGGCCGCACCTTCGAATCCTGCTTCTAGAGACAGCAAATCAAATTCAAGCACGACCGTAAACCAAGCCGCGCCAGGACAGACATCACCGAGCGACGATGACGACGATTTCTTCGACAGATATCCGAAGCCAACACCAAAGAAAGATCAACCTATTGCCCAAGAACCCCAAGACAAGTCGCAGGTGCCGCAGGACCTCTACAATGGGTCGCCTCTACGACCTCGAAAACAGGCTGTAACTGCTGAGGGCTCGACTCATGTCCCTTCTGAGCCTGTTGCCAAAGACATCACAACTACGATGGCCACCAACCAACCCGTCATAGCGAAGGCTGTACATCCATCGCATTCACAAGACTCAGCTTCCCAGGCTCAGCTGCATCAGAAGGAAAGCGAAGATGAAAGTACGAGCGAAGATGAGGAAGAAAGTGCAGAGGAGGATGGGAGCGAAGAAGAGGATGATTCGGAGGATGAAATACCTCAACCACTTGTTCAGAAACAATCTTCATCTAAGAGCCTGCCCAGTGCTGAGCCAGCTGTGGACGAAGATGAAGCAGAAAATGAGGATGATGTGAAAGGAGGAGTACCAAAACCCGCTGTTGAGACAACGCCTCTGTCTGCCGTTACACCCAAAATTGCCCCAGCCGTGAGTGATGATGATTCAGGGGAGGACGACTCAGATGAAGATGATGATGAGGAAGACGACCTGCCTCGACCCGCAGATAAGAGTCAACAGCCTGTTATTGCGCCATCCACGGCCGAACGCCCTTCAAAAGACGACACGTTAGAAGAAGAGGATGACTCCGAGGATGACGACGACGAATCAGAGGATGAGCAGCCTCAAATAGTTTCTAAAGCTCCCCCACCGGTCACAGCTTCATCACAGACGACCTCGATTGTAGAGGACGAAAGTTCAGACGATGAAGAAGATTCTGAAAATGAGAATCCAGACGGTGTGATACCACCTCCGGTAGAGTCCACGACGGAGGATGCCACTACCATTGACGAAGGAAACCTGGGTACCGCTACTAAGCAGGCTGAACACTACGAATTCCAAGGCGAATCCAACGAGCTTGAAGAGGCAATTGAAGAGAGCTCTAACATCCCGCTCATAGAAGACGAGCAACCTCCACCTACACCCGGTATTGCTAGTAGGGTGCAAACGGGATTTTTGGACGGCTCCACTGTGATTCAAACACCCATTGAGCCACCACAAGCCATAGAGCGGTCATTTACCAGCAATTTCACAGACGAACCTCAAGCCTCCATAAAACCAACGGAGCCACCTATAGACGAAGCTTGGCCTGCCACAGGTGATGATGCAGTATTCGATGAGCTGCTTAAGGGCAATGATGGTACACAACAACATACGCGCAACATAAGCTATGAGAGACCAGCAGCGCCTATGGTCCAGTCAAGAGAACGGTCAGGGACAGATTTCTTCGATGAAGCTGCTGATGCTGCCATAGCGCAAGCGGATGCTGACGGATCCAATCCGTCTGAAGCACTTCAGAATATCGCTGCAATGGAGTCTTTTCAGGAATCAGCCAATCAAGTAGCAGCTGAACAGTCACAAGACTTGGACGTCTCAGATGCCTGGGCAGCGGCTCTTGATGACGATGATGAGTTAGTGGATAATGAGACCAGTTTGGACCCCAGGGACTTGTTTGGTGATGATGCCGATGACTTCCTGGAGGATGACTTCCTGGCAGACGAACCGGAAACATTCCAACAAGAAGAGCCTGAACGAGGTAGGGTACCATCATATCAACCATATCAGCCGCAATCACGACCTCAGCCTTACAGTGCATCGAGTTACAATTCAACTATCGCAAGGGCTGCTGGCACACCTGATACAGGTCTGTTCAACTTGTATGACAACGACTCTCTGATGAACCAAACTACGCAGCAACCCAGACCTACAGCGAAGACTGCAACTAGCTTCGCTGACAAAGCCAAAGGTGGCTACCAATCACCTTACGATCTCCCTATGGAAATAAAACCCAAGAGAGCATTAAGGCCACAAACATCGGTAGCCAACATCGCCGCTCAGAAGGCTGTTCCCCCACCAAGAAGTACCAGTTTCGCAGGAAGTCCTAGTCTACAGTCCCCAGCGACGACTACCGGACCATCGACTTTTGCGCCTAATGCGCCTCAACCGCCACAGGTTGATAACGACGTTCTTACACCACTCCCTTCTGCCTCTGCCAAAAGCACACCTCAGACAGACAGCGGCTTTTTCGCAGACTTACCAATGCCGACTAAACCTAAACAGAGAGCAAATACTCCACAGCAGCGAGCGATTTCTGCGGCGCCGCCGCTTTCACAGCAAGTTCCCCCTGCCCGAACACCTTCAGGATTGAGTTCACCGCCCACCTCTCTCCAACGGCAGACAGTATCGCCGCCCACAATTGCCCAACAGCAAAGGTTGAATGACACAGCGGGAATACTACACCAACCAGAGCAGCAACCAATGTTCCCAGAAACGCCACAGCAAATTCAAAATCCACACCTACCAACAAGCACAGGCCCTCCAGCGACGAGTCGTTATTCACCAAGCTTCCAGCGGCAAGGTTCAGACGCAATGCCTCCGCCACCGAGTCGTTATTCACCAAGCTTCCAGCGGCAAGGTTCAGACGCAATGCCTCCGCCACCAGTTCCATCCAGTCAAAGAGGTTTCTCCCCTGCCCCTCCAATTGCACGTTCCGTATCAAAGACAAGATACTCTCCTGCGCCTGCAGCCCAGCCGACTGGTCAGAAGTACACTGCCCTTTCACAGTCTCTCCCAAACTCAGTACCGAACACGCTACCCACACGGACTTCGCAAACCTTTGCTCCAAGGACAAGCAGTCCACTTGCATATCATGCTGGCAGGCAACACCATGATACGCCCAATGTGAACAAAGAACTTCCTAGTTCACCTGCACAATCTGCAAGTAACGTCAATAGTCTGGTATCGTCGCCCGAACGATCCGATAGTGGACGACAGTCCAAGTATGCACCCCAAGAATCTCGTGCTGTTCAGAACTCCGGAGCCACGTTTGGACCGCCAATTCGATCAAAAACAGGATCCCCCAGTTCAATGAAGAAGCAACCCGTGTTCGGCATGACACGAGGGGATTCGCTACCCTCCACGGCTCATCAAAATCCAGCGTCCATTCTCAGCGCTCAACATACAGCCATCAAGAATGGACCTGCTTTACCGCATCGTCGGCAATTCTCCCACGACGTGGTATTCACCGCTCCTCAAGATGAACGAAGTCAAGATCCCTTGGAGCGATGGAAAGGTTGCCCTATTTTCCGGTGGGACGCAGGTGGCAAAGTACTTCATAGCTTCCCCAAGCAAATCCCTTTCTATGGGACAGTAGGTGCTACTGTCAAATGTATGGCAGGCGACATACACGTCCAAGAAGCGTCTACCTTTTTGCCAATGGATGAGCGGTCCGCAAAATTCCCTGGTCCATTGTCAGCGAAAAACAAAGGAAAGAAGAAGGAACTGCTGACATGGTTAGCTGGTAAGCTAGAGGATCTAGAGCGCGACACAGAGCAAGCCTTGCTCGATTTTAATCTTCCAGCAGACCGCAAGAAACGTGTGGAAGAGAAGCTAGGGCTTTGGAAGCTGATGCAGATATTTGTTGAGCATGATGGGACCCTCGAAGGAAACCCAAAGATTGAAGAGGAAGTGAGACGGGTCTTGCTTCCAAATCTGGCACAAATGAACCAAGTGGCAGATCTTCAATCGCCTATCTCTGTCCCAATTCAGACTGAGGTGGCGGACAAAACAAGCTTGATTCAACTACGCCAAGCTTTGCTCGAAGGACAACGAGAGCGCGCAATTTGGCTTGCAGAAGAGAAAAAGCTTTGGGGGCATGCGCTGATCATAGCTTCTACCATGGGACCCACAAGCTGGAAGCAAATTGTACAATCCTTCGTACGCTCAAATGTCAAGATTTTGGGTAGCGATGCGAGAAGCCTGGCTACGCTTTATCAAGTCTTTGCTGGCAATGCCGAAGAATGCGTGGATGAGCTTGTTCCCCCAAGCGCACGTGCTGGCTTTCAAATGATCAGCAAAACGCCTGGCGTTTCTGCCGCTGATCCTCTGGAAGGCTTGGACCAGTGGAGGGAGACATTGAGCTTGGTGACAAGCAACCGTACACCCCAAGACGGGCAGAGCCTTGTGTCACTTGGAAAGCTTCTCGCCAGCTATGACCGGGTCGAAGCTGCACACAGCTGTTTCCTTTTCGCGAAGTCCTTTATCAAGCACAGTGGAGCTGACGACGCAGAAGTGGACTTGGTTTTACTGGGCGCAAACCACCAGAACAAGGACGAAAGTTTAGGGGCTGATTTGGACACCATCTTGCTAACTGAAATTTATGAGTACGCCTCTTCTCTGACTGCTCCTGCGAGCAGTGCTTTGTACACCCCTCACCTGCAGGCGTACAAACTTATCCACGCCCAACAGCTTACGGCTTTTGGTTTGAAAAACAAAGCGCAGAGCTACTGTCATCACATCGCGTCGGCCATGAGCTCTTCAACAAGAGGATCACTCTACTACCAGCCGACATTGGCTCAAGAAGTGGCTGCATTGGATAATTTCATCTCACAAAACCCAGAACAGGGCAGCGGGCTTTTCAGCAAGCCTAGCATGAACAAAGTCAGCAGTGGAGTTGGCAGCTGGTTTAACAAGTTTGTTGCTGGAGAAGAGGGCGAATCTTCCAATGCTTCCGGCCCTGCACCAGCAAGTGATGTGGGTGGCGAAGCTACTGGGCCCTTTGGTGGTGTCCAGCCCAACGGTGCAAGCATTAGTAGGCCAGCGAGTGGTATGGATATGTATGCTAATCTAGGTGGTGCACTGCCAATTCCTCAAAGACCGACGACGACTACAGTGGCATCGTTTACAACATCGAGCGCCCCTAGCAGATATGTTCCAGGCGGCTCAGTGACTTCAAGCATTCCCACTGGAAGACACCCTTCCAGTGGCTCTTACGTCCCCAAAAGCCGGCCATCAATAGACTCCCTGCAGTCTTACCAACCTGAGCTGGGCACAAGCCTGGGAGTACCATCAGAGCCGGTCCGCCCATCGTCTTCAAGATCGATGTCTTCTCGTTACGCTCCACTCGCACCGTCAAGTCTTGGCCCCAGGCCTGAGGCTGACAGGACCTTTTCCGATTATAGCGTACCTTTTGAAGAAAGCGCCTCTCGGCGCGGGTCCACACAAAGTGGCCTAACCAATATGAGCTACGAGCCTCGACCCATGCTTGCAGACCAACAACAGACGCCCTCATTTGGTGGATATCAACCCTCGGTGCCTGATGCATCTTTCGGTTCTCCACAATCGAGCGACCATGCACAAAGCCTTTCACACGACAAAGTTTCAAATGGTATATCGCTTCCAGATCCCGAGGGCGGTGATGGATTCCCACCTTCAAGCACTGGTGGCTATCAACCGCCCCCCACTGGCTCAGGATATGAGCCGCCTTCTGCTGGAGGTGGTTATGAACCACCAACCTTGGATACCGCTTATGAGCCTCCGACATATGAACCCTACGAGCCTGAACCCGAAGCAAGTGACGATGTTCCGGCGAAACCCAAGTCGTCAATGATGGCGGATGATGATGATGATGATGAGCTGGAAAAACGAGCCGCAGCTTTGAAGAAAGCGCAAGCCGATCGTGCAGCCGATGAAGCATTCCGCAAAGCCGCTGAGGCAGATGCTGCTCGTGATAATGAGAAGGGCAACGACAAGAAGGCAGGGTGGTTTGGCGGTTGGTTCGCCGGAAAGCCCAAAGACAACGCACCACCTGGTTCAGGACCTATCAAAGCCAAGCTTGGTGAGCAGAGCTCGTTCTATTACGATGAACAATTGAAGAAGTGGGTAAACAAGAAGGGAGGAGTAGACGCTGCCACTGCTGCAGCACCAACTCCACCCCCTCCACGTGGACCGCCTAGTAGGGTAGCAAGCGGAGCCAGTAGTGTTGGCCCACCATCTGGCCCACCATCACGTGTTGCCAGCGCCTCTGGGCTTTCCAACCTTACCGGTGGCCCTCCTAGCGGTCCATCTAGTCGACCTCCCACATCGTCTGGTCTCCCCCATATCGCCAGCCCGCCTTCACGGAGTAGCACTCCGGGATCGGCTTTCGGTGCGCCAAACGGAGGATTACAGATTTCACAGACACCTGGACTCACCCCACCATTGGGCTCTTCCAGCACGCTTGCCCCTCCTAGCAGACCCGCAACAAGCCTCAGCAATGCCAGCAGTATCGATGATCTCTTGGGCCCTCCTGGCGCCGCAGGTCGGAGAGCTGGCGGTGCAAAAGGCAAGAAGAAGGGCGGGAGGTATGTTGATGTCATGGCTAGTAAATAAGGGCGACTTACGTTTTTGCAAAATCTTAGGGATTTGAAAGCTCTTGCGAAATGATTGGAAAAACCGTCGATGAGTTTCAGATATTTGTATTTCAAGCGCTTGTGGAGTTTGACCTGGCACGGACATTCCTAATAGAGGGGTGTTATGTCTGAGCCCTCTGGAGAGCTTAGCTGGTCTTGTACAATCATAAAACATAATCTTGTCATCTATGTATTGCACTACAAATGACGTGAAGGGAATGATCTCAGTAGTCAGAAACCCTCGCTTCGATAGGTTCAATACTACCTATGTAGTCGAGTTATCTAGTGGCATGACCAGTGTGCTTCGTTTGGCGAAGACTTTAAGTCAGAGGCCCTTGGTTTGCTCTTGGATTCCCAGAACCAGCCAACGCCACGCTTGATGTCGGATTCTTCAATGTTCGTGAAAAGCTGCGGTGATCGCAGACAGGTGGCTTCCACCGGTGGGAGCCGAGTTACGATCTGAAAGGACCGATGTAGGAAGATCTACGAAAGAAAGGGGACATCCTCTAGTAGAAACTCTCGACCATGGCCTCCTTGTTGGTGGTGTTGATGGCGCCGGGCCCAGCGCCCTCGCCGAGCTTGAAGACGGACTCGATGACGCTGAGCTCGGTGGCGGTGGTGTCGAGGCCAGTGACAGCCATCCAGTCGTTGACGACCATACCGGCGCCGACGACAGGGCTACCTCTGTTGACGGAACCGGCGACTAGGGGTACCTGCAGCAGCGAGCTTAGCTCATCCTGGTCCTGGATTGACGTCTTGGGGTGCACGATGCCGCCGTTGTTGCTGAGCGACATGTAGCTGCCGGTGAGCACGTTGTCGGCGATCGTCTGCCTGAAAACCTCCACGCCCAGCACATCTGCCACGATCTCTTCCGTCTCGCGCTCGAGGTCAGGGTGGACCAGCGCGACGTGGTCGTTCGCGCAGATCACATTGCCAAGCGCCGAAAGTCGCTCCTCTATTCTCTGAATCTTCACGCTGTCTGGAATCGAATTGCGCAGGTGTTGCAGCTCTTGGTCTGTCGTTGAAGTGGGCACTAACAGTCCCTTGCGGTTGCCTGCCGTCAGGCGCCCGATGATACGGGTGCCGGCGATTGTGCAGTGTGTGATTGGGATCACGTCTTGAAGCTCGGCCTCGAAGACGGAGTAGAAGTTTTCGGAGGCGCCAATGGCGACCAGGGCGTAGGAGTTGGTTAGGGTGGAGAACACTCCGACTCTGTAAGAGATACTAGATCAGTATACACGCTTCTTGTGTGTTTTCCACCAGCCTTCGTCGCCACCATTGGCAGTTCTGGGCGGTACATACTCGTTAGAGTTCTCAAATGAAGCGCGAACAGCCATGATTGCAGATTGATCAGTTGTTGCTGTTCCGAGAAAGGTCTCCAATTTGGCTAGTTTGAATGAGTTGAGATCGCTCTGGTTTATTTCAGAGATGCGTTCGAGTTCGGCTTGAGATGTGCAGAGACTGCTTCGGATGTTCTGATAATGCAGACCTTCGTCAAGCTGAGGGGCCGGCAGCAATCTTTAAAAATACGTCAGATGGTGGGGGCTTCGGTGGATGCCTCAGGGTGTAACGACGGGGCGGAAGGTCATCCGGATTCGGTCAAGCTCCCGTCCTGACTCACGGCCTTGAGCCAACTTCATCCTTGCCCTTTTAGGCGATGGGTGATGATGATGCAGGATGAGCCATCGCCTTTTACCTGGGGAGGAGGTGCCGGCTGGCTAACACCGGCTACAGCCTCAGCCTCGTCCTTGTTACTCTTCACAAGTAATCTACATCTCTTTGAGTTTCCTACAGGTGCATGGTGATAGTCATTGTAGCTTGTTTCGCATGCATGGATTGTCATACACTTCATCATCTTCGTCATTTCTAATGCTGTTCACATTTCATCCTTCGAATGCAACTCGACCGTGAGTGAGCCAAGCAAACACAACGGCCAGTAATAAGTTTGAAGACGTTTACCATCAGCTATTTTGATGATGCATCCGAACTCAACTTTGCGCCATGGTTCCAGTTGCAGCGGCTGCGAGCATTGTCTCCATTTCCCTTGCCACATCTCGTATGGCTCGTCGACACAGCCGGAAATCACCGCTTGCAGAATTGCGAAGAAGCTCCCTCCGAAATCGAGAATTTATCGCATTGAGCTCTGGAAGGCTTTTGAGAGCTAGGTGGCATATGTCAAGAGCCAGCTTCCGTTGGTAATGTTGTGGCAGTTGTTCCACTTCGACGATGACTTCCCTCAATGCCAGACTGGTCAAGCGAAGTCCTGCCCAAACATGCCTTTGAAAATTCTCCATTGCTCTCTCCTTCAACCTTCTGATATTATATTTCTGACCAAATCGGAACGCCCCAAGATTTGTGATTATCTCACGGTGGCTTTCGTTCTCGTAAATCATCCTTGCCCTTGTGTACGTCGCCAGATACCCTCCAGAAAGGTGTAGCACGGCACACATAATCGCGTCCACAGTGTAGCCAGGAAAGGGCAAGCTGTGTTGCCCTTGGCCATATGATTCAATCTTCTCTCTCAACTTGACCGACGCTCCTTCGAATTTTGCACGATTCACTTGAACGATGC
This sequence comes from Scorias spongiosa, assembly GCA_018467035.1. Lineage (NCBI taxonomy): Eukaryota > Fungi > Ascomycota > Dothideomycetes > Capnodiales > Readerielliopsidaceae > Scorias > Scorias spongiosa. The sequence goes on along the minus strand of JACSZZ010000009.1, from coordinate 404,375 downwards.
CATCTTGGCACCGAACAGTCAAGTCGAGAACTTGCATATTGGCCATTGCTGTCGATTTTGGTCTGACTATCTTTGTATCCTACACGCTGGCTCTGCTACTTATGTCCCATGCATCTCATATTGAACTCCATGTGCAACACAATGATCGACACCATTATGTTTACCAGATCAAGAGGATCTGGTTAGGAACTCTGATATGAGGATGGGTCTCTACGTCGACGGTTTACCTTGCATATGACCAAAATAGCTTGATCTAGATGAAAAGACGTTCTCACCAATTGAATTGGACGTTCTTTCTTTCTGGAGATCAAACAATCTACAATTCAGCGGTCCATGAGATCGCATACATGTTCATGGGTCGTCACACGATTTCGGCACATCCTAGAGCGGTATCAAAGGTTTGCCGCGGGAAAAGTGTCTGTCCTGCTGTTAGAACAGCCGGCTTATATCGAGTCACTCGACCTAAAGAGTCAATCAAAGAAACTGCGGATCTCAAGAGGAAGGCAAATATCAAACTATCTTCTAATCCTACGACGAGATCTGCTTGATATGCCATCCTTGGCCTTTAGATTTTCTTTTCCATCGGGAGTTCGATACCACGTGAAACAAGAGAGAATACCGCAATATCATCAAATACTGACGACGAGAGGCTTAATAGCGTTACAGACGACGGAGAAGGCCAACTCTCTTCCAATTCGTGAGCTCAGAAAATGTTATTCACTCTAGACACAAGCTATGCAGATAGGTCCCTCAGTTCTCGACGTAGCTGTGATACAACTGTTTCGAGTCGCTGAACGGTCCGTGTTGCCCGAGTCACTGCCAGACAGGCCTCTTGACATCTCATCACAGCACGGTGCAGTTGAGCCTCAGTAGTGGAGATTTGAATGTTGTGGAGATCTCGGCGTTGTTCCCTCAAGTCTCTCAGCTCATCCTCATCAGCTTCAGCCTTTGCAAGCTTCTCTTCAAAACGCAGACTTTCTGCGTGGCCGTCCTGCTCACTCACGACACTATCCAAAAAGTCGCCGACCTCGCCGTGGTCGTCGTTCTGGGCCAAAAAGCTGATGAAGTGCTCGTCCTGGCTTGCCTCCTCAATGTGCTCGTAGGAGTAATCCCACAGCAATGCCAAAGCGTTGTCGCCCTCCGGGCTGGGGATCTTGAGAGCCTCTTCAAACATCTGTCTGAGCAGCATGAGGGGAATGGTATCAAGTTGTTTCCTATTGGGAAGAAAGAAGAATTTCCTGAGATGTTGTTCATACCGGAAGCAGGCACTGCTTACCAGACGTTCGACCTGGTACTCAGCGGCCAAGCGATAGATGCGAAGGAATGCGAGTGCCTTTTCGGCGTCTGACACATCGCTGGGTACTTCGATCTCGTATTCTTCACTGCTTAAGAAATCCAGCATGCTACGAACAGTGGCAGCATTGTGATCGAGATTGACAAAGTTGGCGCCGTTATCTAGTTGGCATCGATCGATAACGTTGCTGATGGATCGAGAGTAGTCTCGCAACGAGATTTCGTCCGCAGTGACGCTCCCATCATTGCACCTGAACTCGAACGTCCAGTCCTTTCCGCTCATTGTATTTCAACAGTACAAGTGTAAGGTGTGAGGCACGTACTGGAACGTGAGCATGGCTCAGCCCAGCCTGAAAGCGCTGGAGGGTTTTATAAATTGGTATTGTTTGCCTTCAAGGGCGACACATGGATGAGATTCATGATGCGATTGACACCATCGAGTTTGCTCAGTCTACCGCCTGCAAAGCACCAACAATCGAAGAATATCCGTCGACGCATACAAATGAACTAAAAAGATTGTCCCAATCTCAACGGCTCAGCCAGATCGATGAGCACATGACAATCGACAACGCTATCCAATACCCCAGTGTTACTACAAAGGGCAAAATGGGTATCAATTCGATCCAGAAGAAATTCATAGGCAAAGAGATTCGTTTCAACCGAGACTGACAAAGGCAGGGTTATCTCCCTGCTGAACCATCATCTGTTCTCCCACGACGCTAGGACTGACACCGCCCTCTGCCGACCCAAGACTGGAGCCTGATGAAGAAGATGAAGATTTCTGAGCATCGTTGTTTGGATTTGCTTTCCGTTTGGCCTTGTCCTTTCGCTCGTTTCTCGTCGTGGCAGCCAACCTGATGGCGCCCATAACCATGAATACGACCGCCACCAGGGCGGTGATGACGCGCCTTGTCATGACCCATCTTAGGCCCTCCACCTCTGACTTTGCATCGGCCTGCAGACTCACGGTGATCCTGTAATTGAGCTGCTGGATCTTGTTTTCCATGTCTGTTTGCTCGCCTTTGACTGCCAGTTTCCTGTCATCAAACATTCCCCTGACGTCATCCTTCATCGCAGCGCTTTCCTGGTTCATCCTCTGGGTGAGAATGTCCAGCTCGTGCTGCAATTGCGTTCGCTGGGCGCGCATTTGTTCGTGTTGGCTCCTGCGTCTTGTGTTGACCTCAGTCTTCAATTCGCTGCACGCTGCTGTGAACAGATAGCTCTCATTCTCTACCATGCTCTTAGACACCAGCGCATCCTTGGCAAGGTCCATATTCTCGGCCAGTATCAGTCTGGTCACCTTCATCATGGTTATGGCTTGTGACTGGTCCCACCCGGCGTCGGTCAGTCGCTTGACGAGACCGTAGGTATCGAAGTGGTGGACGTAACGCGGTGCCTCTATGTGAGGGGCATTGAATGGTGGGGCGTGTTCATCACGCATCTTGGATTCAACTAATTGAAGTGCCTTGCCAGGATCCTGAGACGCCGTTGGTGTAGGAATATCATTCAACAGTGAGTCTGTAGGTTGATCAAGAGGTATGCTCGGTGATGTTGGAAGCGTCGCATTCGGCATGGATTCCATAGAGTCCATCATCGGGTCTTCTCTAATTGCCGTTACGGAGGGCATTTCGGGTGGGGTTGAAGGCTGCTTCTCTAGCTGCTGCTTCTTGCTCTTGGAAGATTGTGCCGCGTTCAACTCTTTCGCGTTCTTTCGCTGCATGTTTTCGCCTATCTTGGGAAGAGACTTTGACTGTCCCTGCTGTCCATTTCCTCGTTTGCGAGTTGATGGGCCAAGACTTCTCCCACCTCCAAGGTGAGGCGCGTACTCATTCGCACTGCCATATCGCTGCGGCGCAGATTGCTGACTCCTACTGGTACTCTGGTTTAGTTCCCTTCGCTGGGAGGCGGTCGTTAATCTTCTAATCGGAGGTATTGCGGTCTCGACTGTGGAACGTTGCAGGAAAGGCCAGAGGAAGGGCAGGCGAGGGCCGGCCATTGCATCGAGGGCGCTGTCTTACGTCGAGTGCAATGCTGGTGCTGGACTACCGTGCTTGTAGGCTTTCTATTTGTAGCATGGAAGCCAGTGTGAACATAGGAAATAAATTGTGACAATATAGCAGGTGACAGGCTGTTTAGCCCCGGATACCACCGCTGGGGTAGGTTTATCTTAGGATCAGCGTCACCCGGTAGCCCGAGATCGTACCTAATTCGGCGCTACTATCCTTGAGACGTGGCGAAAGATGTGGCTGAGATCTCTGCAGTGGCTGAAGTGGTCGCCCAAAAGGAAGGCCGAGGCATGCCAGCCGCCGACTACGCCCTAGCAAGTAGCTATCTCAAGAAGCATATCGTTACCTACGGTCAACCTCAGACTTTCCGAGTATGCGACAATACAGATAGCAGACCAGCATGACCACTAAACGTCTGATCAAAGAGCTTGAGCGCTTCAATTCGGAGCCGTCTGCAGCTGTGTCTGTTCTTGAACCAGCCTACGACGACGACCTGACGAATCTCGTAGCCATTCTCAGAGGACCTGAGGGCACTGCGTATCAAGGTACATTCCTCAACTTCTTCATCGAGATGCCTTGTCAAAGAAAGGACTTGTGGCTAAGATTCACCTTTATCTACCCATCCAAATAGACGGCCGATTCCAGCTTTCAATCCAGATCCCATCGAACTACCCGAACTCCCCTCCCGCAGTCCGCTTCGTGACGCCCTGCTGCCATCCGAATGTGAACTTCAAGACGGGCGAGATCTGTCTGGACTTGCTCAAGAGCGCCTGGACCCCTACATACGGCATCGTCAGCACGTTGGAGGCGATCCACCAGCTTTTGAACGCGGGCGCCGAGCCTGATAGCCCGCTCAACATCGATCTGGCGAAGCTCTTGAGAGATGGAGATATCGTTGGTGCTGAGGGCTTGGTGAGGTTCTATACTTGGGCCTTGGCCACTCCCAAGTGATACGAGACGAGTGATATTATGAATGCATGACATGGAATCTGGCATCTGGCAGATTGGAGATGACTGATTGGATTGACATATTGATACCCTTAATTCCAAGTTCAGTTATGGAGATCTATCATCAGCGACCCATACTTCAAAGATATCCCACCCGTTTGCGGTCTACGATGAGTCCATACGGCAACGACTTTTTGTGGTCCTTCATCCATAAGCTCACATACCGCTATGTCTCATTGTTCTGAGCGCTCAGTAGATTGCGCGATTGGATAAATAAATACTTCTAGTGGGCCGTTGTAGCACCAGAGCCATTCATGCATCACATGTCTACCGCATTACCTCGGTCAACAATCCTCAGAGTTTACTCTTTACCCACAAACCCAGCTTTTCCAAGCTCCCTGCGCCACCATCGTAAATATCCCGTTCTACTACTCTTGAATTCACAAGGCGAGGATTTAACTGTTCAACCCTTTCCACACCAAGCAGCCTCATGGTAGTTTCTACTTCAGCCTTCAATATCTCGAAGACGCGTTCCACGCCAGCAGTTCCGCCAGCGCCAAGGCCAAAAAGTGGCGCTCTGCCAATTCCAACACCTTTTGCGCCGAGACAAAGCGCCTTGACAATATCTGTGCCGCGCTTGATACCGCCATCAACCCAGACCTCGATCGTTGATAGTACCTCGGGGCAGTATTTCCGGATCTCCAGTAGAGTATGGATGGCTGGTGGTGCAGTGTCGAGCGCTCTTCCGCCGTGATTGGAGAGGATGATACCCTGGACCTGTGGTGTGTGAAGGCTGGCAAGGTAGGCGTCTTCATGTGTCTGTAGGCCCTTCAATATAATGGGTAGATCGGTGTGCTTCTTCAACCAGGCGAGCGTCGTTTTCCATGTCAGATCAGGAGCGGTTCCTGCGAACAATCCCTTCCCAACGCCGCCACCTCCCCCGACGCTCTCCCCCTGCGAACCCGGAGATCTTTTGAATAACTCTTCCTGGAAAGCATCCCTTGTAGGCGAACTCGGGCCCGTATCCTTTGTCCGCTCATCAGCCTCTCGCTTGCCGGGTACCGGCGCATCGAGGGTGAGACAGATGAACTTGATCTGGGGCAACTTGTTTATCCTTGCGAGTATAACCTCGCTCTTTTTCCGGTCAACGTTCACGTACAGCTGCCATCCGAAGCTCTGCTCAGGGCCAGCATCGGCTACAATCTGCTCTGGGGTCTGTGAGGCATTTGACGAAATGAGCTGCATTGCGCCAAACTTAGCACAGGCCTGCGCAATACCATGCTCACCGTCTGGGTGCCCCAATCTTGCCATTGCAGCCGGTGAGACATAGAAAGGCACATTGACTTTGTTTCCCAGGAGGGTTGTGGAAGCGTCGCAGTTGGTGCAGTCGACGAAAACGCGCGGTCGTAGGAGGATCGATTGGTAGACTCTGTTGTTGAAGTGCTTCGAGAACAGATCATCAGAAGCCGAGTAATAGTAACCCCAGGCCTTCTTACTGATGTTTTGTGTCGCCAGCGCCTCAATGTCGTCCAGGTTCAGGCAGTCTTCTAACGATTGTGGTATCTCCACCTGGGTCTGCTGGCTCGGCTGTGGAACGGACAGTTTTGGTTCTTCATTCTGGGGTGGGAGTTCTTGCTTCGGCAATGTGCTCGCATCAATCGTGCCCAACTTTGCCTCTGGAGCCAATCCCTCTTCTAGGGTGCCTGGAGGATGAATTGGATCGTACTCTTCTGTTGCATCCGTCCCAGCCAATTGTAGGAGAATCTTGACACCTCCAGGATGTGATGGGAGGAAGGAAGTTACATCGTAGACATTACCGTAGAGAATGACCCAGCAGCTCTCTGCCGAGCGATGCTTTTGCACCTCGTCATATGTGATAACTCTAGACATGTTTACAACGACAATTCGTTATATCTGTAAGGGCAAATTCGCGCGAAAGGAACGTGCGAGCCAACGAGCAGACAGGATAAATGATTTAAAGAATATTTATCGGACAGACTACACCCGAGGTACCATCGACGCTCGGGAAGTCTTGCTGCCAGAGTAAAGTTGACAAGCGGAACGTCTACCGTCGGCGGGATACAGTCGCCCTCATGCCTATTTGCTCTCAGTATGAAACCATTCCATTTGCCGAAGGCGGATGCTTCCGATAAGATAAGATAGCGTCCGGTGAATAAGCTCGTTATCATTCGCCGACGGCATACCTTATCGTGGTTTTCACTTTAGTTGTCGCTTATACGGAGGTAAGGAAAGTTACCCGAGTTTTTGTAGACAACCTTACTAAATAGCTAAGTAGGTATCCTTTTAATAGTACTCGCGTAGTTATATCGCTCTATATTAATCTATATCGCTAGAATAAGGTGTTTTAGTTAATTCTACATCCTCCTTAGAAGTTGTCGTTCTAGAAGGTAGTTTTAGTATAGATTCTAAGGTATTATTGCTCTAGAAGGTAGTTTTAGAGCTAGATTCTAAGGTAGTAGTAGTTCTAAGGCTATAGAAGGAGCTACTATATACGCTTCTAGTCGTATTAGGAAGCCTTTACTAAAGGTTTCTAATTCTAATAAGATATTAGAGCTAATAACTAGTTAGAAGAAGGCTTAGAAACTATCTTATAAGTAGAGGTTAGCTTATAACCGTTAGCGAGTAAAGGAATATAACTAACGCGCTAGTAATAATGTTTCTAAAGGCGCTCCTTAGAAGGTACTAAGTATAGTTACCTTTACTAACAATTTATAAGGCTCTATAGTTAGTAGTTCTATAGTTAATACTAGTTCTATAGTTAATACTAGTTCTACAGTTAGTAGTTCTATAGTTAATACTAGTTCTAGCTCTAATAGTAGCTCTAGTTCTATAATTGAAGTTAATAGTAAGACTCTATTCTATTAAGTTATAGCGATTTTATCGAGTCTACCTACCTCTTAGTTAGCTAGTTATTTATAGTTGTTACTAATTGCTCTAGAGTGCTTACTACTATTATTAATTATTAAGATATAGATATAGTCTTCTAGCCTATTCCTATTACTAGAAGATACGTAAGATAATCTACTATCTCTTAAATATATTATTTAGCGGTAAGTAATCGAGAAGAAGGAAATCCGAGCTTAAGATTAAATAACTATCTTATTAACTAATCTTCGGAATAAGCCCTTACTTAATTATATAGAGGTTTCTAATATAACGCGATAGTATAAGTTATAGCTAGCGAAAGGATATCTTTAATACCTTAAGGTTTAAAGGAAGGTGTTAACTACTTAGTATAAGGGGTTACGCTCTTTAGAGTAGTTCTACGTTAATATTAAGTTAGAATATAGTATAGAAGAATTTAATAAGGCGCTTACCTTCGTAAGGAAGTAGTAGTTAGATAGTAAGACACCTATCTTTATATTAGTTACGTTCTATATCGCTTATAAGGTTATAATACTACTACTACCTATATTAATACTAGTTCTACTAGTTACCCTAGCCTCTAACTTATAAGGTTCTTAACCGCGTAGAACTATTAGAGCTTTAGTAACTACCTTATAGTTAGAAGAGCTTCTAGAATTAATTACTTATTTAGAAAGAGAAGGAGATCTTAGTATTCCCCTTTAATAGAAGTAGTACTATAAGTTATTAAGTTATAATAACTTTAATCGGAACTATTAGTAGAGTAGAACTAGCTAGCGCCCTTAAGAATATCTTAAGATAACCTCTAAGGCTCTTATCTAATAGATAAGGGAAATTTAAGATAGAACTACCTTATTAGAAGATCCTTTAATAAGGGTTATCTTAAAGATATATAAGGTAGTTAACTATATTTAAAAGAAGGCGAATCTATCTAGTAAAGGTTAATCGATTCTAGTAGTTACTATAGGCGGTTCTAATACGCTATTCTAAGTAGTCTTTAATAGTTATCTACTACCTTATCTACTACCTTACTAAGTATTACTAACGCCTCTAAGTCTAATCGAACTCGAGAGTTTATAGATTAATATAAAGTTATTATAAGCTTCTTTAATTAATATTTATAGAAAAAGAGCTAGAATAGATATTCTAAAGAGCTCCTTTAGATAAAGGAGCTCTTTATTATATAAGACTTTAATATTAATACTATTAAGAGTCTTATACTTAATTAATAGCGAACGCTTAGATTAAAAGATAGCTATTACTACTAAATCTTAAGGATTATTCCTTAATTCTAATAATATAAAAGGATAAATAGATAATAGTTAAGGTTAAAAGATAGTAATAGATAAGGTAGTAGTTATTAATTAGTTTACTAAACTAGATTCGTAAATTTGTAGATACTTCTAAGGTTAACTTCTACTTAGTTATAACTACTTATACCCTATATTCTTAAAGTATCTAACTACTTCTAATTAACTAATCTTATTAACTACGTATCTAAGAAATGCTCTAAAGTCTTCGAATAATAAGCGTTCTTTATAATAGCGCTTAATCTATACCTTTAGATATACGAAGGATTCCTTAATTAGATTTAAATCTAGTAAATATAGTAGTAAGAACTTAAGGAATACCCCTACTTCTTTATATATAGTTACTATCCTTCTATCTTTATAAACTAATATATTATCTATTACTAGAATCTATTTAGGCTTATAGTAAGGAAGAACTATATTCTAAATCTACTAGATAAATATATTAGTAGTTATAGAGCCTTAAATAACTAGGATAGTATCTATAAGGTAGCTATTAACTATTAACGCTAGTAAGATTAACTATCTTTTAGAATAATATAGTGAACCTTAAAGGCGCGCCTTAGTATTAACTAGTAACTATATAAACTTCCGATAACTAGTTCGCTCGTTTATAGCGCTCTTATTAATAAAGATAAGTCTAGAATAACTCTATCTTAAAGAAGTTACTAACTAGATAACTCGTAGTTCTTAACTTCGCTAGTAAGCGACGCGTTAAGTAATCTTCCTTAACTAGTAAGTACGGTAAAGAATATACTATATAGTAGCTCTTAATACTTCTACCTTAAGTTTATAGAATAGAATCTACCTTACTTTATTAAGATATAGATCTAGCTTATTACTTATTATATCTAATAAGAACTACTCCTTAGAATAAGTAAGGATATAAGGGCTACGCCGTAGTAATATTAGTAGATAAGGTTAATTAAAGAGGTTAAAGTTTAATTAAATACGCTCTACTATCTATTAAGAGACTCCGAGGGAAGCGCTAATCTTACGCGGTAATAGATCTATCTTATTTAGTAGAATCCTTATCCTTCTAGTAATAGAAGGAGGTAATCTTATAGGTATAGCTAATTAATAAGACACCTTCTAGGGATAACACCTTAGAATCTAGCTCTAAAACTACCTTCTAGAGCGATAACATCTTAGAATCTAGCTCCGAGGATACCTTCTAGCGATAATACCTTAGAATCTACGCTAAGACTATCTTCTAGAGTAATAACACCTTAGAATCTACGCTAAGACTATCTTCTAGAACGATAACTTCTAAGGAGGACGTAGAATTAACTAAAACACCTTATTCCGGTAATATAGAGCGATATAGAACGTAATAGGACACCTACCCGGCTATTTAGTAAGGTTGTCTACAAAAACTCGGGCAACTTTCCTTACCTCCGCATAAGCGACAACTAAAGTGAAAACCACGGTACCTTCTTATACGACTCAGTCTAGTACGAAATCAAGTAAAAGGTTGATTCTTCTGGCTACGAGCTACCTTCGAAAGTCAAACTTGTAATACATGGTAGCTTACTGAGGATCTTGTCAAAGAAGTTCCCTCTTCCCGTAACACAATCTTTACCTCGATGACCAATTCTTTCAATTCAAGTTTCCAGTCGGTATATCACAAGTCGGGACATGGCCTATTACAGACCGTCAACGTGCTAAGAATGCTCGAAAGCACCGCACAGTGGTATATGTTTATGGTAGGTTCCCATTGCCCCTTGTATTCCCTACTAAAAGTACATTGATGAGATGCAAATTGATTATCTTCGTGTTTTACCCTGTGTTCTCGTGCACTCCTGGCCCAACTTCATCCTTCACAGTCCAAGTCTGCGTGATTACCCTTCAGTACGCTAGACTTCCTCAGGCTTGATGAGGATATGCTGCCCCCAAAGGCCTTCCAAAGCTTGAAGGATGTTCTTAAGCTCGACGTCCAGGAAACCTAGCTCTTCTTGTATCCGTAGCTTTTCGGATGGCTTAAGCGCGCATTCCTTCAGCATGATGGCAAAGGAATTCAATAGCGTCTGGTGAACTGTGGCGATCTCCTTTGCTAGTCTGTGGTTGACGTTGGAAGCCTCACAGTCTTTGAGATGCATGTAGATTGACTCTTTCATTTGGACAAAAGGTGAGACAGAACCGTGGGGTTTGAAATGTTCTGTGAGCTTATCCATGGAGCGATTGGTGACGCCATCGCCTGTGCTCGTTAATTTCAGCATTCCATCATGATTGCAATGTAAGTCCACTTACCCGAGTCATTTCGACATTCAGCATAAACATTCTTCATGCTGTTGGTGAACATGTTCGTCTCGCTGTCCACTGAGATATTCATGAGGAAATTTCTTCGACCGTTAGTACCAGTTCGGAGATTTTGTTCTTGCAACAAACATACCTCAATTGCTTTTTCATAATCTCCGCATTTTCGGCCCAGATGGTTCCTAAGTGTTGACTCTCTCTCTGTAGTACTTTCTGAAACCGATCAATTGGATAGCTTTTAACCTGGTCAGGATTGAGACGTCCTATCACACCGTTAAGATCATCACGAAGTGCCTTTAAATGCTTATTCGCTATCGCTTGCCACTCTTTTTCAAGGAGTGGCCATTTCGCCTTTACTGTATCCACAAAAAGCCTTGACATCTGCTCATTCCAGGATTCTTTCTGGCAGACTTGTGTGCCCCAATTACCATCGTGTCTAAGGAAAGCCCGGATTGTACCCGGGTGCCTGGCGGTTCTTTTGTTGCTGACGATCTTAAGAGCATGCTCATGAAACTCCGAGAGCTTTTCTTGTAACGGTTTGGATATAATAGAATCAAGGATTGAAACAAATTCTTCCAGGCGGTTAACGGCATATATTTGGCACCGGTTTTGTAACTCCTTGACGTTCTGCTGCAGATCATCCTGAAATGGCACCAGTGGCTTTTCGAGCCATAAACCCAGATTCTGAAGCATTTGACCCAGTTTTTGACGTGCTACTGAATCAAGGGAAAGATAAAGGCCGGGCGCCGGAAGACCAAGAAGGTGCCCTCGTAGCCCAGGGATTCCAGTTGCTTCCGCCGGAAGTTGGTGTAGACTAGGAGACCTCTGCACCTTGAGGCTCTCGTAATGCGAATTGGAAACGCAAAACACTGGCAACTTCTTGCCTTCAGGCATATGTTCCCGAAACGTCTCGAGAAGGCCCGCAGTCACCAAGTCAGTGCGTACTTTCGTTAAACACTCAAAACTCTGAGCGCTGATATCCGCAACTTCTTTCTCGGCTTGAGGTAGCATCACATTGACAAGTTGATAAAGTTCTTCCTTCATGTCTGGTTGATCTGTATACTTGCTTGTTAACGCTTTTTCCCTTTTTTTCTTTTCTTTCTTGAGCTTTGCAAGAAACTTCTGCTTGCTTTTGAGCTGTAACTCTAGGTTGCAGTAGTATTTTAGATCGATACCGTCATTCTGAAATGATGTTGCTAGCTTTTGATTGATTCCGTCATCGGAACAAGTTGCGATTACGGCGACTTTTCCTTTGAAGATTTTACCGTACTTGGAGATCATGTGAAATATGCTGCTGTCGTCTACGACCCTTGCGATAGTCGAGACTGCCCAAATTTCATCGCATGTCTGTATGTATTCAGTACAGTTTCTTGCTCTAATCTGGTTTGTATCCGAGATACCGGGGAGGTCTATAAGAGCGCAAGATTCGAGGACTCTAGGTCCTTTGACACCTATTCTTACTTGTCTGACCAACGGCCAAAGGGCAACCACGTTGCTCCTGGAGGTTGACGTGGTGAGTGGATCAAGGGAGTGACGGAGTCTTGCGACCGTTCCCGCTTCAATCGTCTGTAGACGAGTGCCATCTCCAGGAACTCTTCTACTTTTGAGTAGCGAAATGCAGTGAGCAAGCATTCGCTCTTCTACTGCATCGATATTTCCTGGATATGCGTAATGGAGATGTTTCTTCACAGCATCTTTCGAGTCACCAAGTATGTCGCCGTGGAAGAGGGTATATATCATTTCGAAAGCATTGTGGGCTCGCTTCTGGTAAAGTTCCCTCTCTCCTGTACTCCAGTCTCGATTAGATTCAAAATTGAACCAACAATAATCATGAACGATTTCATGTAGGCTTGCCTTGATCTGCGAATCCGCATAGAAGATAATTTGAGCGGCGAATTTTCCAGTCTGTCCTTTGAAAGGACCCTGGTATTCAGTAGGGACACACGTACAGGATGCGCCGCCACTCAAAGATCTTGCCAGATCATCGATATCAGTCAACGAGTTGATGAGGGAGCTTTTGCCTTTCCCAGCATCTCCAAGTATTGCGATTCTCACTCTTTTAGGATCGGGTCTGATTTGACACTCTTCAGCATAGCGACGCTGCTGCTTCAGTGCGCATCTACTGTTCTCGTCCAGACCATCAATTAAATCAATAACCCGTTTGGGGACATCAAAGATACGTTCCGTAAGAGCTGGCATGCTCTGATGGTAAATCGGGAAGGGTGGCCACGGTTCCTGGCTTTCGCTGTACAGACCAGTGACAGGGCGGCTGTGCTTGCTTTTGTCGTCCTCATTCTCGCTCTCATCGCTGCTTGTACTGATATCCGAGTCAAATTCATCATGGCTTGCATGATCCGAGGCAGCTTCAATGCCATCATCTCGCTGAATTAAGATATCGTTTTGGTAATGGTGATAGTCCAAATTGTTAAGATCCATGCCGTTGAGTACTGGGCAAGCAATGTCATCACCAGTACTCTGTTCTGTTTTGATGCATGGGTCATTGAGCTGTCTTGCTTCACTGCTCGTTTGTCCTACAACTGAGGTGCAACGGCGTTGGTTTTGTACCTGGTCTTGATCTTCTTCCATTTCAGTTTGTTCAACCTTTCGTTTAGATGTTGGAGTCTTTGGATTTTCTCCTTCCTTCTTGATACTGACCTGACAGGACGACATTTTGAGAGGTAGGTGTCAGATGATGGTGCTAGTCTCACACCTTCTTCGAGGTTACTAGCTTGAGGGTGCAAGAAATTTCCTCTACAACAACCCTATAGCAGAGGTCCTGGATGCGAGAGTGGAGAGGTAGTAGTGTGACAACGAGTGGTCGGAGATTGGTGGTTGGACAGAGAGTGATTTGATTTTGGATATTTGAATGCTGTATCGTGTGGTGAGAGTTTTGGTGAGAGTTTTGAATATGGGAAGCTGGAAGTGGAAAAGTAGATGGGAAAAAGAAGAGGAGGAGGAAGTGAGATGAAGCAGGGACTCAAACTTGATACAATAGCACCCACCAGCTGTCAGTTGGCTTCTGTAGTCACTTGCTTCCAAGTAATCGAAACATTCATATGACCCGTGCTATTATCAGGCTCTCAGACCTAGCTCATGATAATCATCTTTCAAGACCGCGGCCGGGACGTCAGATGAAGCCAGACTTCGTCAATGCCGTCTTCTAATGCTTTCTAGCAAGCATGTGATACCATAACGCTTTTCACAATTTCCACACGTTGCTTCTCCGAAAAGGCAACCATACATCTTCGATATCCACCAGGAAGCCAATGTAGCTGGACACTGATATTTCAGACGTTGATCATAACATTTTGAACACTTACCACGTGCCACACCGAAACGAATATCATGTTAGATCACATCCATCGTCACTCATTGGGAGAGCGAACTTGCGAAATCAGCCATGTCGGCGATATGACTGAAGTTGGTAATGAAGGCTGGAGGTCGAGGATTGACTGAAGTCTTGGCATCTCTCGACGCTTCATCGCTAATGGTCGATCTTACGCCTCAACCGACCATCGGCTTACATGAGGACGCTATAAAGTGCAACATCACCGCGCTTGATCCTCCAATACATCGTCTTTCGGTCGTAGCCCTAATGTGTGGATGTTGCATGCTTTGCCTGACACTGATAGATCATAACTGGGCCCTTTCCATAAACACAATCTCATATATATGCACTGACTGTCTCTTGACTACGCAACAGGCTATGGCAACAATGAGTTCTGCGGCGGTGGTCTTTGCTATTCCAGAACTGCTGGAGCAAATATTGTTATCGCTTCCTATGGACAAGTTTTATGAGGAGATCGACAGCATGCGATTTATCTTGTTCAACCAAACGGTCTGTCGTACATGGCGAAGCCTAACACTCCACTCCACACCATTGAGACAAGTCCTGTACCTGCCAACGCCGTGTGACGTCGAAGACTCAAAAGATTGGTTGCAGGCGAGCACGATCCCACCCGCTCGTCCAAATCCTTGGATACCGCATCTGCTATTGAACAAGCGAAGCTGGGGCACCTCCTACCCATTCGACAATACGTACTCCGTTCATAATCTCTACCCCAGCCGACCGAAGCTTTGGACATTTGCTCTCGAGATCAGCCGAGTAGATTGTGAGCGTTTCCCACAGGATTACGGTGAGAGCTGGCGGTCAATGATGATTTCCAGTTCGCCCTTCACATGCATGTGGTATACACGGGCCTTCTATGAACTCGGCTCTGGGCGAGCACCGTTTGTAACGTACCTCGACTACAAACCTGGTGTTTCGAAGAGCCAACAAAAGTTAGTCAAGAAGCGTGAGGAGGGCATCACCCTTGGCGATCTTGTCGAAGCCGTAAGTGAAGCCTTCTCGATCGATAACGCTACCAAGTGGGTGCGTATAGAGAGCGTTCGAGTCGACACTGGATCTGAGCAAATCGAAGACCCGACACTAAATACCCCAGCAACTAGAGATATCTTACCCGTTGCAAGTGCTATGCTTTGGACGGAACACTATGAATCATGAGCTGCAAGAGCATTGCATCGCTCGTTGGTACCTGGGAACGTCTCCACAGAACCTTTCTTCCTCCTCGCGATTCCAATCCCACTCTTCATTGAATGGAGACAGCGTCATCTTCATGATGTGACCGAGAATCTCCCTCTCTCCTTTTTTCTCCACGCGATCAATAAGTTCGTCCAGGATCCAGGATCGTGGGATGAATTTGGGGTTTACTTTTTTCATTGCGGCCAATCGTTCGTCGTCAGCTTCTTGTGAATCGCCCCAATCTTCAATAACCCGATCACGGTATCTGTCAAGCCATGCTGCTACGCGCTCTCTGGCTTCGGTCTCTGAAGACACCAATCTTGTGAGACCTTCATGGTGAAAGAATCGTCCGGCAATTTCTATACGTTTTTCCTTGGAGTCGATATCGGTAAGCCTGATCGAAGACAGCTTACGGAATGTGTGATTGAAGTCCAACTCAAGCGCCTCCAGAGTGTCGAGAAGCTCGGAATACAAGAATTCAAAATCACCGTCTTTCTTGCCTTCCGTATTAGGTTTGAAGTTTCGAAGTCCCAGTCGTGAAGTCATCAAGCGCCGATACTCAGCCATGAAGACAGCCTTATACTCCTCCCCAGTATTCTCGATGGCTGTCTCGGCTCGCTTGATAAGTTTGTCCATCCATTCCTCCGGAATACCCTTTTGTACGAAGATTTCCTCGTCGACTCTGCCACCAGCTCCTAAGAGTTCACCAAAGGCTTCACCGAGTCGCACCAGGTTCCACCAGATGATAGTTGGCTGGTTTTTGTAACTGTAACGCAGCATGTGATCGTCGTGGTTGGGTGTGTAATTCGGATCGAAGTTGTCCAGGAAAGCGAAAGGCCCAAAGTCAACACTCAAACCCAACACAGAAGTGTTGTCGGTGTTCAAAACCCCATTCGTGAATGCATATGCCTGCCAGGCGGCGACTGTCTTTGCATTGCGTCGAGCTATCTCTCGGTACAAACGAGTGTAGCGATTCGACTCTTCTTGCAATTCTCCCTCAATCATGTCTCTCGCCACACCACGACCTGGTTCAACAGTGTTCTCCGAACCCGCCGCTGGCGATCCATCCAAACTCTTAGGGAGATTCTCCCAGCCTCCAAACACTTCTTCCGCGGTATAGTCTGCCAGTTTGCGGATCATGTCGCGATCTCCCCGTGAGCGGTGCAGATCAAAGGTACCAAAGCGTAACCACGTCTGTGCAAATCGAGCAACTATAGCACCAGGCTCGGATCTCTCTCTGATGACCTTGGAATCTGGTGCCAGGACGAGACTCAAGGCTCGCGTTGATGGGATGCCAAGAGCGTTGAGAGCCTCTGAGACTACGAACTCCCTAATGCTAGAACGAAGCACTGCTCTGCCATCTGCAAAGCGAGAATAAGGTGTCCGGCCTGCACCCTTCAACTGTAACTCATACCTCACACCAGAATTTGGGTTTGTCGTCTCGAAAAGCGATATCGCACGGCCGTCACCTAATTGTCCTGCCCACGATCCAAATTGATAACCCCCGTAACATTGGGCCCACGGGTAGATGGCCTTATCATCTGGTGTCTCTGAATCTAAAGTGATGATCTTGGTGCCGGATACGGTGTCCAAGAAGTCTTGACTTTGGGTACTCGCAGGGTCGATTGCGAGATCCTTCAATGCCGCCTCAGAGACACCCAGCAACTCACTCTTTTCAAAGGGATCGGGCCTAACGTAAGTATATGCCGCATTCCTCACCAGCCTTGGGCCGAGTCTCGGTCGTTCGATCGCATGTGACGCTTGTGGAGTGGGATAGATAGAGTCGGCTGGTAATTTCGTGGTGAAGACGTTTGATTTCGGCAAGTCGCGGATAGCAAAGGACTGTGGGGGTTTGCTGCCATTAGTGGTATGGAGCGACATCTTTGCTGAATGTTTGTGCAGGCGTGTTGGTATTGAAACCCGGCGCCCCGTTCTCAAAAACATAAATGTGTCAAAACCTGTATCGAAGGGAGGATTGATAGTAGCAGCGCACGTGTAAGGCGCAGGCGAAAAAGCGATTGCTGTTGGTAGCAATTATATCTCAAAATACAGGTGAGGCTCAAGGTACAAAAAGCCCCAAGTAGTCGATGTGATTGAAATAGGATGATGAGTGAGATCGCCACCGTCTTCTGCGTGGACCCGAGGTTCAATTGCAGCAGAGTGACGGGCGCTTTACGAAAACTCTTGGTTGCGTCATAGCCGCTCTCCACGGCGCAAACTTCCTAATTAGGCATCATCAAAACATCGAGCATATGGAGGTACCGACAATATTAATATGTTTAGCCTTCGACGCTCTTGACAACGAGTTCAGGACCGTTGATTTATGGCTTAGTCTTCGTCTGACAAAATTTACCGCTTTCCCGTCTACAATTACAGCAGAACCAACCTTTGGGTACTGAAATTGATGTCGCAGTAAGCGATCTTTACCCAGCTGCCCTGATCGGATGAAAAAAAACGTCGTTTTGAGTAGCCAAAGATCCATGAATAGCATATTTGCAGTGCTCTGAGAACTAAATCAATAGTCCAGCGCACTGCTTGATCTCCGTTGTAATTCACTGGACTCTATTAGATAGTATTGGATATGTCTAAATCGGCGTTTGCGAGAGATGCATTCTACAAGCACGTTAGCCATTCATCTCGACTTGAATATAGCTAACCGTAGCTGGGAGACTTCATATCTCCTCTCATATATCTGTTTGAGTAGAAGCAATTTTGTAGGTGCCCACCTGGGCAGTAGGTCGGTGTAAATGCCCGGGTGAGGTGCAGATGAAGGTAGGTGCAGGTGTCCACGGTGCTCCAAAGTGGCATCTTAAGTCCGCCGTGCTAATTATCTCCGAAGGCGGGTCACCTCCCGAGGTCAGGTCTAAAGTTTGGAAGGCACGATCTCTGAATGACGCAAGTGAGGTAGCTGAGGTACCTTACCTCTTTAGGTACCTACGTAGGTAATGGTTCTTAGGTGAGTAGGCGTCAGGTTGTCCATCGTGTCCTTCTGTTCTCTGCCTACCGAGGTCCTTTCAATTCATTCAGCACTGGCATTGGCATAGGCATAGGCGTTGGCATTGGGATTGCTACGGCCGTACATAAAGAATACGCAATGACGACTCCACTTGGCAGTATCCAGGTCCTCCATATCGCCCAAGTCGGCCTCGCTGGGTACGGGTTATACCATTCCTACATCGCAGTTACCAACCTCCGCCAATATGAGCAAACCTCTGAGAAGCTAGCAGAATGGTCGGACGAGGCAGCCCATCAACTGCACAAAACTCGCACAACCCAAGCGTCAGGCGCACTCGCCGTCCTCGCGTCCTTCGTGACCGCCGCTACCCTCTCCCTCAGCAGCGACGGCATACCTCCGTGGATCAAGCTGCTCGCCAATCCCGCTCTGGTGATAGCCGTGGCGGGTGCTCGGCTCCACGTCAGGTCTTACTGGGCACCAAGTGACGGTAAGACGGTGGGTTTCAAGGTACCGATGCCTGGAATGGCACAATACAATGAAGCACAGAAGAAGACTGAAAACGTACTGCAAGTGTTGCAGTGGCTGGAATATTCCTGGGTCTTGACTAGTCTCGCTGCGGCTCTAGTCGGGTATCCTTGAGACGATTCCTATGGCACACCAAGCGTATTATGGACTGTCAGTCTGCGAGGTGTACTGTCCTAGAAGGGTTCATTGGCAAAGGACTGTCCTGGGGTCGCCAATTTGACAATTCAGGACGTCAGGTCTATCATCACAACACTTCCTTCTCAACCCTAGGACATGAGCGCCATCTGTTCTCAGCAAGGAATTGTAGTAATGAAGAAATATTTCATACGGGATCTCCATAGAATTTGCATGACCACTAGTAAACCATGGGAACGGTGCTCGCCTGCTGCACTTCCGGTGATGGGTTGAAGGAGGGAGAACATCTCAATGGCACTGGAAACAAGATGAAGACGATCCTAGAGGGCCATAGGCCAATGACGCCTAGATAGCGTTAGATGACAACGCAGATTCTATATCTGACTTCATACTGGACCAGATCTTCTTGGCTATTATGAGTAGAGTGACCTTCACTGTTCCAGCTTAGGTGCCACTGATAAACCTGTTGTTCACTATAGAGGCGCTTCAGAGCCTGCTTGTGCAGTACTTCTCTTCATGCTTAATCAATACTACGATTCATCCATCCTTAATTGACAGCTTCTGTTGAATATAGTTCACTATGGGTAGACTCGAATAATAGGGCAACTCTCACGAAAGGCATATACTGAAGAGATGGTCTTGGCATGTCGGGCAGGCGCGGGACTTGCGCGAACGCGACAATGGCGCGCTAGAACCTAAGTTCATATTCAAGGTTGCTACGGTTGATGAAGAGGGTGTTTATCAGAGAATATAACTGTCGCAGCAATGGCGAGGGCCGAGTCTTCCAAAGATGCTGCTAGCTTCAAAGCAACAACGACAAACGCAAACTATGATCTGCCCTGGTAGCTCTCACAGGCCCACATGAAGCCAACATCGAGACTGACAATGGAGCAGGGTAGAAAAATATCGACCAATATTCCTTGACGATATCGTGGGCAATGTCGAGACGATCGAGCGGCTGAAAATCATCGCGAAGGATGGCAATATGCCACACGTCATCATCAGCGGCACACCGGGAATCGGCAAGACCACTTCGATCCTATGTCTGGCCCGACAACTCTTGGGCGATGCCTATAAGGAGGCCGTGCTAGAGCTGAACGCCAGTGACGAGCGAGGGATTGATGTAGTGAGAAACAGAATCAAGGGGTTTGCGCAGAAGAAGGTCACGCTTCCACCTGGTAGACAAAAGCTAGTGATTTTGGACGAAGCGGACAGCATGACTTCTGGAGCCCAGCAAGCATTGAGAAGAACAATGGAGATCTACTCTGCCACCACCCGATTCGCCTTCGCTTGCAACATGAGCAACAAGATCATCGAACCACTGCAGTCGAGATGCGCCATCTTGCGCTACTCCAGGCTCACAGATGGCCAGGTTGTCAAAAGACTCAATCAAATATGTAAAGCAGAGGAGGTGGAATACACCGATGATGGACTCGCAGCGCTTGTATTCACTGCAGAGGGTGATATGAGGCAGGCCATCAACAACCTTCAAAGTACACACGCCGGTTTCGGACTGGTGAGTGGGGATAATGTCTTCAGGGTTGTAGACAGCCCTCATCCGATCAAGGTCCAAGCGATGCTCAAGAGTTGTCAAGACTGTAAGATCGACGAAGCGCTGGAAGGATTGAAGGAGCTATGGTATGTTCCACGCCCGCTGCAAAGGCTCGTCTGAATGCTAACGGTACATAGGACACTTGGGTACTCATGCCACGACATCATTAGCACGATGTTCAAAGTCACAAAAACTATGCCCTCGTTATCCGAACACACCAAGCTGGAGTTTATTCGAGAGATCGGCTTTACACACATGCGGATCTTGGAGGGTCTCCAGACATATTTGCAGCTTTCTGGGTGCTTGGCGAAGCTATGCAAGTTGAACATGAAACCTCAGCTCTTCGTCGCACCAAAAGCATGATGGCATTAGCCTGTCATCGTAGTACAAGTTCGTGTTTAGCGAGGCGTTGGAGGGGTAGGGTTGCCGTTCAGTGTGCACAATGCAGTCACGTCCAATACAAAAGCATTTCCTCGTAGCAAACATGAGCCTCTACAGCGACTGTCCTTCTCGTATTCGACATGATTAAGCAGTTGCAAGTTTTAAAGTTCACTCTGATGTAGCTACCTACTGAAGGGTCCTAGAGGCGACGCGGCAGCCCATCCGGGGCAGCGCCACGGCCAGCTGAATGGGACCCTTGAATTCCTCAGCAAAGCACTATAGGAACACAGTACGGCACAGCCCATGTGAAGTTGTCTACACGTCGCCATTGGTAGCACATGGCCCGAATGATCTAGCCGTTGACTCCACATACACAGTCTGCTTCTAAAGGAGCCGAGTTCTCCGTTTTGAGCACCTCTCGTCCTTATGATTTTCAAGGAAGCAACCGCTCAAATGCCTATCACCAGCGAAGGAAACCCTACAAGCTTCTAGGTGCAGTGCCTTTCGCACGTGATGTACCCTTACACACAATAGACATCTCACAATGATGCGCCATTTGCGCTCGTCACATTTCCGCATACGGCGGTATAGCAGGATATCGATTTCAATAATACTCCTTGTTGGACTACTCTGCTTAGTGGTCCCCAGTTATGCGGAAGAGTTGGATGAGGATGGACAGGCATCAGTACCCACAGAACCAAAGGATCACAACTGGCACCGGATAGAGAGGCCTGAACTCGAACTACAGGGTCAAACATTGGAAGATATCTGGGACAACGGAAATGCAGACGGCGAATCAGAGCAGCCGGATGCTACCAAGATCGGCCTGTCAAAACGAGAGTCTGCAACGGACGTGGAAGGCAACAATGTGCCAAATTACAAAAACATAGATGCTGGGGATACAACATACTGGACGTATCCAAAGGCTCTCCTTCAAGAGTCACTTGCAGATAGTGGGCCGGGTTTGCCGGGTACAATACCTGACAAAAGAGACCTGACCGTCGAGCTTCAGCACACCGAATTACGGAAAAGGGGATCAGTGGCAGAGGATATCGAAGAAGCCGCAGCAGAAGATGGGGAAGCGCTCGAGAAGCGGCAGTCGGGAGGAACCCAAGTCTTCATATCAATCAACACATGCACACAGCCAGACTGGACTGGCTCAGGATCGCAAACATCATCTCCTCCACAACTGACCCTTTACGTTTCGGCTACTGATGACCAACCTGGGCCGGGAAATAGCATCAACCAGACACTCGTGAACGGGTTCGCTAATATTACACTCAATGCAACCGATGCTGTGCATCTATCAGTCGCTGCGCCTATACTGCCTTCGAACTTCAAAGGCTCATGGTCGTACGAACTAGCTGTATCGCTAAATGACTATTATCACCAGGTCGGAAGCACTAGCAATTTCCTTCTCCTTATCGACACGGACACTCATGGCGCACTGCTCACGACCAACAACCTCACTGATCTCCCGCCTACTGATCCATTGAGCCAGGAATGGCTGAACTTGAGTCCACCGCCGTTTACCCTGTTTGCTGCCAAGCAGGACAACACGTCGCAATTGGGACTCGAGAACTCGTTCTGCGGCTTGAGGTCCTCAA
Organism: Scorias spongiosa; assembly: GCA_018467035.1. Lineage (NCBI taxonomy): Eukaryota > Fungi > Ascomycota > Dothideomycetes > Capnodiales > Readerielliopsidaceae > Scorias > Scorias spongiosa. The sequence continues at coordinate 381,998 of JACSZZ010000009.1, read as the reverse complement.
CCACAATTCAAGGCAATCCTCGGGCCCCCGTCAGTGATAGTAACCCTGTGCAGATGGGTATGATCACTCGAGGTTTAGCCAATCGACCAAAGCAGCAGTTCTACATGGCAGGTCTTGAGGCCAGTACCAAATATAGAGGCTGGGTGACCATGATTGGGAATGGGACGGACTCAGGGTCGGGCGTAGTTGGTGGAGGCGGGACGGTGTGGTCTATGCCAACGGAGTGGACCACCAAAACTGATGGTAACTGCCAGTTGATCTTCAACCTGACCTTCTGTGATGAGGTTGCGTATGCTGTACCGTCAAATCCTGAGGACTTCGGCCTCGCGAACATAAAGTCGCTCCGGGCTTTGTACGATGGCTATGCGGCCGAGATGTACAAAGGTTTCAACTACTCGCTGCAGCAAGTCCCATGCAACACGACAAGCGACGCACAGTACTCGCTCGTCAAGAATTGCGACGACTGCGCCGCTTCGTACAAGGAATGGCTTTGCGCCGTCACGATCCCGCGTTGTGAGGACTTCTCCCGTAACGAGACCTGGTTGCAGCCGCGGAATATGGGGCAGCCTTTCCACAACGGCACTTCGCTCCCAGACGAACTCCTCGATTCCCCTTACGTTCCCATGGACAATGCGCCAACCCTACCGGGCAGTCTCGCCTATTCGCAGACATACCGCTCCTCCAATGCGACCTTCTGGTCCCGCAACCCGGACGTCATCATTGACCAGATCAGGCCTGGCCCGTATAGAGAAGTCAAGCCGTGCGAGGATCTCTGCTACGGTCTGGTTCAATCCTGTCCTGCGTCCATGGGCTTCGGATGTCCAAAGCCAGGTCGAGGATTGGAGGTCGACTACGGCACACGCGACAATATCAACAATGGTAATATCTCTTGCTCCTTCCTCGGTGCCTACTACCAGGTAGGAGCTGCAGGACACATCGTACCCAACCTAGTTGCCTTGGGTTTGACCACCGCCTTGGCTATTTCAGGCATACTTTTATTATGATTGCAGACCGTAAGAGATTGATGGTTGTGACGGTGCAGATGCATTCCGTATGGCGTTCATGATGCAATAGCAATAATGGCATAGCGATAGAATTCGATCCAGGATCACGCTTTTTGAGAAAGGTCCGACAGTCTAGACAAGTTTACATCTTTGCAAGCGCATGTCTGCTCTCTGTCAACGTCCACAGCATTCTGTAGAAGCCGTATGAGCCGATTGGAAGCAACAAGTAGTAGACAACGGTCCACCTCAAACCCAATGGGCCACTCAATGCCTGGCCCTTCTTCAAACCCGTATCTCCACCATCGTCCCTTTTACCCTGAGCGACATCTGGTGTAGCGTCCGCCATGTCGAAATCGATATCCTGTCCCACTCTTCCACTGAGCCTCGGCACGCCCATTTTGTTGCAAAACGTGTGCGCCGCAATCGCAGCCAGAACGCTGCCGGTACGGAGGTATACGAACGCAGCAAAGAATCCGAACAGACTGGTGTAGGTGAACTGGAAGCCACTCCTCAGCAAGCCCATAACCACCGTCTTCGCCGGCGGTATGCGGCGGCCAGGCGGTGTGTAGGTCTGTAGAAACTCGGCCAGGTGGTGCAGATGCGCGAGGCCGAAAATCAGCGGCGTCTTGAGCACGATGGTGCGCACCGGCGCCGCGTGCGCCAGCAGGTACAGCGAGATGGTCAACGAACGGAACACCCACTCCTCACTCGCTGGCGCCACGACCAAGTTGCGATTCCCTCTCGCGTCGTCCCACAGCTGCCTCCGCCAGGCCTTTGCGGACAACAGCCCTCGTCGCCAGCCCTGTTCCACGACGATCTCTTCGTACAGCGGCCCGACGAAGAGGATCATGCACAGCAGCAGCGTCTTGAGGATGTCTAGGATTGAAATCGGCCATAGCCCTAGCAGCTGCACCGCTGTCGACAGCGGTAGGTGGCCGATAACCAGCAGGACATAGAGCGTTACCACAGCACATGCTGCACATGTCAGACCGACGGCGCGCACGCGTGCAGCGATCACGGCAGGCGAGTCCCGAGAGTTCAGTGGTGTGCTGCGTAGAGTCGGCGACAGGTAGAAGGGCGCGACGTAGGCGAGGGTGAAGCCTATGGCCAGCAACAATGCGGTCGTCTCGGTTATGGGTGGTGGAGGCGGCTGAGGCTCTGAAAGAGGCATTACTGTCAGCGATCGATCGTTTGCTGTGTGGACGGCTCCTCTCTACAGCACGTGCAGGGTGTAGTTTGCTCTCCAAACGCATCGAAGAGATACGGGATGTATGAGCCTACAGATCGCTTGGTTGAGAATATCGCGGAAATTACCATCCTGCATTCATATCGTTTGTTCTTCATATCGTGGCCCAAGGCCTTGCTGTACGCCACAGACAAGGATTAAAAACATACCATCGTCGCTCCAATACGTCTTCAGAGCTCCAATCCATTGTGCGCTCTTGCCTTTCCATCCCACTGGTCCTGGTGGTGGCATATCGAAGCAGCCGCCCACGTCAATCACCCAAGACGTTGGACCATCAAGATACGAGGTTTGGGGGAAAGGGAGAAGGTCTGGCCTAGTACCGTAGCATATGACACCGATATACTGTACTTCAACAGCGGCCTTTCGAGAACAACGGATTGCAGGAACTCAAACACCGCTTGGATGTAGTTTTGTTTGTGTCTCTGTAGTTTTACCCTCAAACATCCCTTACTTCGAGCACGTCTACCTTTATTTACGTATGTGTGACCTTTCTCGCAATAGCTTGCCACTCATACTGATATCAGGTCCGGATTTTGACCTAAGGGAAAACCCGCCCTTGTCGAATCTCTCATAGCGAACGGCGTCGTTGGTAGAAAGCATACGAAAGAGTCAGTCAGAGAACAAGATTATGCCGGCGTCTATCGAGGTCACTACCGGAAGACACCACAAGACGCGTAGATGGTCGTAAGGCGGAGTGAGACTTCATTATAAGCGTCTATAGCACCATCACCTTTCCTTATCGCCAGAACACAGGACACAAGGCTCAAGACAGCGGACATGCATTACCCCTGCAGTGAGAGGTGTTGAATCTATCGGCAGCGCCATGCGGTGGCCATTGGGCATCCATCGCGAAGATGGCAATGATCTGGATTCTCACAAGCCAGAGTGGAAGAATTTAGCATGTGCCTGTGCTTCATCTCCGGCGGCAGCTGCAGTCGCCCGCCAACCGCACATCTCCACTCTGTTCTCCACTTCACAACGCGACATGAACACGGCACCTGCAAAGCGTAGTCATCAAAACAACACGAACTTCCCCTGATTAACCCTTATGGTAGTAGCCCCCTGTTGTGTTGTACCCCTGCATCGTGGCTAATCCTGTTCCTCAGATAGAATCATGGTCCACTACGTTTCCCTTGTCGCCAGCCGATGATGGAACCAGGATTGAGGCCAACTGTGCTCAACACGCACGTCTATGGCTGTGGCTCGAAATGACCAGCAATGGTCTGTGATGCCATGAAGGACAGCGATGCCGCAACTTGGGATCACAGATCTAAGACAAGTTCACGCTGCACAACGACAACGTTTCCACGCCCGTTTGAACTCTGGCAAAGTCTTTCTTCACCGCAATGGTGAAAATCGACGAATTAGAAAATCCCACTATGAATTCAAATCCTCTATAGCGCCACACCCGCTATCGCCCATGCATATCCTCCTGCATACCGCATATAGTACTGTACGATACACGCTCGCTGCACGAACACTACATACAATCCCCAGTTCTGGCGACTCCTGGTGCACTTATTCTTCTGCGGTCTTGTATCAGAGACCTCTCTCCAACCTTTCGAGGCGCCTGCCGAACGTCTTTTCCTACACCTACCCAGTCATTCGTTTCTCCCTCAATTTTGTCATGATTTATTGGTTTTCGTAGACAGCCGCTCGTTTTTTGCTAGGTGCTACAGCCTTTCTTGTCGCTCACTTGACCCACGCTTGACACGTTTTACAGGATACTATTGCTTCACGATTTCTTTAATATCATTCTTTATTGCCTCGAAGATTTTACCTCATCATTCATTCATTCATTCATTCAACGGTTTCCCGACCTCGCGTGGTTGGCTCCGCTAATTTCGATCCCATTGCAGACCAGCTGAACTTCTTACTGGAAAGGAATCAAGCCATGTTCATTGACCCAGAGCCGAAGTCTCTGCGCCACACGACATCTACCGCTTCAATCGCCTCCAGCTTCAGAGGAAGTAACGCGAGCAGACCCTCCAGCAGACCGTCGAGCAAACAGATCAACAGACCCATAACCACATTGACCGAAGTACCTTCTCCAGTACGGCCCTTCCGTTTCTCGAGGTCGAGTGATCAACAGACCGCGAGGCGAAGCTCGGGCTTCTTCAGTTCTCAGACTTCTCGCGATGCGCTGAAGAACGAGCGCCAGAGGGTCAAGAAACCTTGGCATCAGCGCAATTCTTCCAAGGCTAGCTCTATCAAGGGTGGTAGGCCTAGTACTAGTGGTTCTGGTTTCAGTGAGGGTGCCGTCGTCGATGCTAGCCATGTCCGCATGTCGAGGCCCACGATCAAGGTGATTGCGCAGGATTCAGAAGTTCTTTCTGAGTTGTTCTCTCAGGAAAGGCGATCCACCAGTCGTCATTCGCGCCGCTCGAAGTTGAGCGAGTATCTGGACGAGGAGCGTATCTGGAAGGAGAAGTACCGTTTATCTGCAACTTCAGATAGATTGAGGGCATTGTCGTACGAACATGCTCATCAGGCAGATTCCAAGCCTTTCGAACAGCAAACCTCTCCCGTACAGGGGTCCACCCCGGTTAGCCGAAAAGATGTCGGGCTTCGTGTTTCAGATTTCAACGGGTCGACCAACCGAACGTCTCAAGATGAGCTTGCTAGTCATGTCGACACGCCCTCCAAAGTGCACACCACGAGCACGTCGTCTGGTGCCCTTCGTCTCGACTTTTCTCCCTCTTCGTCGCTACACCCTTCACACGCCGGTGATTCACAATTCAATGACGTTCCTCACCGTCGGGATCACTCTAATTCCACCTTCTTCTCCGATATTACTACGCTATTCGGGAATGACAGTGCTGTTCTTCTGGACTTCTCTACAGGGGATGATGTTTCGGGATTCAGATTAAGTGAGGGCACTACTTTGAGAGACACGCCAACCCCTTGGGATCTGGGTCCACCCGAAACCAACGACGAAGGTCCATTGCTTCAACTGTCTGACTCGCCGGTGCCGTCCGCTCACACTCAGGTGCCTCCAACTCAAAGACAAGACCCTGGTCAAAACACCGTGAGGCTGGTACCACCCAGCGAGAAAAGCTTGCATTCAGTACCATCAGACAGTCGACCTAACACTGGCGCCGCGACTACGTCCTCAGATATCGAGTCTCCGATAGACAGCCTGCCGCCTTGGGCCAGTGCGGCCGAATCTTCTCTTGCGCAGTCTTCCTCTGACTTTCGTACACCGGCGCCGGCCACTGCATCCGGGACAAGGCCTTCGCTCGAATTCACCTCTCCCTTACCACAGCATATTACAGTTCGCAGGGTCTCTGCTTCGCCAGCCCAACGACCGCCAACCGGCGACTCAATCGCAGCCACCTCATCCAACCTGTATTCTTCTCCAAACATCGTGACTTACAGTGCGATCGATACCGATCGTCAACGTTCAGAGAGTCAACCCCTACGTTCTGAAGCTTCTCTTGCATCATTAAACTCAATCTTGCAGTATCCTGCTGCGCGAGCTGCCAGCCAGCCGCTTCGACTGTCTTTTTCTATTGAATCAATTGACTCACAGCTTGTAGTGAGCACTAGCCGGAAAAGCTTGAACGAAAGTAGCTCGTTTGGAACGCTGCCTTCTAAAAGCTCGAGAGACACTCTTCCGTCTCTTAAAGTTTCGAAGAAGAGACTGAAGCATTCTGGAAAAGTTCGGTCACTTGATTATCGCACTTCCAATTCTCGGGATCAGAAGATGAATCTGAGCGATTACACCAGTGATCCATTTACAAGGCACCAGTTTATTAGCCACCTCAGTACCATTGCCAGCGAAAGTGAGCGTAGCGGTAGCCGCAATCTTAGCAGTCACTTCTCCCTCGGCAGTGGTGTGCTCACTCCTGACGATGCCAGTGGTGATTGGACAAGGTACCGTCGCTCCAGTGTACCGATTACGTCGCTTGCTGGACCTTCTGGCCGCATAACACCGCAAGAAAGGGGTCATGATCAGCTACATCTTGGTTCTGATACAACTGATAGCGATGACGCTGGTGATATGACTCTCGGTCTCTTCCGTGAGGTGAGCGCTATGCCGGAGCCCTTGAGACCTCATCAGAGCCTTCCCAACCCGCTCTTGCACGATAAAAGATACAATGGAGATCTGCCGCCTCTGCCCCCAATTCCAGCCGATCGAGATCTCGACGAAGGAATCGATACGGTATCAGAGTTGTCTGCACCTGGTCTACGACCAAAGAGGTCTGGCTACTCGCTGCACCGACGTAGTAACAGTACTCCTTCTCACTCCAGGCAATTAAGCCAAATCAGCTACGTTACAACCGACAGCGAAAGAAGTGGCCCCGTCTTCCCAACTTGGGCGAGAAACTTTTATTCTGGAACAGCCGATCTTCTCTCTGCCAGTAAGATCAGTCTCACGCAATCGAATTCTCTCAAACACAGACCATTGGGTCATTCGAGGTCTGCAAGTGAATGGACGGAGCAGAGTATCACAAGCCGTCTCGGTACAGGTTACAGCAACATCGAGCAAGCATCCAGCCCTTCAGGCAGTTACTTTCTGCCATCAATCTTTCGGCCTCGCAATAGACCGAGGGCTTCCACTGGGGATGCGTTGCAGTCGCCACCGCCTCAGGCTGAATCAAATACTACCTACAACTCTTCCAGTGAAGAAACTACACGACCTGATTCTTTAGCTATTACTGAGGCACCAGCCCTTGCCACTCACCACACACCTGAACCGCCACTGAAAGAGTCGAGGGAAGAAGTCCTACAGTCTGGTCATCCTCGTTGGGGTCCACTCAAAGATATATCAGCTTCTCCCAACTCAAATCGCCAATCTCGCGAAACCTTCAATTCCACACAGATTTGGGCCAACATACAATATCCCAGGCCGTCTAATGAGGATCGTCTTCACGGATATGTTCCCCCAATCCCACATCTGGTACCTGATCGCCGCAGCGGTACCTCCAACCGATTCTCTACATGGCGTGCGCCCAGCTTCGTCGAAAGCTTAGACACCTTGATTAAGAGCCGAGGCAACCGACAGATCCTATTGTTTGCTTTGGGCTTCTGTTGTCCCCTGCTATGGATGGTGGCTGCGGTGCTCCCTCTGCCGCGACGACCACTCAGAGAAAGCGGTCTGTTCGAGAAGACACCTCATCAGCTAGAAAGCGGTGAGAGCACCGTTGTTGCAGACCTGGCAATGAGCCATCTTCAGCAGGAAGCCAACAGTGCTTACGTAGACAGGAAGTGGCAAGAAGACCGTCGCTTCGCAAAGGCCATCTGGTGGCGCAACCTCAACCGCATCATGTCGGTCGTTGGCCTAGGCATTATCGCCGCCATAATTGCTCTGGCTGTCGTTGCATCTACGTGATCCAGTTTCTCGCTGACCTTCACATTCTCACACAACATCATCACAACATGAACTCACACACACGACGTTGATTTCCTTGAACGACTTCACTATTCTTACTTCACGTTTCGCAGCCTTTTTCATGCCCTTCTCCAGAAACGATACCCACGGGACGACTGTTCTATATTTCTTCCTTTCCTTGCCTCAACTTCTTCACCCACGATTTGATCACAGCGACAAGAACCTCAAGATGGAAACGCTAATGTTTGATGTATCATGTTTACAACTTTTTCTCCCCCCAGGCGAACCTCGTGTAAGAAATGTACGTAGTATACATGTATGATGAACGGTACTTTATTCAAAACATTGTCTAGATTTACAAAAGTGGTCCATGTTTCATTGTAATGTAGTCAAACGGATAGCGGTGTCTGTCATTCCGTTGTAGGGCCATTGGCTCGACGTGTATCAATTTTGACGAGCAATACTGGATGACCAAGCCCGGTAAGTTGTACCGGTTATTGATCCTTCGCCTCGATTGGGGGTGGTTTCGCTCGCGGATTTGGTCTTGACAATCAGGGTATGTTAACATCTCATAAGAGGCAGATAGTTACTTGTAGTGGGTTGCTCAAAGGTTCTCAGATGAGATACCTGCCATCTCCGGGTTTGACTCGGCGCAACGACTGGATCTTGAAACGAATCATTAACTCCACGGCTCAAACGCTCAATCTTCGACATGCCAGCTTTACGTGCGGGTTCTGACAACTGCAGCTGCGATCACTGATCATCGTTGAGGTTGCTGCCATCTCTCCTATAGAGTTTGTCAATATCGAACCACGATCAAGTGTACTCGGTGGAAGAATGGAAGTACTTACGGCACGTAGGTGACGCCGTTATTTTCCATGGTGGCGATCACGTCCTCGGGTAACTGTACTGGTCAGCATGACTCCCTACTTGTAAGGGTATCGAAAGGCAGATCGCGTTTCGATTCCCGTATATAGAGACAGCAGACTCGACAGTGCATTGATGACTGAGCCATGGGCTTGAAGAGATGTGGCTGGATCGAGCCAGGAGAAGAATCCCTGAGGAGAAAGGAAACTCACCTGTCCCTCAACCTTGACGGCATACACTCCTCTGACGTAGTTGGTCAAGCGCTGCCAGCGGGCGACCCAACTCTGCTCTGGGTTCTGCAGCGTCACCAGACCCTCGAACACACCGCTGGTGCAGTCTTGCACCTGGTCCGGGTTGCCTTTCATCTCGAGAAAGTCGTCGCAGTTTGGACATCCATTACGGCTGAACTGTGCGCTCGGCAGCACGATCGAGCAGACCATGCACGCACGCTGGTTGCGCATCGACATCTTGGCTGGTTGTGCCTTCTTTACAGCACTGTCGTAGAGGATTATTCCTATTGGAGAAGTAGCAACGGTGACGGAGTTCGGCGGCTAATTTGTAAATTCTCGTTCGTCCTTGACACGGGCGTTTGGGCAGAAAGTCGTGATGCCGTATTTAAAGCTCAGGGGTTCAAGTAATGCAGCTCAAATCTCCGGTATGATCATGATAACCTATGTTGGTGATGTTTGAGGGTTCACTACTTGTTTGCGCTCTGCCTGGCGGGCGTTCGTGTAGGCAGTTTGCAAGGTGCTGTGTACCAACGAAGGAACCCTAACCCTCGAGCAGTCTAACCCTACCTGGAGCCACCTTCCTGACCCGATCTTGGCTCGTCGTTCCTCGACGAACGCACAATTCCTTATGGGAACGTTCTCTTTTCTTACGTACCTTTTATGTCGCTGATACAGCCTAAACTCAGAATGATCTCAAGTCGGTTTTTCTGTTATGAAATGAACCGGATCCTGCTTGATGGGCTGCCGTGACCCGTTTCTCGTACGAGACCGACCCGCTTGATAGTGGGATTGAGACATTTGTCTTCCCGTGTTTCTTCCCACGAACTCCTATGGCGTTGCTGCACGCCCAATCGGTCATGAATGCTGGTTACGATTCACTCTCTTGGTATTGATACAGTCAGAGAGGTCTGGAGTGGCTTTCGTCTCGATTGGCTAACTTCTTGCCAGGCTCAACTCCATCGTCTCGTACATCTGTCCACTTGACATGCAGTAAGCCTGGCCAGTGAGAACAGAAGTATGACGACTTCATCCGAGCGCCTGGATTGGTATTCGGACACTAGAACCAAGCTACCCTCGTTGCATGCTGGATGGCGCCGCTTAGGGTGCATGAGTGCTCCTTTACCCATGTTGGCCGAGGTCGGCCCTTGATCCCGCCCCAATCAGATTAGATTACACTTGGCAAATTTTATCTGATCATCTCCCGGTCCTCGCCTGGATGCCAACAGGTGGGTCTGCGTTGTATTGGGTATGCCAGTATTGGGTATGCCAGTTCTGGGTTGTAGGTTTATATACCCCCTCCATGTCTCAATTCCCTTCAAATGTTCCGATTGTGGTACCCCTTCGTCTCTCTTCCTTCCAGACAAAATGTCGATTTTTGGGTCGAGACCTGTCTTTAAGAGATCCCAGACAGACGACATACGATCATCGATTCCACTTGACACAGTGCAAGACAGCAAGGCTGCAGAAGCGACCGATCTCCCTTCGGCAAGCAATAGCTCTCAAGATGCCGAACATAAAGCTCAACAAGATGTCCCAGACGAGGGCCTGCAACGAGGCGTGAGGGAGGTAGAGGCTGTAACGTTGAGTTGGTCAAAATGGCAACTCATTGCTGTCTTCATCAAGTATGTAATGCCATCCTCGATCGTCAACCACTCACTGGGCGTTGAAGTTAACATTTTCACTACTTACAGTATTTGGTTGCTATACTTCGTCAATGCCATGCAATCAGGCGTTTTCAGCAGCTTGCAGCCATTCGTCACCAGCGACTTCGCGTCTCATTCACTGTTGAACGTTATCGATGTCGTCGCGAACGCCATGTCAGCCGCAGTTTACATTCCTCTTTCGAAAATCCTAGACACCTGGGGCCGAGCTGAAGGCTTCGGGATCATGGCGCTGTTCGCTACGCTCGGCTTAATCATGATGGCAGTGAGCCACAACCTGTCGACATATTGCGCAGCAGATGTACGTCAGCTCCATAAAGCATTGAAAGCACGAAGAACCATTGTGGAGGTTAACTGATCTATAGGTGTTTTATTCCATCGGTTTTGGTGGCATGACTTACTGCGTCGATGTCATTACAGCTGACTCCTCCACTTTGAGAAATCGTGGCCTCGCTTACGCGTTCACTTCATCTCCATATATTATATCAGCATTTGCAGGTCCCAAGATTGCAGACGAAGCTTACTATGATCTTTCCTGGCGTTGGGGCTTCGGCTGCTTTGCAATCATTTTTCCCATTGTTGCCGCACCTCTCTTCTTCGTGCTGAAGTCGGGGCTCAACAAGGCTAAGAGAAATGGCCTTATACAACATGAAAGCAGTGGCCGATCATTCCTCCAGAACTGTTGGTACTGGACTATTCAATTTGATCGTAGGTTCCCTGACTTTTCTGAATTGAGTTCCGATCCGCGCTGACATCGCGATAGTTGTTGGGGTTGTCCTTTTTTCGGTTGGACTTACTGTCTTTTTACTTCCATTCTCGCTCGGTAACAATGCACCAGAGGGATGGGGTTCTGACTACATCATTATCATGCTCGTGATTGGATTTGTCACATTGCTCGGCTTCGCATTCTACGAGTGGCTTGTGGCTCCTGTCCCAATGCTGAATATCAGCTTCCTCACAGACCGGACAGTCATTGGGGCTTGTGCTCTGGACTTGACCTATCAGGTTTCCTATTACTGCTGGTTCAACTACTTTACGTCATTTTTGGTGGTGGTCAATAATCTGACCCTCGCAGAATCTGGATACGTTAGCCAGACGTTTGATATTGTCTCCGGTGTGTTGCTGATCATCGTTGGCTTTGCAATCCGCAAGACTGGCCGGTTCAAGTGGTTGCTGTACATCTCGGTCCCTCTCTACATCTTTGCACAGGGTCTGATGATTTACTTCCGCCGTCCCAATCAGTCTGTTGGATACCTCGTCATGTGTCAGGTCTTTATCTCCATCGGAGGAAGCATCTTTATCATCATCGAACAGCTAGCTATCCTTGCTGCTGTTGACCATCAACATGTCGCCGCGGCGCTCGCCCTTCTGAATGTCGTGGGTACCGTTGGTGATGCCATTGGATCAACAGTCTCAGGCGCAATCTGGACCGGCACTTTCTTGAAAGCGCTCTACAAGTATCTTCCCGCAGATGCTTTGTCCAACATTGACAATATCTATGAAAACATCACAGTTCAAACGGATTACCCGATTAACAGCCCTGAGCGCCTGGCCATCCAGGAATCCTATGGCTACGCACAGACCAGGATGCTGGCTGCCGGGACCGGTATCATCGGCTTGGCTATTTTCTGGACTCTGATGATCAGGAACATCGACGTTGGCAAGTTTGCCCAGGTCAAGGGTATGGTGTTCTAGATCTCAATCTTCAGACAGAACTAGAATGTTGCAGTCTTTATTCGATAGACAATCTTAGATCTCAGGACTTGTCGCAGGATTTGAGATATTAATTAAGCCGTACAGGCATCCGACAGTCAAAAGAATATCAAGCTTCACGGCAAATAGACATGCCACCAGGCTTTGACACTAGCGCCACAAGTCGTTGAGGTAGAATTTTTTGACTACTTTATGGTCTACCTTACAAGAATGTCTTTATTTGCATGCTTTATCAAAATGTAGGTGTCGTAGACGCCTTCAACCCCATATGGTTGTAAATCTTGACAATCCTCCCCCAACAGCTCAAACCCAAGCTTCTGGTACATCCCAAGTGCCTTTTGCCCCATCGCTACAAGATAAATGGGCAGTCCCAGCTGATCGGCAGCTTTCATACCTGAACTGACGAGCATGCTTCCGATGCCTTTGTGCTGGTACGCAGGATGAACGCCGACATAGTCTAGTTCTGTACAACGACTGTCAATTCTTCGAAAATTTCTGTCAACTGACGTTCTGAAGCGTATACGACGTACTGATATATGGGCCATGCGGCCGATTCTCGTGCAGCAACCTGTACATTTCTTTGTCAAGTACGTCCAGATCATCTCTCGTCGACCACCAGGCGCTATTAAAGCGCTGCCGGAATATACGCTTGTCTCCATCGCTGACATCAGGGGTTTGTGCTTCCAGCCAGCCCCCTTTGTGAGAAGCAGGTAGTATCCAACGTGCATAACCGACAATATCGCCAGTCGTCATATCGACAACCTTCTGGTGCCGCTTCAATTCTCGGTCATTCAACAGATTCACCGGCGTTCTGAGCGTGCAGGAAGCGATAATATCGTCAAGGGTTTTGTTGACCCAAAGCATGTTCCACCATGTCTCTTGCCAGTAAGCAGACATGTTGTTCTTGGCCAAGCCTGCAGCATCCTCGACCGTACAGTTTGGTATTAATGAAAGGGCCATAGTGCTAATATCGGATCCCTTCGCCAATTGATCACCTGAAGAAGCTCTATACTGGTCAGCTTACGAATAATGCGGTGGCGAAGGACCCTAGATGGTCGAATATAATGGGTTGCCGTAAAAGCCCTGACAGAGCCAAAGTCGACCTTGTTCACAAACAATTCTTCTGAACCTCCTCATTCTCTCAAGGCCCTCATGAACAATCCTGACGTACCTAGGTATGTTACTTTGCATTAACAGCAGTGCTTGTATCCTCATCTGAAGCCTGTCAATCGCTTCAGCTATTATCTCAAATTGATTAGTAATCATTTCGGCCTTCGATGTCTACGTTTCATTCGTGAACGATCAGGCAGCAGCGAAAGGTATTCATTATTTTTCCGCCCATTCCAACTAGGAGCATTAGTTGGTGCTCCACAGTATCACATGGGAAATTGGAACTTGATTTGATGCACCATAAATTTCTGAAGTTTGAACCGCACATCTGGCAGATGGATTTCACACTACCTGCCATACGAAGCCGGTCGATTATACAATATATTTATTCTGCAATGGTCTGGTGCATAACGCTCTCACGATAGCTCTGCGACGTCTCCAGCAGCTCTTCATGAGTACCTTGTGCGGTACACTCCCCTGCTTCAATCAGGAAAATCACATCGGCCTTCTTGATAGTGTGCAGACGGTGAGCAATAGCAATAACTGTAGTGCCTTTTGCAGCTATATCCAGTCCATCCTGCAATAGCTTTTCTGACTCGGCGTCGAGAGCGCTCGTTGGCTCATCCAGAATCAACAATTTGGGCTTGCGAATCAGCGCCCGTGCAATCGCTAGTCGCTGCTTTTGGCCACCTGAGAATTGACTACCATTTGGCCCACATAGGGTCTTGTAGCCGTCTGGCAAGTTCTGTATGGTGTCGTGTATATTGGCAAGCTTGCAAGCCTCCTCAATGTCTTCCATAGTAACACTCTGATTTGGCCTGGCGCCAAGGGCAAGGTTGAACTCAATGCTTCCTTCGAAGAGAGCGCTCTCCTGAGGAACCAAGGCAATCGAGTCGCGGAAGCTGACGTCTTTACCGTCTTTAGTGATGTCAATGCCGTCCAAGATTACTGCCCCTTTCTGAGGCGTATAGAATCTCTCAACTAGAGAAATTATTGTTGACTTGCCAGCGCCGCTTGGACCGACCAATGCGCAGAACTGTCCTGGCTGCACTGATAGGCTCAAACCGTTCAATATCTTCGCGTCAGGCCTAGCAGGATATGAGAAATGAACATCACGAATCTGGACGCTCGTTGGCCGGTCGGTTGAAAGAGAGCGCGTCTTTGCTTCAGCAGATGCCTCAATATCCTTCTCAGCAACCTCTTTCGGATCACTGTGGTGGGAAGGATGTTTCATACGGCCTTGCATTTTATCTGAGCCGGACTCAATGAGGAACAAAATTCTTGCCATGGCAGCTCGGGCGCTAGTTAGCTCAGGTGCGAGTGCAAACATTTGAGACCATAAAAGGGCTCCAACAAGAAGTGCGAAAACAACGATCAGGAATTGTGTCTGAGTATAGTCACCAGCGATGATACGTTTGGATCCCCACCAGTAAGCTAGAGCATTGATGAGGTTTCCCAGAAAGTACATCATTGCTTGCCAGAAGCTTGCTTGTAATGTTACTTTAAGGGTCTCCTTTCGAGGTCCGTCCAAAGAGCGCCGGTATGTTTGTAGTGTTTCTTCCTCAAGCGAAAGAGCGGCAACTGTCTTGATCGAGGTGACTGCTTCCACACCAATGGCTACAGACTCAGTGTATGCAGTCTCATGTTTTTCTTCAAACTGTCCGAGTACCTTTAGCTCCATCAAACCAGAGCCAAGCAGTAATGGTACTAAGGCTAGACAGACCAATGCTATCTTCCAAGCAATGATATGGGTAAGAATGATGGCAGCAACGAGGTTGACAGTGATAGCAATGAAAGTTCCAATGACGGAACCGCTCAAGCCTGCCAATGCATTACTATCCCTCGTAATGTACGAGAGCAGCATGGCGGGTGTCCGCCCTTTGGATTGGTGCCAGTGAATATCCTGTTCAAACAATGATCGGAAAGACAACACTCTCACAGTGTAGACAAGCTTCTCCGACATCCAGCCGAGTCCAGTGGAACTGACAATGTTCGCGAAAAACTCAATGATAGCCAAAATGAAGAACATCAGGCCAAAGAAATCCCCCGACGAACGGATAGCATCAGGGGTGTTGCAGGGACTGAGTCGTGCAACCGTGTTGCCAAATATCACAGATTCTCCAGAGAAGGAGCCACCAACGATGCTGGAGCCAACGAAGGCTACCAGCGTTATGAAAAGATATGGCCGGACCGCGGGAGCATAGCCTCGCGCCAGAGCCCACAAAGACTTTGATGGAGTGTCAGGCTCGTCCGAAGCTTCTTGATCTTCATCCGCCATCGTTGCGGTAGTCAGAATATTGATCTTCTCAGACTCCTGAAGATTAGCTTCTGCAGTGTCACTGACAGCGATCTTTTCAACATCGGCCACATCTGACGATTTCTGGACTGAGGATTGAGCTGTAGGAGCACTCTGGAGTGAAACCAGGTTTGCATACGCTCCACTGCGGGACATCAGATCTGAATGAGTTCCCTGCTCAATGACGGCTCCTTTGTGCATGACAATGATATTGTCGGCTTTCATTATCGTTGATAATCTGTGGGCTATGGTAACCATAGTCCTTCCCTTCGAAACCCTGGCAATAGACCCTTGAATCTTTTTCTCACTTGCAGAATCAAGCGACGCTGTAGCTTCATCAAGAACGAGGACGGCAGGATCCCTGATCAGTGCCCTGGCAAGTGCTACTCGTGACTTCTGCCCTCCACTTAGGAGCCGCCCACTTGAGCCAACGACGGTACCGTACCCGTGAGGCAATTTTTCGATAAATCCGGCTGCATCAGCGAGGGAAGCTGCGTTCTGCACAAGTCCAATGATTTCAGCCATTTCTCGGCTCGAACTTTCTGTAGCGACAGTAAGATTCTTGCCTTCTCTTATGGCTGCCGCAACTTTTGCAACGTCGCCATTGACAAGAGTAGCTTTCAGGTGAGCATGTGTCCCTCTGCTAGAGTTGACCAGGCCAAACGCGATGTTTTCCAGAAGGGAACGATTGAACAGAGAAGGCTCCTGTTGGACTAGACAGACAAAGCTCCTTAGATCATGAGCATTAAGGTCTTTGACGTCGCGGCCATCAAACAGAATCTGCCCCTTTGTTGGGTCGTAAAGACGAGTCACCATACTGGCAATAGTCGACTTCCCACTTCCAGAAAGTCCAACAACTGCCGTGTGTTTGTTTGCCGGGAGATTGAGAGTGACTTTATCGAGAACCGGAACCTCTGGTCTGGACGGGTATACAAATGAGACCTCTCGAAACTCGAAACCCCCTTGGGCTTCAGATAGGCGAATGCCAGACTCATTAGTCCCATCAATCATGGACGGTCGACCAATATCTTGAGACAGCTTATTGAATGACGCAACAGCTGCTGCAAACATGTGTAAATACGGCGCGACCTGGCTCAAAAGCAGTGTTGCTGGGCTGTGTTAGTACGGAGCTTGGATCAAAACAATATAGTTTCTGACTCACCTTCAATAAGAATGAAGACAACAGTGAACACAGCACCAACGCTGGTGCCTGCTGATTCGCCACCAACAGCCTCTGCGACGAATTTGGCCCCCTGCCAAAACGCAAGGGCATTTGCAGCATATGCAATGAAGTACAAAAGTCCAGATTGGATGCCGACTGCAAGAGCCTTCTTAATGCCTTCCTGTTGTGATTGCCAGAAAGCCGATGAGTATTTATCCTCCAGTCGAGTGTTGGCGCCAAAGGCGTGAACGACAACAACATTTGACAGCGCTTCCGAAGCGATAGAGGATGCTGTAGCCGCATGATCGGACATTGCACCAGAGTACTTTTCGATATAGTAACTCCCAATGAAGGACATTAAGAGAAATGCAGGGACCAGAGATATGAGCATTGCTGCAAGTTTGTAGTTCTTAATGAAGGCAACGACATATGCCGCGACGAAAAAGGAGAAGCTCGCGATGCAGATTCCCACCTTTTCCGACGTACCTGAACGGATCGTCTGTATGTCACCATCTAGCCTGGATGCCACCTCGCCAGCAGGTAGATTGTCGAAATATGATGGTTCCTGTCGCAACAGGGTTTGGAGATAGTTCTCTCTCAGACGTTGGGACAGCCGCGCTCCGTTCAAAGTCCAGCATAGAAGGTGGACATAGATGAGAACAAATTGCGCAATGGCAAGATAAACGATTATCAGAATCCTGCCATTAATGCTGTCTTGGTATTGAGATCCAGAACCAGTCATTTCTGGTGCATTGCACTCTGTCTCGTTGAAGTCATTGAGTAGCTGGCCAAATACAATTCCTATCAAAGGAAACGGTATGCCAGACGCGATGGCACAGATGAGACCCAGCAATAAAGTACCAATATCAAGCTTGGAGGGATTGCCGGCCAGGAGCAGCCTGCAAAAGCCTGTGATATTTTGGATGAATTTCATCATGAAGGCCAGCTTGTAGCTTCCAAGCACGAATCAATCGCAGTTGGCTTTTGACGACCAGAGGGCAAGAATGAATCGAACTCGCAAACAGCATCGTTGCGGGAGGGGCAAGTTGCCTTGCCATACAGTAGTCTATCTCAATGCCCAAGTCAAAGTAGGAATCTAAGGACAATGCTACATATGGCGTAGTTGATCAACAGTGGGTCTGATGCTCGAGTGCAGCAGACAGGGTGTGCTGTTTGTTTCTCAGGGTAGAATGAGAGTCTCAGACGCTACTGCTATAGCTGGCCGACGTCGGCTGGCGGAAATCCATCTTCTGATTAGCGTAGCATCTGATAAGATGAAAATTTTATCAGATCCACCCATAGGCGTGGCCGTCCCACACAGATGTGGACGGGCCACGTAATCTGGACGATACAGATATTCAATACTTTTAGTCATAGGGGATTGTTCTCGTAATACGTACAGGATTTTCTAGCTACGATCGCCCGGGGCACTTTCTGACGGCTCTTCAGCAGTCGGAGGGCTAACATCAATTTAAAGTGGATATTAAAGTTATCAATCTGATAATCTTGGTGTCCGCTGTTTGGTCGAGCTAGCCACCTCGCTTCTCTCATGCGCTGATTGGCTTCTACCCCCAGCCTGACTCTAGAGTCCGATGTGATGTGGGTCGTTGAGGCGAGTATGGCCATCTACGGGATCTTGGCAGCGAGGATCATCTAGCCTATTAAGTTGGTAAGGAGAGTCAAGCTAGAATGGTGTCAACTAAGCCGGTCTGAAGCTGATCCATGTTAACTCAGCTCTGAGCACGCTTCGCAATTGCCACATTTCCAGATTCCTTCGGGAGACCCCCGTCTTTTTGGGAACAGAGATACTACCAGAAGTTGCACCACCTATAGAAGCCCCAAACCGGTGCGAAGGCCGGTTCGAAGGCGACATCATGCCATCTGACAAGCCGCGAGATCAGCCGTTACCGGCAGCTCCGGTCTTCGATGTAAGTGGTGATGGGTTTGCAGAGATTTATGCCATTGGAATGGCATAATCCCCGTTATGTGACCCAAGATACTGTCGTCCGGTCCATCTCGCAGAAAGCATGTCTACCCAAGATCTTGAGATTGTAAAGGCGCCCCTTTCACTATTGCACGGTGTCTCCAATCCACCTCTGGTCTCATTGACCTTGGCAGATTACTTTGATCAACAATGTAAACGCTTTGGAGATCGAGAATTCTTGGTTACACCTTGGAACAGCCAGCGATGGAGCTACAGAGAAATCCAACGACACAGTGTTCACATCGCAAATTATCTGCTAAATAAAAGCATCAGACCTGGAGACCGTGTGGCAATTTTGGCAGGCAATCGCGCTGAATATGTCAACGTGTTTTTTGGTTGCATGCGTGTGGGTGCTATACTTGTAATTCTCAACAACACCTACACAACCCAAGAAGCTCACTTTGCATTGAAACACACCGGTAAGGATTTCCAATATAGTTTTCCCCTACATCTGCTTATGACTATACATCTAGAATCCAAAATTTTGTTCACTTCCCTGAGAATTGGGAAAATCGACAATGTCTCAATGCTTGAATCCTTTCGTTCTCATCCAGAGAGATTGCCACACTTGACATCAATTGTACTTTTGTCTGGTTCCATTGAAGGTGGGATCAGCTACAGAGAAGCCATTGAGCGAGGATCAAAATTCTCGCAGGATCGTCTGCACAGAGTACAACAGGCATTGAGTCCCTATGATACTTGCAACCTACAGTTTACAAGTGGATCAACCGGAAATCCTAAGGCGGCAATGTTGACCCATCATGGACTGTTGAACAATGCCCGTTTCATTGGCGACAGGCTGGCCCTGACCGACGACGACGTCTTATGCTGTCCACCACCCCTTTTCCACTGCTTTGGACTTGTTTTGGGCATGCTGGCAGTGATGACCCACGGCGCGAAGATTGTTTACCCCTCAGAGGTTTTTGATGGCCCAGCAGTCTTGAGAGCCATCTCGGATGAGAAATGTACAGCATTACATGGTGTGCCTGCAATGTTCGACACTTTATTCAGCCTTCCTCGACCGGAAAACTTTGACTGTAGCCATTTACGTACAGGTATCATCGCTGGTGCTCCAGTTCCTCGCCATCTGATGGAGCTTCTAGTCAAAGACTTTGGCATGACTGAGTTTACAAGCAGCTATGGTATGTTTAAGGCCACCAATATATATGGTCTTAGGCTAACGGATATATAAGGACTCACTGAAGCATCACCGACTTGCTTTAATGCCTTCATTGATGACTCAATAGATCGACGTCTGACCACGGTCGGCACTCTCATGCCACACGCTCATGCAAAAATAGTTGACAAGTCAGGAACCATGGTACCCATCGGTCAACGCGGTGAGCTCTGCATTGCAGGCTACCAGTTACAGCAAGGCTACTGGAGAAATGCAGAGAAAACGTCGGAAACTATGCGCTACGATGATACAGGTGTGTTGTGGCTACATACTGGCGACGAAGCTGTCTTTGATGAGGAGGGCTATTGCACAATAACAGGTCGATTTAAAGACATTATCATTAGAGGTGGAGAAAACATCTATCCGTTGGAGATTGAAGAGCGCCTCGTACAACATACCGCTATAGAGCGTGCTGTTGTCGTTGGCCTTCCTCACTCTCGATATGGAGAAGTAGTCGCTGCTTTTGTCCAACGAAGAGCAGGAGCTATCAAACCTGGGCTTTCGGAGCTGCAGAACTGGACCAGGCAGACTCTTGGAAGGCATAAGTCACCCGTTCATCTGTTCTGGTTTGGCGAGGACGGTGTTCCCTCTGAGATCCCTGTGACTGGCAGTGGGAAGGTTCGGAAGTATGAAGTGAGAGCTCTTGGGCAACGCCTCCTTGCAGACACACTCAGAGCAAAACTATAGTTGCTGCTAGGCCAACTAGTTATACGATCTCCCAAATAGGCGCGATTTAATAATTCTTCCTTTTTCTTCACATCTTTTGGGCACGGAAGACAGTATTTTGCTTTCGTGAATATACTCTACACGGGTGTCAATGAAGAGCCAGGTAGTCGTAGTAAATGAATACTCTGGTTGCTTCTTTCTATTTGTAACATCCCAATCCTATATATCACTATTAATTCCAGATTTTTTATTTCAACTTACTAAGTTTATGCTTCAAAGGCATAAGCCAGCCTCACGATTCAAGACCTCTGCCAAACCTTCAAGAGATACAAGGTGTGATTCAACTCATGTCATTCACGCAGTCCCCAATACATGTTTCCGTAACGCTCTCTCTTCGCAAGTCCACTGCATAACAGTTTGTTCCAGTATCCAATAAATCTTCCACTAGGATCTTGCGTATGACTCTCGAAAGACTTGCACGATAATATAACTATCCAGAATCCCATATGACATGCATTCAAAGCATGGCCGGCGTCATTTCTGGTTCCTTAGTGTTTTGTTTGCCTCGATTTGATGCCAGCAAGCTCCTCAACACACGCTGAGCACGCTCAGCCAGAAGACTGAAGTCGTCAGCACGTGCATCTTGTGCAATTATTGATTCTAACAGCCAGATACCACAGCCAGGCTCCAGTATTCCCCGTCTGAAGTTGACACAGTAGTCTCGATCTACTGTGAGGGATGCACCATCCAGATGTGGTCTACAAGAGGAAAGCATTCCGTCCACTGAGGCAGGCCTAAACCCTGACGCAGAGATTACAAAATCGTAAGGTTCAGAAGTTGTAACTTTACCTGTCGATTGGTCCCTTACAATTAAACGGACCGTGCCATTTCCCTCCTGCGCGCCAAGGATTTGATGCGAAGGGCGCAATTTTCGCAACCACTTCGAAGGATCAGGTTCCGAAATCGACTGTGTGTATTGGAGCTCGTATAGATGATCGAGAGTCGATTGTGCAACCTTTTGAGTGGCTGAAGCGTTTAGCTGTACTGCTCGTAATCTTAGCTCGGGAGGGAGAACGGAGGTTGCTGGCGCAGGGTCCTCAACCATATTTCTCATACTGTCGTTGTGTCAGCTTGGGGATTGGTGAATACAAGAATGCGGACAACTCACAACCCAGTATCATCCTCTGGTCTTAGAGCAGTGTCTTCGATGTACATTGTGGTGCGATGGAGTGTTTCAGGAGCATGGAGTTGTTGGAAGATTTCGGCAGCTTCCTGATCGGCTCCAATGATGGCCAAACTGGCAGCTCTTGGCATGGATTTGACTCGCTCGGCAATCTTGGAGCTTTCGCTAGAATGAATCACGAACGGTTTGAGTGCAGGGTCAGAGATTGCAGTTGATATGTGGGCGACCGGATCTGTTGCTATAATGACTTTGGGGGATTGGAGACGAAGACGGCTGCCAGTCAATACATTAACGGTGTCGATGGTCCACACGTTGATGCGATTGGAAACTTGATCTTTACTTGGCTCAATGGAAAGCACCTTGTTTCCGTACTGAACCCATCCCATTGCTTCAATGTGGCCAGCGACCCAGCTGAAATAAGAGCCCATGAGCCGTCGGTTAGGAGCCAGTCTCGACAGATTGGCAAACTGAACTAGCTGGCCTGTAGTGTGCAAAAAGCTGATGAATGTGAATCTTGAACGTGGATTCTGCGTAGTGATCAGATCTCTCAAAAACGACTTTCCAGTGCCCTCTTCAGGCCGCATCTTTGACGGCTTCCATTCAAAACTCTGCTTGTCATCAATGAAAAGGACCCGCGCATCCGGGCTACTTTCAGCGAGGCTTGCAGCAAGTGCCAGAGCAGTTGTGCCGAAACCTATGCACAGTATGTCATAGAACTGAAAGTCTTCCATGGTTGTGGCAATGTTTGTATCCCAGGTGTTTGCTGTGTGCGATTGATGGTTGAAGGCCATTGAATTGCTTGATAGAATATAGCACAACAATACTTGAGGCTGGATGAGATACTTCAGAAATAATTTCAAGCACCTATGGCATTCATTCACAGGCTAGAACGGATTGTGTTCGCTTCGGAGACCAGCTGACTTTGGAATAATGTCGGGTCTTTCACCTCACAGACTGACAATTACTCTCTAGCTACGAAGAAGCATCATGGTCTTTGAAACTTGTCCGCATACTCTGGCCAATGACTTCGATACATCTCAACCTCCAAACGGTTCAGAAAAAATGCTATTAAGAAGTATAGTGGTCTTGATACTCAGCATACCCAGATTGCGGATTAGAAGGTAGGGTTCATGCACCAGATCCACCTGCAGACAGGGGTATGGTGCCCATGCTCTGAGCGACTCTCGTACTAAGTCCGCTCCATGTAACGTGGTCTAGCGTGGACTGTTTCTACTCCAAGCGATCCAGTGCGTGGCCCCAGCCTATAGGCCAATTTGACAGTAAATACCTCTTCGTTGGTCTGGGCTGCAGTAGCTGGAGAATGGTAAGAATCTGATTAGATCTGCCAATCTCCGATATCGGTCATAGCAGGGTTAAAGCCGCTGCCAGGGATGCTTGCCCAGCCAGTGGTGCGTATACTATACAGGCTATGCATCAGCAACGGTACTTGTCGACGATTCTGCGTTGAGATATTCGCTCGGAGGATGACAGCTCTTGCATAGCGAGATCATGGTGTAATACCTTTAGAACCGGGCTCACCGGCATGGTCTAGAAGCGCCAAGCGAGAAGGCTCAACCCAGATGTTTGTTGCTGGCAATCTACGTTTTCATCCATCAACAAAACCGCTCATCCGCCTGCAAAGTTGGAAGGCTGGCTCAAAGTCTTGGGTGTCCATCATTCTTGTTCTTTTTGGTAGATTACGATGCGTGTTGCAGTCCCTCGACCAAGAATGTATTCAAAATTCTGGGCCAAAGGAGGAG
The DNA here is from genome assembly GCA_018467035.1 of Scorias spongiosa. Classification (NCBI taxonomy): domain Eukaryota; kingdom Fungi; phylum Ascomycota; class Dothideomycetes; order Capnodiales; family Readerielliopsidaceae; genus Scorias; species Scorias spongiosa. Next base: position 358,604 of record JACSZZ010000009.1, on the reverse strand, counting down.
CACCGGGAATCCTGCATCATTACGTAGGTTTTCACACCTCTATCGAGTCTATCATACGTAAACGTAGCTAATAGGGTCTGTGTCGGCGCACTCAATAGACAGAAACCAATGTAGCCTTTGAGTTTGTTGCTGGGGCTGCTCACAAGCCCAACAGTATACTCTTTATTGGAGGATTGGGCGACGGCCTTGCTACAACATCATACGTAGCCGACCTTGTACAAGCGCTTGAGCCGACCGAGTGGTCGCTTTTCTCCTTGACTCTCACTTCTTCATACCAGGCATGGGGCCTGGGCCATCTCGACAGAGACACTGATGAAGTGGCAAGGTGCTTGGAGTACATCCAGGAGTATAAGACCTCCAAGTTTGGGAACAATAGAGTAGTCCTCATGGGCCACTCTACCGGAAGCCAGAATGTATTGCACTATTTGCACAGACCCAACCCCCACACCAGCAAACCACGATTCGACCAATGGTTGCAACATATCAAGCGCCCAGCCCTCGACGGGGCGATCATGCAGGCTCCAGTATCCGATCGGGAGGCCTTGCTGTTGGTTCTGGAAGAAGGCATGCTTGGCAACTCACCAAGCGAATGCCGTGCGATATATAACAAGCTCATAGCCATGGCGAGAGAAGCTTCCAAACATGACGATGCATTCGACTTGCTGCTTCCAATTTCATTGACCAGCCAGCTAGGCTATCCAGCTGATACTGCCGTAAGCTGTCGGAGATTTCTCAGCCTTGCCAGCCCTGACAGTCCACAAGCGCCAGAGGAAGATGACCTGTTCAGCTCGGATCTTAGCGCAGATCGCATCTCACAAACATTTGGGCTGATCCATGAACGAAAGCTATTGAAAGGCCGCTTGCTGGTTCTGAGCTCTGGAGCGGATCAATCGGTTCCGCCGACTGTTGACAAGAACGAAGTTCTATCAAGATGGAAAGTTGCAACGGACCACAACGGCAGGTTTCAGATATGGGACTCCAAGCACAGTGGTGTAATACCAGGTGCCTCCCATGCGTTGAGCAACGATGATCAAGCCGAACCTCGAGCGGATCTTTGCAGACGGGTGCTGGGCTATATACATGATATAGACAATTGAAGATTTCCGTCTGACTAATGATTAAGATATTCTGTGAAAGGTTCATATTCCTACAGTACATCATTTATCTGTGTCAGATGTAGGGATGAGGAGCTAAACTATATGAAAAATGTAAAATTGTCTATCCATAAGATCTTCTTTGTTCATAAGAGGCTGAGATACCAAATATGGTCAAAGCCAAAGTTTACGTGGCGGATCATTCTAACCCAGGCAACCGTGTCATCTCACCAATTGCTAGTTCTTCAATGGCATCTGCAAGATCCTGCAGAATGCCATCGAGCAATTCTGGAATTCTGTCATTCCCAACAATTCCGACATGTGCACTTCCCTCTTTAATGAATGAGACCGCTTTCAATGGGTAAGCAGCATCGCCGTGTGGCTTCAAAACGTCGACCTTACAAGAGCCATGTGCAAATGGCATCTCATCGAAATCTTCAACATCATGGTGGTGAACCATGGATCCGAAGTCTTGAGCATCGGAAGGCCATTGGGTGCATTTCTGGGATATAGTTTTGAACCCGAGAAAATCGTAGGCCATAGAATCTGTTGCTTGATCTTGCACGGCTCTCAACAAATCTATTGCTTGCCAATTGGGAGAGAAGCGAATCCTTACAGGCGAAATCTGATAACACGGGCCCACGACGTTGCCAACGCTTGCCATGTTGATGTTTCTACCAGATGTAACGCTCCCGAAAGTGACATCCAGGATGTTCAACCTTCGAGCGAGAACTGTAGCCCAGGCAACCGTGAGCAAAGTTGCCACTGTGATCTCCTTTGGGCGTGCAGAGATGTTGACAGCCTTTGTCTGCATCACAGATTTTTGCGAAAGCTGGTTCGGAACATCCTCAAACCTTGAAAGTGTTGAGCCTGTGAGAAGCTTTCGCCAGTACTTCAATGCCTCACCACGGAGCGACTGATCTTGCGTCCGAGCGATATACGACTGAAAAGGCTGGCATTCTGTCACTGGGTTCTTGCCATAGAAAGCGGAAAGATCGCGAAGCAAGATCGGTAAAGCTATGCCGTCGTATTGAGCGTGTGACAAGCGCAACACTAAAGCTTTCTCGCCGGTTTTGCTACCAACGACCATCACCTTCAGAAAAGGTGTGCCAAACGCGAAGTCTGATACTGAATCTTTTGTACAAAGATCTAAAACGTGCTGTTTTAGTTCGCCAGTGACGGTGGAGACGGGCATTTCGAGATCCAGCTCTGACAGCACCACTTGCCTAATATCTGAACCACACTCGATGAAGACCGTACGTAAGATATCATGTTTTGAGACCAGTTGTCTGCAGGCATCCAAAAGTTGGTCTTGACTGAAGCTCTGGTCGAAATATAGCACATTGTACTGGACAGAAGTCCGTGGCTCATACAATGTAGCCAAAACATCCAGCTCCTGAGGATCAGTTACAGGGCAAACATCCTGAATCGTCAAGTTTGGACTCTGCAGTTTTGGACGAATCTCTGTCTCAAGTAAGGTTTCCAAGTCAAGACGCCCCAATGTCGAAAAAGGTATGTACGGTTCATTCTTCTTCGAAACATCCTGATTGAGCTTCAATACCTTGGCAGCGTCGCGAAGACGCATATTGCGAAAGATATCGGCCACGGTCAAGATATGACCCTGAGTCCGAAGATTTGATGCTAATTTCATTGCGATTACGGAATCGCCGCCGAGACGGAAGAAGTTGTCATCAACGTCAATATCCCCTGCTGACCTTTGCAAAATACTCGCCCAGGAGGACTGGAGAATCTTTTCGGATACAGTAAGTTCTGTCTCTGGAACGTTGATCTTCCAGGCTCGATCAAATTGCTGACGTAGCTCATTGAGCACTTCGAGAGGTATTTGAGAGGCAAATTGACTGTGTGCGTAGCGCTCCAATTTCGCAATTCCCGATACAGGCCCCTCAACCACCACATATGTGAAAGGTGCCATGCGTACTGGCAGGTTTTCTCGAATGTATTTATCCACTCGCTTGAGCTGCAAGACCAGATCTAAGGGAACCGTCGTACTTAGGACAGCTTTGAAGACCGCTGACTGTGCATCACTGAAAGTGAATTCGTGCTTTTTTGACAAGATCTCGACCCCATTGTCATGCATTGCAAAGTTTTCAATGATGACGATCAAAGATATGTCCTGAACTTCATAAGCATTGTTGGAAAGTGAGCTGCGCACTGCGACGACTGCCTTGTTGGATGTAGGAATATACCTAGAAATATGAGTCTCTAGCTCTGCAACGTCGACTCCTTGTCCTTGGACAAATTGTATGTCTTCTTTTCGACCAACAAATATCAGAGTTCCGTCTTCCTGGAGTCTTACCAAATCACCCGTAGCATACACCTTCCCAGTCCTGCCAGCACAGGTAGGACTGCCTGCTAACAGCCAAGAAGGTGATTCTCCCTTGTCATTGGAAGCTACTGGGCCTTCCAGCCATAGTTCACCAACACAGCCGATTGGCGCCAGTTTCTCTGTATTGTATACGTTGCATACCCAAGGCACCACTGGCGGGGGATATCTCGATCCAGGTTGGGCAATTTTGTTTGCTCGAGGACGATTTGACGTTGGGTCTAGTGTGAGCGGCGGCTCCTTATTTGCAGCCCATATGAGATCAAGTTCTGCTTCCGATAGGCAGTCTATATCTCGAACACTTGTGTCAGTATGTTTGATCATTTGCGACGAGACCTTCTCTAACTGAGCAAGAATTCGCTCCATCTCTGCCCGATTAATTAAGTTGCTGTCAAAATTCGCACGCACTCTGAACCCGTCTCTGTGAATCCCACAAGCCAGCATTACAGGATAAGGGTTGAAGTGCAGGGCTTCTTGTACAGCATCTCCTGTACTGAAGCCGAGGTCAGTTCCCTCGTATTCAGCTTCCGGTTGAATGACCAGCCCAGTTCCGGTCTCGCATGCATGTTGGGCGTCTTTGCTGACCTTCCTTATGTTCTGCATACCCATATGCTGATATGGAGTACGAGCAGAGCTTCGATGCTGTAATTTCTGGAGGTAGACCTCGACAGAGCTCTCGTGAGGAACCTGTACACGTACTGGGATGGTTGCGATCAAAGGACCAATGACGCCTTCAACTCCCGGCAACGACACATCGCGACCAACAAGCGTTTCACCAAATACAACGTCATGGTTGCCTGTATGTTGGGAAGCAACGATGGCCCACGCTCCGCGAATCAGAGTGGCCAATGTGAAGGGGAAGCCAGTAGGGATATTCAGGTTGGTTTGACGCTCAACAAAAGTATCTGGTGTAGGAACGTAGTCCCTCGAGGGCTGAAGTGGGTATTGTTGGCCGAGAGCACCCTCCAGCTCCTGCTTCCAGAATAGAGCCATAGCCTCTAAGTCTGTGTTTTGCACAAAATAGACAAAGTCTCTCATCTGCGTGGGGATAGCAGGCTGCTTGTTTTGCAAAAGGTTGCTGACCTGTTGAAGGACTAGTGGCTCTGACCAGCCGTCATAGACAACATGATGGATGGTCCAGACCATGTATCTCTTGTCGTCGTTTAGTGGGCGTACAATGGCATATCTGACCAAAGCCTGCCCCAGATCCATTCTTTTTTCTTTGTCCAGCCGGAGATAAAGATCAAGGTCAGTAGATTCATGCCATGAAATGTTGTTCTTGAGGACAACCTGCTGAAGGCCAGGCTCTTGTACTTGGACTAGTCTTGTTCTCAAAATTGGGTTCGTTGCAACAACATTCTCCCATGCCCATTTCCAGGCTTCGAGGCTGATATATGGGGGGATACATGCCACCCTCTGAGCAATGTAGGGCTCTGATGCTTTGAGAGAGAAGGTGAAAAGCGATTCTTGAGTGGGCGTGCAAGGGTATATGTCCTCAATCGCCGCGAGATCCACCATACAAGCTTTCGCAGCGTCAAAACAAGCACTTTCAATGTCTCGAGAAAGCATTGAAAAGGTTGGCAACTCTGTTCGATCGTGCGACGTGCCGGCTTTAACCTCATGGGCCATACCTGAAAGAGTTGGTTTCGCAAATATGCTTGCGACAGTGAGCTCGAGACCATGAACTCGGCATACGGCTACGAGTCTCATTGCCATCAAAGAGCTTCCACCAACCGAAAAGAAATTGTCGAAAGGTCTAATGACCTCGGCGTCAGTCTTCAATGTTTCAGCCCAAGCTTGGCGTAATTGAATCTCGGATTCGCTCAAAGGTCGACCGTCAGTGTCTTTTTCGTCGACAATTGATTGGCGCAAGTCTACTGTAGTTCCAAAGCTCTTTAATTGTTTGCGGTCGACTTTCCCTGAAATCAGAGCAGGGATTTTGTTGACAGGTATGTAAGCTGTAGGGACCATGTAGCGAGGCAAGACTTTGGAAAGCTCTTCGTCCATTGCTTGTAGTGTTTCGTTTAGTTCACTTGCGAAAGTGATGCGACACAGCTCATTGTGGGCCTGGTCAGCAAGAGATCGAGCAGCGATGAAGGCAACAAGAGTCGGCTGGCTTGTTTTGCCTTGCGGCTGAACTACTTCAACAACAGCAGTAGTTTCTGGCGGGAGTCTAGCGTTCAGCTGGCTTTCTATCTCTCCCAGTTCGATGCGTTGCCCGCGCAGCTTCACTTGGGTATCCTTCCGCCCAACAAAGACTATGCCACCAGAGCCGTCGGGATCATATCTTCCCAGATCTCCAGTCTTGTAAAGCCTCCCACGGCGCCCTGGATATGTCTTGTGCCCATTAACTAGCCAGGAAGGATCTTCAATGAAAGCAGCTGACGTTTTGGCTGCATCATTCAAATATCCTTGACCAACGATTGGGCCTTCGACCAGCAACTCGCCAACCGCGCCCACTGGTACCAGGATTTCATGGTCGTTGGGGTCAGCAATCCACATAACAGCACCATTTCCCTTTCCGATGGATATGTAATTCTTCCCAGTGGCAGCATTACCGTTGATTGTGCAACCGATTGTACATTCACACGGTCCGTAACCAATGATGATTCTTGTATCTCGGCCCCAGATTGTTGCATCTCTGGCGGAAACTGCTTCTCCACCTAGTCCAAGTCCTTCAAGTGAAGAAATCACGTCTGGCTCTAGAATTCTAGCGACCGAGGGTGTCAGCCCAGCGTAATTGATTTTCATTTTGCGTATTACTTCGTTGATTCCATTCAGCCGGTCCTCATCTGAAGGGATGCAAAGACAACCTCCATTGCTACACGTCAAGAGCATGCTATCAATACTGACGTCGAAAGCATAAGATGCAAAATCAAGAACTCTAGAATTCTCAGTGTATCCGACTTCTTTTGATCGGGGGAAGGCGCTGCTTGTATAGTTTCCATGAGATAGCTTAACCCCTTTTGGTTTACCTGTACTTCCGGAGGTGAAGATAATATACATCAGGGCATCGGGTGGCACAATTGGCAGGGTCGGCAGGGTTGGTGAGATTGAGATCCCAGCGAATGTCTCGGCCTCGAGCACGAGTAATCTTTCGTCTTTGACGACCAATGACGATGTCTGATACTGCTGGCGTGAGGTCACCATAGCTTTTGCTCCAACTTGTTCGGCCATGTCTTGCAATCGAGCCAGAGGCAAAGTAGGGTCCATGAGTACAAATGTGGCCCCCATCTTCATTACTGCCAGCAAAGCGACAATCGTCCATTTCGACTTTTCGAAACACAACGGTACAACATCATGCATTCTGACATTCATATCCAGCAAGAGGCCTGCGAAGTATGTCGAGTAATCATCCACTTGCGCATATGTGAGGTTGCCGTCCCAGGAGCATATCGCAACCTTCTGTGGAAGTTTACGAGCTTGTTTGGATATTGTCTCATGCAAGCAAAAGTCATACGATGGAGGCAATTCATGGTTCCAAGACCATATGTCGTCCAAATCTTGGGTCGTCGTACGAAGGCATTGCTGGACAGACTGGCCTGGGTTTTCAACACAAATCTTTATAGTTTGTTTGTATGCATTGATAAGTCGATCTATGGTGAAATCAGGCATCATCTCAGAACACAGGACCGGCCTGATGTGTAAATGCCTTTTGCAAAGGCTGACATGAAGCTCGAGAAGATCCTGGTTCTACAATTGTCAATGCATGGATCTACTATCATTCTATCTAAGCAGGTACTCACCACATCGTCGATTTTCTGCAGCGTAGCAGAAAGCCGACTATTGTTCAAGACAAGTGAGACAGGAGCATGAGCGTCTGTGAAGTGTAAGGAGGAAGATTTTGCCACTCGATCAGATATAGCTGCCGCAGCCTCCCTTAAAGTACACTGCACATCTGGTAACACTTCTTCAGCTGAAAGTATGTTGACGCGGTCATCACTTGGCAGATCTTGACTGGTTGTATAAGCCCACTCATATTCAATGTGACCGCCATCTTGAACTCGCAGGAGGACTATGAGCCACGAGAGTAGCAATATATCCTCCCTCAAACCGGTAGGAGTCGTAATTTGATCAGCCTCAATGCCAGAGGCCTGAAAGGAGACCGTATTATGGCCGTTCACAAGGCTAGCAGGTATTGAATTGGCAATGTCGCCCATTGGATCGTTTGCATTGCCGTTCAGAGCAGGTTCCATTTGGCAAATTTGGTGTCCTGATCATCCCAAATTTGATATTTCCAACTTGAGCAAAATTCTTGTCAATGAGACCAACAATAAAGTCTTGCAGGCACGGCAAGACGCAGATCAACCTAACAAGTTCACCACACGTTACATAACAGAGAGTCGTCACGAATCGCTGGCATGGCCATTACAACATGGCAAAAACCATCCGGCATCGGCTGCCTCAACAAAGCAACTTGCTGCATCTCCAGCCAATAGCTTTGGCCTGACCGGAATCACTGACTGTAGCCCTAGTACGGAACACTCTCATGTGGACACCTTGTCCCTTCATTGACGAACGGATGGGTTGAAGTCTGGTTACACTTATCAATCAGATAATCATTACCCTAGACGATGCACGGTCAGCCAGAGTCGGTAAGAGGAAGCGAGTGCGTGAAATCCCTCAACTCCTCCGTCTTAAAATGGTATAGAGAGTCTAGAGCCAGCAATCAAAGGCCGAATACGCGAGCAATGGTCGTCTCCGTTGTAGATGCAGGGCAGGTTTCAATCATAAGCCATGGCTGACTATGTCTAGTCTGGGCCGTACCTGCGACGTTAGATAGCATACCAGTTATATATTATCAGAGACCATATATCTTTCAGGGATATGCGTCCGCACTGGCATTGCATAAGTGCCTCGTCTAGTGCGTACGCCGACTGAACCCATCCATTTACTTAGCGTGTAAGGCGGAGAGCGAACCAGTTAGACCAAAAGATCAGATCATCAGATAAACAGCCATGTCTTGGCGCCAAACGCATCGCCTCACTACCTGGTGGAGCTCGACTTCTTACTTGCTCCGTAATAGTTGGCATAGTCACTATGGTTTGGCCGTTCGGCCGTATGGCGTATGATGCCACTATGGATACCTGGAGGAGCCTTCCAGTGATGGTCCTTGTGGAGCTGACGGGAAATGAGTTGTACACAAAGTCTTTCCACTGAGCTTCGTCTTGGCTCATAACTTTGAGTTAACCCATTTCGGTTGCCTTTTTTCCACAAATGCCCTGATACCTTCAGCAAAGTTGGCACCCTCGATGAGACGAGGATACGATTGATCAACTAGGGCTGATACCGCCTCTTCCACGTCGCCCATCTCCCAGCTCAACCGAACGCCTTGTCGACCCACAATGAGAGCGTCTGGACTGTTTGCGCACATTTCCTCCCCCATGCGGATCGCGACTTGGATCACATCCTCTCCAGGATCAACCACATGATTGACGAGCCCCCAACTCTTGAGTGCCCAAGCGTCCACCTCTCTGCCGGTTAGCACAAGCTCCATGGTACGTTGAAGTCCGAGGGTCCGTGTCAGTCTCGGTAGACATCCTGCCACCGGAACTATGCCTCGTTTCACTTCAGGCAGAGAGAATGTGGCTGCTGAAGATGCGATTACGACATCGCAATTCGCCACCATTTCGAATCCACCCCCCATGGTTATGCCGTTCACGGCTGCGATAATCGGCTTTTTGCCTCTGCGGCGAGATAGCCCGGCGAGACCTGGTGCCGCCATGTCGTTGACTTGTCCAGTTTTGTTCATTTCGTTCCACTCTACATCGAAAAGGCCTTGTCAGTAGGTTGGGATTGTCTTGGGTGAGTAGTACACTTGTTACCCTTCAAATCCGCTCCGGTACAGAATGCTCTACCTGTGCCGGTGATGATCCCGACTGAGAGAGTCTCATCTTCGTCGAACAAACGCCATAAATCTCTTATTTCTCGACTCGTCGCTTGATTTATACAATTAAGTTGCCGTGGCCTGGTTAATGTTATCTGTAGTATGTTCTCCCTTGGAAACGAGACACTGAAGTGCCCGGACTGGGCCGTAAACGATCGTATGGACATTGGGGAGGCTGGCGTTGAAAGAGGAGGAGATATATGGTCCGCCTTTCATTCGGCTTGTGTATGTTAACCAGACAACAGGACAGGGACAATATAAAGGTATAAGGTCCAGAATAGTGTCTTGGCCAGTAGATCATGTATCTATTCATCAAGTGGTGTGGTTCCAATTGGTCTAGATCCTAGCGCCAGTTTACTCTTACAATATTGCCTTCCTTCTCCAAAATCTTAATACTCCCGGATTATAACACCAATATCTCTACAACTACCTACAACTATTCTTTAGGAACAACTCGATCAGTCAAAGATCGGATGTTGATTTTGTTCGTCCTGGAGTCTTGACAAACATGGCATCTACTTTGGAATACCCGCTTGTAAAGCTTCCACATCCTTACTTGACAGCCTACCGAGTCCATGTTGACTCTGAACCTACACCAGCTGTACTTCAGTTGAAGTTGCAGCACCAACCGCTAAATGCAAAACCAGTACCCGAACCACTTCACAACGATTCGCTGTTTTGGCACGATCTGTCGTTCAGTACAAAGGATCAGCATCCACCTGCTTCGGATAACAGCTTTTGGGCACGCGCGAAAAGGTCACCCCAAACCAAATTTCAGTGGACTGGAGACATCGTACCAACCCTTGGTCAAGTCTGGAATATTGTACACGCAATTTTTCTAGCTCACCCTTCACGAGAGTACTTCCGAGTGTCCTTATCTGGTGTTGATAATGGTGTCCTACGGAACGAACTGATAGTCACCGGCTTAGCAATCGAACATCCAAGGAAATGGAGATCAGCCCAGACCACATCTACGCAGGATACGGACGAGCTTTTGATCCTCCGCAGTTCTTTCTGGCAAGGTGCAGCATCACCAGCAGGTCCTCGACCTATCTGGGCTGTGGGGCATGACACAGATGGGCCATTGCGTAGGCCGCTATCTGAGTATCCTGTAATGCCCGAGAACCAGATACTCACTATGAAATTTCCTGAAGAGGCAGTATATACTCGACACCCAGTGCGCCGACAAAAGCCTCATCCTGGGTCTATTGTGTACAGTCGATACATCCCTGAAATTGACGAACACTTCTCTCTGGAGGCAGTTGATTGGCAAAATCAAACCCATCTTGAACTCTTCAACAAATGGCAAAATGACCCTAGGGTCGCAAGTGGTTGGAACGAAACAGGGACCTTGGATCAGCATCGCAAGTATCTTCGCAAGCTGCACAATGACCCTCACGTTCTTTGTCTGTTTGGTCGTTTTGACGAGGCCAGGTTCGCATACTTCGAATTGTATTGGGCGAAGGTAGAGTATCTTCGATGCCGATCAAGAACTTACAACCGATAGGCTGACACATCCCTGGTTTTATAGGAAGACCATTATGGAGCACACTACGATGCGAAGGATTACGATCGTGGTCGCCACTCTTTAGTTGGAGACGCATCATTCCGAGGAGCTCGACGAGTCAACGCTTGGTATTCGAGCTGCATTCACTATTGCTTTCTGGATGATTCACGTACGTCCAATGTAGTTGGCGAGCCCAAAGCAACTGGTTCAACAATTCTCTCCTACGAGAATTCACAAGGCCTCACCATCGGAAGTTATGTCGATCTGGGGCATAAGAGATCGGTACACTCCATCTGCAGTAGAGAGAAGTGGTTTCAGCTTTGTCCGCTGTTCTGGGATGGACGGGAGAGACCACTAGAGTCTGCCGATCGCGCGGCTTGGAATGCAAAGTTATAGGCTTCAATGTGAGCATCAGAATTGCTTTCTTCTTTCGAAGCGGTTGACTCGAGTTGGGAGGATTATCCCAGCGGTAATCTTCCCAAACTAAGGCCAAAGCGATATGTTGCGAAGGATTGAGCTTGAACCTAATGGCAGCTCACGATGGAAATGATTTGTTTTTTGTCTATATAGAAGCGATACAGCTTTCTCACAGACTAATACCTTAACCATGACTGAGGTATACACATATTGTGTAGCAATGTGGTAGTGGCTTCAAGACTCCATTATTCCCCTTATGAAGCTACGTGACGAATATCGAGATGCCCATCTCACTCGTCTGCTGCAACCAATAATCAACCGAGGGAATGTTTTCAAATATAATGAAAACTTCTTACACCGGACATAGTGAGCGAGAAAAAAGCTCAACATTATCAGCATGGTCCAAAGGGGGCCAAACCGGATCAACGTCGAAATCTCTCATAACCGGTGCACCTTTAATTGTTGAGAGAGTATTGTCACTTGCAGTGTGCATGTAGGCGGCCGTGTCTATCAAGTTCTTCGCTGACTCATTTCCACTGTGTCAGCTTGCCACGCTACACTGCCTGTGAGGGGGTATGATGACATTACTCTGCACTGTGGAAATCAAGTCGCCTGGAGAATGACTGCTTGTAGTGTTCGATTTTCTAGCAATATATAACCTCGGACTCCGCAACCATAATTCGATCTCCTCCACCTTGCCTTGCTAGTTCTCTGTCACTGCATTCACTGCGTGAATGCATTCTCGTCCCGACACCATCCCCACTGATCTTGGATCTTGTATGTATCCATCATTTCCGCGTTGCCACACTCTTCCCAAGTAGGGAGTGTCTTGATTGACTTCAAACTTTCTGTGATAAGGGTGCCAATGCTAACCCAACCATCGTACGCTTGCTTTAACTTTAGGCATGGGCCGAGAGGCAGATACTTTCTCCTTGTCTCTACCTCACCGTGTCTCTTATCTACCTGGCTGTCTTCCACCCATCTCACTATGTCTCTCTCCCTTTTACCTTGTCTCTGCGCCACCTCACTACGTCTCACCTCCGCCGATTCGAGAGCAGCCCGTCGGTTTACACTAGAGCAGGGCCCTGCATTCGTGAAATCTAGTTTCAGCGCGTGCACAGCGGCGGCACAGTCTTCGAAAACGAACAGTTCCTGAGCCGAGCCCAGCTCACGCAGTGTAAACTTTAGATCACGGTCAAGACAAGCCTGTATGTGTTCCAGTAGATAGGTCTTCGTGCAGGAACGGGAAGACAAAACGTGCAGTAAACTCGTGACAAACGGGTCTCACAACATCCAGCGGTGATCAGATTGTCTGAAAGAGGCTGGAAATTAGTCCAAGACCTAAGCAATTACGTGTTGGCATTTGCAGGAGATGTTCATCGTTTAAAGAAGACTGAGGCTAATTTGAGCGGATGGCTGACAACACGAAGGAGATTCAATCGATTTCAATGTTTTTACTGGGCAGATTGCTAAACTAGGTTCAATTCCACTATACAGTTCTATCACTAGACTTACAAGTGTTTTACAGGATGGAATTACTAATTGGGAGACCGAGAAGGGTGATGCCATCGCCATTCTGTTCGCGCTGTTGCATTGCGAGACGGTACTGTACTCATCGTCAGTAAATTTGTGAGAGCAAGGCAATGAACGCAAAACTTTAGTACATACCTTGAAACCGAAGTTGAGTACCAATGCGACAATCAATCCGATACAAACAACGATTGGTCCAGTCAGGGCATCGAAGTCCTTGCCACTGCGCCTCTCGATCAAGTTGACGCGCCACATGTAGATACCATAGCCCCAGGCCGCTGTGAAGACGGCCACCAGCGTGTAAATGACAGCCAGAGTCCTCGCGACGTTGTTGTGTTCACCTGCAGCGTTGTAGAGACCCAGCGAGAGGGATGCAAGTAGGACCGAGACGTGTTGCCACTTGATGAAGGTACGCTGGTTTGCCAACCAGACCTTGGCCTCAACCTTGACAGGGCCCTGGTCCTTGATCCAGGTCTGTGGTTTGCTGACACCAGGTGGAAGCTGCGCACGCTGACGCCTGGCCTGGGCATACTTCGAGGTACTGAAAGATGGGAAGAGACTCTTGAGGCCACCATGGCTCGTGGATTCGGTACCATGGGCTTGGCGGCCAGTGACGTCTTCATCAGGTTCCTCCGCCACGCTATCCCGCTGCGAATCGTCGACCGCAATGGACCCATACTGTCGTGGTCTGCCATGGTCAATTGAACGCAAGGTCGCCTTCGAGTGTGATAGGTCTTGTGAGCCGACAGGTGATATCATTGCGCTCTGATGGCTGAGATGTTTTGCACTTTTAGACATCGAACCCTTGAGCAAGCTACCGACGGCCACTTCATCTTCGCGTGCTTTCAATTTCTTAGCTTGTTCTTCTTCGAATGCTTCTTGAGGATCACGTCGGATGTCAGTCTCTGTCGCGGAGAGCCAGAACGGGAAAGTGTTGACGTAGTCTTCGAAAAGACTGGCGACTCCATGGACGAATTTGCTGAAGCGAGGTGCCTCTTTGACCAGATGTGAGGACATCAAGTCTGCAACCCACTCTGGAGCCTTGCGACTTCCGGTAGTACGAACCTTGATCTCTAGCAAGGCGAACGGGAATCTGCTGATCTCACCCTTCCGAATACTAGTGAAAGGGTATTCAAGATGCGCACCATCGACGTCTGCGCGGTGCCATGTCTCAGGGTCGCGACAAGGACGATCAGCGTCGAGAGCGTCCTCCCGTATAAAGGCCAAATCTGTATCGAGACTTATCCTCACTTTATCATCTCCAGGAATTTGAAAGGCAGTACGTGCATAGTTTGCTCGCAGCATTGGTTGGAGCTCGTTGTCCCTGATGAAAGACTGGATCTCTTCGACGCTTGTCTCCAAGACCTGGGCATCTCCACTCTCAGGCCCTGCTCGGTCCTTCAGCTTCTGGACTTGTTTTTCCATTTTGTATTTGTCTTGAATGAAGTCCTGGATGTACTTCTCCTTGATCGCAAACTTGCGTTCTGTAGAAGTGTCGTCTGATTTCACATTCTTCTTCTCTACCCAAATTTCTGGCCGAGAATCCAAGTGGCCATACCATCGGACTCGCACACTTGAAGCCTCGTTATGATCAACTTTGCTGGTGTACAATTTGAAGTCTGGACTATCGAAATAGATGCTCGTCATAGAAGGGTCTGGCTGATTGCCTTCGGCAATCTTAGACGTTTGTGGATTGTACACCAGTACCGGCAAGTGCCTCAGGATCACAGTCTTGACTTCGAGTAGATTCTCTGGGTGAACCCAGAACTTGTGGCTAACATACTCTTCAAGGTCTGGCTGAGGTCCACTGACGCTTGTGCCGTTGGCCTGCTGAAGCTGATCTGCGGGCCCGGCTTGTTGGCGAATGAAGTCGTACATAGCACTCAGACGGTAAAGCAGAGGACTGTAGTCCTCCTTGTTGAAAGGGAGCGCAGCAAGACGGACCTGAAGCAGTGGTCGTACGCGATATGACTGGCCGCGTTTCCGATCATGCTTTTTGGCTGCCTTCAAGAACCCTGAGTAATTGATCCTGCTGTATTTCTCAAGCTGGTTGACCTCTGAGGTGATCTCGTCCAACTCACTCGAAACATCCTTCAATATCTTCTCCTTTGCTGCTTCTGACAGCATTCCCCTCTTCCCATTCCCGTTGCCGGTGTTGTTCTCGTTATCTTTGGTCGCCTGAGACGCCTGCTGAACAGCGATATCATCAAGGCTGGCTTCACACTTGGAGGTGCGATCACGAAGCTTTTCGTAAGTCTGTCGGTGGAACTCGTGCACCTTCTCAAGCTGCACATTCACCAATTCGTCAACGAACGCGCCCTCGTCCTCGTCTGTCCATCTTGCTGTACCGCTGGAAGATTCATCTTCACGCAGTAGCTTCTTGAGTTTGGCATACTCGATGTAATTGTCTTTCCAAGGCGCATATATGCTGCTCTTCAACGTCTGGCCGAACCGCATTTTCAAGAGCTACCAGCCCAGGCGTGCGGGCAGCAATGCTGTTGAATTAAAATACTCAGAGAACGATGTAAGGCAGAGAAAGACTGAGAATATGCTGTACAGGTTTACCAGATATGCGCTACCTCAAGTCTTTAGAGAGACGAACCTGCAGCTAGAGACAAAACCTTGATTTATTGGCCGGATGCAATGTTGCTGTGATGAGGGAAAGCTCGAGTGGCTGTAGCCAATCATTGCACAACGTGGGGGCAGGAGCAGCTGGGGAAAGCTTTTTAGCCTCAGGCATTTCAATGGCTCTAACCGTGCCGCATGTGGCAGCAATGACTAATGCGTTATATAATCCACCACACCTCTTACCTAATGGCCTCGAGTTCATGATCCGAGGTCGCGATAGACCCAAACTGTCGTGTGCAACCAACTGACCTTTCTCGACCGAACAATCTTTGTCGGGTCACGATAATCTTGTTTCATATGCAGACATACAGTACAACGATTGATCGGACCTCTCTGTACATGATATGATACTGCCTTCCGCCTATAATTGCTTCTATGTAGCTTTTTTTCGAATACCAATCTGCGACTTCTCGTAACATCAACCATTGATCATCTTTCTGCTCACTTGTAACAACATACTCCATCACCATCAATATGTCAGTACCGGACATGGACGCTGTCAAGGCTGCCCTGCCGTCTCTCTTGGAAACCCTCAGCAGAGATGCCTATCCGACCCTACCATCCCCAGAGTCCGTGAAGAAACGAGCGTCGGTTGCGATGGTTGTTAGGGTGAAACCGAGAACAAAATGGTGGCCAGCTGACGATGAAAAGAAATACGATTCCATCGAGGAATTCTTTGAGCAGGATTGGGTCAAGCACGGTGAACCTGAAGTGGTATTCATCAAACGCGCAGCTCGCAAAGGAGACAAATGGACGAGTCATATTGCACTTCCGGGTGGAAAGAGAGATCCAGAAGACCCAGACGATAAAGCAGCTGCAATACGAGAGACTTGGGAAGAGATCGGGCTGGACTTGAATAAATACGCGGTGGAAGTTGGTAATCTGCCGCAACGCATTGTCACTACGCATTGGGGGAAAAAGGCCCTCATGGTCTTGTGTCCCTATGTGTTTTTGGTCACCAAACATGAGATTCCTCCTCTGAAGCTCCAAGCTACGGAAGTTGCAGCGATTCATTGGGTACCGTTAAGGGAATTGTTAAATCCGGCGCAGAGAACTGTTGCATATGAAGACGTCGCGAGCAGGTATGCTAATCAGGAAACTGGCTTACGAGTCGCGGCGACTCGCATGTTGATAGGAAGGATGCGTTTCGCTGCCATCAATCTCGCTCCATCAGAATCTCTGCATACAGAAGATCCAGAAATTGAGAGCAACCGTTATGAAGCGCAGAGCCGCTGCAGTGGCATCTGCGCATTTGTAACTAGGTGCAGCTATGGGGATATCTTCAACGAATTCCAGCATATTCCACGCGAGGGGCAATTGATCCTCTGGGGGCTCACCCTTGGAGTCGTCTCCGATTTCCTCGAGCTTCTACCTCCTCACAATGCGCTAACACTTTGGACCTATCCTACCTTCACGGCGCCGGACGTGCGCTTGGCTATTTGGTTAGGCACCTACCGATTTAAGAACCGCAAGCGTGCCGAGCTACAGGCTGGAACTACGATCCCCCCAGTCTCCATTACAAGCCACCACCGCCCTTCGTTCGGCGCTGTCACTGAATCGATAGTCATTTCAAAGCCCTCGGAGTGGCAAGACCAGGCTGATGAGACTGGCCTACACGGACTTGGGAGTGGCACCCCTTCACATACAGGCAAGCACGGCAAGAAGGCAGCGGTAACAACCTTGCTTGAAGGGTTAGTTCATTTGCTCGTAACCTCTATGTTGCCTGAGATTACTGACAGAGCTAGGTACTACGACATACTACGCAAGTCCGTGACCTGCGCACTGCTTGCTCGCTTGGGTGTGTCTGTGGTTTTCGGCGCTTTCGCGTTCAAGAAATACAATTTAGGGCGATTTCTGAATAGGGATTTTGTTGGGAGGCTCCTGACTCGTTGACCATGTATGATTCAAGGGCTGTCGACCATCTACTGGCTGTGTGTACAGAATACATGCTGTCCTTCAAGAAGTGATTCTTCAAGTTATTCTAGAAACATATTGCAGTATGCAGGATTTGTAGATTGTGCATCAGTGAAGGACTAGATAAGTGTTTGTATTTACCTATCAAAATGACAGCTTAACGGTACTATGTACTTCGTTTGGTTGTTGGGAAAACCATGTGGCTGATAAGGCTATAGAAGTTCCCATTGAAAAGCATAGTATCAACCCATCGTCAAGAAGCGCAAGTAAATACTGAGCGTAACACTAATCCTCGAATAGTAGAAGTGGATGCATAGACTACCCTGTTGCCATAGCCTCTATCGTTTGATCTGACCAAGCGGATTTGAAGCATCCGGGCACTCCCGCGCGCGAGTCTTCGTACTCCTCAATGCTTGACACTTCAGCATCCTTAAGGATATCCCGGAGGCGACGGCGAAAGCAAGAGTTCTCGATGAGAAGGACGACAAGAAAGGCGTTGACCAACTTAGGGTTCTTCCTGGGTGCCCTATCGTTGATCATATACCTGGGCGCCCAGGGATCAAACCAGGACGCCTTCACATGGACAACGATCCGTTATAAGACAAAGGCCGCAACGCTGCCCGCTGCCCATGGTGTGTGTCCTGGACTCGAATCGTCAAACAAGCCTGCTCTGATCGTTTCCCATGTCGCTGCGGATGGACCTACCAAATGGCTCGAACCGCTGAAGGAGAAATATCATCCTTGCGTCTACGAGGTCGATGCCGGCCCTGGCTCCTCTGGATCGACCCTGCGGGTGCCTGCAAACCGCGGTCACGAGTCTATGGCCTATCTGACGTTCATCATCGACAACTATCGCGACATCCCTGAAGCAGGTGCTGTGTTTGTACACGGCTCTAGGTGGGCCTGGCACAATGATGCGCCGGACTATGACAATGTCTATTCGCTTCAACTGCTAAACCTCACCTCGGCACTGAAGCCCCACGGCTATCACAACCTGCGCTGTGACTGGAGCGCTAGCACTTGCGAGAAATCCGTTTCGGCTCAAGGCAGCCTGGAAGTGCAGACGAATGCTCGGTTCGAGCCATGGAACGCACGCGCGGTGTCCGATGCAGCACTACCAGGTGCGTTAGTCACTATATTCGGAGGTTCCAAAGACGTCGTATCCGCTAATGGTGGGAGACTTCGGCTGGGTCGCGCCGACACCGTGCGCTCGCAGTGCTGTGCCCAGTTCGTGGTGTCCAGGAAGAGCGTCTGGCGACATTCCCGTGAGGAATACGTCGCCCTTCGCCAATGGCTGCTCGATGAGGGCGTTGCGCCAGCGGATGATCGGATCGCTGGGCGCATCATCTCGTACCTGTGGCATATCCTCTTCGTCCAGCCCAAGACAAGTGAGCACGGTTACGACGGCTTTGACCTCGACCAACTCAACGCGCAAGCCTGCCCAAGTGCGAAAGACTGCTACTGCCGCTTGTATGGCAGTTGCAACCTCGAAGGCTGCATTGACCCAGGACGTTGTCTTGGGCAGTATTCAATCCCGCCCGACTTCAAGCTGCCCAGCGATTGGGCAAGTAAACATTCTTAGACGCAGATTACATTACTGGAGTAGAAGATTGATTGGGCGCCTCTGTAAACTACTTACCTTGCCTACCCACTACACGTTGCTAGACAGCTTCTCGTGTGAGTTCAGCGCAGACTAGAGAGGGTGACTTAAGAATCAGCAGATAGCAGTTTGTCCTGTGTCTTAGCTACGTCGTGCATGCCAACTTGCCTGACTAAGCCCCATGACATGCGTCGTCTGCACTGTTGAGAGACTACAACCACAACCAAAACCAGGCATGTGCAAACGAGTAGATACACGATGGTATAATTGAAGTCTCGCCGAAGCTTGCTTTTGTTGATCTTACCATTCTTATCGTCTTCCACCTGCAAAAATCTACCCCTGTGTCTGTTTCCTGGCTGCGAGATTGTGAGGTCGCCGCCAAGGATACAGGGCTACCCCAGCCTGAACCGCCTGAACCTCCAACTGGTCTCTCTTTCCAAGAGGAGGGCATTGTGGGAGGACTTCAACCCTACGTTCCCACAAGCCGCAGTTCTACCTACCTATTGCCATTGCTGATCTTCCGTCGTCGAGGCTTATCGTCTGAATAAACCTTAAACTGCCAGAAGTGAAAGCTGTGAAACCCGTGGACGCGTCTCAAGTCCCAAACAAGACGTCACGGCTCCATCGGTGTGGTCCGGCCTATCGTATCAACTCTCCACATTGACTACACCTGCACCTACAACACACTTTATCCACCCTTAAACTCGCTACCGCACCCTTCTAGACCTCACCATCTTGCCGTGTGATTGGAATCGATTAGATCAGAAAAGCCTTGTGCTCTCGGATCGGTCTCTTTCTCACCTGCCCCACAGCTAGCCATTGCCGCTATCAGCCTCCACCCCCAATACTTCCGATAGCACCTGGGGATTCAGGGCTGCTCCCATACAGCCCTCGCTGCCGCCAAGATTCCGTTCAACATCAGCAGCTCCAGCAGCAACTTTGCCCCAGCTCGCAGACCTGCCAACATCCCATTGCATAGCTTGTCATCCCGTCGTCGGCGCAGTAGCGATACCCTAGACGAGAAAGACGGCGACCGCCAACGTCTTCGTGCCTCCAGCTTCGACAGTGATCGCTCTGACTTTTCTCTCTGGAGTGACACTGGCGACCTTGTCGACCAGCTCGCAGAGGTCGAAGATCCTCTCTATAACTCTCGTGGAGTAGGTGGGAGTGCTGAGGGGGAGGAAGGGTCAAGATTACGTGGCAGGACTGGTCCTCGCTCGAAGAAGCAAGCTCGTTTCGCTGAGAGTGAAGACAGGGAGAAGTACAATCGCGGCCGAACAGCAGGGTTCAATCTTGAGCCGCCGCCAAAGAAGAAGGAGGACATTAGAATCCCAAGCCCACCTCCTCGACGAATAAACAGAGGAGAAAAACTCCTGGCCCTCATCATGGCACCAGGCGATGGACCTTCCCGTATGCACGGGTTGCATGGGAAGAAGCTCATTTACTTTCTGTCAATATTCGTTTCGCTGGGAGTTTTCCTATTCGGATATGACCAGGGTGTTATGAGCGGTATCATTACCGGTCCGTACTTCAAGAGTTATTTCAATCAACCCACACGGGCCGAGATTGGCACTATGGTTGCCATCCTCGAAGTCGGTGCTTTTATATCTTCCCTCGTTGTTGGTAGGATAGGAGATCTGCTGGGTCGCCGACGAACGATCTTCTACGGTGCTGTCATCTTTGTGGTTGGAGGGGCCTGTCAGACCTTCGCTACGGGTATGCCGATGATGATGTTGGGGAGAATCATTGCTGGTCTCGGCGTAGGTGCTCTCTCAACCATTGTCCCTGTCTACCAGAGCGAGATCAGTCCACCTCACAACCGTGGCAAGCTGGCCTGTATCGAGTTCTCTGGCAACATCTTTGGCTACATGTGCAGTGTCTGGGTCGACTATTTCTGCAGTTACATCGAGAACGACTGGGCCTGGCGGATACCCCTCCTAGTGCAGGTGCTTGGAGGCGGTCTCCTAGCCATCGGCAGCTTCTTGATTGTGGAGTCCCCTCGCTGGCTTCTTGACAACGATCATGACGAGGAGGGTATTGTGGTTATCGCCAATTTGTATGGCAAGGGCGATATTCACAACACAAAAGCACGTGATGAGTACCGTGAGATCAAGATGAACGTTCTTCTACAGCGCCAAGAGGGAGAAAGATCGTATAAGGATATGTTCAAGCGCTACTCCAAGCGTGTCTTCATCGCCATGTCTGCTCAGGCTCTGGCTCAGTTGAACGGCATCAACGTCATCTCTTATTATGCTCCTCTCGTCTTCGAACAAGCCGGCTGGGTAGGCCGTGAAGCGCTCCTCATGACTGGTATCAACGGCATCACCTACCTAGCTTCTACCATCCCACCTTGGTACGTTGTGGATCGCCTGGGACGCCGTTTCATCTTGCTTTCTGGAGCTGTTGCCATGGTGATCTCGCTTTCACTGATTTCTTATTTCATTTACATCGATATTCGCTGGACGCCAAGACTTGTTGTCATCTTCGTCATGATATACAATGCCGCATTTGGATACTCATGGGGTCCTATTCCCTGGCTTTATCCCCCAGAGATCCTGCCATTGAGCATTCGCGCCAAGGGTGCCAGTCTGAGCACAGCAGCCAACTGGGCCTTCAACTGGTTGGTTGGAGAGCTGACGCCTATCCTCCAAGAGGCCATCCAGTGGCGACTATACCTAGTGCATGCCTTCTTCTGTGCAGTTAGTTTTGTAGTTGGTAAGTCCTTGAACCTGCCAGTCATGCAACCCACCTTCGCACTCATCGCTAACCTTCAATCAAAGTGTATTTCGTCTACCCGGAGACCGCAAATGTGCGTCTGGAAGATATGAATTCGCTGTTTGGCGATGCAACAACCGCAGCGGCGACGCCAGCAACACTGGCCGAAGCCGAGTCCTTGTTCTCCGGTAACCGTTCGCCTGTGCCTTCGTTCCGCCTTGGTGAGGAGGAAGGGCAGCAAGACCCGAACGTGCCCGACATTGATCTGCAGCCGCCAGATGTCGAGATCCAGAACGGCAAGCCGATGATCGGCAAGTCTGACGACTCGGCCTCGAGTTTCAAGGAGGGCGTTGGCGGCTGGATCAGCGGCATGGTCAGGCGCGGCAAGGACCAGGCCAACGGCGGCAGGGGCGGCAGCGGTAGTGGCGCGTACAGGAAGGTGGCGGGCGACGACGACGAATAGAGCCGACGCTAAGCTTCTCTCTCGAGGTTTCTCTTATCTGCCTCCATCTCGCCCCTGCGCACCCGAGACGAGAAAGCGCCCTGTTGTATTAGATCAAATTCACTCATGTCGTATCTGTATCTCTAAAAAATAACAAAAAACGAAAGACCTTCCCGTCGATTTTCGGATCCCTTGGGGCGACAATTGTGGTTCACTGTCGTGGCGTACGAGCGTGGTGGACATATACATTCTAAACAATCGATAAACTCAACTTCTGACACTCCAACATGGTCAATGAGCTTCTAGACGTGCTGCAAAGCAAGACCTAGGCGTTTGCACCTGGGATCCTGAACTCACCCGACAAGCATCGCGAAACGTCGAACAAAATTTCAATTTCAGCACGGTGACAGAAGGGGAGCAATGGATAGTTATGGAGAAGTAAAACGTTCGTCTTCTGCTTCGCAATAGACTCTGCCTGTGGATTTCGATCCTCTCTGCACGATTATGTTCTACGAAAAAAACAGTGATGCTTAGGCGGTGCTAGATTGCTGGAACATCTCAAACTCGAATGGAAAACCATGCACTGCTTCCTGCTGAAGATTTTTATCCTCCCATATTAGAGCCTATCGTTGGCCGGGGGTTGGGAGGATTTGGTCGAGTTGTTTCCCGACCTGGGCAGCTGCTGCTGAGGCGAGGCAGCTGGGGCGGTAGAAGAGGGCGGCTTCGGCGAGCGTGAGGGCGTGCCGCGAGAGGGCGTGCCACGGGAGGGCGTTCCACGGGAGGAAGTAGCGCGAGAGGGCGAAGGTAAGGCGAAGTTACTGACGGGCGGCAGCTTAGGATGGTCGGCAGCGGCAAAGCCGTTCTCACGGCTGGCATTTACGTCAATCTGTTGCTGCAGCTGCTGGGTTTGTGTGAGGTTTTGGTTGGCCCTCCACTTCGCAGTATCCTTGTACAGAGCGTCGAAGACTGTTTGTTTGTGTGCGTCGAGCATGTCGCTAATGCCAATCTCGTTACAGCGAATGGGGCGGCCGAAGCGCCGCTTAGGCTTCCGGGCGAAGTCACTGGCCCAGAAGTTGTGGTTGTTGGCGACGAAGACATTCGAATGACGCACGTACCAGTCGTCGAGATCTGTGCCATTGATCGATTTGCATGTGTACAACCCGACGTCCTCGACGAAGCTGATCACTCGAGACACCCGCTCCCGCACTGCGTCTTCATTCTGCTTGATGAAGCCAAGTGCTGCGATGTGGCCGACGTTGGTGCCCATTATGAACACCTGCTCGGCGTCGTTCAGCGAGATGTAGTTGTCCCACAGATATTTCAATAATCTCGCGGCTTGCGTTGTCCTGCGTAGCTCGAGCTCTTGTTGTTTTGATGACTTCACATCGTCAGTGGAATCCTCTCAGTGCAGCAGTCGAGCCTTGGACTTACAAAGGGCCCAATGTTCAGTTCCATGTCCAGCTTTGGTAGATTTACGTCAATCACGCTGAAGCCATTCTTCGTGGCCCAATCGATGTATGTCTTTACAACATCAGCCTTTCGCCATTGGTCAGCGGTTTATTTATAATAAGGGAGTGTCTGACACGACACAAGGTTTACTTACCAGCCACGTCTTGTGTAGGTCTACACGACCGGTGCGAGGATCAGGCGATGCTAGCATTTCTGGGGGATCGTGTAATATCACGAGTAGTGGTTTCCGTTCCATGTAATCAGGTCTGTACGATGTCAGTAAAGTACGTAGATGATCTTTACAGGAGATTAAAACTTACGTTGCCAGAACTTGGTTCTCGAAAGCCTTTGCCGTCTCTTCTTGGTGGATGAAGAGAGGCGCCATCTCGTAGTCATCCCATAGAGTCGTAGCCTGCCATTTCCTCACCACACTATTCATCTGCTCGCCCAATTTCGAGTTCTCAAAACGCGAAGTATTGTCCTTGGGGTATAGGCTCTTCCAAAACCTACTCTGCTGTCTTAGGACCATCTTGACGTCGTCCACCGCACTAGCTGTGGGTTCGAGATCATGTAATCTGTCGGGCGGTTCACCCATCATGGTACGGGCGACAGCACAAGCCGATCTGGCGATTGATACCAGGTTGTATCCACCTTCCAAACACACCGCCAGTTTGCCATCCGCGAGGCTCATCAGCATGTGTGTCATATGTGCATAACCCGCCGGGGTCACCTTACAACCTCCCAACATGTCACCCTCTGCGGCATCAAAACCTGCAGCAATAATGACAAGGTCAGGGTTGAACTCAGTGGCGATCGGCATGACCACCTGTTGGAAGGCGTAGATATAATCGGCATCGCCCATTCCCTGCTTCGTCCATGGGATGTTCACGTTCTTTCCCAGTCCAGGACCTTCGCCACAGTGCACGTGGTCTCCGTAAATGCCTCTACCGTCGTGGTAAGACGACTCCGGGTAGTAGAATCCGTTGAGATGGACGTGTAACGAGATATAGAGCACATTAGGATCATCGTAATTTGCCTGCTGGATGCCATTGCCGTGATGCACATCCCAGTCCAGAACAAGAACGCGCCTGCAACGATCCCCAAACTCACGCTGACAGACCTTAGTAGCAATGCTAACGTTGTCGTAGAAGCAGAAACCCTTCGCTTCTTGTCGCTCGGCGTGATGGCCTGGAGGCCTAATCACTGCGAAGATGTTCTTTACCTGACCCAGCATGACTGCTCGACAAGCTTCGATGGCACCGCCAGCTGACAGCGCCGCGCAGTAAGGCGTGCTTTGTGACAGATAGACAGAATCCATTGGCTTGGCCTCGGCGATTAGACGGTCTGTGGATTTGCGCTCGAGAGACTGTACCCAGTCCCAGTGGTCCTCTGTGTGTACAAGACAGACCTCATCTTTGGTAACCTTTCGGGCATCTACCCGGCCCATTTGGTAATGGCTGTGAGGCTCACCTTTACCATCCCAAGCAAGCCCTGCCTGCACGAAGGCGTCAAAGATGGCATGAATGCGCCGGGGGTCTTCAGGGTGGATTTCATCGTCAGGCTCAGGCTCAACATGGAACCTCATGCGGACATCATAAACTAGACCAGTCATGGAAGAAGAATAAGTCAAGATCTGAGACTTTGACGGCAGTGGAGCGTCGGGCTTGAACGACAGGTCATGGGAGGGGTTTGAGGAGGGCATTTCCTCGTCGTGAGTTGTAGTGAGAGGTGCATGAGCTGCAATATGATCCGTCACTGCGATGTCGAAGCCAGGTAGTGAGCTGGAAGAGATGGGGTCGCTATCCAGATGATGGCCTAGTGTTGTTTCTGTCGACCTTAAAACTGAACCTTCCACCATTGTGACATCGTCATCTACAACCATGATTGCTGCCCTCTGCAGCGGCTGCAGAGGTCTTGTACTATCATGCGGCCCTCCGAGACCTTGCCGAAAGGGCTTTGGCCTGCTTTTGTCTATTGTATCTGAGACTTTGTCAGTCTTTGTACGTATCGTGGTGGCAAGCGATAGTAGCGGGTAGGTACACCCGCCTGTCCTGTCTATCTCGCTTGTAAAGTAAAAGCGCGCGAACTCGCACAGGTAAACGAGTATGATGCCTGCCTCCCAGGCGCAATATTGTGCTGGAAGACTGAATACGCAGAGCGCCTTTCCTTCACTTACCTAAAAGATTTGTCCTTTGGGTCGAGCTAAGTTCACCTGTTTAAGAGCGAACTTGATGTTAGCCAACGACGTGATCTGAGTGACAAAGTGCTCAGATCCCAATCAGTACGACGATGAAGTGAGCAGCTTGCGACACAATGAAGCGGCTCGACGGGCTTTCAGGCAAGGCGGCAAAGTTTGGCGATTGTTGTTGCGATATGCCAGTGTTGGACAATGTGATAGACCAGAAAAGAGCCAACCCGGCGACGGTTTGGGTCGAGCGGGAGATGCCGCTTCCGTACTGGCGTTAGGGTTTGGGAGTCAAGGTACCATTCCAATATCTCAATCACAGTAACAATAGCAATAGCAATAGCTATCACGATGCCTGTTTTCAATGCCGCCTATGAAACACACGAAAGACCAGTCCAAAATAGCTTTCGCCGAGCAAACCTAGCACTCGCACTTCAACCTGACTTCAAATCTCGATTCGATTGAGCACGTGAACAAACATAGCAGATTAGAGAAATCATTTCATACATAAATCAAAGTCTAATACATAAGCTCGAAATAAATCTCGCCAACCTGTGGCTCCGGTCAAGATGCACACAGTGCTACAAGAACCACCTTGACATGCCTCTCCATATAAACGCTGGATCAGCGAATTATCCACCAAATATCAAGAATATATAAAAAGGTTTCTCACAAAGTTGCCGTGGGAAAGTAATACTGATCCCAAAGGAAGTCGTAGTCTTCTATGATATTCCCAACCATGTCTAGCAAGGGCTTGCCTTTGAGCCGGTCAGCGGCACCCCTAATGAAGCCAGACGTGACGTTTTCGTAAAAGGCGCCTCTCATGGCCCACCATGCCATGGACCAGCCACGCTTGCCGAGCTCCTCGCGCTCCAATTGAGTCAGTGACTTCTGACCACCAGGACGGCGCTGTTGCAAATCACGTTTGGCTAGTTGGCGGGCACAGAACTCGACGCTAAAGCCTATCAGCCAAGGTCTCCAGTCCGCTGCGCCTCTGCTGGTGGACGGGTCTCGTCGCTGTTGGTGGGTCCAATACGCCATGGCACCGGCGTAGATCACTGGCCGGAGAATATACATGACCTCGGCGAGCTCGCCCAGACCAGCAGTACGGTGTAGGAGGGCCTTGGGCGGCTTGATGTCGTCGGCTGTGAGGACTTTGGATAGAAGATACGAAGATATGTCGTTACCGGACGGTAGAGGGGGGAGAGTTAGGGAAGTTCGTGGCATCGACCACTCTTCCTCGCTCGGCTCCTCGGACGGAGGAGAAAACGGGTCTTCGTTATCGTAGTCGAAGTCATCGTAAGATGAGCGCGACGGTTTCTGTTCAGGCAACTCGCGCTCTGGCAGAGGCGGGTTCAGCAGCGGGCGCGAGCTCGTGAGACGGAGGAGCAGCAGTCTACACAACGCCTTGACAGTCTCCAGCAACACCACCACCCTCCACCTAGCCTTCTCGCCCCTTCGTTTGGCCATCATCTCCAGTAAGAGTTCGGTATACTGGATGACTTGCAGGGTCACTGCTGTGCGCCTATACGTCCGACTCTTCTGGCAGTAGTGGCGCGTGTAGCGGGTGTGCGGTGGTTGTGGTTGTCGCCTCTGTGTCGAATCCACCACGCGCGATAGGAGGGAGTCGTGATAGAGCGACAGGAGCTGCACTCCTGAGTTGACGGACTCTGACGCGATCTCCGACTCTCTAAACCTTCCCGGTATGATGTAGGTCAGCGATCGCAATGCGCCCTCGATCTGACCCACGGCGCCTGCGTTCTTCGTGACGAAATCGCCGTACACGTCGACTAGCTTGCCCGGTAGGTTGAGGTCCAGTCTGGGCCGCGCCGCGGTTCTCCTCATATCGCTCATCGTGGGTGAGGTTAGTATCGGTGAGGGTTTCAGCTTGTGAGTATGCCACCGGTGGGCCCAGAAGGTGTGAAAGTTGGTGTGAGAGCTGTGGTGATGTGCGGACTAGACCGAGATGCAAGTCGTGAGTTGATGCTTGCTATCGTGAAACGGGTGCGGGAAGGAAGCGGTACGCTATGAGCCGAGGCTGAAGCATGGGCAAGGAGAGGTCCGCGCTTTGTGGGAGAGGAACGATCTGTAGGCTGGGGGAGACTATGCAGGGTCTCTGAAGACATCTAAACATTCTCATACCTACCTAGGTAGTGGATACAGATGACGATATTTTGAGAACAACATCAACGAGTTTGGCAATTGAGAGTAGCTTAGGAGATAGGAAATGAGGTGACGACACCCTTCGTAACTTCGTGTATATCGTTGAAACGAGCACCTATTTACCCTTACATTGTAGTGGTCTAATAAGGCATTATAGACAGAAATGTGAGTCTAGTGTAATCAGCATAATAGACCTCAGCTTTTGAGCTGCTTCGAGTGTCTCGACGTCTTGATCATGATCAATCGCCCCACCCAGCAGCCCAGGCGACGAGTTCATGCACAGAAACCATTCTGTTATCAACAAAGTGATCAAACCCAGGGACTTGATCGACAAGGACACAGGCGAGTAGATGTTTACAGACAGGGGCGTGACTCGTACGCGACAGACCTCCGAAGCCTAGAATCTGTGCATTTGCATCGGCGACAAGCAAGGCGTGGTCGACGGGGCCAGCAACGTCGTCTGCGAGATCTCCATCTCCACGAGTAGCAGGAAAAGCCGAGAAGGCGAAAGCAGGACACGAGCAATTCCAAGCATCTAGCCTGACCTCATAGTGATGCTCTGGCTCTGCGGCTCTGTACTTTGAAGGGTTGGCGCGAGCGGGTTTGCGTTGCTGCGCCGAGCGCACGTAGAACGTCCTGGATTTGACGTTCCTAGCTTCACTGCCTTTACCGCTACCGTCACTTTCCTCGGCTTCGACGTCTCTCTCGGTGTCATTCCGCTCTAGTGGAGTAGGGATGAGCTTGGCGACGAGACCACGATCGAGGAGATCCATGGCAGGCAGGAGTTCATGGGGGAAGAGAGCATGCAAGGTGAGGAAGATATTTCTGACGTTGCCATCCGCGAAATGGAGCGGGTTTGAAGAGGGCAGTGCAGTGTTGGCACCGGCGACAATGCCGCTGTCGTGCAAGGAAGATATCAATGCGGACTGCAGTTCCCTTGGAGAGGGCAGCGCGGCTTGATCAGGCATTATTGTTGGCTGATTGAGTGGAGGCAAAGAACCCGGGGACGTGTCTGAATGCGACAGGAACTCAAGCAAGGCGAGGCAGCTTATTGTCGCGAATGAAACTTCATGACCAATGGCGACGACGGCAACAACCCGATCTGAAAATACTTTTTCAAGCAGACGAGGCAGGAATAGTCATCTTTGTGAACTTCAAAGGATCGCATGAGATGAATTTGTGAAAGGAGGTTTTGCACATCACAGCCAGATTGACTGTTGGATTGGCGGTTGGTGCTACCGCGTGTCTTGCATCAATTAGTCAAATGGTGGCAGCTTTGACACCCATTCCCATGATCAATTTCTATCCCTCAAACCTAGGCCTTTCTTCTTTGAGGATACCAGAAACTCGGACCAGTGCAAGACGAGATATTCATCACAAAGCCAGAATAAGGCCAAAGAACAACAGAAGCGCGAATTGGAGATGCCAAGACCGATGCTGCCGCCGCGGGTATTCATGTGATCACTCGGAGGAGCTCCGCTTGTCTCGGCCGAGTTGGACCCTGAGACTGGCTCACCCAGTGCCGATTGCGGTGACGTCAGCGCCAGCGAGGCATTGAGGCTCAGCTGGGCAGACATGAAGAAAGATGACTCCCCGATCTCGCGCACGCGCACGCTTCCCCTCTCACATATGAGGGGGTGAGGCACCGAATGGAACACAGGACGGAATCTTGGAAGGAGGTTCGCCGAAGTCCTACCTCCTAGGTACATCCTACCTCCTACGTCCGGGCTTCCATTGCCACCGTGCTATGCATTGCCCTCCCATTGACTTGGGGGGGGGGATTGGATCTGTCATTCGCAGTGGTCGGGTCGTCTGGAACAAGACACGGACCCGGAGGTAAAGCAAGACTCTCCGGCGCTAACGACGGTGTTCGTAGAGCTCCCACGACATTTCAACGTCGTGATGGATGTGTAAAAGTGCACCATTGGGTAGGTAATTCGCAGTCCGAGCGAAAGGAAGAAAGGGTGACCGTCAATTTGGGGCCGGATGCACACCAAGCCGCCCAGCTATAGTGGATGGCCACGCCTCCGACAGGATTACGAATCGGGACGGGAATTGTGCCATTGACCATTGACCATTGCACAGTGGCACATTACCCACCTGCACGTCTGGCGCAGCTGTTGGGTGGAATTTGTCAACGCACGCATGCCGTTGCCTGTAAATGGCAGAACACTCCCTCGGCGACCGGGCCTAGCTGGTCTTTCATTCCTCCAGTTGGAAGAAGTAGGTACGGTACTGTGATCATTGGTGTCTGATGAGATCGGCAACGTAGGCGGGAAAAGGTTGAAGGAAAGGCAGATGGCAAAACGGCGGCAGGTTATCACCTGCAGCAGTCGGAGGTTGTTAGGGTACAGTAGGGGTTTATAGTTGCGTCTCCAATGGCATTGGGTAGATCCACCCAGTCTTCACTATTCGTGCCTGCCCTCCTATCGGGCCTCTCTGCCTTCTCGCGCCCCCACATTCATGACACAAGCTGAGCTGTTGCTAGAGGGGAGTTGGTTGCAGTAGTATGGAGTAGCATTGATTAGCGACGGCGGCAACGATGACGGCAACGGTGGAAGGTAGAATCAGCAGCAGCAATCAATCGATCAATCAACCAACCAATCAACCATTGGGGTCTTAGTAGCAATCGTGGTATGTCTAGCAGCTGAACCATCTCATCCCACTCGTCGTGAGACATAAACATATCACGAGCAATAATGTTTTGACGTTAGGGTAAACGAACGGCTGGCTCGGGCTGGATCTCATGGGTAGATAGGTAGCTTCGTAGCTAGGTACCTCACTGTGCCTCACCTACCTGTACTTTTATCTTACCTTACCACCTACCTTACCCACATGTTGGAGACGTATCGCTATTGATAGGTACAAGTTGGTAATCCAGGAGCCATACCTCCTACCAAAGTGGGAAGTCCGTACCGCCAGTCTGGCCAGCAGATTTGCGAAAGCGAAACGAGATGGTGGCCTGGCGTGGATTGATGGATTGATGGACTGATAGATGGATGGACGGATGGATGGATGGACGGATGGATGGATGTAATACCACGAGCGGGTAAGGCCACTCGGACAGGTGATGCAGGGCTCGTGACGAGGTTTTTTGTTCCAACTCGAAGGGCTCTCGGTCGTTGAAGGCTACTGATCCGAGATGGCCACTCGCACGCGCATATCCATGATTTACCCGATGACCATTGGAATGTGAGACGAACTGTAACATGATCTGATTCTAGACTTTGATCATGATTTCATCCGGACACAGGACGTGATAGGAAAGGAAGGGGTTGCCTGTGTGTGTGTGTGTGTGTGTGTGTGAGGCATCGCAATCTCATCTCGTCAGATCACATCACGCAGCCGGTGCAGGTGGTTTGCAGTTACGGTCCGCTGACCGATGGGGTTTACCCCAACCGTGCCCATGCCCATGACCACTATAATTGCCATGACCACCTACCTACCTACCTAATCATAGGGTACCTATGACGATTACCACGATTCCGGCCCAGCCACATTCGCCGTGAATCACACGATTGCCATTCAATAGAACGTGAGGACGGCATGGGAAGAAGATGGCCAAGCGCACCAGAATAGAAAGGCACGAGCACGGATGTGGCCCAGATGGGACACAGTCAATATCTATCTACTTCAGTCGGCCGTGGTGAATCGGATTGGATCGGATTGGATTGGATTGGGGGTGGCGTGTGTTGTTTGTTGTCGTACTATCTATCCACTGTATACCTATACAGACAGCTACAGCGTCTCCTCCGTCATCAGGCCAGGCCTCACCTGCGAGGGACCATTTGCCTAGCTGGGGATTGCAGAGCAGAGGATAGGTACCTAGCAAGAGGAAAGCAGCATTGGCAAAAGCAGCGCAGGAAGCTCTCCATACGTGCATGCTTGTATGCATGCATGCATGCGTGCACGAATGCGTGTGTGTATACGCATTGGAGGTTGAGGTTGTATGATAACGAAACTCCCGTCTCTACCTTTACTAGGCACAGATGACGCGAGCGGTTCTTTGCGCCGCCGCTGCCCGCAGTAGCTATCGTAATCCATCGTATCGTACCATATCGTATCGTATCGTATCGTGCTCAATCTCGCATGTAGATCGTTAGGGTAGGGGGTGGGAGGACTCGAGCAGAGAGTGAGAGAGAGAAGAGAGAGAGAGAGAGCAAGGCGCAATTGCGCACCTTCTTTGCCGCCGCATGACTGGGGGGCTGCATAGCGTTGCGTAGCATTGCGTAGCATGCCTGGCTAGCTGGGTGCTATAGGTAGCGTGGTGTAGTGTAGTGTAGTGTATGATAGGGTAGTAGTGCTGTGAGAAGAGGGGTCGAGCCTTGTCTGCCCTTGCGTTGCTTTCACATGATAGGACGAATCGCTCATGGGGAGATGGAAAGAGACAATCACAGTCTCTGTTTCACCCATTGAGGAGTTCACAAATCATCAAGCTCCCAGATCGTAGATGATGTCGATTCACTGCTGCCTGACATATATCAATGGACAATCCCATACCTACCCAACAAACAACAGCAAACGGGAATTGATAATGTGGTAAGCAATCGTAGACCTGGTAGGCATTGGATAGTCAGTCAGTCAGACAGTCAGACAGACATTCAATCTCCAGACCATCCATCATATTCACCTGATGGGGCATAGTGTTGTTAGTCCGACCGAGAGGCGAGACATGACATGACATGGCATGACATGACAAGGCCTGGCTCTAGTCTGGGCTGGTCTCGCGACGCACTGTATTGCATTGCATGGAATGGCATTGGGTATCGGGTATTGGATGTCAAGCCGAGCCTTAGGCCTCAGGTCTCAGATCTCACGTATCTGGAGAGGGACATCCAATGGCGGACCCATTGACGTGACACCAACCGGACGGCGCACTACAAG
The DNA here is from genome assembly GCA_018467035.1 of Scorias spongiosa. Classification (NCBI taxonomy): domain Eukaryota; kingdom Fungi; phylum Ascomycota; class Dothideomycetes; order Capnodiales; family Readerielliopsidaceae; genus Scorias; species Scorias spongiosa. Next base: position 325,845 of record JACSZZ010000009.1, on the reverse strand, counting down.
CTGGAGGGGGAGAGGCGGCAGAGATGAGCAAAGAATAGAAGTCCTGTACGCCATGCCGCAGCGAGATCAAAGGAAGCTGGCTGGGCAGAGGAGAAAGTGGAAAGGGCTGTGAAAGAGAAGGGGGTGGGGGGGCAAAGCTGAAGAAGGGATGGGTCTTCTTCCTGTCTCTCACAATCCTTCTGTTGCGTTGTGCGTTTCTATATCGAGGCTCGCTCTACGTAGGTACTGTACAGTACCTGGGGGTTTTTGGATGTGCCACGGCAGGCGAGAGCTGGGCCAAAGGGGCCAAAGGCGACCAGCCTCGAGCTGCGCTGGCATAGGGATTGGATACGTTGGGCTGGGCTGGGCTGGGATGAAGGAGCGAGGCGGATGGTGAGGAGAGAGATGAATGGATCGAGCGTGAAAGGAAGGCAGCGAGATTCTTTCTCTCGGTTTGGGTATCGTTACAACCACATTATACTGCAGGCCCAGGTACGCAGTATGACAACTGCCCATTTCGAGGCTTCAATCCGTGGGATTCAAATGGTAATTGCGTCGATTGCCACTGGCTGGTCTGGAGTGGAACTTCAAACGCGAGGCGAAGCCTTACGTTCAGATCTATGGCGCAGTATGTCGTGCCGTTCCAATCCTCATCGAGAGGCAAACGACAGAGGCACGAGCAGAGAAAGGAGTCGCCGTGTGGTTGAGATGGAATAGAAACAAGGCCGACAGAGGGAAAGGATGAGACGAAAAGAAGACAGGCTCGCTTATCAGCGGGCATCCACGGCCGTACAAGTCCGCCACCCACACAGAAGCGCACAACCAAAGGATACACATATTGTATACTTATCTATACCTACCTACCTACCTATGCCTTACCTTACTTACCTATGCACGAACAGTCCGTGAGGTGTTTTCTTCAACCGCCAAGAGGGCGATCTTCTCTACGTCGATGGTATCGTGCATGAGCCAATGGAAGAAGAGAAGCTGGCAAAAGATGGGACTATGGCCTGGGCCCTCCTGCCCGAGAGAAGGGAACGGCCGAGTGAGTGGGTTTCGAATGGCCTACCTAGCTACTCTCTGAAGAAGCCATTGGGGACTGGGGGATTGCTTGTGTGGGGGTAGTGGGCCGCAGCATTCGCTTGTCTCATTAGGTATGCTATTGTCGAATCGAATCGCATCGCCGTTGCGTACCTAGCTGTTTCTGCCTCGCGTCGGGCAGCGCATGACCGGTGCTTCCGTTTGCTAGACAAGATATAGGTGGGTAGGTAGGTAGGTAGGTAGGTAATACGGTGGCTACCGACGGCAATGCCTACCTGAACTGACCAGCTGGCAAGGACCGGCCAGGACCGGCGGTAGGAGGTGAGATGTATACCTACCTCTCGCTGTAAGGTGAGCATAGGTAGGTAGGTAAGTAGGTAGATGGGTAGGGTAGAATTGGCCCGGATGATCAATTGTCCCACTATGCAGGCTTTTGAGGCTTGCTTGCTTGCTGGCTACATAGCAAACAGGGGAAGAAAGGAAGGGAAATGGGGAGAAAGGGAAAGAAGGAGGTTCCCTGATGTTTCGCGATGGATGGCAAGCATCGTTTGTCCTTGTCGTGGACTGATGCCCTCGAATGGATTCCCAGGTGTGATTGCTCGTTTGTCGCCACAGCAGAGAAAGAGTGTTGGTGACGTTTTACAGTAGAATGCGTGAGGATGTCGCGATGCGGCTAGACCGGTGTGGTGGGTGCTGAAGCAAGCAAATAGATCCCTTAGGTGGGATAGGCCTGTCATCCAAAGGGCAGGAGGCATTGGAGCGGACAGGGTTTCGACGCATGACGCTACATTGGGCTGCATTGGGCGCGATCGGTAGTAGAGTGTGCGAGTGCGAGGATGACTGGCGAAGGCGAAAGCAAGTTGCGGAGCAATGAGAATGTGAATGCCTAGAGGAGGCAAATGTGACTGAAGCTGGGTAATACACCTACAGTATACGTATGTAGATAGCCACGTAGTTAGGTCTGAATGATCTACACACATGACCATGAGGCCTCGCCAAGGGGGGGGGGAGATGACGGGTGGCAGATGATGATTGTCAATGATTGATTTGTGTGCGTGAGAGCGTGTGTAAAGAGACGGAGATGGAGACAGAGATCAGGTAGAGGCGAGCAGGAGAATACGGCAGAATGGCCTCGGCTGTGCTGGGAACGAGCAGTACCTTCTGCAGTAGTCTACCTACCTACCTAGGTAGTTCCATTTCGCCACAGTGGCCGGACACATGCAAATTGTGTTGACGAGATGAGACGAGACAAGACGAGACGAGACGAGACGAGCAGAGCATGACACGACACGACACTACATGACATGACACACGAGACGGATGGATCATCGTTGTCGTAGTCGGTCGATTGGTTGGTTGGCTCGGTTGATGGGTTCATTGATTGGCTGGTTGGTCTCCTTCTCAATCTCGTCCCGTCTCGTCGCTTTTCTTGGGAGGACTCCAGTGGGTTTTTTTTCTTCGCCTCTCTTAACAAACGAGAGCAGACACCGAGCGAGGATAAATGAGTGAGTGAGTGAGTGATTGAGTGAGTGAGTGAGTCATATCATCATCTGTCCCATTCGTTCGTCCATCGATTAGGCCCTCCCCCCCATAAACTCCTTCGTCTGGTGGTCTAGGTCATCCACTCCGTTCGTTGGTCGTGTTCATTCGATCAATCGATCAAAGTCAATCAGATCAATGAATCTCAGTCGCCAACTCGTTCCAATTCGTTTCATTCCCACAACAACCCAATCGCCAATCCATCGGTACTGTACAGCCACAGGGGAATACATGGTAATACCAATCCCACATCTACAATCGTGTGGTATCGATACCCCAGCCCTTAGCCTCAGCCGGTGTGGTGTGGCCTGGTTCTTCTGTCACCCGTCCAGGCCAGCGTCACAGCCTGAAATGGGGGTTTCCGGTTTGCCATTGGTCGAATGATGGAGCTACAGTGGCGGATGGTCCTCTGGCCAGTCAGTCAGACAGGCAGGCAGGCAGGCAGACAGACAGACAGAGAGACAGACATGTGTGTGTGTGTGTGTTTTTGTGTGGGTGTGTAGGTATGTGTGTGGTCACCATCACCGTTCCTGTTCCTGTTCCCGACACCGACCTCTCAATACCAACACCACCGTCACCATCGCCAGCAACCTTCACCTGCGCCGGCGGCTACAGCAACCTTGAAGCAGCGCAGATTGACAAACCGAACGTGAGTAATACATACGTAGGTATTGTATCGTACCGTACCCGGGTAACAAGTACATATGGTAATACCTATCTACCTACCTACCTACTTACCTACTTACAGTATGCAAGTAGAGAGACGTGTTTCTATGTTTCTATGTTTCTATGAGGTGTATAGGGTGTGTGTGTGTGTGCGCGTGTGTGTTTATAGTAGGTAGGTATGGTGTATTTCAAAACACTGAGGGGATCTCGATTATGACAGCAGTGGGATGGGGGATATTGAATATGTCAGCCGTCTTTCCCTCTTCGTCTTTCTCTTTCTGTTTCTCTTTCCGTCCGCTGTTTTCGCTGCGGTCTGGCCGATTTACTTCCCTTTCACCTACGCCCTTTTTCGCCACCCTGGAGAAGAGGGATTGGAAAGGAAGGGGAACGGGAAAGGCATTGTTGGAATTGAATCGGTTGGTCCGACTGATTGGGGTGGCCAGTTGGTCACAGTTGGTCGGTTGGTTGGTTGGTTTGATTATTACGTGGATGTGGCCTTGGGGCTAAGTACCGGTGTCTTTAGCTACCGCAGAGCAAAGCAAAGCAGAGCAATCCAAAGCAATCCATTATCAGGTGGTAGCATAGCATAGCATAGCATAGCGCAGCGCAGCGCAGCACAGCCTGAATGACTGACTGATTGACTGACTGTCGGTCCAGTGTGGTAGAGAGGTATTGTAATGTATTGTAATGTAACGAAATGAAATGTAATGCCTGCCAATCCGTCATCCGTCATCCGCCCTTCGTGATTCATCATCCGTTTCATTGATTCATTGCCGCCTAACGTTATGTTTCTAATTATTATCCCCGTACTAGAGATACTTATCAACTTCTACACTGGCAGATAACAATAAAGATGCAGAAAATACTCGCTGCCTTATTAGTATGCACTACACCAACTCCTCTACCTATCCACAGTCTGTCCACAGTCTGTCCATAGCCTGCCCCATAGTCTGCCATACCGCAGCCTGATCCACGGCAGACCACCTCCATCTTCACGTTCACACTCACTTTCACCTTCCAACCCTCACATCCACCTTTGAGATTCGCCTTCGCCTGCACCACTCACCAACTCTCTTTCTCTCTCCCACACTTCTCCTCTCTGCACTGCGCCCGCGCCACACTATATATACCTGCCCACCCATACCCAATTCGCCTCCCCACCCACCTACCACTTACCCTTTTGCTCTCTCTCACTCTCTCTCTATCTCTCGGTCTACGGACAATCGCCTTCCTGGTATTTGTCTGCCTAGACCACCAGACTATTACACCTGCCGTTCCGTATACCAACCGAAATCCGCAGCAACAACATCACCCTCTCCCAACGGACTTTACACCCGGACTTCTCTCCTTCTCCGTTCGGTACTGATAGGTTAGGTAGCTGGAGCTATCCTTCTTCTCATTGACCTGTCATTGATCTGTCATTGACTCGTTCTTGGCTGCGAGAGTCCGAAAGCCTGAGACCACCGCTGGCACTGGGCCCTCGTTGTGCCGATTTTAAATACCAGCCTCTCTCCCGGCTTCACCTCGCCCTCGGCTTTCCTCTTCCACAAACCCATCCATAACTCACCTCTCCATGGAGCAGTCACCGAACAGATCGTCCGACAAACAATCCACCATGTCTTCCACAAATCCATTGTCGAAGCGCGTCCACTTACCTTCGCCACCCATCTCACCAGAGGGTGTGGTCCTTCCTAGCTTCCAGACTTTCACCAGATACGAGAACTTCCAGCGGGATCCTCAACTCTATCCAGACCAGAATAGAGACATCCAGACAGATGCTCCTCTCTTCCCTTCCTCTTCCACAGCCGGTGCTGAACGCAACGCCAGTCCGAGGCGAGAAGTGACCTTACCCGACCTTGTTCCCGCGCAATCCCTCATACAGGGTATCGAAGCCAATCTGGCAGCCTCGAATTCGCGTCGTCAGCGACCGGTCTTGAATCCATGGGCGACACCACGCACTCCAGAAGAGGCCTTGCAAATCCACCAAGCCTGCCTCGCAGAAGCCAGTCAGTGCAGGAGGTTAGGCGCGTACTTGAGTGCCAACCGTGCCAACCGTGCCAAAAATGGACGCGACGCTTACTCTGAAAGCCTAATCCGCTCTCTCGATAGAGCGTCTGGTCTCGCAACTGCCTCACCTCGACTGAACCAAGCCAGACCAGCCGCTCACTCACCTATTGCCACACCGGCTCAGCCACAGCAGCGTACTCTACCAGCCGTTCAACCACACAGTCATACCGCCGAGCCCCTGCCAAGACGACAGAAGCTGTCACGTTCCGCCAAGCCCAGTCGTCAGTCGCCACAAGACGATGACATTCACAACTTTGTCGACACAGCCTTCCCTGATCAGCCCAGCTCAATCTCCTCGTCTGATAGGAAAGCCAGCAAGAAGCGACGTGCATCAACCCCAGGTCTGGATGCTGAGAAGAAGCACAAACGTGCACCACCGACTAAAAGCATCAGCAGGAAGGGCGACGACAGTAGGTGGCGCGAACTGCCAGATTACTGCCCACCCTTGTCAATCCTCGACCACAAGAAAGCTAATCCATCCTGGAGCAAAGGCGGTCGCCTGGATGTTTCCCAGAAAGAAGATGTCGATCAGTTGCACCCTCAGGAGCGTGATATCTGTGAGGTCCTCAGGATAGAGCCACAGCAGTATCTCGCCAACAAGAGGAGAGTCTTCGCTGCACGTCTCGACCAACTGGTGAATCCTGGTAAGAAAGGTTGGAACAAGACTGCTTGCCAACAGGCCTGTGGTGTCGACGTCAACAAATCCTCTCAACTCTTCGTCATCTTCGAGAATCTCGGCTGGTTTAACGAACAGCATTTCCAGAAGTTCTTGGAATAGTCTTGCCTTCGATTCTTCTAGACTGAAAGATGGTTGCCTGTTGATCCTTCTCTGGATCAGCAAACATGCATTTCCAACCGAATCCGCAACCCGCTTTCTGGACATCTCTACTACTTTTTTTTTATTGCACGGCGCACAGTCTGCGCGATGATGGTCGACTGGCTGGCTGGTCGGCCATCTCCTTTCTTCTTATCCCTCTCCCTCCCTTTTGCGTGTTAACGAATCAACGAATATGCACGATTGAGGTCTTACGAGCTTATGATTCCCCCTGATGTTATGCGATTTTGCGATGCTTTTCCAGCGCGGTGGAAGCCCACCCGCCATCATTCCTTGGTGTTCAATCTCTCAGCACACTCGCTCGAGACAAGGCAAGAGATACGAAGATATACTTCTCTCTCAGCTTCTGCAGGCTCGCAGCAGACCGCTGCTAGGTATGCAGTATAATAGTCGAAAGGTTTCGACATTGGCTTAGTTAGTTAGATACGAAAACCCTCGCTGACAGTGAGTTGGTACAAATTTGGCAAACTTCCCTCCCGTCCGAACAATTCTGTCATCCTCATCCGTTTCGTGTCGTTGCTTTGGTTGAAGATGCTTCCCTCATCCCAACCGCATTCCTCTCCCTGACTCGGGCTCACACTTCTCACCCTACCCCATCCCTCTCTTGACGAGCAGAGACGTGTCGTTCACGTCCTCCTCCCATTCGCTCGAACCCAGCAGCATTGGCCCAGGTCAATGCGATATGGAAAAGGCAAATGGCATTGGCGAATGGAAAAACCCTTCACCGATGCGTCGACCCTGCTCTCGACAGGTAGGTACATACATACATACATACATACAGACAACCCCTGCCTCTCCCATCCATTGCCGTTGGCGAAGGCGGCGGCGGCGGCGGCGACACACGGAGGTGTCCTGGCCCTGGCCCTGGCCTTCTACCTACGAGTATAGTTGAGTACGGCAAGAGATGAACTTGGCCCACCCGCTCGCGCCTCTCGTGCCCATGCCCATGCCCATGCCCATGCCTATGGCTATGGACATGCCCATGCCAATCCCCTCTCCCCGTATCGTGTCCTTGTCGTGTCACTCGTATACCGATCGTGTCGGGTATTGCATCTGTACAGTACCCTAACAAGGTCTCTACTGTGCTACAGCAGGAGTTTTGGTAGCGGTGATTGCCAGCGAGACAGCATAGCACGGCACAGCACAGCACAGCATAGCACAGGATGGATTGGGCATAGAGACAGGGAAACCAGGAGCAGAAGCCCAGCAGAAGCACACACCCCGAGGCGTCAACCCTTTGCTTCCCGACTGGACCCCTTACTTGACCTTGCAATGATGCTCTAGTAAGGCTGTATTGTGAGAGGGGCATACCTCTTACCCTACGTACAGTATACTGTGCGCCGACCTCCAGCCTAACTACAGTGGGTACGCCTAATAAAGTTATGATATTATTATGATACTCGTGAGAATCGCCCTTACATCTATTAATATTACCACTTTGCATTGCATTGCATCTGCGCCTATTAGCATAGCATAATATAGCATAGTGTAGTGTAGTGTATTGTAGTGTGGCCTTCTAAACTCTGTTCTGCCGCAGGCGTTCCGTGCTAAACCTGGACATCCCTCCTGTGACTTGCTGTTGCAGCTGCATAGCTCTGTATAGTAGTGTACGTAAGTCTGCTCTTTACGGCTTTCCCTGGCCTGACCTGCGCTTGATTGACAGCTTGCTTCTATTCTACCAGGTACAACGCCCTCACAGCTTCGACTGACCTTGTCGCTCCACCAGCGACTTACCTTCATCAATACACATCAACTTCGACATCTCGAATTGAATTCGGTCTGGTCGAGTCGAATCGAGTCGAGTCCAACAGCGTGTTCGATCATCAGCGCTTACCGTCTTCTTCTCATGGGGCTTTGATCCACTACAGCACCTCTTCACCCTTCTTTACGAACACGACCGCTCCTTTCCTTTCCTTTCCTTGCCTTGCCTTGTTCCTTTTTTACTTTCTATCATCCTTTCGTATTGACGACGATTCGACTTCATCTGTACAATCGATTTTGACGACAACCCACCTCCGACCGAGAAAGGCCACTTCCACACCATGGCCGTGGAAACACAGGCCAGCGCCACCGCCAGCGGCTTCGATGCGCAGGGCGATGTCAAGAGGAGGAACGTACAACAGCCCAATGGCGTCCAGACACAAGGCAAGGCTGGCGATGATACCACAGTCGAGAAGAGCAAGGTGAAGGTATTTACCACACACAACCACCCTCTGATATGCTTGCTTGTTTGCTTCTACTCGCTTGCTACTTCAAGATTCGCGAAATCCCAGCTAACATCGATATTCCAAGTCCGACTCTTTCCTCACCACCCTTGACAAGCTGGAGCCCTTCCTGGCCCTGCTGGTCTTCACCGGCCTAGCCTTCTTCACGCGCATGTGGAAGATCGGCATCTCCAACATCGTCACCTGGGACGAGGCTCACTTTGGCAAGTTCGGCTCGCACTACCTCAAGCGCGAGTTTTACTTCGATGTCCACCCGCCGCTCGGCAAGATGCTCGTCGGCCTGTCCGGCTACCTGGCCAACTACAATGGCTCCTTCGAGTTCAAATCCGGCGAGACCTATCCGGAAGACCTGAACTACACCTTCATGCGCCTGTTCAACTCGGCTTTTGGCGCTATGTGTGTACCCCTGGCCTACTTGACCGCCCGTGAGCTGCACTTCAGGCGTCCTACCGTCTGGCTGGTGACCATGATGGTGCTGTTCGAGAACAGCTACACCACCATCAGCAGATTCATCCTGCTCGACAGCATGCTGCTCTTCTTTACCTTCACCACCGTCTTCTGCTGGTCCAAGTTCCACAACCAGCGCCACGACCCTTTCTCCCCCAGCTGGGGCCTCTGGCTCATGATGACTGGTATCTCTATCGGTTGCGTCACCAGCGTCAAGTGGGTGGGTATGTTCGGCACTGCTCTCGTCGGTCTATACACCATCGAAGACCTCTGGACCAAGTTTGGAGACCTCAAGATGCCTAAGGTCGAGCTGGCTGCGCATGTCGGTTTCAGGGTGTTCGGCTTGATTGTCATCCCTTTGATCGTCTACATGTTTTCCTTCTGGATGCACTTCCTCATCTTGGAGAACAGCGGTCCTGGTGACGCGCAGATGTCCTCTCTCTTCCAGGCTAACCTCAAGGGTACAGAGGTCGGTAGAGACAGCCCTCTTGAAATCGCCCTAGGCTCCAAGGCTACACTGAAGAACATGGGCTACGGCGGTGGTCTACTCCACTCGCACGTCCAGACCTACCCAGAGGGATCCTCCCAGCAGCAGGTCACTTGCTATCACCACAAGGACACCAACAACGACTGGTTCTTCTACCCCAACAGGAGCGAGCCGGAGTTCGATCCTGAGGCGCCGATTAGGTATGTCGGTAACGGAGATGTGATCCGTCTGATCCACGCCATGACTGGTCGCAACCTCCACTCTCACGAAATTGCCGCTCCTCTCACCAAGGCCGACTACGAAGTTTCCGCGTATGGTAACACTACCGTCGGTGATCCCAAAGATCACTGGACAATCGAAGTCGTCAATGATGCAGCTTCCAGCGATTACTCCAAAGTCCGTACCCTCACGACGGCGTTCAGGTTGAGGCACACCTATCTGGGATGCTACCTCCGTGCTGGCAACGTCAACCTCCCACAGTGGGGTTTCAAGCAGATCGAAACCACCTGTGTCAAACAAAATAACCCACGTGATGTCTTCACCCACTGGAACGTTGAGTCGCACTGGAACGAGAGGCGTAAGTTTATGGAGATATTTCAGTGACATTACTACTGCTAACATAACCTTGATAGTCCCACCTGGCGATCCAGGTTCCTACAAGTCACCGTTCCTGCGCGATTTTGTGCACCTAAACGTCGCAATGATGACCTCGAACAACGCGCTCGTGCCTGACCCAGACAAGCAGGATGACCTAGCGTCGAGCCCATGGCAATGGCCGCTGCTGCATGTTGGTCTCCGCATGTGCGGTTGGGACAATCATATTGTCAAGTACTTCCTGCTGGGCAACCCGCTGGTGTACTGGGGGTCGACTGCGTCGCTGCTGTTGTTCGCCTTGTTGGTCGTCTGGTACGCTGTGCGCTGGCAGCGCGGCTACGACGAGCTGACCTGGGCCGAAGTCGACCAGCTGCACTACTCTGGCCTCTACCCCGTCATCGGCTGGTTCCTCCACTACCTCCCCTTCTTAATAATGGCCCGTGTCACCTACGTCCACCACTACTACCCGGCCCTCTACTTCGCCATCCTCTGCTTCGGCTTCTGCCACGACTGGCTCACCGCCAAGTTCAACAAGAAGATCCAGTGGGGTATCGCTTCCGTTCTCTACGCTGGCGTCATCGGCCTTTTCTGGCTTTTCAGGCACATCTGTTTCGGCATGCAGGGCTCGCATACCCAGTGGGCTCACCTCAAGTGGCTTCCTTCTTGGCGCATGACCGATTAGATGTGGTGAATTTCAATAAGAGAAGGGTGGAGAAATCGAGATGGAGAGTTCGAGTTGATAAGCAACCAGCTCGAACGGCAAGAGGAGGAATTGAAGTAGTAGAACGAGAAGGGTCATGATGGAATGGCAATACGATGCACAGGTGACATCGTCGAAACCCCCACTGAAAACACCAATTTCCCTTCCCTTGGCCTGAACTTTTGTATCCTTCTCGCCACGTAGCAGGTTCGGCACGGTAAGGAGGGAAACATACCAACTGGAAAATACGTCTTATGCCCTTCTCCATTTTTGTACCAACAGATATATCAGAAACGTCCATTTCTACAACTTCTACTTTCGCTTCACGGAACTCTTCCCGTGGTGTCCAACGACGTAAGTTTTCGCCTGCGATTCCCTGTTCATTGGTCAATTGCACGCTTGCCGTGAAGTGAAAGAAGCACGCATGCAAATATGAGAGCTCCATACATCAACCGAGACTGGTGGCCCTTGCCATTGCATGCTTCTCTGATATATACAACAACATAATCGCTTGCTCGCTTGTTCGCTTATATGCACGCAGGCGTGGAAATTCCGCTATAAGGTGGGTAGGTAGGTAGGTAGGTAGGTAGGTAGGTAAGAGCATGCTGCGCTACGATGCGTTGCAATGTTGATACTGTGCGCACTCGGCCGTTTCCAAATCGTCTCTATAGTTCTTAATATCTCGTCAATTCCAAGCGTTCGTACTCCTTCGTCGGGCCCATATTCCAATGCATATAGATAGCCAGTCACGCATACACGTCGAATCGGAAGGCTTCCTGCTCGGCTGCTCGACGTGATGGGAACTCGTCACACTTCTTCCGAAATCGCTCGATGGGAGTGCCTCGCACACGTCAGGACGTGTTTTTCGTGAGGTCTGGCGGATCCAGCGTCATAGACCCACGCATCGCATTTACATCATGCCCATCATGCCGTTGTTGGCGTATGCCTGTTGCTCACCGTTAGCTCGATTTCTCTCACGTTCACGTTGTACGGGATCTTTTTTTTTCTTTCTTTTCGCATTCTTACCATTGGCTTGATGTCGGGATGAGGCACGGCATCGAACTTGTGGAATTGCAGCTTGAGGTCGTTGTCGATGTTGATGTAGGCGCCTCTGTTCTCGGTGGAGTCGCAGTAGCGCGGGGCGGAGAAGACGGTGATGCAGCGGCCGTCGTGCTCGACCTCGTAGCCCTCCATGCGCACCTCGTGGCTGCGGATGACAGCCTCGAGGCCGTTGCGCTCGCAGAAGCGCTTTGTCACGTCGGGACCGAACTGCAGGCCCACGCCTCTCTTCGACGGACCACGGCCGGGAGCGGTCTGCGGGTCCGTCCACAGCATCTCCATCATCAGGCCCGCCTGACCCGGCTGGCGCTGGTTGTGGCGGTCCAACTTGCGAATGTGGTCGAGCGAGATGTCGTCGTCGGAGAACAGGCCGCCGTGTAGGACCAGGAAACGCGAACCGATCAGCGTGGCCAGCGGCAGGGCCGAGAACGACTCCGACCACAGCTTGAACACCCGCTCGTGCCCGTACTTGGCCTTGCACTCGCCCTCGAACCCGTACATCCGGTTCATGTCGTCCGTCTCGTGGTTTCCGCGGTTCAGCCACATGCCGGACGGCCGCAGCCACTTGTAGGCGTAGAGCAGCAGTGCCACCTCCGTCGACCACGATCCTCGATCCACAAAGTCGCCGTTGAACAGGTACGAGTGCGTCTCGGATGGGAATCCGTTCAGGCGGAAGATCTCCAGCAGGTCGAAGAATTGCCCATGCGTGTCACCGCACACGGTCAGCCGCGACCCGGCCGGCACCTCCACCTCTGGCATCGTCGGCTCGTCGTACGCGATCGCCTTGACTGCCAGGATGATCTCGTACACGTACTTGCGGTGCAGCAGCTTGCCGTTCTTGAACCGGCTGATCATGTCGTCGATGAACTCCTGTGTCATGCGCGACTTGCCTTCGGCGTCCTTCTCCAGCCGCACGCCGTCGTATGAGTCCTCAACCACCATGTTGTCGAGGTCCAGCCCCTCGGCCGCCGATGGCGCATCCGCCACCTCGATCGCCTTCAGGAAGGCATCGCGCTTGACCAGCCGCTGGCACGCCTCGAACTGTGCCTTGGCCACGCGGTCGGACGGGTTTCGTCGAACCACCACTTTCCAGTCATGGATTGCGTCGGCATGGCGCAGGATCGCCGTGTTGGCCACCGCTCGCCGATAATACGCCTTCACAAACCCAGGGTCCAGTTCAATTGCCCGTCCGGCATCTGCAATCGCATACCCGTATGCCTCCATCTTGATGTTTGCCTGTGCTCGGTTTGTCCAAAACGACACCTGCTTGTCGTCTGCTTCGATCGCCTTCGTGTACCACTCAATCGCCCCAGGCCAATCCTTGTGCTTGAATGCCTCATTGCCCTTGTCCTTCAACGCGGTCGCCTCCGCGCTCACACTCATAGTCTCGGCGGCCATGCTTGCGCTTTCTGATGGTTGTTTGTTCTCTATTTCAGGTACGTCGTAAGGTTTTATGCGTCTGTACGTTCGTGTCTGGGTGAGTACGTGCGTATGCGTGGTGGGGGTGTCCGTATGTGCATCAAGTTCCTTACTGGACAGAGAGCGACAAAGTCTGGTCTCGTGCGTAAACGAAGACGAAGATGCTGCAAAGTTTCGAAGGAGAGATTGTAGGATTGAAAGGTCAAGACGGTACACTGAAGTACAACAGTACGGTATCTGATCGATAGCGGGAGATCGACCAGACGTTCGAGAATTCCAAATCCGTCCCCACCATTTACTATATGCACGAGCACGAGGGAACGCACGAGGGCACTTCCTTTCCCTCGCTTCCCCACAGCCAAATCACGACTAGTGCATTTGACTTGCTCGTCGATCGGCCTCAACATCATGGCAATATCATCCAGAATGAAAGTCTAGATATCAGCTCTTGCTTCCATGAAACTCACATAATTGGATTAGCATGAGGACTTGCTGGTTGGGGCTGACTTGGGACGAAGACGAGGATGCTGAAGTCTACGCTCTCGATAGAAGAAGGGTCTACTTCTGGAGTGATAGGCCGTTTCGAAATTTGTTCCTTGGATACGGCCCCAGTGAGGATTCTGATATCGGTATAGAAACGATGTTTCGAACCAACCAGTCTCTCTGTGACTTTTTGCATGGAGTTTCAAACACAGAACCCCACCCGGCAAAAGAATACCCGTGGGTTCGTCTGCCTCAACCACCTTGTTGGTTGTCTTGCAGCATAAGCAGTTTGAGTGTTCTAGCAATGCTTATTGAAGAACTTATGATTGACCGTGTACTTCACGATGTCTGTCTACTACGCAGCGAGACTTTATCTAGGTGTGTCAAAAGAGGTCTGAAACTGCAGCTTTATGATTTGGTACTGTTCACGCTCTACGAGCCTCAATTACGCCGCAAGTAAGACATTTGCTCGTCTATTGGCCATGGCAGCCTCGAGTGCGATCATGAACGCGTGGGAATTTGGTAACCGGTATGCCTCTACCGAGGAATCAAACTAACATATCGTCTTTCTGATGATTCTCAGAATGACAATCCTTTAATCGTCTTGCAAATTTAACATCCTCCTTGTCTCTCCTTCGACTTTTTTTCATTGACTACCTTCTCAAACTTCTACTCGCACAGTCAAGAAGATGTCGTCTGAATTCACCCACCTGCCGAATTTGTCAAAACATGCCGTGAAGCGGCTGCAAGAGGCCAACCTAGCCCGCGAAGTAGGAGCTGAAAAGAGGTGTGCATTCAGTGGTGCACTTCTAGGACTCCCAACAAGCTCAGAAGCGCTCCTCTGGGGCAACGTGTCAACTGGGATATCCACTCGAGTTCGTATTCACAAGACCGACGCCTACAATGATTTTGAGCTGCCTCTCCATGACGACAGCCCAGAGGCGCTGGCATGGATAGGCTTTGATCAGGATACCGCAAGGAAGCTATCAAGCAAATACCGAGAGGCTCCATGGCATCTTAGTGAGTATTCTGTGGGCATTCTCGATTGCGTCATGGCCCATCTTCTTCACATTGAGAACGCATGCTCTTCCGATCATCCACTCAAGATTATGATCCTGATGGGAATCTCAGATGAAATCAAAGCTGCGATACTTGATCCTCGGTACAAAGATCTTTGTACCACTAACAGCGTAGCATACTGGGTGAAGGGCACTATCCGCACAAACCTTCTCACACTACAGTTCCTGCAAAACAGATGTAATGAAATTTCGAACCCAGGATCAATAATTGACCCGATTCCCTATGGTTTTCATCTACCGATGAACTCCGTTGAAGTTGTGGGTAGGAGTGAAGATCTGCCTGGCCACGTTCGATTCTGGAAGGCCAAAGCAGTCCATGACAGCAACCAATCTGCGGGTCAGCAAACCTTTTTCTCAGACCAGCTTCAGACACATGGTCCTGGGGATTTTCACCATCGTTGCGCTTGGTATTGGACTCGAGAACGTGAGACTGCAGAGAGATTCCGGCAGTGGACAGCATTGCGCTGCAAACAGTCCATGACTATGTTGATAAGCGTACAGATACCAGAATCGTTCTTGGACCAACTGGACGTGCATCCGTTGTGGTTTAGCAACGAATGGCGTGAGACTGTTTGGCACTGTCGTCGAGGAAAGCCACCACCTTCTTATCTAGAATACCTCCATAATGTAGATGTACTAGAGGGCAATATCTGCACTGGACTCGGTGATGGATCTAAGGAGATGGCTAAGAATATACACCACGCCATGACTCATGAGGCCTATGTCTTGAAGGTACGGTGCAACAGGACGAGAATCATCTCCACCCAATTCGTGATCCTCAATGAGACCACTGCAGTTCGCTTTATGGGATTAAGCCGTGGGAAGACCTGGGTTGATCTTCATCCTAGCTTCAACTCGGTTAAGAAATAAGTCTCAGGTCTTGTCTAGGCGATCAGGGCATATCCAGTGTAATCAGGACGGAGAGTTCAGTATGTCTGGATTGATCTTTTTATTCGATTTGGAGAGTTCCAATCAGGGGGATTGTGTAGTAAACGTCTTGGTACTCACACAAACAGCGACGTTGGGCCGCTGTAGAGATCTGTATTTACTCGGCCAAGTAGAAATGGACTTCACAGTACTGAGATCGCTATTTGGGGTGCATCTGACCGTGTGTGAGTCGGGAACAGTGAACAGCTACACTAAACTGCCTGGAGACGTCGGCCTGTTGATGAACACGAATCATCGTAGCTACGAGGTACTGCGCTCAAGCATTCCTCTGCCTTTACTTGAGCCGTACATGCATGTCCCTTCAACCTGGACAGCAAAGACTGCTAATCCCAAATCACTGACGGCGTATGTACTAGACTGATCTCTTAGAATCACAAGTAGAACGATATCGTGTCAACTCTTCGTTACATATAGTAAATTCTTAGAGTGCATAGTTTGTCAGTTCGTCCTTTGTCGAAGAACGCCATACTAATAGAT
Organism: Scorias spongiosa; assembly: GCA_018467035.1. NCBI lineage: Eukaryota > Fungi > Ascomycota > Dothideomycetes > Capnodiales > Readerielliopsidaceae > Scorias > Scorias spongiosa. The sequence continues at coordinate 309,800 of JACSZZ010000009.1, read as the reverse complement.
ATAGGATCGAGGTTACATAGGCTCAATTATATGCTGATTCCGCGGCTTTGAGCGCACCCGGATGAGATGCAAAGAAAACACTCCCGTATTCGAGCTCTGCAATAGACACGTTTCATTACAACTCGGACAACACCATGCTAGATGAGATCAGTGGCTTTGCATGTACATCATGACGATCCTCATGAGACGCCCTGTTCATCTCTCAACCGGTCTACCTAGTAGGTAGACGACATCTCCTCTCGACTACAGGACGGACTTTACGGACACATGCGGAAGTATGAGGTCTGTGTAACCAACGGGACAATGTTACACAAGCACATGGGAACTTCTTTGGCCTTTAACATTCCTCATTGGCAGCAACTGGGCAATTGCTTACGCAGCATTCGAAACCAGAGCAAGGCTCTATCACTCAGTTAGGGAGTGCCTAGCCTTACCACCGAGTCCATCCTGCATCGTTCCAAACGCTATCCACAGCACCCTGAGACAGAGTCATCGGTCAAGTTTGGAATTGCGAATGAATGAACATCTTCTAGGACACCTCCCCAGTGCCCGTTACGCAGCCAGATCACCCATGCTGCAACGAAGCTTCTGCGTAGCACCGCGTCAGTCTCAGACTCCTACAGTGACGGGATACCCAATGCTCGCTGTCATGTCTACTGCGACAATGTCCGACTGTTGTACCGACCACTTAGGAGCTACGACGTCGAGGCCAACGACGCCAGCGCCCCGTCTCCTCAAGGCAGACTTCAATCGCTCGATCCCAAAGGGTTGTCCTTCTGTCTGTCCACAGTTCAACAGCATTTCGATTCTCACCATCCAATACGACGACTAGATCTCTGGAGGTTTCGCAATTGGCGCACTCTACAGATGAGCACCGAGGCTGTGTCTGTTTCCGTGGGATACGGCGGCATCGCGACACCCCCTGCAGTTGTTTACTACCTCGACCCGCCTCCGAATATCAACTCAGATTCTGACTGCGTACAAACCCGGGCGCCTGGATGCAGTGCAATCGGACTTCATGGCGAATGCAACATACCTTTCGTAGCCTGGTATAAACGAGTTCTTTCTGTGCCGCCAAAAGTGAAGGTGTTTGGCTGGGAAGAGCACGCCTGCAAGATGGTGCTCTACAGCGTGTATGGCAATCTCATCGCTGCAACATAATGAGACCAAGCGTCATCCACAGTTATCATTCGAGTTGATTGCGGGACTCTCCTCTCTTTCATATTAAGACCGACTTGGAAACCCAGCTACTCTTACGGCGAAGGCCTTGGAGATGCCTACTGCCACTGTCAACGTTCTCGATCAATTTGCAAGCTCTGCTAAGCGCTACTGCCGAGTTTCTAGTCTCAGCGACATCATTCCATTCACGGGTTCACCACAGATTAGTGGTCGTCCATTGAAACTTGATCGGCGTAGTCTTCCACTTTAAAGGGGTGCCTTGGTTTTAGGAAACGCTTTGAGGACCAGTAAATTTTCAGTCGGTCAACTGGTGGAGACCATAATGCGTGACGAAGAGACAGTGTTCAACTTCGGCTGCAGATTGACAGTGAACCCTGAGTCTTTCTGCCGATCCGGTACAGACTTTCAGGCGGCGAGTGACTTGGACACAGAAGGTACTATGCAGGCCTTGTCAGTCCACACTTGTATGGGTGTCTCGACTGCAGCTCAGTCAGACAAAAAGCCCAGCAAACAACCCAATTGATGGTAGAACGAAGAGAAAGACCCTGCGCCTACTACTGCAGGCTTTGGGCAGGCTCATACAAGCCGAATACTTTCAAATTGGCAAGCACAGCAGAACTGCCTATGACACTCGAAGTTTCTCAGACTGAGTCCGATATGGTAGAGATTGACGGTCATGCCATCTCCATTGAAGATCCTATTCTCACTGTAGGCGGCGATCGAATTCCTCTTGGTTCTGGTGGTATCAGTGTGACGGACCCTGCCAAATCGATCGTGAACTGAACTGCGAGAGTTGATGCTGCTGCGACGAGTATGTAAACCACGGTTGCTAGAAGAATATCGGCTGCTTCACGATAGGCAGTGTCAGTGGTGCTGTGATGTTTGATCAATACCCTTTATCGAAAGCAGTCTCAGGCACAAGAACAAAAACGAGTATTTCTCCCTAATGGATGAGAGTGTTCTCACATACCCCATACACACCACACAGACAGGCATATTCATTCCGTTCTCCTGCAAGAGGCGATGTTTCCACAATTGAGTTCTCTAAGCAGATTGAGGCCGCGATTGCAGACAGCACCGACAGATTCACCGCTTGCGTAGAGTCCAACAGTCTCAGAGTGATACGCGTCAGTAGCGTGCGTCTGATGACAGGACTGTCGGCGGTCACGACGGCTAGATACATCTTTTTGCCATAGAAGTAACGGCTTCGTGCTAGAAACGAGCGAAACCGCCACCCTATCATACACCGTGTCTCTGCCTTCATGGCACGCGGCTCGGTCTGTGACCGGCTCAAGTGCGCCTGGTCCTCCAAATTAAACAAGTAGTCGCAGACAAACAATAAAAACAACGCTCTGTGCGGCCAGCCGGGTTGGTCCTACCGTGTCTTTGTTCACGGCGGCAAATGTTGGTGATGATGGCATGGCTGCCGTCTCTGGCAGCTACTCTGGGCTTCGGTGGCGATCACCGTAATACTGGGTGTTGTATGGTCACTGAACGCATGTCTGTCGCAACTCAAAGAAGTCGCTTCATGTTGGCAAAGGATAAAGATGATTGAACAACGCTCAATGTGTCGCACGGCTGGCTTTCGTAATAAACATCTCTTTACTACGTACCATACAAAGCACCATCGCATTTACGTTTGTGTTTGTGTTTGCGTTTGCGTTCGTTGCCCTTGTCATTGGAAGATAGCTTTTCCGCAAAGCACGACGCACAAGCGGCGGAAGGTTCTGCATCTCTGTAGCGCACAATGCCATCCATAACACTTACAACACGGTTTGCCAACGCCAGGCGAGTGTGGGCGGCAGGAGAATAGTAGCAGGATGCATTTCCCTATATGCTTGCCTGGGTACCCACCTATCTATTTTGACCTAATGGACAACGTGTCTGCATCAAGCATTGGCAAGACACTCTGCACCCATGGGGACTACCGTGCCGTGCATTTCCCCCAAGTCTATACACAGATGGAGGCCATGGGGTGATCAGGACAGTCCGAAACGATTGTGCACAACGTTCACGGTGCCAGTGGACGATAGAGCCGTTCAAGACTGGTTTGAAGCCCCAAGACACAGGGGTTGCTGCATGCCCATGATCCATGCCAGAGGCACAGTCTGTAGGGCAAGACTACGCATGGCAGCGCTACCTTGATAGCTGGACAGTAGCATCTTCTTCCATAATGTGGCGCAAGATAGGTTAGCTACATCCTTTCCAGCAGACGATCCCTCAATCAAAATAGTCGCAGATGGCTTGTTCTGTTCAGGCCAAATTCGATAGCAATGGCCCAATGGAGCAGCAAAGGATGCAGCTGTTGGCCGGGTAGGATTAAGGAACGTACAGTAAGCACGGCGCTCCGTCCCGTCCGTTCCCCGTCGGATGCAGTCCCTTACAAACCGGGCGAATGTCAAGTCTTCCAATCGCCTGATCAACAGCGAATCCACGAGATCGGTACCGCTGGGAATCCAGACTGTCAGTCGATGCGGTTAGATGTAGGTGATCTACGGTCGTAAGAGATGATCTGAGTGAACTTCACTCCCCACTGCAGCCTTCCACCTGGCCACCTGGCCTCGTGCGGCTGGCTGGCGAGAGATCCACAGCAAGCCCTCTGCTTAGCCTAGCGGACCCGGACACGTAATCATGCCTGATAGATACAGTAGTTCCTGAGATGTGTTGAAAGAACAAGAATGCCGATAACGTCCAGAAGATACAGTACTCGTCGATGTAGCGAAGTCGCAGCGGCGCGTAATTTCGCTGGATACTCACAGAATCAATCAATCGAGCGGGCGGGCCTTTGTCGTACCTCCTGATGACACGGATACACACAGGGACCCTTCTCCCTCATTCTCGCATGGTGATCGCAGCAAAGTACCCGTGCACTCTCCATAGCCATAGATCACCACAGTAGCGAGGCTGTAAATAAGGGAGGGGTGGAGGTCGAGTCGCACGTGTGCTAGGGCAACGTTACAGCTGTGCGATATGCCTGTTAAGACGGCTGAACGGTCGCTGCTAGCGATTAAAGGCGTCAGGAGCCGGTACGCTACTGACCGCTGTGATATGGATAGGAAAGGTGAAAAGAGTGATTGATATCGGAACATGGCGTCAATGGTCTACACTCCTACCATGGGAACCAACAATTGCTGACTACTTTGTCCTTTCGCCGCATGAAGGGTAGCGCGTGCAAAGAGTCCAGGTACTTCACCGTTCTGTGGTTCTGTAATCTCACATCTCGCCGAAAAGCCAATCCTGGGCTTCAATGCCGAGAATGTAGCGAATGAAGATAGCAGTCCGTTCTGTTGAACTCTGGGCGTAATCTCTGGCTCGTTATGCACAAAAGGTTCTGTGCTCGGCAAAAAGAACCTGTCAACTGATTGTTTGCCTGCTGGGATGAAAATTGGAGTGGCAAACAAGATGAATAAAAACCCAAACAATAGGCTTTGAGGATGGGCCGGGTTGTCCGGACAAAGCGTTGACTTTTGATTAACTCTCAGACATGGATGTTTCCACCGAAGATCATCGTCCGATCAGGTCAGGCCAGGAAGCGCACATTCCAGTCGCAGCGTACCACAGTCGGGTTCTCACGTAGGTACCTCCCCTTCATTGGCGGCAATGGTGGAGAGGGATGCTCAAGGTGAGATTCTCAACGGTGAAGATACGTATCGACGGCGATGGCCACGACGACGACGACGACGACCATGATGGTGATGATGATGACGATGGAGCAACGGAATTGTTCTGCCGGCTCGCTCGGTCGTTCGAGAAGCAAGCAGGTCTGGTAAAGATTCGTCACGGAAAGTGGATCAGTACTGCAATACAAGCAGCGAAAGTATTACCACTGGCAATAGACGTTTATGCTGGAAGAGAAATTTCCCCATAGGTGAAACAGCCCAAAACTGAATTTCGCTTCTAGTCCGAAGCTAAACCCGGCCAGCCTCCTGGAAGTATTTCGCCTAAGAGATTCTAGTGTTGAAGTACCCTGCTGTAGCAAACGATGGACCGATAGTCAGGGGTCTACCCGAAATCCCGTGGATCCCTCGCATACCTGACGCAGGCCATCCTGCATGAGGTGCTTTCCCCACGAATCATAGGCCCGTCGGCGGGCTGGTGTACCTGCGTCTGCAATGTCTCCAACCACACCCTAGAACACCGAAACATCGAAACGTACCGTCAGGCACAACGTGGCTCTGCCCAGTTCTGCCCAGCCCTGTCCTTCTCCCCTGTGCACTCTGGCCGAAAGACACTCTACCATCCGGTTCTTTTGCATGTTTGGAAGAATGAATAGCAGGTCGTAGAGGCTGATTGTGATTGAATCGCAACGCTTTGCATGGCGACCTTGCAGTATACACACTGCTTGGAGTGCCGGATGTTGTCCGGGTCGGTAAGAGGGGATGGTGAATAGTAGGTTATGCTGTAGTGGCCGCTGGGTCCAGATCGTCAAACGTTGACAGGAGAAAGAGTGGGTCGAGCGGACTCCCCTTCGTATGCTAGAGACGCACGGCCGGTAACAATGGCTTGGACGATGACGATTCCCATGGTGATTCCTCGACCCAGTACCTCCAAAACGAGATCACCCATCGTCGAAAGCGTCCCAGGTCTTGCCCTTTCGTTGCTGTCGTCTAGGCTGATGGCAGGCGGAACGCAGTAAGCCGTGCCTGGAGTTGCTCTGGCGATGCATTCCTGGACGGGTAATGTAGACAGCATGACCGATAGACCGTCTGGCCCTGAATACAAAGGCTCTTGTCTTTGTACAAACCCGTGGTAAGAACCAACGTACTCTTCACATTGAAATACCGTACCAGATCGCCACGTACAGTACAATTCCAAGATCCTGCAAAGCCCATCACATCACCACTGCCACAATCCGTCAATATCAGCATCCACACTTGCAATATCTGCGATACTTACCTACCTACCAGCCTCGACGCCAACCCGATCGAGACCGAGCACGACCGGCGAAGGATCGAACCTGCGAGGAGGCCAGACAGACGACGCCATCGCAACGCTTGAGAAGCGACGAGCCTGAAACGTACATTGTCGAAAGTATCGATTCGGACGATAAGTTGTTGAAATCAGCGTACCTGCTTTCCCCGTCCCTAAAGCCAGCCCAACGAGCGTCTGTACTAAAGCAGGTGACTTGGGATCAACTACCGTTTAGTAGCGCAGGCTCTACTTCAGTTAATACTCCGGTATCTGGGAGGTGGCACAGCCAATACCCGGACCGCAGTACATCACCATAGTAGAGTGGAGTGGAGTATTGCTTGCTTCAGGTGCAGAGGGTGATTTGATCCTGGTCTGCCTGAGGGTTGAACGACGTGGAGTAGTCTCACGTAGGGGAAACACGTTTGGTCGATCCCTGCTAGTGCTTCTCCTGCTCCTCCTCACTACTCTGACTTCGAACACTACAAAACATCATCTTTCCTCGCTCCCTCCTTGCCTCGTTTTTCGTTCGCCTGTCTGCTAACTTCTACAGAAGCTTCAATCCTTCACTTTCAGTCCTTCTCTTTGCCTGCCTACTCGCAGCTTGCTGCTGCCACTCTCATTCAACACTCCTTCGATCACTCACGCGCATCCAGCCGCTCTTTCGCTACAGTCCTCCGTGAGGATTACCACTGCTTTGTAAGTTCTTCTTTCTATAGAGCCTCCCAACGATCCATCCCTACGTGCCGGCCTCAGCTACGGTGGAACCGATTGTGGCTGCGACATCAATCTCACCGTCACCGTTGCCACCTGCAATGCCGTTTGTCGAGCTTGCCAATCATGTCGCGAACGCCCTGTCTTCGATATGGACACTCGCGGTCTCGATGGCCTGGTGAAGGCATGAATAAAGCGGTCACAAGTCCCTCACAAGTCCCTCATCTTCTCTTTCGCCTCTACCTTTCACGATTACCTTTTGTTGTTTGCACCTATCACCCTCGTTTGTTCCCTTCTCACGTCTTCACGCTTTAATCACCTAACAACTCTTCTCAGGCCGCTTCAAGTCACAGGATCTGGAATCCCGTCAGACATCCCTAGAAGCATCACCTACGTTCGATCTCTGCCTTCACCATGCGTTCGACTTTCGCTGTCACTGCAGTCCTCACTGCCGGCGCCGCCGCCGCTCCTTTCGTCGGCCAGCGTGATGTAGTCACGGAGACAAACATTGCCTACGTCACCGACATCGTGACCATCACTGCTGGCGCTGCTCCAGTCGAGTCGTCTCCATCGGTTAAGGCTCCAGCTAGCTCCTCTCTCCAACAGTCTCAGCACTGGGGTCACCACTGGCACCCGTGGTCCTCCGCATCATCTTCGACTTCCGTTCAGGAGGAGCAGCCGAGCTCCACTTCCGTTGCATCTACCTCGACAGCTACTCCAACATCTTCGACTACTGAGTCTTGGAGCAGCACCGCTGAGCCTACCACTGCCTCTTCGACCGCGGCACCATCTTCCTCTGTGGCGCCATCCAGTGCTTCTTCCAGCTCAGTAGCATCTTCGGCGTCCTCGGCTTCCGGCTCTGATCCAACTTCTTACAGTGACATCGTTGTCTACCACCACAATCTCCACCGTGCCAACCACTCTGCCACCGACATCCAGTTCAACCAATCCCTTGCGGATACTGCCATGAAGATTGCCCAGACCTGCCAGTACAAGCATCAGATGGACGTCGACAATGGCGGTTACGGCCAGAACATTGCCGCCGGTGTGCCAGCCGACAATGTCTCTGCAGTCATCACTGATCTGTTCTACAATGGTGAGGTTGGTTGGTACGCCGACCTGTATGGCCAGGCCCAGCCTGATCAGACCAACTTCGAGAAGTACGGTCACTTCACCCAGATCGTTTGGAAGGACACTGTTTCCGTCGGTTGCGCTTCATACGATTGCAGCAGCCAAGGCCTGTCTCCATTCCAGGGAGAGAACATTGAGCCTACCTTCACTGTGTGCAACTACTACCCTCCTGGTGAGTTTCTGTTCCTCTTGACTGAATGATTCGAATCAATGCTGATTATCTGTAGGCAACTACGCCAATGAGTACGCTGACAACGTCGGGGAGCCACTGAACCACGACACCGTTGAGTGGAACGACGGCGGCTTCCAAGTCAAGTCGACTGCTGCCAGCCAGCAGTAGACGTGTGTTTGCAATGCATATGAGCCAGCGCTCACGCCCTGGTGGGCGAATTCAGCATTCTCGTTCGTGGGCAAGCTTTGCATGTCGGTTCAGCTTCTTGCAGTCTTGAAGACCGGCCCAACTACCTCCTACCTCTCTCTGCTGGGTTGGCTACACAATTTGGCGTTTATGCATTACGGTCAGCATAGTAAATCGGGTGCAGTCAATATTCTCGCGCTGCTGGTCGGCTAGCAAAGGGAGGGGAGGATCGCGAAGCATCATGCATTTGCCGCTGCTGGTCCCAGGTTCAATTTTCGCTTTCTTTGTACATAGCTACTTGATGTCTGCTGGGGGTGGGATAGTGGGCGAACCCTTCGTCAAAGTCGCCTGCTATCTGGTTTGCGGTTTATTTCGATTCTCCATGAAAACTTTGGCACCATGATGAAATGACAAGACTACCTACCCGATTTACCCACATGATCGGTTTCCCCTTGCTGCAATCTCTTTAGTTGAGCTTTCCACCATCGTCGTTGATATGACAGCTGAGGAAAAGAACGTCGTCTATGTAAACATAGAAGGACTCTGCCCTGCTGCAATCCTTTCGAAGTCTAATCTTCTTCCGTACCAGTGCAACGGGTAGGGCCCTATAGCCCCTGTAGGTCGATGAGCGTCGGGCGACGCCCATCCCTTATCACAGACCGTCTCGCAGGACGTGCGTGCTTTATCAAATGGCTTATCAGCTGGGCAGCTTATCAGTAAGCTTATCAGCGGGCCGCTGTCCGCTATTCCTCGTCTTGCCTGGCGGAATTAAATGGCGGAGATAGAATGGAAGGAATGGTGGGGCTGAAGAACTTCGCTTCTAGACGAAGTAGAAGAAATCTGCCGGTGTTGAGACGGGGAGGGGACGAAATTCTGATGAAGAGGGGGAAAGAGATGGAAGGGAGAACACACACTGCAAACTCACACACAGATGTAGTAAATTGCGGCGCCTCGAAGAGGGGCTTTGGTCTGCGCCCGCCGCTTTCACGAGATTGCATCACCCTTACTGCGCAAGAGGCAATGCCACCCTACCCCTCGCCACGATGAGGATTTTTATTATGTGGAGGGAAGGGTAGATCAGACTGATTTTCAAACGATACGGTGGTAGTTGAGCCTCACACTAACCGACACCTTAACAAAGTCCCACCACACCTCCTCAGACTTCATCTCCCCCAGCTCCCCAATCCTCGCACAGCCACGTTTCCGTTCTCGCCCTCTCCATTGATCGCTGGCTGGCTGGCTGGCTGGCACATCTGTCTATGCCCTGTATAGAGAACCGTCCAGTCCCAAAGTTTCTGAGAGTCGCACAAGTAGAGTAGCCCACACGCCACCTGACCCGCCACTACAATCCCTCACATCGGTGCGTCAATCGCGATCGCAACCCCAGCAAGGATCACTGGGATCGAGCGTGTGTGAAGTATACGTTTCCCCTTCTCGTCAGCACTGGATCGGCAGCGTCAGACGCCCTTCGTTTGCATCGATGGACGACCATTCGGCTTTCAGCGGTGCAGTCTCGCTCTCGAACCGTTGCAACGAGAGCAAGAGTCCATACGTAAGCCCTTTCGCTTCCCGAACCACAATGCCTGCCTGACCACCGCTCCTCCCACTCGCAATCCACGGCCTCTCGACTAACCCGTTGCCATCCGGATCGCAGGTGCGCTCGCATGCGAACAACCCGACCGCCTGGCAGTTATGGACGCCAGACACCTTCGAGCTGGCCCGCAGGACCAACAGGCTGCTCTTCGTCAGCATCGGCTACTCCGCCTGCCACTGGTGCCATGTCATGGCCCACGAGTCCTTCGAACACCCCAGAATAGCCCAGCTGCTCAACGAGCACTTCATCCCCGTTAAGATCGACCGTGAGGAGCGTCCAGATATCGATCGCCAGTATATGGACTTCCTCCAGGCCACCATGGGTTTTGGTGGCTGGCCGCTCAATGTCTTCGTCACCCCACAGCTCGAGCCCATCTACGGCGGCAACTACTGGCCAGGGCCTACCAGCGAGCGAGCCTCGCTTGCAGACGGCGGCGTCGACTTCGAGCAGATCCTCAGACGATTGGCGCAGGTCTGGAAGGAGCAGGAGAAACAGTGCCGCGACAGTGCTCGCCATATCACCGCCCAGCTGAGGGAGTTTGCGCAGGAGGGTACTCTGGGAGGTCGTGCCGACAACGGCGCAATCGCGGATGGCGAGCCTGATGGCCTTGAGTTGGACCTGCTCGAGGAGTCTTACCAGTATTACAAGTCCAGGTTCGATCCGCAATTTGGAGGCTTCAGCGTCTTGCCAAAGTTTCCGACCCCAGTCCATATCAAGCACCTTCTGAGGTTGGGTTCATATGATAAGGAGGTTGTAGATATCGTTGGCGAAGAAGAGTGCATCAGTGCGCGAGCCATGGCTGTCAAGACGTTGGAAGAGATGTGGAAGGGAGGCATCAAGGACCAGGTGGGCAACGGCTTTGCGCGATACTCGGTCACTCGTGACTGGAACTTGCCGCATTTTGAAAAGATGCTCTACGACAATGCGCAGTTGTTGCCGTTATACCTAGACGCCTACCTCATCACAAAGGCGCCGATATTTTTAGATGCCGTCCACGATATTGCTACATATCTCACATCTGAGCCGATGGTCTCTAAACTAGGAGGCATCCATGCGTCAGAGGATGCAGATTCACTACCAACCTCTCAGGACAAGGAAAAGCGGGAGGGTGCCTTTTACACATGGAAATACGGTGAATTGAAATCCGTGCTGAGCGAGGAAGAGTTTCAAGTCTGCTCGACTTATTGGGACGTGCAAGCGAATGGGAACATTGACGAGGAATTCGATGTGAAAGGAGAACTGTCTGGCCAGAACATCTTGCATGTGCAATATAACACGCAGGAACTTGCAACACTCCTTAATACCGACGAGGGCCGAGTCCGGAAGCTGCTGAAGAATGGAAGGTCGAAGCTATTCGAATACCGACAACGTACCCGACCACGTCCAGCATTGGACGACAAGATCGTGACTAGCTGGAACGGACTTGCGATTGGTGGGCTTGCTCGAACTGCTGCATCGCTTTCTTCACAGTCGCTGGAGCTTGCAGCGTCATATCTAACAGCAGCCAAGAAAGCAGTCAGTTGCATTCGCGACCATCTGTTTAATCCAGACGATGGCACACTTCGAAGGGTTTACCGCGAGGGTCCTGGTGACACGCAAGGCTTTGCGGAAGACTATGCCTTCTTCATTGCTGGTCTGATCGATTTGTATGAAGCGACCTTTAACAGCTCCTACCTCCAGCTCGCCGATACACTACAAAAAACGCAGAACAGACTCTTCTGGGACAAGGAGAAGCATGCATTCTTCTCGACAAAAGCAGAACAGCAAGACATCCTCGTTAGGGTCAAAGACGCCATGGACAACTCTGAACCCAGCACGAACGGCATGAGCGCTAACAACCTATTCCGACTCGGCAACCTCTTGAACGATGCTGCATACGAGAAGATGGGCAGGCAAACCATTGCCTCGTTCGAGGTAGAAATGGGTCATCACCCTGGCCTCTTCAGCGGCATGATGCGAAGCGTCGTCGCCAGCAAACTCGGCATGAAGGGCCTCATGATCATCGGCAACGGAGAAGTGGCCAAGACCGCCCTGAGGCTGGCCAGTGGGAGCGTTCGACCGAATGTCACTATATTGAAGGTTTCATCGGATGTCAACGACGGTTGGCTACGGGAGAGGAACGAGCTCTTACACGGTCTGGATCCCGAAAGGGACATGGTGCAGCTTTGTGAGGCTGGCGCATGCAGACTGCTCAATGCTGCTGAAGTGGAGGCTTTCTTTGCCTAGCTTACTAAGGTATGCGAGCACATGCCAACGGTGGTTGGTTACGCGGTTGGCGCTGGATTGGATCTGCAACCCTCCATACTCCAACCTGCTGTATGAATACAATATAGATCATGATTGAACACGAGACCCTTACACGAGCTGGAGCAGAAGGGGCGGCGCAGCGATAAGGAAGCATATATGACCTATCCGCAGTAAAACCTCGTCATTTCTACTCATACTGGATCATAATACGTGGAACATCCTTCGGCAGGGCAAACGTGATGTAGACGAACATAGTAGATGGGATTGTAGGGTTAGGGTTAAGTCCTGCGCAGCCGGACCCTTAATCGCTTGCTATGTCAGCGAGGCAGGTATAGGCATGGAAGGCAGTGCAAGTGTAAGATCCGCGAACCTCCATCTCGCTCGCGCTTGCGATTACGTCTCCCTTCAACCTTCAAGATCAATCGCTTTCGAATCGGGCGAGAACGGGGCAGGATGTCGCAAACGATGGAACACACCGACTCGAGCAGTCTACGAGACGCGGACGATCCCGACAAGAAGCAGAAGAGCAGAAGACCAGCCAGTACGTGGGAGCCCAGGGTGCGAATGGAGGACACCGGATGCCATTAGTGGGAAAGATGGAACAGGACCAGGGCTGACGATTGCAACTTTGCAAAACCAAATAGACACAGCGTTCCGGCAGCAACGACTCAAGGCATGGCAGCCGATCCTTACGCCCAAGACGGTGCTGCCGCTCTTCTTCGCCGTCGGCATCATCTTCGCGCCCATCGGCGGCCTGCTGATATACGCCAGCTCATTGGTCGAAGACATCACCATCGACTACACCAAGTGCAACTTCCCAGAAAGCCAGGGCGGCGCACCCCCATGCACTGGCCCTGACGACGTCGGCTACAATATGCCGGCCAGTAACGTGCTCGCCCACTGGAAGAACACCAACAGCACCACCAGCCCAACCAAGTGGTGCAGTTTCCAGGAGGATGTGTACTACGGCCTGCCGCTCAACACCGACTATCACGTCAAGACGAACTCCTGCCGCATCACCGTCGACATCCCCAACGACATCGGCTCGCCCGTCTACCTCTACTACCAGCTCACCAACTTCTACCAGAACCACCGTCGTTACGTCAAGTCCTTCGACCAGGACCAGCTCGCGGGCAAGTTCAGGAGCAACAACACGATCTCGACCAGCGACTGTGATCCCCTTAGATTGCAGGAGGATCCTCATGATGGCAACGTCAAGAAGGCCATCTACCCTTGCGGTCTCATCGCCAACTCGCTCTTCAACGATACATACTTCTCTCCAGTCCTTTTGAATGCAGAGGAGGGCTCCAACAGGACTTATCCCATGACCAACAAGAGCATCGCCTGGGATAGCGATAAAGACCTCTACAAGCCAACTGTCTACACGAACAGCGAGATCGTGCCCCCTCCCAACTGGATCCTGCGTTATCCCTACGGCTATACGGATGAGTTTCCCATACCTCCGATCCACGAAATGGAGGAGTTCCAGAACTGGATGCGCACGGCTGGCTTGCCCAAGTTCAGCAAGCTTGCTCTGCGCAATGATAATGAGACAATGTCTGCTGGTATCTACCAGTTCAAGGTGCACGACAGTGAGTCTTACCTGCGTGAATCCGTTTTGTCACTATGTGCGTCCGCGTTTTAGCTGTTCTGACATTGTTTTCTTCTAGACTTCCCTGCCCACCTGTACGACGGCACAAAGTCGATACTACTTTCAACGAGGACCGTAATGGGCGGCAAGAATCCCTCCCTGGGAATAGCTTACCTCGTCGTTGGTGGCATATGTATCGTGCTCGGAGCCGTGTTCCTCGCTACGCACTTGATCAAGCCAAGGTACGTTCCAAAGTTCCTACCCTTATATGGCTCATCGCAGCCCTTTACAAGAGACTCTCTAACCCGTCTCTCCCGAGTAGAAAACTCGGCGACCACAGCTACCTTAGCTGGAACACCGACCAGCCTACGTCAGCGACAACCACAGGTCGTGCTTCGCGGCCAGCCGACAATGCGTGAGCGTGACGATCCGGCACGTCGCCATTCCATGACTATGATGTATTCGTACCGACCGTAGCACTTTCCCCTTTGCTTCTTGCTGTCTTCCTCCGCTTTCCTCACCACCCCCTCTTCCCTTGGCTGGAAGGTTTAGATATCTCTCGGAGTAGGAGTATGGCGTTCTTATCCCTTTTGCTTCTTTACAGGCGCTGTGGGCATGGAGGGTGGTTTCCCAATCGATCGGCTTCTCGTCACCGCTGCCGTCGTCTCTACATAGTCCTCCACAGCAGGACACCATCGTTTCACATAGCTTCCTGCTTGAAAATTACATCCTCATTATGACAGAAGAGTTTTCGATGCGAGAAGTTTATCATTCCCTCTGAATAGCCTGCATCTATGGCCGATTGACTGCATACACGGGACATGCGCATCATACATTTGATTTCTCAATCAAGAGAATCGTCTTATTTGAGATCATTGGTAGTGTAGTGACTTTTCCTCGCTAAGTCTGCTCTCAAAGCCCTTTATCAACTAAATCTGATTGTGATGGGCCAAACCCTGCACGCCTCCAACAATCAGTAGTAATTAAAGCAGGCCTACTAACAATGGCTCATCCTAACATTACTGATGTCTTGTCAGTACGGTACCAAGAGTGTTGGACTGGTGTGCACTTACATTGCCAACCCCACTCGTCCGATATCCTGAGCCAGTGCAGGTTCCCACGCACGCTGTACGGTGCATAAAGATCAGATCTTCGTGGAAGATTACCCTTTAAAGCCCATTCAGATGTTGAGCCGTACACCATCAAGCGGTCGTCTTTGACCTGCCTCTCCATGGCAGGAGGTTCGGGGTCCCAGATGACTTGGTCGTTCTCCAAATGTGACGAACCCAGCAAAGACCGGTCAATTTCTGATAGGGTTTGGGCGTCAAGAGTTTGCTTGACGTTGCTTTTGTGTTCATCCGTCCTTCGCCAGGACTCTTCGGTCACCAATACGCACCGATCTATGATGCCCGACTTCATACGACGGGCCATATCTTGCCACCTTTTCTTGACCCAGTCTCTATCTTCGAGCGTTCTAGCTGTTGCTCCGCCCACCATGAGCGGAAATTGTTGTACTATGATAAGGCTACTGGTCGGAGGTACCATTGCAAGATAACACAACACGTCTTGCCCAATGTCTTCGTCCGGCAAAGCAGGTAGCTCAGGTACCGCTTGCAGCAAATGCAGCAGTGCGGCATGCCGATATGCTTCAGCCGTGTGCATGGCGTGGACAACCATATTTGGGCCCTCCTTCGACGGCACCGCGCATTGTGGCGGCACCCAGCTCCGAAGCTCATCCTCCAGTTCTGCGGCTTCCGCGATCAAACTTGGGCTGTTCTTGACAGTGCGCTGAACTCGCTGGACCAGAGTGGCTAGTCGGCCTAGTATAGGGAAGAGCGAAGCCGCACAGCCCATCAATGGATCAAGTCGGGTCAGTTCATCAGGATCGAGTGCAGCTTCTGAATCCGTCAGTCTGTCAGGACCGGGTTGTCGGTAGCCGAGGTCGGCTGGCGCCTGCTCATTCGGCATACCTACAGCAAAGCGACTGATTACATCCACGAATAACCAGGTACTTTGTAATGTCTCAAGCAATGGTGTGGTTCGACTACCTGCCGCTGCTCCGACCCTCTGGACCGCCCGCCTTAGCATTGTCTGCGCTCCAATCACGTGTGGATACGCAATTGCTGTCTGTCGGCTCCAAGTTTCCGAGAAGGCCAAAGCCAAAGCTGTGGCTGTTGCAATTTCATGGCTCATAGCGTTGCCCTGTATCTCTCTATTGAAGTGGTAGATACTCTTCGCCCGCTGCTGGTCCCCAATCCGACGCAATCCGATGTCAACCTCGCCAGCGTTTATCGCGGCCATCGACAGTATTGCATGGCGCAAAGCAGGTGATGTCTGCGCAAGTGGCCAGATCAGCGTCCGCCAAGGGTTTTCAGATATGCTATCCATGATCGACAACACACCGCAGGTAAACCTATCGAACCTAGCAGCCAGCAGATCTTCAATCAGTGGTGACATGCTTGGCTGTTTATTGAGCCGTACACTGCCTCGGCGGTTCCTTGAAGATATTACTCGCTGGCCATTGCGTGTGAAGATACCGGATTCATTGTGTTCTGCTGAAGATCTTCGTAAATCCCCTTGCAGAAAGTTGAGCCAAGGTCGAGATTTGGGGGCTTCTTGCTTATTGACTGTGATGGTGCTGAAGCTATCATCAACTGTCTCGTTGATATATTGATATTCTGGCCCTGAGGATGTTGAGACCTTTTCAACCCCCATACTTGCAACCTATCAGGGTGCTGGATCGAGAAGTATTTCACAGAAAGCCAATCTGTGTATTGTCCTCATTCTTGACAAAGACTTTCCGAGATGTAGGGAAGCCTCCATCGTCAAGGTCATAATTGAGAAGTACTTACAGTTTGTTATGTATCTGGGGGGAGCGTTCCGATTCATGAGTTGCGATGTACAGCCCTCGCAATCTCTTACCTGGATAGGCTTGCAGCATCATTGATAGCAGGCGTTCCTTTCAACCCCCTCAAGCTCACTAGTCTACTCCGCTCAGGTACCCCACATGGCTCTAGTCAGATAATAGCAGGGTGCTCAGATAAGTCACTTGCCACATCACAACCATGGATGACTCGGTCAGTAATCGTCGAATGGGATCGCTGGTCACATTGATCGGAAACACATATGTTATTGCAATCGATGGGCAGCAATCTGGCACACTCGTGTTCTTCCGGCTTTCGTACACATTTACGAATTTTGCTATGTGCTACTGCCGCTGCGTTGATGGTTCCAGTCTTCTCTTTATCAGTCCATCTATTTCTCAGTTAAGAACATTGACATCGAATTCTGAGACAACAGCTTGGGGGCTAGATTGAGATGCAATTCTAGGATAAGTAAATCGTCTCGAAATTTTACGCTTTACAATTACTTGCTTGCCTCCTGCAGCACAGACTCGAGATCTGTCATTGGATCCTTGTTATCAACGATTCCCAACACCGTTTCAGGCTGCTTGTAACCCAGCAATGCCTGAAGAGCGGGACTCATCTGTAAAACTTTGCTCCGCGGTATTGCCAGGAATTGATTCTCTTCTGTGCGCAGAGTTCCACGAACAAAGAACAGTCCGTACACGATTCTTCGGAAGTCAGCAGTTGCGTTGTGCCCTCCACCGTGATATGCCGACCCGAGAAAGATCAGCGCTGACCCAGCTTTCATCTCTGCGCGAAGGTCGTGAGTCAGTCACTCCATACAATCAAGTACCGAACCATTGAGTACTGGCTTACCTGCAAAACAGATCTCGTCCACACGGGCCTTTCTGTTATCGTCCCATCGATGACTTCCAGGTACAAACATGGTTGCGCCGTTCTCTCTTTTCGTGTCGCATCCCGCAATCAGGCATGCGAATTGACTGGCTTTGCTCAGCACGAACGGCCCGCCGTGCCTGATGCCGTGGACGTTGTCGTCTCGGTGAAGTAATTGTCTCGGTGCTCCAGGACCAATGTCAAATCCTATGCTGATGCTCAACAAGGGGTCTATGCTGTATTCGCTTCTGGAATCTTCTCGCCAGACACCGAATTTCTCTACGAGGATACGCTCTCGCAGCTGCGTTAATAGTGGTGACTCGCATGCTGCCGCAATCGTCTTGGACTTTCCTACAAGTCCCGGAGTGAGCTTTGTCTCCTTCGGAATGATTCCAATAGCTTCGTTCTCCCATGCTTGGTTTGTTCCCTGGCAACTTTGTTGGACTTCATGATTCGTGCGTGTGAGCTCTTCTTCGGAGAAGAAATCTTCCACGATCAAGCCGCCATCTCGCTCAATGACCTCAAGAATCTTCTCGATTGGTGTTGATTTAGACACCTTTTGAATTGCTGCTTGTGGTTGGTATGATTCTGCTATAGGCAAAGGCAGTGCTCGTGAGGCTGTAGTAGCGACCATGATTGGAAAGATATACACTAGAGTTCAGCTTGTTGTCTTCAGACTGAACAACATTTCACATTGCCAGGTATGATACAGGCTCATACATAAATACCGACCACGCTGAGACTGTCCCATGAAAGCGACAACAGAATGTCTCCGATCAGGGGCTGTGGTAGCTTATCTATCGGGTCGCGCAAATACATACCAAAGTGAACGTTTTGGGAGCTTCGCTCCACGACACTTTATCCCCTGCAACTGTTCCAGCAAATCAGCTTGGTCAGCCAGAATCGATAGCTCTCATCAAAGCTCCTGATCTGCTGATACCATGACGACCACATCATGAGGTGTGGATGACCGCGGATCTGAATGGTGTCGACCAAGCTACTTGAGATACGAGGCAGTGGGCACTGTTACCATATCGGGTATATGTGAGTGGATCACCCATCTAATCTAATCTTAACTTCCTTTTACGGATAGCAGCAATAGGTATGTCCTCAGCTACTCCTTCGTACTGCTATCTGGGGATCTCACACCTTCTGATGAACGAGGGGCAAGAAGTGAGTTTAATCTTCGCAAGATGGATTGATTGACCATACACGGCAACCCAGATAAGATATTATGAGTAGGATTATCATCGATGTAGCAGTGCTTTTGGTGGTTTGTGATAACAACGCATACTCGAGGATGAAGTCCAAGGATATATATATCGAGGATTGCAACTGCATTGACGAAATATCTACATATCTACATCGTTCATCTTGAGCAGACCAAGGCAGTTAGACATAATCACATATCTTGTTCTCTTCCACTATGCCTTCAAGAATCGAAACAACAAGCTCCCCTCGGCTACTGTTCGAGCCCAAAGCAGCCGTAAAGCCCAACATCAGTGGGAAGCCAACGACGATATCGACTCCTGTAACTTTTGATCCTGAGAAGCATTTGGCCTTCAGAGGCGATGCGCAGGTTCGATCGATGTCCGATATTGGGTATCCGATCGATACAGGTATCTCACCAGTGGCCATTTCGGAGGGTTTCAAGCTGTTCTCCCGCGAGGCCATAGAGATCATGCGAGCAGAAGCATTCGCTCCCGAAGCGTGGGAGAAAAACTTCTTTGTCGCAGGCAATTCAACAGCATGTCATATTAGGGGCCACTGCCCCGAGTAAGTGTCCAGCCACATCACCGTCTGAACAATCCGTAGATATCGACCGGCTAACAATATTGAACAGAGTCTCGCCATTCACGCATGCCGCATGGACCCATCCTATCACACTCGAAATCATCTCCAAGATTGCTGGAATCGACTTGGTACCAGTGATGGACTATGAGATTGCCAATGTCCTTGTCAGCTCTACCGAGGATTCCATTAAAGACCACAAAACCCAATTCGGTCGGAACGGAGCAACACCAAACGGCAAAGTGACTGGTTGGCATGTTGATCACTATCCATTCGTTTGTGTCCTGATGTTGAGTGATACTGAAGGCATGGTTGGCGGCGAGACGGCAATTCAAACACAATCCGGAGAGGTCCTGAAAGTACGAGGTCCAGAGATGGTATGCGGCCCAAGCATCTTCTTCCTTCCCTTTTCTAATTCTTACGGAGCTGACATTTCATTCAAGGGATGTGCAACGGTGATGCAGGGCAGATATATCAACCATCAAGCTTTGGCTGCTTCTGGTGGTCGCGAGCGAATCAGCGTAGTCACGTCCTTCAGACCCAAAGACTATATGATGGAGGATAACATGACCTTGAAATACGTGACAAGGATAGCAGAGCCTTCAGAGTTATACTACCAATTCGCGGATTACAGGCTCGAGATTCTAGAGAAGCGAATTCAAAAGATTCGCAAGGACCTCCAAGCGCGGCACAATGATGGGCAAGTAACCAATGTCGAGGGTACGAAGTCATTCTTGATGGACCAGATCAAGCATCTTGAGGTCACTTTCAATGAAATGGTGCCATACGAGAATCTTGTGACTGGTCAACAGCGCCACGGTCGTTTGCTGATTGAAGAAGCATTGGCAGGCAATTAATATATAGGTACGATGTGACGTTGAAGCTAGCTCTGGCCAGGGATGATAGCTACGGTGGCTACTAGAGTATTTAAGCTCGCCTACGTTTTTCATGAGTAAGCATCTAGAGCTTTGGTATTGACAACATTGCCTACGGAAGATGTGACGCTTTTTAATAGAATGATGAATATAAGCATAGTTGCAAGACATGATAGAGTTTAATTTCTTTCTAAGATCGCTTCTGCCCAGTTCTAGCTCATACAAAGCTTTCAAAAAACATGGCAAACTTCTCACGGGAAACTTGTAATTGTGAGAATATTGATGCTGTGAAAACTTCGTTCATTATGCAAATGCATGCTCTAATCTATGCTAGCGTAAGAGCGGGAGGCATGGGGATTTGTAGCTCAAAGGAAACCGCTAAATTCTAACACAAAGTCTCTCATCATGCCAGGTGGTACTGCAAGACTGGCCACCAAGGTCAACCTCCATGCCTAGAAGCCCACCAAACCATCCTCCGGAAGTAGTGCGCCACAAAGCTCTCAGTATAGAAAGAGTGCTTTGAGGAATGCTCTTTGACCAAATTGTGCGCCAGTTCATGACAGAGCGTAATCCACCAGTAGGCCATTGCTTCAACGGCTCCCTCAGGCGAATTGATCTGAGCCTCATGCAGCTGCTGGAAGAAGCGAAGGTTGCAGAAGATACTGCCATTACTGTTGAACGCAATCTCCGATCCAGTCTCGTTGTAGAAGATGTTGAGCGTGTCGTGCGACATGTCGAAGATTCCGGCCGTCTCGAGCAGAAGGTTGGTGAAGTTCTGAATCGAGCCTGCATTGCGTTCAACGAACGCTCGTGGGCTACCAGAAGCTGTTGGGAAGAAGAAGCGAATGCCTCGCCCGGCCACGTCGCCTACCAGCGTCAGATTGTGCGCGTGTGTGCTGTCACAATACGATGTACCCTCATTGATTGTCTTCGATGTCGGTGGCGAGAACAGATGGTTCTGCCCGTGTGGTCGAGTAGCTTGGATGGCACTCTCCAATTCTCGCTGCAGAGCCCGTGGCGAAGGAACCTTTTGCGTTCCTGGAGAGTTCATTGTCCCCAATACTTTGGGCTCCTGATAGTCATATGGTGGTGGAGGAGCATCGCTGCCGGTGCCTGAAGGACCTAGTTGACGATTGCCTAGCATGTTTTGAAGTTGCTCAGATTGGCTATCCTTACCACCGAAACCAAGCTGTTTACCGATATTGCTCAGCAAATTGGAAGGACGCTTGGCCTTTCCGACGTCGTTTTGTTCCGGTGAATCTCCAAAAGCACCTGGCATGGGCGGTGGTCTCTCAGGAAGTTCGATTTCGGGTTGCTTCTTGCCATTCGCTAGGACTGGGGTCGACATGGTGTGTGGTGGCAAAGCCGGACGTGTCTCCGCTTCAACTTCTAGGAGCTTCTTTTGTTCCTCTTCACGCTTCAGACGTTCACTCTCCGCGATGCGAGACTCTATAGCTTTCTGACGTAGGATACGATCGACATTGTATCCCTTGGTCTTTAGTCGTCTTAAATCACTCTCCATAAGCATTTCTAGAGCAAGATAATCTTGCTGTTTGGGTCGTTTGAGAAGCAACCCCATGATGGCTCTGCTGACCTCGTACAGATCATAGCGAGACGTGACATACAGAGTTGCATCTCGCTTGCTGTCACGATGTAGGGCCGCTGTACGTCTTTCCAAATGTTGCAGTCGATATCCCTTCAACCTCTTTGTGACCTGTAAAAATTCTGTTGCTTTCACGACCATGTTCCGTTCCAACCATTTCGCGTCATGTCTTATGAAATCAGCTGTATGGTCGTGAAGGAAAAGTCTACATCTTTCGACAATGAGTGTGTGAAGCTTTTGTGCGGGTGTCTGGTCGCGTAATATAGCACCCATGCGTTGGTCGTCCTCAACAAGTTTGCTCAGCCATGGTGTCTCGAGTGAAGAATAGAGCCCTTCCAAGACTTCTTCTTGTGGAGCAGCCAGTAACTGAGCCTTGAAAAGACGATACGTAGCAAAGTCATCCACAAGTACCATCTCGTTTGCGCTCGCCAGAGAGAATTCTTTGATGGTCTGCTCATCATCTTCGTCGAGATCTATAACTTTTTCGTTGCTTAGCGAGACCGACTGAGGAATTTCCTTCACGGCAAGCAAGCACGGAGTAGTTTTCATTTTGTTCCAAAATCCTTTGTCTTTCTTTATACTGTCGACATTTTCCGCAACCTTTCGAAGCAGCTGAAGATATTTCTCAGTACCCAGAGATTGTAAGAGCGCGCCTGGCTGCTTCAACAACATGGCAGCAATCTCGGCAGCACTGGGTTCGTGTTTGGAGCCAACGCGTAGTAAAAACAGATTCGCTTCGGCACCGAAATCGACAAAGTCAAAGATCTCACGATACGTCTCACCGGATCCAAGGAAGCATGATCTTGGGGCGACAAACCGTATATGTCCAGGGTCTTTTCCATTACGACCAGAAATGACAGGGACGATGGGCGCTTCGCCTAGTCTTTCGGCAAGATTGCCAGAAGGCCCTATCTCGGAAAGGCGATCAGCAAAATAACCGAACAGTAATTTGGCTTGTGCTACATCAAGAGGTGGCTGCTTGATAAGTCTATCGGCACAGTTAATGATGGGTGGATCTTTCGATACACCAAAAAGGTCGTGATGGGGTTGCAAGTCTTCCCTGAGAATGCGAAATTTCAACACAGATGCTTTGGGGTTGGCGAAGCACTGTCTCGGTTTTGCGATCATGTTGTCTGGTTCACCAGGGAACGGCTGAACTGGTAAGAAGGCCTGATCAACCTGATCCATTGGGAACCGATTATACCCGTTGTGGAAATAATTGACGGTAAAGTAAGTAAGCGCATTGTTCTGCAAATCGCTCCTGTGCGGCGCTCTGCTGAGAATGTTGATAAGATCTGCTGGGGATGGGTATGGCATCAAACCGAGGGATTTCAAGAAGCGACCTTCCGAGCTTGTAGATCGATATACTCCAGGCCATTGTAAAAGAGGCAAGCCGAGCTTCCTTATTCCTTCATTTGGCTCGAACAAGTCAGAAACGCGGAAGAGCTTCCCCTTCGACTCCTCCTTCGAGTGAGTCTCAGCAGGACAAATGGCAGTGTCTTTCAGCTTCTTCATGTCTTCTGCTGGAATGTCGTTCTGTACCGAGACGAGATACTTTATGAGATCAACGTGGCTCCACTTCCCTTCTTCAGCTGTGTTGGAAGCTGATTTGGACATTAATCTCTCGAAGACAACGCTGAGCTCCACGGTCTTCCGAACACCTAAAGCTGCAAGAAATTTCTCTTTCACACCTTGTAAACCAATGATGACTGGTAGGTCATCAAACAGCTTGACGCTGGGAAAGTAAGCTTGTGCTGGTTTACGCATTCCTGATTTAGTGGGCACCACGGAGAGCGGTGTCAAAAGTTCCGTCACTCTTTGTTTAGATGATTGTGACAAACCATCCCATGACTTAGAGACAACTGGCAATACTTGAGCGGCGACCTCTTGCGACGTTGTGAAGGTGCGACCATTTCCAAAGCCACGTCCATCGCTTTCAACAATGTAACGCAACCACGGGACGATCTGCAATTCGTCCCAACCAATCGATGCTAACTGAGCAGTGGGGATCCCTTTGGTCAGACGGAAAGGTATTGTGTCGAATGGAGTGGGCATCTCGGCTGGTATCTTAGCCGTGTTTACAAACGTCCTAATCTCTCCGAGCTGGATAATTGGGTTCGGAGAAACGGCAACGAATTCTTCGTCCACACCAGCGACTGTACCATCAAAAAGCGTCTGCACAAGCGAAGACTCCATCTGCTGTTGGCTGACCTTCTTGCAAGCCCATCTGATGAGTTCTGTGGTTTGTTTTTCGTTCAAAGCCTGTGCTTCAAGCTCCTTTTTTATATCTGCTGTCGTAATATCGGACAGGAAACCAAAATCTCTCAACTTGGTTAAGAAATTGGTTGCTTTGTCCATCAGCTCCTCAGGGACCACTGGAATTCCTTCAACAAAGCTTAAGTCTTCTGTTGCGACACGGACCTGCTTACTAGGAAGGACACCACGCGTACTCAGAATGTCGATTGTATGTTTTTGATCGCACGTCCAGAATCCTTCCTCAATGTATTGTCCTACACGTGAGGAGGGTGTAGATTCCTCAAAGTTGTACTGCTTAAATGCGTGCATTGCATTCGGCATCACTTTGCTGATCATGTCCTTGGTTGGAGCTTTCTTTCTGTCTCCAACTTGCCGATCCAATAGTCTTCTTAGATCAGCCATCTCGCCCGTGTAAGCCACACGGCAGGCAATACCGGCAACTCTGAGCATCTCAATATTCCAGTCCCGCACGTATCTCGCATTCAGATCGATGCTTTCTCTTTCTACGGTCGGAATGACAGATGGAGCTGATATGTGTGCTAACAAGCCTGTAGTTTGACCAGTCGGAAATCCAATGAAAATACGGCCATTCTTGGTGGGCAATACAGAGATAAATATTTCAGAAGCTTTCGATGAGCTAGCTCCGCTCAATGTTGAGAGTGAGGCCGCTGTCTCATCAAAAGAGGAAGTGAGAATAGCGATTCGGGTAGATCTCGGTGGTGGTTTTTTTGTTGCGCGCTCGAGCTCCTGTGATAACTGTTTGCTGACATTTGTCTGAACGTTGACAGTGCTTACTCTCAGGAAGACCGTAGCTCTACTCGTACCGGTAAGATCTTCGTACAGGGCTTGCTGTAATTTCTTCTCTGCTTGATCTGCTTGATGTTTAGCACTGTTCGTCGCAGCAGTAGCACTGGTAAACTTGTTAAACCAGCTTCTCAACGAGCCTCCACCTGAATCTGCACTGACTTGAGCCACATCCTTGGCAGGAGAAGGCATAATTAGATCCCAGCCAACAACATTCATCCACACGGCATCGATCTGAGCGTTCTGGTATTCGACGCCACTGATTTTCATCAGTCCATCTCGAGTTCTTGGGTTTATTTCTTTCGGCAAGGATACGCTCAGGCTTGGTGCCATCTTTTTAGTCAATGTGACTATGTTCCATTGATCTAGATACAGTTCAATGCACTCCAAACCGACGAAAGTCAGACTGGTGCTCAGGAACTGACAAAGACTCAACAGCGAAGGCACAGGTGTGGTTTGACTTCTATAGTCGAGGAGGAATGTAGTGTCTCGACTCTCAGATGTCTCAGGCAGCTTGCCTCTTCTTGTGAAAAGACTATCCTTCTTCCAATAGAACGCCATGGTCTCTCGTCCCGAACTCACAAAAGGTGTTTCACAATCGGCAAACACCGAGTAGAACCCCACCCCAAAAGCTCCAATCTTTGTCTCATCTGGATTGCCCTCTGCTATTCTTTTCAATCGGCTCCAATCATTCTCGCCAAAGGCTTGGCCATTATTGCTGACTAGCAATGTTCTCAAAGTGTGATGTAGCAGGGTATGTTGTAGATGTTGAGAAGGGTCTTGCACGGATGGAAGAGGAACAGTAGCTGAGGGTTTGGTTTCGAAACGAATCGTAACTTTAGAAGCCTGAGCATCAGCGGCATTCTGGATCAATTCTCGAAGAGTCGTCCATTCACCAGAGTATCTGGCAAGGACCTTGTCGATGAGAGCGCGAGTATTGACGGTAACAGCTTCCTCCTCATTTAGACTACCCATAGTCTGCTCACGCAGACGTGCATAAGAGTCTGCCGACATGGTAACGTCGTTGTCGAGGGTGAATATGATCGATGTGAAAGTGTTGCAATAGCGACTTCTGGAATTCGCAGCGCTTCGAAAGTACTACGGCCTTTAAGAACTGTACATGACCTGTTGTGTAAGGTTGTCGGGCTTCAGCAGACTGCGGACGACAGATGCGCAGTGTGATAGTAGGCGTGTGGCGATGAGGGAGAGCTGAACTTTGCGAACCTCTTAGGCAGGCGGGAGATAGAGACCACTGTATCTTATCCAATATTTAGGTTGGACGATGCTTCGCCTCATCGTCTCGTCACGAGAGATGCCAGGAGAGCTTTCCTGGAGTTGGTAATATAGAATAAAAGTGTCTCCAAGGAGGCTCAATACAAGAGACAACTTTGAGGCAACCTTAATAAGGTAACCATCTAGTCGACTTCTCGGACTGATTATCTGCTAACACCGGGGAACGGGACTACAGGCGATAGATCATACAGGGTCCTGTGATTAGATATGATGAGATAAGATAGTTGTCTTACCTTGTTTGTGCCTGAGGCCCAAGCCAGACTTGAGGGGCATTACCATATGGTAACGAGACCGCACCCTTTTTGCTGGTGGTCGTTAAGGTATCAGACCATGTGAAGTGGTGATAGATACTCAGATATTCATAGATTCACTCCCTGGATGTGCCTCACTCTCTTGCCACTTCACTCCCAAATTGACACCTGATCTACTGAACAAACACATCTACTTCGGCCATACGAAGTAAACCAACAACCAACAGCCACTTGACAAAACTAGTGACGGTCCAAGCTTTGTGTTTACCTGGGAGATCTATTCGTTTGCCCACTGTCCATCTCGAAGCGACTTATTCTTCTGTGCTGAATTGCATTCTACAATTTCCCTCACATACCCTAATCACATCATGGCGGCTGAGCTGCAGAGCATAGCAGTCTTGCTGCAAACCACCCTTGATCCAACTCAAAACAGACAAGGTAAGTGATATATCGCAATCCTACATTGCAGCACAATTGCTGACCAGCTTCTCTTCACAGCCGAGGCGTCTCTCAAACAAGAAGAGACCAAACCTGGTTTCTCTCTTGCCCTTCTTCAGATTGTCAACACAGATTCGTTTCCCCTTAACACCCGATTAGCAGCTGCGCTGTTCTTCAAGAACTTTGTGCGCAGGAATTGGGCAGACGAAAATGGCCAGCACAAATTGCCTCAGCAGGAGGTTACAACCATCAAGAGCGAGCTCATAGGGTTGATGGTGAAGGTTCCAGGAACCATTCAAGCTCAGCTTGGGGATGCTATAAGCGTGATTGCAGAATGCGATTTCTACGAACGATGGGATACGCTGGTGGACGACTTGGTTTCTCGCTTGACTCCAGACAATGCACAGCAGAACAACGGAGTTTTACAAGTTGCACACTCAATTTTCAAGCGCTGGGAACCTCTTTACAGAACGGACGAGTTGTTCACCGAGATCAATCACGTTCTTAGCAAATTTGCGAAGCCTTTCTTACAGTTATGGCAGCAGACCGATCAGAACATTACGCAAGCTGAGAACAATCCAGAAGTGCTGAAGGCGCAATTCTCCACTCTCGATCTCATCATCAAGCTTTTCTATGATCTATCAACACAAGATCTTCCCCCAGATTTCGAAGACAACCTGGTGGCAGTCGCACAGCTTCTCCACAAATATCTCACATACGATAACGCTTCGCTACGTACTGACGACGACGACGAGGCTGGTGTGCTTGAGCACGTAAGAGCTGGGATCTTCAGGGTGTTGGTACTATACACCAAGAAGTATGAGGATGCGTTCGGACCTCACCTTGGCCAATTCATCAGTAGCTCGTGGAATCTGTTGACGAACGTTGGACCTGAGCTTAAATACGATCTCATGGTATCAAGAGCATTGGAATTCCTGACGACAATCGCTGGGATTCGACAACATGCTGAGAACTTCAACAACGCGGATGTTCTGGGTCAGGTGATCGAGAAGGTCGTCTTGCCAAATCTTTCGCTGCGAGAGTCAGATATCGAGCTCTTCGAGGATGAGCCCATAGAATTCATCCGACGTGACCTTGAAGGATCTGATGAGGACACACGGCGACGAGCTGCAACCAACTTCCTCAAGAAATTGATGCAGAATTATGAGAAGCTGGTCACAGACGTCGTGATGCGGTACGTAGACCACTTCTTAGCAGAGTACGCAAAGGATCGCAAGGGCAACTGGAAGGCAAAGGACACAGCTGTACACCTCTACTCCTCAATCGCAGCAAAGGGTGCCGCAACAGCCGCAAAGGGTGTTTTGACCATCAACCCCAATACCAACGTGATTGATTTCTTCCAAAACACAATCGCTGAAGACCTTACCAACCCTGACGCCGAGCTGCTACTCAAGGTCGACGCTATCAAATACCTCTACATCTTCCGCAGCATTCTATCTCCTCAGCAATGGCAGGCAGCCTTCCCACTGCTTGTTCAACACCTCAATTTCTCGAACTATGTCGTCTACACATACGCTTCGATCGCTGTCGATCGGGCACTCTACCTGACGAATGACCAAAAGCAACCAGTCATTCCTCGAGAAAATATAGTACCACTGGCCAAGGACCTATTACAGCACCTCTTCAAACTTATCGCGAAGGACACAAGACCTGAGAAGGTGCAGGAGAATGAGTTCTTGATGAAGTGTGTGATGAGAGTATTGATCGTCATCAAGGATGCTGTACAACAAATCGTCGACATGGTGTTGACCAACCTGGTCACCATTACTAGGGTCATCAGACACAACCCCAGCAACCCAGGCTTCTGCTACTACCATTTCGAGAGCATAGGAGCCTTGATACGGTTTGCCGGACCAGCCCAGCTGGAAAAGATTGAGACGGCTCTCTTCCCTGTCTTTATGGAAGTCCTAGGAGGACAGATCGAGGACTTCACTCCTTATGTTTTCCAGCTCTTCGCTCTAATTTTGGCTACTGGCTCTGGACCGCTTTCTAGCAACATGCAACAACTCGTTCAACCAGTATTGTCGCTTAGTCTGTGGGATTCGAAGGGTAACGTACCTGCTCTCACCCGCCTCTTGTGCAACTTGATCCCACGAGGTGCAGAACAGATCGCAGCTGCCAACCAGACTGAAGCCATTCTGGTGATATTCCAAAAGCTAGTTTCATCAAAAGCATACGAGTCGCACGCCATGGACGTGATCGAAACGGTAGTGACGAATTTCCCCGTCACAGCGTTGGAGAACTACTGGAAGA
The DNA here is from genome assembly GCA_018467035.1 of Scorias spongiosa. Taxonomy (NCBI): domain Eukaryota; kingdom Fungi; phylum Ascomycota; class Dothideomycetes; order Capnodiales; family Readerielliopsidaceae; genus Scorias; species Scorias spongiosa. The sequence goes on along the minus strand of JACSZZ010000009.1, from coordinate 280,753 downwards.
CGATCCTTCAACTGCTCTTCACAAAGCTTTCAGGCCCACCAGCGCCAACTGAGAGCTTCACATTACGGTTCGTGAAATTCTATCATTTGATCTCGGCACACGCCGAGCGTGGGCTGGGCACAGACTTCTTCATCTCAATTGCAGACCAGGTGCAAGCGAATGTGTTCACCCCAATCTACACCGGAATCATCCTGCCAAGCACGCAGAAGCTAGTGCGGCCGTTTGACCGGAAGATCGCAGTGATCTCGCTGACGCGGGCGGTGGGTGATTCGCGCAGTTTCGCGGGCGGTGCGAAGAAGCGCTGGGCGCGCTGCAAGCCAATCGCGCCGCGCCGCCCACGGCCAGCGACGACGCGACCACCCACGGCCAGCGACGACGCGATCGAGGACCGCGACACGGACGACCTCGCTTTCGGCGCCGCCTTCACACCGCTGCAGACCTGCAAGCGCCTGCCCCAGGACCCCTGGCCCGAGGTGCAGGATGTCAAGCGCTGGGTCGGTGCCGAGCTCACGGCCGCCGACCAACGCCACAACGGCCGCGTCTCCGCCTTCGTCAATGAGAAACTCGACCCTCAGGGCAAGCAGGCCCTCGTCCAGGTCATGTCTTCCGCTTAGCGTGCCGATGGACAGCATTGCCACGTGGACCTGCAGCATGCCGGCAACTACCACCAGAACGGGCAGCAGTTCGCCGCTGTGCATCCTCGTCTCACCCCACGCCCCCCTTCCTGGCGCAGCTACTAGATATAAAGATTTGACCATGAAAAAAAAAGATAAGAATGATATGACTATGTATATATTCCCCTCGAATGCATAGTTCCTATCTTGTTGGTTTCATGTGTAGGTCCTCCACAAACAACAGCAGCTATATCGGCAATTGAATGAATTACAGCGTCAGCAATCTGGGGGGTACTTTCGTAAGACACAAACGCCGCCCACTTGTCTCCCAGTAGAACCGGCTCACAAGCGAGAGTATATACAGTATACGAGTAACGCCAGGCTCCCTCCCAAAGACCGAGCCGAATGAATCGACATTGGCATTCATCGATTTCATCGACTCTGTTTCCCTTCCCTACTTGAAAAGTCAGACTCCCACCCAAGACCCCACAACCGTGAAGTCGTGAAACCGAGCAGCAACATCCGACATACTGCAGGATTTACCCTCCCCTTGTGCCCCTCTCGACCATATCTGCCTCCTGGGGCGAGAGCGCATGGGGCGCGGCCAGCTCGTAGGTGGGGAAGTGGGTGGGCGGTTGCGAGCCGCCGAGCTCGGACGTGGCAGAGTACCTGCAAAGCACGGCTCTGTCAGCTTGAAGGCACGGTGTTATGTTTGGGCTGGATGAAAGGGAAACAGCGTCGAAGAGGACAAGTTGGAAACTCACCTGGGGTACTGGGATCCTAGAGGCGGCGAAGTGGGAGGCGAGGGGCCAGGGCCGTACGGCTGCTGAGAGGGGTGGTAGGGCGGGTAGACGCCGTGCATGCCGGCCTCGTCGACGCCAACGGGCTTGTAGTCGCTGGCATGCTGGACGTAAGGCGGCAGCAGGCTTGCGTGCTGGTAGGAAGCCATGTTGGGGCCAGCGGGACCGAGGTTGTTGTTGTTGTTGCCGCCACCGTCGCCCGTCTTCTCGTTGTCGCCGCCGCTGCGACTGCCCAGGTGTAGAGCCTCGATCAACGTCTTGGTCCTACCAAGAAGGAAGAAGAGCCCGGCGGCAAGGACTAGGACTACCACAGCGCCAATGACGATGCCTACGATTGCGCCTGTAGAGAGGCCGCCGCTCGAGTGGTGCGCGTTGCTTTCGTCGTTGCTTGAGCTGGCGCCGCTGGTTGCAGACGAGCCTGAAGATTGCGCTGCCGAAACGGTGACGGTTTGGGTCGCCGTGGATGCCATCGACGCCATTGAGACTGACACTTCCGACGGCAGCGACTGGCCCGGCTCTAGCATGTAGTTCGCCTTCCGGGCAAGAGCGATCTGGGTGGCGATTTCGGACTGGTTGACGACATTGATGGCGCCGAGCATGCCCCAGGAAATACAGCCTCCCGCCGAAGCGCAGTAGAACCATACCGGCGTTGTGTCATTGATGGTTAGATTCCAAGTTAGCAGCTAGATGTGGAAGATTAGCTTGCATGTTCAAGTGCATCACGATTCGTTCGCAAACTCACTGTAGTGTCGTTAACGGTGGGTTGCGGGCCAGAGTAAAAGCCACTGGCAGAATCTTGGCTATATATGTCTTCGTATGGGATGCATGGATAACCGTATGCCGAACGGATGACGCTGTGATTACCAGGCCAGAATTCAAACGTGATGATGTCGCCGGGATTTGCTTGGATGCTGTTGGGCGTGAACGTGTTCTTCTCCTTACCGGCGTAGACGGTGTGAATGGTAATTTCATCACTCTGAGTGGTGGTGCCGCCAGTGGTGATGGCAGCAGTTGCGCCGTAGACCGTCGTCGTGGGAGTAGTGCTTGTGATGGCTTCGCTGCTGGTCTCGGAATTAGACACGCTGGAGGTGCTATCGGCCGTAGCAAAGCGCAATGCCACGACCAACAGCAACACTTTTCTCAAGCAGACAGACATAGACATCGCCGTTGTTGTTGCGATATCTTGGAATGCTGGAGAAACTCCTTTGCCAGAATGAGATCTTCAAACAGGATAGAGGCGATATGGCCAAGGAGGAGACTTCAAAATGTCAAAGTCAGATCGAGAAACACATTCAAGTCGGAGTATTGCAGCGCAGCAGACAATAACTGTTGTAACTGTTGCTGTGGACTTGGAAGCCCTTCCACTTTGATTTCGCGAAGCAATACGATACCGAGACTGAGCTATACGACTTGACAAGAACAATCGCAAAGACAGTGCAGTTGGGATTGTTAGGACGTGCATAAAAGTGAAGATCAAAAAGGAGGGGGGGTTTAGAGTGAGCAGGGTCATCGAAGTGATAGGAGGCTGCAGGAAAGCCTGACTACCTTACCTACGCGACCTACGGACCTACCTAGGCTAGATGGTGAGGCCAGCCATGAAGTCTGGCTCAAAGTAGGAGGCCTTGGCGGTGGGGAGGAGGAACCACGGCAGCGACGACGACGACGACGACAGCAACGACAACAACAGTACCAACCTTGACGGTCGAACCAAGAGAGATGGCGGAACCACGCCATGCTGCTCAATCGCCTGGTGGACGAAGCATCCCTCACAACATCTTTCTCTCCCTCTCTCTCCTCGCTAGGATAGCAAATGGTCACCGAAGACAGAGGGAAGCATCCGTGTCTCGGGCCCCTCCCCAGCCTCGCCAGCTGAGCCCATTGTCTGGAAGCACGATAGATTGGGCGTTCGGCCGTGGAGGTGCTTGGTGACAATCGTCCCAGGGTTGAGAGGTGCCACGCGGGAGCGGGTACGAACCCATGAGATGAAACCCAATTGGCTCTATTGGTGAGCTCATATCGAGGGAAGAGCTCTTGTCAGAGGTGGCTTTGAATCCAGCTGTTGCATGACCAGCACATGCTTTCTTGCAGCGCTCAGTCGTCGTGATCAGGCGATGCGTTACTTTGCGATACATTACAGCACCAATGATAGGTGCCATACCTGCAGGGTCGACTGGAGTCAGTTGCCAGGACTCACAAACTACACATCTCTATCCAGCGTTGGCAGTCTAAGACTCTGAATCGAAGCGTAGTACATGTCGAGACAATGATAGTCGTGAAGCTGCAAACCTCACTGGGAAGCACCGTATCCTCAGCCATAGTCGGGTGGTCCCAATAGCAGGAGCCATAGAAGGGGCCGTAAGAGGGGCGGAAAGCACACAATGGCTTGCAAGACGACCGTCGGGGATTGGGTACAGGTGTATCTTTAAGGCGCACCGCGTGAAAGACATGAGGTTGGAGGTACAGCGACAGTGCAATAGAATATACCTGCCCAAAGAGAGGTGAAGTCGAGACAGCCTGGACAGGAATAGAATAGCGGGCTGGGCTGTGATTGGCCAGGCTCGACGTTCGCCCATACGCCTCTGCCCAGCCATCTTTCAGCTGAGAGTGTCTCAGAGGGATTGCCAGAGGTGATCGGCACAGGATGCAATGGACCTTGAAAGATGAGAAGGGAATGTGGTGTTATGAGTGTATCGTAGCTGGTACTTCTTCCCCGTGAGATAGGAGAGCCGGACGATCTTGCGTGACGTGGTACCTCCTGGCTATCCTTACACTTAGCAAATCGTTTCGAGATGGAGGGCCTTACCTTACTACCTACTGTGCAGTTAGTCTAGAGCCGCTGCTTGATACCTTCTGACCTATTGGACCGCCATATGAGGACGGCACTCGAGACAAGAGACAAGCTCTGGCAAGACGTGTACAAGCAGCACCCAAGCTATGTCTTGTGGATCTCGCAGCCTCGGATGTGGGATTGTGGGATTGCTGCAGCTGGATTCTCGTGTCAGACCATTGATCGTCGAGTAGGTGATACCTAGTGTAGACAATGTACTGCCCACTTCCGAGACCGAGGCGTTACCATGGGTGGCGCGTCTGTGTAGGGTAACAGCGTTCGCTCGATATAGACAGAAGAGGTCTAAAAGCATACAATGTTCAGAGGTGGTAAAGCACGGTTTTAGAATTGGCACGCCTCGTGGGCAGTGGCCGAACCAGAACATCAGCACCAAAGCAAGTGAAAGGTGAAGAAAACACTCATGGTACTCTAGTTTCGTTTTTAGAGCACGTGCGTAATTTGCTACATGTGGCTGTCTCGCGATTTTCCATCGTGTCTCCCCAATCTATCGCATCCCCTCCAGCAGATGACCCATGATACCAAGAGCTTTGGCTGGGGGCGGGTCTGAGTACTAAGGCGAACAATCTCTCAAGCTGCCCTTTCCCACATTTCCATTCCCGATTGCACATTACACTTCTTTCAAGATCATCATCCGCCAAAGACGACACAGAACAGAGATTATGATACTACCACAGCGCTTTTGATGCGAGCGAGGGCGCGTCATGCTTAGAAACACTTCCTGTGGACGATGGATGGACCGCTCTCGTCGTACTCCTGCTTCGAGATCCACATCTGCTGGAAGGTCGAGAGAGAGGCAAGGATGGAACCACCGATCCAGACAGAGTACTTGCGCTCTGGTGGAGCGATGATCTTGACCTTCATCGAGGAGGGTGCAAGAGCTGTGATCTCCTTCTGCATACGGTCGCTGATACCTGGGTACATGGTGGTACCACCAGACTATGGGAAGAGCGAGGTCAGTTTGGTGGACAAAAAGGCCCTATGGGACAGCGATCAGAACTTACCATGACGATGTTGCCGTAGAGGTCCTTACGGACATCAACGTCACACTTCATGATGGAGTTGAAAGTGGTGACGTGGATACCGCCAGATTCCAGACCGAGGACGGAAGGCTGGAAGAGAGCCTCTGGAGCACGGAAACGCTCGTTGCCAATGGTGATGACCTGGCCGTCAGGAAGCTCGTAAGACTTCTCGAGCGAGGAAGACTGGCTAGCAGTCTGGATCTCCTGCTCGAAGTCGAGGGCGACGTAGCAGAGCTTCTCCTTGATGTCACGAACGATTTCACGCTCGGCAGTGGTGGAGAAGGTGTAGCCACGCTCGGCGAGGACCTTCATGAGGTAGTCAGTCAGGTCACGACCGGCCATGTCGACACGGGAGATGGCGTGAGGAAGGGCGAAACCCTCGTAGATAGGGACGACGTGAGTGACACCATCGCCAGAGTCGAGAACGATACCGGTGGTACGACCGGAAGCGTAGAGAGACAGGACAGCCTGGATGGAGACGTAGAAGGCAGGCGCGTTGAAGGTCTCGAAGACGATCTGGGTCATCTTCTCCCTGTTGCTCTTTGGGTTGATAGGAGCCTCAGTGAGGAGGACAGGGTGCTCCTCTGGAGCGACACGAAGCTCGTTGTAGAAGGTGTGGTGCCAGATCTTCTCCATGTCATCCCAGTTGGTGACGACACCGTGCTCGATTGGGTACCTCAGGGTGAGGATACCACGCTTGCTCTGAGCCTCATCACCGACGTAGCTGTCCTTCTGGCCCATACCAATCATGATACCATGGTGGCGAGGACGACCGACGATAGATGCTAGACAGAGGTCAGGATACGGTGTCCAGACACGCTGCTGTAGGCGCGAGGTAGGTGGATGCGGTGGCACTTACGGAAGACTGCTCTGGGCGCATCGTCACCGGCGAAACCGGCCTTGCACATACCGGAGCTGTCGAATCAGGTCAGTGGCCGGTCGGAAGTCATGTGTGTTATGCCATTCCCAGCTCTTTCAGCATTCTCACGGAAGATCTGCTGGCATTGCGAGGATCTCGAGGACGAATGGAGGTCGAGGACGGAGCAGCTGATGGGGAGAGCCTTACCCATTGTCGATAACCAGGGCAGCGACCTCGTCTGTGGGGAGTGGTCAGTAAGGAAGCCTTCGGTTGAGGGATAGCGATGGCAGATGCGATGGACAAGCCCTCCACCGACCGCAGTGCTACCAGCGACGGCGATCGTGATGGCGGCGGTGTGGACGGTGATGGTGATGCCGACGGTAGCGGTTGCAGTGGTAGCAGAAGGCGAGGCAGGGCAGGGCAGGGCAGGGCAGGGCGGCGGCGCAGGCGAGTGGACAAGCCCACGAGAGGAAATTCAGGATGGCTTACCTTCCATTGTGATGTTGGTGGGTGTGAGGGTTTGAAGAAGTTAAGAGAGGCTGGTGAGAGAGGTTGATGGGCTTGTGTCGAGACGAACAAGCAAGAGAGTAGGTAGTAGTTGGGTGGAGAGAGGCTGCAAGGTACGGGGTGAGGTTGGAGGAGTGTTGGCAGCAGTGGTAGAGTTAGGATTAGGTAGTAGTGGTAAAGCTGTCAGTCTGCCAGGCCGAGTCTGGCTTGGGTGCGGTGGGCTGCGGTGCGGTGAGCAGTGGAATTTAGTTGCTGCTGGTTAGGTAAGAGCTGAGCTGCGGCTGGCCGGGGGGCGTGCGTCACTGGGCCACTGCCACAACGTCTATCTCCCGTCGTTAGGAGGAGGTATACTGTAGTAGGTAGATAGCAGTGTTGACTGGCAGTGTTTTTATTTTATTAGCAGTATTGTAGATTTGCAGCTCTTCAATCGTGTGTTGACTGTCAGACTGTATCCACTGGATTGGCTGAGGTAGGCAATGACCAGAGCGACATCCTGTCTCCCCTTCTATATACCTACATATGTAGATCTGTAATTTCGCTGCCTGACGTTGATTATCTGCTCCCTCATTGTCGCCTTCCATACGCGCGGCCCTCATTACGACCACCCACAGCACCCATATCATCGCATCTACCGCCAAGCCAAGCTTCAGGTGACGGGATGCCGGTGGTAGGATGGGAGGTATCTCTCCTGCGAGGCAATGCAATCAGATGATTTGCTCCACACTCTCCATCTACACCTGTAATCGCGGGTAACGGTCCAGGAGCAGAGCATTCGCAGCGTGCTCGGAGTACACAGCCCCAGCCGTCCCATCAAGGGGCGGCATATCTCCCATACCACTTACCTGGTTAGGAATGTGGAAATACACAATGCCAATACCACCCGCGAATACCCTCGTACTGTATACAACTTTGTATCTGCCATATGATAAAATATCAAACTACTCTTGCTGATCTGCTACAGTCTATACTTTCTCATGTACTCCAACAACTGGATCTTTCCGTCTAATCTGTACCCACATCATAATCATCATCATCGTTAGCCTGCATACCTATCAACCTCACTCCAGAAAAAGCAAAGGAGCGAGACGCGGCTAGCCCGGGTGATGCACGTGCCAGGTGGGGTCAAGTCGTGCATCTGGTGGGGGGTTTTGCTCAGGCAATGATTTAAAGAGGGTCATTTCAATGCCCAGGCTGGATCTACACTTTCGATCTGGCTCTCAATACGACTCTAACATAACCGAATTAAAAGTACGATTGAAAGATGGTCGTCTAATTGAGACTGTATTATGATAATAAAATTGTTTTGCCCAGAATGTACGTCGCTTCTCTGCATATCTAAGCCATGATTGCATGGGAATGACCCCTGCGGCTGTACCCGTTTCAGCCGAAACGTCACGAATATTACAGAAGTTTCCATAATTTCTTGTCACAGCTAGATTAGGTACCTATAATAATCTCTATTTCGTGACATTCAAAAAAATGAGGCAAATCGTTGCGACGTCAAATTTGATTCTTCCAGTTTGCAATCATACATCAGCCATAAACAAAGCTCGAGGCACCAGTGACGCCGCCAAAATAACGATACAGTCTTCCGCCTAATTCAAATCCTCGCCCAGATCGAGACAAGTCGAGACGAAACAACACAGCAACATACAGTACAACACAACACAACACAACATGAACGACCCAGGTCTCAACCAGCTTCTGCAATGGAGCGTGGAGAACAGCGACGCCTCGCGCAAGGAGGGTAGTGCGGCGGCGGCAGGCCAGCAGCGCAATCCCGCGCAGGGACTGAACGTGAACGCACTGGCGCAGCTGTTGGGCAATGCGCCGTCGGATGCCGAGAGCATGGTGGCTGCGATGCAGGCGATCGTGGCGCCAGTCGAACAGGTGGACGTCGAGAACAAGCTGATCGCGTGGGAGAATTTCGAGCTGCTCATCGAGGTCATCGACAACGCCAACAACATGGAGAGCCTCAAGCTGTGGACGCCGCTTCTCGGCCAGCTCGAGTCCGCCCTGCCAGAGTCCCGCCAGTGGGCCGCCGAGTGCCTCAGCACCGCCGTCCAGAACAACGTGCGCTCCCAGGAGAGGCTGCTCGCCATCGGAGGTGTCCCCAAGCTGGCCGCCCTCGCTACCGCCCACGACCAGCCGGCCATCGTCAGGAAGAAGGCTGTCAATGCCCTCTCCAGCGAGGTCAGGAACTACCAACCCGCTCTCGATGAGCTGCTGAAGGTCCTGCCGGCAGAGTTCACAGATGGAGGCAAGAGCCTGGATGCTGGCGATATGGACGCTGTCAGCACCGTCATCGATAAGCTACGGAAGAATGCGACCAAGCAGTGAGCCGAGTCTCCATTCACACCCTGACGCCTTTTTACGACGTGATGATAGAAACAAAATAGATCATGTAATATAGAGCTCTAGACCGCTCATTCGAAGTACCATTGTTTAAGTGCAGCATCATCACCTATGACTTGTTATGATTTGTGAACCATCTTTAGGTGTCGTACAAGGGTACCTGTAATTCAGTGAAGTACCTATAGAGCCTGCCCAGGGTTGACGGCTTTAAACATATACTAAAGGTTTCAGTATCTCAGAGCATGAGACAGATATAATGATCATTCCACTACGTATCAGACATCTACCTTGCCAAGACTTTCTCAACAACCCAATCTCCCTTCCTGCCTTTCTTCTGCAGGACCTTCCAAGCGGTCAATGGCCAGCCAGAAGCAGCCGAGCCGGGCAATCTTATAGAGACGCCAACCCAGCAGTTGCGCCTGCCATCTGGTAACTCTTCGACCTTACCGATAGGCTTGCCCAGCTCCAACAGCGGCGTTCCTTCAGCGAGGTTGGCGAGGGTCTTGGGGCCGATGGCAGTGAGCGGGTGCATCCTGGTCCTGACCTTGTATTCCTGGCCAGGAGTTGGCGAAGTGCGCGAGAGGTGGTGGTAGATGATGTAAGACGGCATTTCCGCCACCGACAGGTGCGCCAGCACGCTGGAAGGGTGCACAAACACGCTCTCCGACTGCGCCCGTACATCCTGCGCGATCGACCTGTCGATGTCCGCCGCCTCAATCGACGGCGCCAACGTGCGGTAGGCAACCTGGATGGCACGCTTCGGCTTTCGCCCGGCCGGTGTTGGTGCGCCAATGACGTCCGCTCTGACGGCGACGTTGTCTAGAAACCCTGCGGCCACGATCTGGTTCAACATAGTCCTCTCGACTTCCGTCGGCAGGCTCAGTTTCAGGCTGTGCTGTGCCAATGCCACTGTTGACAGACGACTTTGGGACCTTACAATCGCCGCAAGCTGCTGTCGTAGCTGTTGGATCTCAGACATGGCCTTCTCTCTGACGTAGAAATCTTCGCAGAAGGTATCGGGTGCTTTGGAGTCGGAGAATGCTGCCACGGTCGTCAGCAGCTTGATTGCGTCCGAACGACCATCGTTGCGAGCAAGTTTGGCTTGCGCTCGGGTGTAAGCTTGATGGCGTTGTTGAGAATCCTGGAGAGCTCTGTTCTCGGCTTGGGAACGGATACGGTCAGCTTTGTAGGAATCATCATCAGAGTCATTTTCCTCGTCTGAGTCCGCTTCTTTCGAGCTTTTCTGTGCTTCCGGTACGAAGATGTCGCCGACTGCTAAAGCAGCCACGATAGCAACTGCGTAGGGTAGAAGTTTATTGTTGCCTCCAAGTCTTAGCATTTGCCCAAAACGAGGACTCAGAGGATAATGGGAGAGCTGTCGCCCGATGCCTGTTATCTTGCCGTTTTTGTCAATGGCCCCCAGGTTCCTCAGCAGCTTTTCTGCTTTGTCCAGCTGCAGTCGATCAGGTGGTGTCGGGAAGGGAAAGTTGACCACATTGTCAATCTCCATTGCCTTCAGCTGGAGCACAGTGCCCTCAATTGGTGAACGCAAGAGCTCAGGCAATGTGTGCTCCGCAAAGAATTGTTCATATACGGCCGAGCTGTAGAGCCGATAAGCATGGCCAGGACCGGTTCGACCAGCTCTACCCATACGCTGTGAAGCTGAGGCTTTCGAGATCCAATCAATCTCGAACGTTTGCACACCGGTTGCTTGGTCATACCTCTTCTCTTTGCTTCTGCCGCAGTCAAAGACATATCGGATTCCAGGTATGGTAAGAGAGGTTTCAGCAACATTAGTGGCGAGTACGATCAACCGGCTGCCCTCTGGAGGTGGTTGGAAGACTTTCATCTGCTGTGTGGTTGGTAGAGACGCATAAAGGGGAAGAATGTGAGCTTTAAGTGCTCCCCTCGGCCCATTGCGTGAAGGATCATCTTCCACTTCGAATTCATCCTCATCTTCATCAAGGCCTTCGATTTCCATATCGCTGTCATCATCGTCTGCACCATCCATAATGTCCTTCGCTCTCTCTTTGGTTGACTCGTCGATGTCGTCCATCTCAAGAGGCATCTGATCTGCACTTTCACGAGTCTGCTGAGTCACAGCAAAGCCTGCAGTATTGCCAATTTGGCTCTTTAGCTTCTTGAGCAGCGCTTGTATTTCCTGCTGTCCGGTCATGAAAACCAGCATTGCACCAGGTGGAAGCTTTTTGTGTCCTCGAGCCACCTTTTGGCTCATCTCCGTGACGTAGTCTCGGTGGGTTCTGCGGCTGAAATGTTCAACAACAGGGAACTGTCGTCCTTCGGCTTCGATAATGGGTGGTTGGTTACTTCGGAAGAGCGTGCGGTTGCCCGCGAAGTCTGATACACGTAATGTAGCACTCATGATGATGAGTTTCAGTGGGTAGTATTTCTCTGGATCTTCTTTTGCAAGCTCCTCTCGGAGATCGACAATCCTAGAGAGCATACCAATCAGGATATCGGTATTCACCGATCGCTCGTGAGCCTCGTCCAGGACGATAACTGAGTACTTCGAGAGGATAAAGTCTTGGGATATTTCGCGAAGGAGAATACCATCAGTCATGAACTTGATGGCCGTGTTCTTGTTCGTGGTGGTATCGTAGCGCACCTGGTATGCTATCCGCGATTTGTGATCCTTACCAACTTCCGTGGCCACTCTTTCAGCAACAGAAACAGCTGCGACACGTCGAGGTTGAGTTACACCGATCAACCCACGAGACTGATGGCTACCATCTGCGCCGGATTCTCCAATCTTAGACCCATACCCGCCCTCTAGTAGCATTTGTGGGACCTGTGTTGTTTTACCACTACCAGTTGCACCACATAGTACGATCACAGGGTTGTTGTAAACAGCTTCCATGATCTTCTGCTCTTCTTGCACAACTGGGAGCTCAAGTCTTGCATTCTGAACTTCCTCCTCGCGAGTAAGAGTGATAGCCTCTGCTGGCCTCGATAGCGACGTCCCTTGCTTCATAATCGCATCCGACACCGGGTCCGGCGACTTTTCGCGCGGCTTGAAGGCGATCTTCAATTGCACATCCTCGACAGGTAAGGCTGATGGCGTGAAGCCTAGAGAATCGTTTCGTTGCGAGTTTGCCCATTCCTTGAACGCGGACGATCTGGCCGACCGCTTCGAAGCTTGATCGCTGGAAGAAGAGGCTATACTAGCAGTGTCCTCATCGTCATCATCCGACTCGGATTCGCTACTCCCTGACAAATCATCACTGGGACCATCATCTGAACTGAAGCCATTCCATTCTTCTTCAGTACCTTCACTGTCCTCATCAGTATCGCTCTCTGCAATGTCAGAACTGATGATATCCCAGCCAGCATCCTTATCCTCGCCATCCTCTTCTTCGCTTTCTTCAACAGCAGGCTGTGCGCTGAATTGAAGCCTGGCTGCTCCACTCTTCTTTTGCCTTTTGCGTCTCTTGATAGTCGGCTTCCCGTCAGATCCGAGTTCCAGCGGTCTTTTTAACCCCGTCCCAAAAAGGCCACCGGTCCGCACCGGCTGCACAATTTCAGTCTGATTTGTCACAGTGCTTCCATTCTTGACAGGCTCTGGCGCATCGTTGTCTACTTCAGGCTCGTCTTCATCAGATGATTCTGGCTCTACCTCCTTGCGCTTCTGAAACAGTATGGTGTCATGGTCCCCTCTGACATCAACACCTGCCTCTCTTTCCCTCAAAGCTCTTTGAAATCCTTCTCTCTTCGTTTCATCGGTGCCTCGACCCAGCCTCTTGCTGCTCAAGAACAAGCTCGTATCGACAGTTTGACCTTCGAGCTTCTTGAGAAGATCCCGTTCTTCGTCGCGCCTGAGCTTATTGTCGATATATTTGTCTAAACGTTTGCGCTTCTTGCTTGAGGTTGCACTTTGCGGCCGTTCATTACGAAGCTCTTCTCGTAATTGACCTCTTCTAGCTTCCCGCTCAGGCCGAGGTTCAATGGTAAGTTCTGCAGCATTCGAATCGGGCTGCGCATCCTCGTTCCGAGAAGACTTCTGTTTGGCAAGGCGCTTATGCTTGCGCTCGCGAGGGACAAACTTAGGCATGGCGCAAAGATAATGCCGGCGAAATTTGTGGCCAACGTTTAGAAGGGTACTTTATTGCTGGCTCAAAAAATTGTATCGGCAAAATCCATCTACCCCAGACTATGCTACGATAAGGTTCGGCCCGAGCATTGGTGTTCTTAGCGCCATACCACCGTACTATTCATCCTGTTTCAGATGCTCTTGTAATAAAATCTGTACAATCAACATCGGAAATGTAGCTTGCCGGCCATTCTGAGACGGGAGCGGTTCACCCCAGTGCACAGTATGCGTTATATTACTAAGGGGGAGGTACGAAGTCTGTCTCGCTGGCACAACATTGTATTCGCAGTCATATTATTAGACGGCTTTCTGCTGGTCTGTTCTCTGTACAAGTGGTCGTTTGTTAGTACGATCATAGAACTATCTAGTTATCGGTTAGATTGCTGGTCATGGAGATGCAATAGGCGATAAACCAGCAGGTCGAAGCTGAGACTACATCCCAGGTGTCTGAAGTCCTTCCCTCGTTTCCGTTATTAAATTAAGCTGCTTTTCGCGGGCGGCATTATGGCGGGTAGTGGCGAAGGCGAACGAACGTCAAACATGGATCAAGCGCTTGGCTGGTGGCCAATTGGACCCAGTTAAAGGATGCTTTCTAGCCGCCGTGGCATGTTCACCTTCACTCAGAACTCTGATGTATGATATGTCGCAGATTCTGATAAGCTGCTCTGGCATTGATAGATTACAATACCTCCGGCACAAGGGTTCGATGTGGTCACACGCTCTCTTCGTCTTTGCTAGAAATTCGGATTATTGAGTGGAACAATTTCATCATCAATCGTGTAGAACAACAAAGCGTTGACTAGTGGCATGGAGCAGGACTTTTACAAGATCCTTGAGATAAATGTTACAGCCACATTGGTGGAAATCACCAAGAGTTGCAGGAGGTTGGCTCTTCGCTACCATCCTGACAAGAACCCGGATGATCGTACTGCCACCGCTCGACTCCGAAAGATAAATTGTCAATCCTCAGCAACGTAGCATACGACTATGTAATGCTCATGCTGATCGACCACCTCGATAGCTGGATCAAGCTCATGAAACTTTGAGAGATTCCGGCCTTCGAGCTGAATACGATCACAGGCGCACCTGTTCCAATCTAAGACATTCTGAGGATGGATCTGAGGATGGATCTGATTCCAACCATAACGACTATATACCCAAACCAAATACATATGAGGACGAGGAGTTAGCCTTTCGGAAAATTGAAAGAGAGATGCGAGCAGAGGCTTGGAAAAAGGAAAAAGAATTGCAAGACGAATTGAAGGCAGTGCAAGCATTTTTGGACGAACTGATCACATGCCAGCAAAATGAAGAAGCGAATCTCCGTGAACAAAAGATACGTGTATCAAGACTCCAGACGAAGCTTGCTCGCTTACAACAGGATATCGAAGAAGAAGACGAGAGCGACAGTGATAGTGATAGTCAGAATGAAAGCGACAGCAATGCTGAGAGTTGGCAGAGCTTCACAAGACGACATAAAGAAAAGTGCAGACGCCGACAAGATAAAGAACGGCGTCAGAGAAACGCTACCTTCCGAACCAAGCAGTCTCAACTGGATGCAGAAATAGATACTCTTGTCCATTTGAGATTGAAAGTCACCAAATTACGTACAGATGTGGCTCGCGAACGAGCGAGAGGAACAGCTGCAGAAAGACGCCTGCAAACTCACCGTATCACGGAATGGCAGAGAGGCTACGGCAAACCATGGCATAAAATGGAACGATCCACAAAATCTAACCCTCCTAAGTGCCACAGATATTACGTCAGATTTTGCTCGTATATTGGATGGTGGCCAAAGGTATGCCTGGACCATGTGGTAGGTGCGGTGTATCTCAGTCTCTCTTCCGCATGAAATGTCCAGAATGCCTGATCAAAGTTTGTGGGGGTTGTCGTCCATATCTAGTAAGAGAAGAGATGCACTGAGCCACGAAATTCAAGTCTTAGGATACTTGGGACGAATTTACCTGATGTTCGAAGCTAATGATATTGCGAATTTACACCAATGCAGGCTTCTTCACTCCTCGCTGCATCAGTGTGAGATTCGAATTCTACATCGCGTTCTACCTCTCTTGAGCTACCAAAGCGTCTTCGTGTCCAAATATTGATGACGATGGTTACAAATAAGTAATTCTCGAGACTTGAAGTTACTATTTAGGATCATCATCCTCGAGCGATAAGCCCAAAATCAACGGGTACCCCGACATGATAATAGCAACCTCTTACTTGCACGTAGGTAAACGCAAAATTCATAAGAAAAAGCTTCGTGATGGACGAAAGTGGGCATTTAGCAACAGTAGAGCTTGGAATAGAAATTCAATGTAAGTATAGGCTACAGTACGAAGCCTTCAACTGGACTTTACACAATGTTAGAGTTTGCCATGATATCCTATTCGTGCCTTTCTACTGAGCTGCGTCCGGACTCATCAGCTGTTCGAATGAACTTTTAAGTTCTGAGTGCGTCTTCACTCCAGCTGCTCTACAGATAATTCATGTCTCGATGGCCGAAAAAGAGTTGTCCATTCATGCTCACTCGTCTGTTCCCACTGAAAGTTCTCACTGAACCTGAATTCAAACTCGAAATCCGGAAAATCATTTCTAAAAGCTCGCACAAAACGCTCGCAAGTTGAACAAAGGCGCGATTTGTTAACAGTAATGAGGGCCTGAGGTTTGTACTTCGGTTGCATCATGGCTAGCTTGTCGCTCGTTTTCTTATCGATGTTGACCATTTCTAGCGAGTGCCGTTCAATCAAATATGCAAGAAGTTGCGGCTCCACATGGGATGCTGCACATCTCGAGAGCGGGATGTGGAAACGCTTTTGTAATTTCTCAGCTTTTATGGTCCATTGTAAATTGTCGAGGATTATTGGTACCGCTGTTCCGGAGTATCGAGCATAATCACAGTAGCCAGAATATCCACTAACTGCTAGAATGATTGGATACATTGATCCGCGATCCATGATTGCAATTGCCTTCTTACTGCCGAGATTGGTAAGCGACGTGAGAGGTTGACAGAACACGACGTCTCCAATCCAATCGCGCCGGAAACATAGACTCTCGAATGGCCGCCGTCTTGGATCCTCAGCCATAGCCAGCATCTGCTGTCTCAAATGCGCTCGAATCTTTTCGCGTTGATTATCAGCATTAACAGGTTCGAAGAGAATTTTGGTTTTCCGATTTCCTCTCTCGATTAGATTTCGCGGCCACAACGTTGCTAGATCCAGAGCGCGCATACCGTTGCCGTCGCGCACATGAAGATTGGTACACATTGCCGACAGAAATCGAACAGTGTCCAAGTATCCCCAAAGAGCGGCTTCCATGAGAGGTGTCCGACCGAAGTGATTTTGATGTTTCAACTCAACTCCGTGTCCAATCAGCCATTGCAAAGTGGAACGGCCATTTTCTGTGGCAGCTGCAAGAGTGGCCCCATTATCACCGTCTGGTGTGATTTTAGTAGCGAAGTAATCAAACTGATACTGTTGGAAAAGCGTCTCCAATCTATTGATATCTGCTGTTCTGCAAGCTTCGAAGTACTGCAGAATTCGACCTTCGTTCAAGTTAAGGTCACGGATCCCTTGGATCAAATTGTTCTCATCGTTCTTATCATCTGGGAACATAGTGGTAGGTAGCAAGGTACGTGTGGTTGTTTTATTAACCATCTCAACTTCGATCTTCCCTCCGCCACACATTGTGTTGAAATGAAGAGTTTCGGGGTCAAATTCCCACCCGTAATTATCTCGAACACCCATTTTGTAACTTGGGAATTCCAAGGCATAGTTTCCGTCATTGTAAACGCAAGACCGGCGTTCTTCAGAGGCTCGCCCGATTTCATATGGACATAGATGCCGATGCGTTGAGAAGCAGTACGGACATCTGACGTGGAGAATTTTGCCATCCCATCTGGTGACAAGGGCTTTTGGTATGGTTGAGTCACTCGTCATCTGATCCAAGCTGCCTTTATGTACAATCTACTTTCCTCACTCGGATATTTGACCTCTGCTTCAGAATGATTGGGCTGGAAAGAGTAACGTTAATGGAGTCAACAGCTTATGTAGATTTGCATGGTCGGTTTATAAATACGTAGCGGAATGATGACATGTGAGTAACATGATGGTTGCATAAAACATGATGGCTCTGCTGAAAGGGTTCATGATTGGTGTCTGGATCTACTAGCTTGAATAGACTTTTGCTATCCGCTGGTTACCTTCCATTGCCAAACCTTGATCCAAGGCAGCGTGGCGCACGTAGTTGTTGGTTAGGCAGCCATGCATACCGTCAGAACTCATAACTCCTCAAATACAAACACGAGGGCGGCACGAAGCCCAATCACATTTCATAGCCTATTTTAGCAGCAAATAGTGTGAGCAATATTCAAGCAAGGTGAGAGGCGATGCTCTTCAGCAGATCTCATGAGCATCGGTGCAGAGGAGATCTATCTTCGGCGTTGTTTATTCGAGCTTGGGAACTTTAGAAGGGTTCTATACTTTAATTATTTGAAGCTGTTCAAAATCGACAGACTTTTAGCTAGAGCAGGCGCTAAATCACTATAAGTTGTTTCAGTAATTTTCTTTGGGTAGTATTTGTCTAACTGGTCAACGATAAACAGCCATGCAATTTGGCCAGATAACATTTGATCGTCTTGTTTATCTTACAGCGGCCGCGGCGTGATTGTATCCATTCAGCCTTGTTGTTGATGATGTTGTCAGATGCATGGTGCTTTACTGTATCTGGTAAGCGTCTCCAGAGGACTTATCCATTTACGTCTAATGGGCGCATCGCCAGTGGCGCTGTCTGCCGCAATGATAACATATGTTAAGTACCAGCAATTGAGGGGAAGGAAGCATATGCCGTTTCTCTATTTAAACCAATATGCCAGCTGAAATGACTACAGATCTCAATATTTCATATGGTAGTCTCCAGCTATTGTATCGCCAAACAGACCTCAACCTAGAAAGTGAGATCTGTACAAAGTGCATCAATCCCAACTGCCAACTTCGTTCAAACATCGTCTCCGTTCAGCCTGACTCAGATTTGCCGTCCGAACAAAACTTCAATACGCTATCTAGCACTCGTCCCAGATTATACACGCCTGGAGCCTCTCTATCATTGCTAGACTTGTAACTAAAGGATATTCACAGAGTGACGTCTATCGATTTACAGCTATATCCCAGCCATGGAAACATCTGTTCTTGAGATTTCTCGACAAGACCTGCAGAGTTTGAGCAAAGCCGGTGAGCCACGCATCACCAATGTAGAGCATCTGGCCTCGTACAATTGGATCGAATCACCCACCCCTACTATTACCGTTCCAGGAAGTCCTCCAGGATGGAACGACATTCAGTCTAAAAGACAGTTCAACAAGAAAAGTATTAGGTGGAGGACGAAAGATCACGAGCAAGTTTCCTTCTCTCAAAATGAAACTCGTCGCCCGAATAGCCCCTTGGAGCCACTTTTTCGTTCTCTATTTATCGAGAAGCCTACTTATTGTATAAGCGATGTCGATGTCGTCATTGACCGAAGCAACATCCGAAAGCTTTTGGCATTTGTCAATCCTTCCATAGATATGCATAGCCCGAAGTCATTTGCTATCAAAGTTGAGATAATCGGAAACACAGCACTGTTCTGTCGCGATGAAGCCTTCGTTGAAACATATTCTAAAAAGGATCACAACAGGGGTTTCGGAAGTGAGTTTGAAAAGGCGTCCACTACTGATCGAATCTTCGCCAGCACATGCCATTACAGAATGATCTATTATTCTTTCTGTAGTATCAAGTTCATTGTTCGCCATGAAACAGACGCCTTTGTCGTACGTGACCCTTATCTATTGGAGAGCAAGGCCACGTTGGACGATGCTGGAGAACTTTCGAAGTATTTGACAATGGATTCTGGCAGTAACGAAATTGGAAACCAAAGTTCGGAATCTACCTTGACAGTCCTCAGATTTGGATGGACAGTGCCCATCGCCTCGACACTGGAAATCAAAACCCGCATTGCCAATAAGCCTATGGGAGTTGCAGAGACTGCAGCGCAGCTTTGGGTCTCACAGACACCAAAGCTTGTTCGGGCATACCACAAAGATGGCGTGTTCAAAGCCTCTCCAACAGTTGAAGACGTGGCCGCTGAAGTCAGACAATGGGAGGCAAAACACAAGAAGACCTTGCAGTTACTCGGCGCATTGATCAAGAAGCTTGTCGATGTTGCAAAGTGCCACAGACAAATCTCGATTAGATACGACGCAAAAAAAGCACATGACAAGCTAAGCATCTCCCAAAAGAGGGGAGATAAGATGCTTCCTGAAGATCTGTACCTGAAATGGGACAGCACCACCTCGGACAGCGTCTTAGTCAATGACTGTGCAGATCCTGACTTAGGAATTGACAATGAGGCGCTTGTTCGAGCGAAATTTCTCAAAGCGCCTGTAATCAACATCGACAATCACATACGGCCCTGCCAACTTCGAGGGGAGATCCGAGTTTAGTAGGCCGGAAGTACGACCATAGGAAACATCTTGAGAAGTATCAGTGAGCAGCTCATTACAATATCGGACTTTGTCAGGTTGACCGCTTTGAAATTGCAATACGAGAATCCCAGAATCAATCTTGTGAGCAGACCGTTCCTTCAATACTCCGTAAGGATCAATAATGTCCTTCAAGCAGTTGGTTTAAGCTATGATTTGATAAACAATAAGAGCTGTCCGCTCTTCGCTAAACTCCCGCAGTTCCCAGCTGTTGTCCCACAACTTTGCCACTTTTCCCTAGCTTCAAGTGGCTTCAGACATTTGACGAAAGAGGTCATGACTTCTAGCAATTACGGGTACTTACGACTCTCTGCAATAAGACCTTGGATTTTTTTTAATGAGTTTGGTTCTTCTCTAGACTGATGGATAGAGCTCAGCAACCTTGCAGACGTGATCTTTGAACAAAATTCAGTCCGCAACTCTGGATGTCACCACCGTGCTAGTGACGAGAACACTTGTCACGGTATTTACACGATGCCTGCTCTCTTTAAACAAATTATGAGAGCTTTGATCTGTGTCATCCTGAGTTGAACCTTTATGAGACCTCCCTTCTTCGGTCTGATATAAAAGTTCCGTCTGGTGGCTACAATATACCGTTCTGATTTTGAATTGAAAAGAACACTAATTACCGAACACGCCAAATGTCGATGACCCTGCCAAAGCCAGTAATTCCATCCACACTACCTCTACTAGCATCGAATGTACTCAATGCGGCCCATGAAGAATAGAGATCAATTCCGTTACTCAATCAAATGATTGGAGTGAATACTGGTAGGATTGCCTGTAATAAGTAGTCATTTCAACAGACTTTCAAAATTACACCACGATAGTTTCGTACTTTTAGGTCTAAGATTACAACTTCCATCTCGGATCTCTTGATACAAAGATATCCCCAACACATCCGACCTCATACCATCATCACCACATCTGATTTCATGCCATCATCTTCATCGTCATCATCATCAACACCACAGTCGTCACAGACACAATCACATCCAACCTCACACCATCATTGTTACATCCAATCCATCTAATAAGTACATTGCTTCTATTTTGGTTTGTAAGGGCTCTGGTTGCTTCCATAGCCCTGAATGCACTGCGTTCCAAGCGCAACGCTACCGCTGCGGATGTAGCAGACCTTAGCAGCGACACAAGCAGCGGTGGTGCAGTTGGGGGTCATGATGGACAGCTTGCTCTGGTAGCCGTTGAAAGCCTGTACGAGCTCGCTGCCTGCACCCTGCTGCTCCATGCCCTCAGTAAGAGCGTGCCAGAAGGTAGCGTTCAAAGGCGCATCCTCAGGCCATCCGATCGATGGGCCATATGCTTCACGAGTAGAGTACTCCAGCTGGAAAGTAGGGCCAGCGCTGGAGGGCAGAGCGGCGAACGAGTGCACGTCGCTGTACCAGGTGTACGCCTCATAAATTTCGAAGTTGCCAGTGTCGACCTCGTACATGCGGAAGCCAGAGTTGAGGTTAGTCAAAGGCGTCACGGATGGGCCGATCCAGCCTGGGGTAAGGGCTGTGTCCCGAGACTGTACGGTACCGTTGTTCGCGTAGTAGATCATCATCTGGTCCTCGTGTGTGTGACCGAAGAAGACGTTTGCGATGACGTGAGGGCTGTAGCGGTCGATGATCTGGTAGAAGAGGTCGGTAGGGTTTGGGAGAGGGTTCGATCCGTCCCAACCAGAAAGAACGTGGCCAAACAGCCAGACACGCTCGCCATTGTCCTCTGCTTCTTGAAGCTCGTTAATCAACCACTTGAACTGGCCACTGACATCGGGGTTTGAGGTGTTGATGAAGTTGAGGAAGTTGGAGTGGTACCAGAAGTCGGTGTTGAATGTGAGCATTCGGAGACCATAGTGGTTCTTCACACTGTAGCCGCCGTAGTGGAGACGTGCCTGCTGGGCTGTAGCCTCATCGAGCCAGCCCTCGTGCTTCCAGAGGCCGGTAACGTGTTCATAGTTCCAGCTCATCTGGCCACCAAGACCGTCAGGCATGCTGTGTGGCGCATTGACAGCCTCAGGGTTAGTGTCATGGTTGCCGAGGGTGGCAAATACAGGACCTGTGATGTACTTCTTGAACATGTCGTAGATAGAGTACTCGGCGTACTCCACATAGGCTCGGCTCAGTTGATTCTGTTCATCGTGCGCGACGAGATCTCCAGTGTAGACGGTCCAGGCAAAAGGGTTCTCTTTGCTTGTGCCTGTAAGCGGCGCCACAGCCTGCAAAGCGGCAAGACCAAGATCGTATGGGGTGTCGCAATCAAAGTATCCATAAAGTGGTGCCGGATAACTGATGTCACCGGCCGCTAAGTTCGCATTCAGGGCATTTGATCGACAGCAGAGGTTGTTAGTGCAGTTACCCTCAGAGCCCACCTTGTAACGAGGATCAAGGTGGAAGTCAGACATGTGCAGAACTTTGACTCTTTCACCGCTTGGCTTGGGGACTCGGCTTGCAGCATCAGCAGGCTTTGGCTTAGGGAACCACTCGGTAATATCTAGCGGGCTGGTTGTAGGTGCCGAGCAAGATGATTTCGAGATCGAGTGGCAGATGTAGTCTCCGTCCAAGCCAGAAACATCAGCCAACTGGATGATTTGAGTCCAAATGGCACCAAATGTGGTGGCATTGAAGTCCACGAGGCAGGTCTCGTTAGAATGGAGACCGTACTTTCCACACAGACTAACCATAAGGTCTGGGATTAGCTCAGGAGCCCTTTGGGCTGCGTACTTTACTGCAGAAAGTGACGCTTTGCACTTGGTGCAACTGCTGTTGGTGTCCTTGCTCGACACGATCTCGGCAACTTGAGTGGTGGCATTGGAGATGACAGCCTCTTTCTGTTCATCCGACAGAGTGACGATCGGATTTGCGTAGTAGACAGGGTCGTCGTCGTATTCCGGAATGCTGTCCGGATTGGTCAGGTTCAATGGGTAGGTCTCATTGAGGACTGGGTCATAGAGGACAGGCTGTGGTTCTTGGCCACTGGGGACAGAGTAATAGGACGAGAAGGCTGAAGTTGGGTAGCCAGCTGGGGCAGTGTATGAGCTGACAGTTGGAGTCCAGTGGCTTGCGCTTGTCGTAGAAGTGCTCTCGGAAGTAGATTGTCCCCCATTGTGGCTCCAGAAAGGAGGTGGGTGATGTTGTCCAGGAGGACCTTGCCATCCACCGCCTGGAGGACCATTCCACCCACCAGCGGGAGGGCCGTGGGCGACGACCTCAGTTGCGAGCAAAGGCACCATTACCAGGCAAAGAAGGCTGGAAGCCATGATAGCGATCACAAAAATCTCAATGCAAGAGCGAGAAGCACGATATTTACAATTGGTGAGAGCATTTCTAAAGTTCATGACCAGCGCACGAAGCTCTAGCTTTTATACCATGACAGCTCTTGAAGGCTTGACCAGGCTTGACCAGGCTTGACCAGGCTTGATCAGCCTTTACCAAATCTGTGATCCAGATGGAGAGAGCTAGATCGCTGATTGAGCGTAGTTTGACATTGCCAATGTACGCTAGAGAGCCACGTTGTGCGATGTAGCGTTACCAGAGCAGACGTGCATTGTTCATGAAGAGTCGAGATGCTCGACTCGCTCAAGCCGAGAGATGCGGAAGATTGAGGTCCAATGAGCGTTGCACGTTGTTGC
Organism: Scorias spongiosa; assembly: GCA_018467035.1. NCBI lineage: Eukaryota > Fungi > Ascomycota > Dothideomycetes > Capnodiales > Readerielliopsidaceae > Scorias > Scorias spongiosa. The sequence goes on along the minus strand of JACSZZ010000009.1, from coordinate 257,495 downwards.
TGCTGGCCCGCATTCCGAGGGTCCACTAACACCTCTGAAATGCGAGTTCCCAGAATTTGCCAATGCCTCCAAATGCGCAGATGAGGGCATGGTGGGGCTGTTCAGGCAAAGTTCTTCTTGATAGAGTCCACAACACTGAAGTAGCATCAACAATGGTTGTTCGGGTGCAATGATTAGATCGAAGAGTGAAGTTCGAACCGCTCGGAGGAAGGGTGAGATTAAACTCCGATCATCTCCGAAGTGACGTAGCGCTTTCGTACGTGGAACCTGACAACTGCAGACGTGTAAACGCATTTGTAAAGGTCATCAATTTCCTACGAAATATAACAAGACAATATAAGCTTCTTCAGGTTCTCTATCAGGTAGGTGGTCGTACGCTCGTTCATGATGTTCGTCTTTCGCCATGGTAGCAGGCATTTGTCTGCAGCGTCAGGTCCAGTCTCGGCACCAGCACCCTCTTTATCAGCATTCAAGCCAATAGCACGCCACGGTGTATCATTTGTTCGACCATCCGCCCGTCAATATGCCAGTCGCATTGACATTCCCATGCCGCCGGCATCGCGAGGGTCGACGTTGCAGACGATAGAAGGATGCCCATCACCGACCTGTCAATGCCGCGAGATGCCACCGGGTTTGGACATCGAGCGCGAACAGAACATCAATGGATCCATGGTCGCCTACTCCCAGCAAGTATTGATCTCGACAGGGCGGTCAGATTGGACGAGTAAGATCGAGACAGAAGAGAGTGATGAGGGCGACTTTGTGCGCCAATTGCGAGGCTCTATAGGACCAAAAGGCAAATATAGCGATCCTTACCACAACGTCCTGCTCACGCATTCGAATTTCCCACCCACTGAGCTCGAGACACCTACACCTGGCGAAGGCGGTGCCGGTGCACAAGCTCCAACAGCCTCGGCATTCTTGTTGCCATCCTTCCAATATGTACCTTCGATTGCTCTAGACCCTAAATCGGTTAAGACCTTCATCCGCGGCTTCGTTCTCCCAGCACAGCTTCACCCTCAGCATCAGAAGACCCAAGATCTTACCAGAGGTCAAATCTCCGACCTCATTCGGGAACCGTCTCTTCAAGCTCAGTTTCCTGGAGCTCGTAAGGTGGATGAGATCCTTGTTCTGGTGTGTGGCCATGGCAGCAGGGACAGCCGGTGTGGAATACTGGGACCGGTTCTTCAAGCAGAATTTGAGGAGAAGCTGCAGCGTCAGAACGTGGCTCTGCTGCATTCACCCCCAGTCAGTGTCGCGAAAGAGATAGATACGACAGTGGAAGCCTACGTGCCGACAGCAAGAGTCGGACAAATCAGTCACATCGGTGGACACAAATGGGCAGGAAACGTCATTGTGTATATTCCATTTTCATGGACAGGCCATCCACTTGCTGGGAAGGGTATTTGGTATGGCAGGGTAGAGCCAGCGAACGTCGAGGGAATTGTCAGTAAAACCATCATGGAGGGCAAGGTGATCAGGGAGTTATTCAGAGGTGGCATTGATGGTGCTAATGGCGAGATTCTGAGAGCATAGAAATGGCTGTTATGTCTTCCCAGCACCTTCCACCAGTTGTTTGGATATACGAAGACTACTCCAACTCATAGAATGATGGCTCTGTTGTACTATATAGAACCGCTAAGACCATAGATATCAACATCGATCAAAAGCATGCGCATATGGAAGAAGCTCGAAACTATCTCGATTCAGCTTGCAAAGTGTTCTAACATAATGCTCGCTCATGGCATAAAACCATCGCGACTTCCCCACTGAGCAGCGACGAACCAGGATGTGTTGTACGCAGCAGCTCCAAATGTCAACATGCTGTGCCGAATCACAGCGCTTCAACTCCACATCCGTGAAATTACAATAGCATCAACATAAACACTTACGCCTATATCATCTATATCAAAGCAAAGCGTCTGCTCAGGCCAGGATTGGCGAGCTACACATCATGGCCGAAACCTACAAAACCGTTCCACAGCCATACCCAATCAGAACAAAGACAGTCACTGCAGAAATCGCCTCAGTGCAAACGACGGCGACATCACACCAGTTCAGCGACAAGATCTTGTTGACGCTATCGTCGCCATCTGGGCGCTCTCCATCCCACTGGGTGCATGTTCCTCTGGAATCGGCATCTGCAACTTCCGAGGTCATCTCGTCTTCCATCTCGGCCGTGCTGAACGAAGGGGGCACCGATGAGACTTCATTGCTGCCGCGCTCAGACCTGACTGCGACGACAGTCTTCGGGAGTACAAGGAGACCCAATGACGAAGTCTGGGGACACACTCTGGCTACGACGGTGGCGAGCGCGGTGTTGCTTCAGCGACCGAGTGAAGGGAGATTGTTGGTGCTTGGATTGGGCTTGGGGAATTTGGATGGGTTGATGGGGAGGAATGAATGGGATCAACTCGTTGGATTATGTCTTGATTGCTTATGATGATGTCGCTTTTTCCATTTACAAATCACCCGTCGACTTCATCTTTGGGAGTATATTCGTCTAAAATTCACACAATATCGATCTCTAAGTTTCAAGGTTGCGGGTGGCTTGGAGTGTGACGGGGTTTAGCGGGGTTAAGATCACGAAGCCCACGCGACGCGCACCTCCAAGTCGTTGCAAGTTCCTGAGCCGAGATTTGGCTGCGATGCTGGAACCAGAAAGGCCTGCACTCACCATTACATCGAGCAATCACGCTCAAGAATGTGCAGCATTTCTAGACTTCATACTAATACTGGTGATAATATAGAAGGTAAGTAGTAACAGGTAAGAGTGAGAAAGAAAATCATTGACTGATAGAGTCAGATATCCGATTTCATGGACTGCAGGCAGTCGGGCCCCCTCCGGCCTCGTTACGTTTTCTATCAATCGTCGAGACAAGCCGTATACCATTGCATTTGATAGCCGGACCAGCTTGCAAAGTGACCACAGGTAGTGCGGCCACTGCGTCTTGGTTCGGTAGCATTCTTGCTACTCCTACAGACGATTCAGATACTGGATGCTGGTGGCAGTCAGCATGCTCGGATTCGACCCTAAGTATCTTGGTTGCTGTGGATCTGGAAAAGGATCCTGTCGATTCATCACCTGGAGTGCGGACTGCCTCGCCGCGACTTACTGAGATTCTATTTTACGCTTCCAATGCAATCTCAGGGTCAGTTGGAGCATGTCACCAATCAGATGCCCAGACATCGGAAAGCGAAGGGCTCAACACCACCCATGATAGGAAATTGAGCGTGCTGGCCCTACCACTATCCTCAACTCTCGGCCACCGTACCAACGCTCCGACACCTCCATTATCCCCACAGCTCAAAGGAGAGAGCCAGGATTTCGTCGATGCCGTTTTTCTTCCCAGGACTGCCGATCTCGATGCTACGACAATCCACATTCCACCGACGAGGAAGAAACGCACAGCGAACGACGCCTTTAATGAAGCTGATGAGCGTCGGCGCAATGCTCGTCGGCAGGGCGGCATTCCAAGCATCAAGCCAAGCAACCCCATCAATGCCGTACCTTCACTCAAACACCAACGATCATCGAGCGGCGGACTGAACTCACCTGTGCTGGCCCCCCAGCCTCAACTCAGAAAGCCTTCCCGCTCAGCTAGTGTCGCCTCCACCAGACCGGCTCAGCCCGTGAAAGCGACCCTGGCATCGATATCGAGCGAGCGACGAGCCAGCGGGTCCGGGACCGGTACACCGTTATCAGTTGCCCACACCGTGAATACTACCCCAACAGATGCTGATCAAGACACAACCCTGGAGCAAAAGAACAAGGACACCATCTCTCGGGTAGTCATGGCGGGCATGCGGCTCAGGGGCCTTTCGCAGCAGAAGAAGTCTGCCCATAAGACACGGGCGGATTCCACTCCAGCCGCTGTCTCAGCACCACAAGTTCCCACCGACGTTGAGACGTCCCATTCAGTAGCACCGACGGCATCGAAGGACGAAGAGTACAAGCTCGTTTACCACCAGGTGTTCAAAGCCACCTGCTTCGCCTTCAGGCGCGACATCGCGTCCAGGCCTTTGGTGCACATACCAGAGGCCACGGGTGAGGTCGTCGATATGCTACTGGGCCTGTTCATGAAGAACCCCCTGGCGAGTGACGAACACGGTGATGGGAAAGCAGGGCCTTGGCAATGATCTGTATGAGTGAACGAATAGCGTGGATCGGGTTTATATTTCATTACACTACATTGGATTGCATCGCATCGCATCGCATCGTGCTGGATCCGTGCATACAAATTCTGTTGCTATCAGAATGATTTGACCTTCACTCGATGATATCACTCTGCTTATGATCAACACTGCACACTTTGATTGTCGGTAAGCGGCCAATGGCAACATAGAGAAAGCGTAAGGATTCCCTCAAAAGTGGCGTATGTGCATGAGCCGATGGCGGCAACCTACCTACAGGTACCTGAAAGCACCAGCGATCAGGCCGCAATGCTTTGGGCTGCGTAGATAAGTAGGTGACGAGCATGGGGGCATATAAACAGCCTCAATCCTGCCTTTATTACTCGACCAACCTACACTCACTTTGGAGAAGAATAGACAGCACCCAATATTCTCATCACACTCGGCAATTCTGGCTTGCAAGTCTGCCTAAGATATCTATGGCTTCGGCTGGACTCGACCGATCTCGAGGGATACCTAAGGTTACCCCTTGTTCACTTCCAGGAATTTGTGTACAGCCTCATCGAAGCTGACTTCGTATATGAAAGACTCCCTTCACTCCCCTCGCTCTCTGTCATCTTCAATTACGTCGTATTGACCGGCGACTGCACCAGGATTCACAAGGGGCACATGTCTCCACCATCTAAGTCTCGTAGTCAACTCTGCTGAGATGGGTCCAGCGAAGCGTTCTCGACAGATAGCCGTAGCCAGGGACAAGAATAGAATTTGTCACGGTGGCCCTCGCAATAATGTGACTGCAGGTTTTGGGGGTTGGATGCTGCACGTGATGCTCGGTGCGGGATGTGAACGCATTGTTGACCATATTGTTGCAGGTCTCAATCTCAAAGACCTCACCCGACAACCTCAGCCACAGCAAAGTAACCCTTGTTCTCGACAACGCCTCGGTTCTTAACCACCGCAGTATACTTGACAACCCATTGGGGAAGCACCTCGCCCTTGACGCCGTCGCCGACTAGAGTGCGAGTCTTCAACTCCTCTCCATGCAAATCCTTCCTCTTGTCGCCCGTCTTCGAGCTTGGTGCCAGGATGCCAGCGCCCTCGGGAGCAGGGCCGAGCAGTTCACGCAGAGTGCCTCGTGGGAGGATATTTGAGCAGTCGTTGTGCACCAACAGCTCGACCTTCTCCTGACGACCGAGGGTAAGGAGATCTTTCGGCACGCTGCAGCAGTCCCTGAGGTTGATCTGGTTGACGCTAGGCTTCACCTTCAGATCGCCCTTCTCAAGAAAACCTTTTAGCCGGTCGTGGCCAAACTCTGCCAAACCCAGCTTACCCACCTGACCCTCTTCGTAAATCTTCTCCAGGATGCGCCATGTCGCGATCTGGCTGTCCAAACTCTCTGGATCGGCTTCAACAGGTCCGCGTGTGGAGATCCTGTCTGGGCAGTCCTCCTCCTCGTCGAAATAAATACCGGGAAAGCTGACAATCAGCAGGTCTACCGAAGAGACGTGCAGCTCTTTCAGGACCAGACCCAATGCCTCTCGTGTCTGCGCCTCCCGCTGCGACAATTGCTCCCCAGGTAGGTAGAAGAGTTTGACTGTGATGTCATAGGCCTCTCGTTCCTCTTGCAATGCTGATTCAGAGAAATCGAGGGTTGGGATCTCCAGCGCCTCGTGGTCTTCGGACAGCCTTGACCACGCTCGGTAGTCGGCCTTGTGGTTTACGGGCTCGGCATGGCCGTTGGTTGTGGTTGTTGAGGCACCATTGGGTACGTGTGTAAAGGACGACTCGTCGAAGTTGGCTCGCAGCGAGGTCACAAGTTCGAGGTTTGACTTTGCGGCGGTTGGTCTGCGGATGGAAGAGCCTCCGCTCATGACATTGGAGGTGGAGAGTAGAAGCTTCATGGCTGGACGGTCAGGAGGTTTCCTGCGACGCCACGCAAACGGCTATGCTTTCTGGACGTGGTTGGCGGGTTGTTTGGGTGAGAGTGACCGAGTAAAGATTGACAGAGCGATTGAGAAGCAATGGCAAGTGGGAGGATTCGGCTCGGTATTCTACGAAACGGCCCTCGACGATAAGTGGAGCGTGTGTCCGTTCAGGGAAAGGGAAAACGAGAATCGATATGGGTACGGGTAGATGGCGGGCGATCAAGGGACGGATTTATGCACTAGACGAGGCACTAAGTGTGTGTCGAGTGTGTCTCAGGGTTCGCAAACGTGGGCCATACAGTATCACATTGGAAATGCCCAGGCTCAGAAAGGGAAGAAGCACAGAACAGAGATAGATGTATGAGGTCAGCAAAGGCGCAGAAAAAGACGGGCGCGACTGAAATAAGGTAGGTATTGGACAATCACACCTAGGTAATAAAAGATCACAGCTGGGAAACATTAGGTCATAGTGGAAAATAATGATGATAATAATTAGGTACCTATACAGAAATGAATTGCCAATCAACCTGCCCATTGCCGTACCGTGACCGCGGGGCTTACTTATTACACCTGCATATCGCAGCAGGTACAGGGCCTGGGTGGAGGTTATCGTTATCGATTCCCTTACACCGAGAGCCGAGCAAACGTAACCCTGACCAATCGACCTTATCAATGCCTGACTAAGCCCACACAACCCTTACCCTTACCTTGCCCCTGCCTCTGCCCCTGCCCTCCCTCGCTGGACCTCGAGCTGGAGCTGGCCGCTGCTGTCCTCAGGCAGGAAGATTTCGAGCCGAGTGGATCACCAGCCAAGCTTGACGCTCTTCTGCACCAAGCCTCACACTGCTGCTTCACGCCTGCTCACACACTGCAGCGGCTGCTTCTTACCCAATGGCTATCAGGTAGGATATCGGCACGTTTCTTGCAAGACGACCGGCATGCTGACCCCACCAAAGATACCTAATCCTGCTCTCGAGGCAGGGCAAAGTCGTATGCTTCACTTCCAGGCTGGCAGGCATGCTGGCAGGCAGAGTGAACCGGCTGGCTAAGTGACTCGTTACAGCGTCTAGCGAAGTGGTTCACCACCCTCTCGCCCAAGGACAAGGCCAAGATCATCAAGGATGTAACCCAGCTCGTCCTCGCTCGGCGCACCCGCATGTGCAACTTTCTAGAGTACAAAGGTAGCCTCTCACGTCGCCCATGCCAGTCAGCTTTGTCAGACTCCGCTGCAATGCTGTCTGATGCAGAAGTACCTCCGCTCACGATTTCGCTCCAGACACGAAAGTGGTCTATCGCCGATATGCCAGTCTCTTCTTCATCGCCGCTACAGACCCGACGGATAACGAGCTGATCACCCTCGAGATCGTCCATCGCTATGTCGAGCAGATGGACAAGTACTACGGCAACGTCTGCGAGTTGGACATCATTTTCAACTTCCAGAAGGCGTATTTCATCCTGGATGAGTTGCTTATAGCGGGCGAGATGCAAGAGAGCAGCAAGAAGAATGTGTTACGTGTGATAGGTGCTCAGGATAGTCTGGAGGATATCGAGGTGAGTTTGAGGATTCGCTCCTGTTCTGTTGCGACAGTGGATGTCGTGGTGGAAAAGGCAGCGTCTTGCTATCTCCCATGCCCCCAAAGCGAAGTAGCTGTCCCTTCACCATCACCCGCTGACCACCCTCCTCCTTCACCAACAGATCGAGGACGAAGCTGTTACAAGGATCGGCTGAACAGTCCGATACATACTTTCCTCCTCACAAGAGAGTACACTGCCTCGTGAAGTTGACCTCACAGCGTTCGGATTGTTGACCAAAGCAAATTCTTTACTTGATAGGCCTCCGAAGAAGTTGACAGGTCCCTCAGAGCGGCCGGCCTTGTGTGACTGGCCATGTTGGTGCTCAATGCCGCACGCCTACCCGCTGTGCAGAAGGTTCCTGTCGACTCCAAGCTCTCATCTGCAGAGTTTTGTGGCTATCCGGACAGGACGCAACTACGGCGGTATAAGACCGTTCGTTCTGCATTGGTGATGTACAACGTTTTGACTGAAAGATACCCGCCATGAGGCACGCTCAGAATGGATGAAGGCTGTGATTTTTTTAAACGCCTTCGTCGGGAAGGAACTCGATGTTGTCTGTGAAATACGAGTGCTCTAGCCGTCAGGCAGAGGTGCAGGCTTCGCGCCTAACGCTCTTGAAATGATAAAGAAACTATAAATTTCACAACCATCTCTCTTTACCCAGATCTCTTGCCTGTTGTTTTTGAAGGCTTTGATCTTGTGCAATGCACTTTCTCATATTGAAGCTGTGCCATCAAGATGAAGATGAAGTTCTTGTTTGTTGACGAGGATCCTCGTTGTTTATATGGGAGATAAACTCCACCGTAAGCACTTCAAGAACAAATGATATCCTAACCCGAGCAGGTCATACAGGACCGGAGATGAGAAGGTCGAACAGGTTACCTAGACATCGTTCACATGCTTGACTCTCGCGATTCATTATCGGACGCTCTTTCAGAGAGATCAAGCCACGTTATCGTCGACGCGAACCGCCATTGGATACGTCGACAGCTACATATCGCTTACGTTGACGACGATAACAGATTTAGCACAATCGACTCGACAATGACCGGACGATGCAATGCGATACCTCGAAACGAAGGAATGGTGGAATCTTGCACAGCGATTTGCTGGAGAGGCAGCCAAGTGATTGAATGGATGATTGCAGCGTGGCAGTCAACCCCGCCCGCCATTGGCCAGACGGGCGACTTTACCTGGTTTGGGGACGGAGTCAGCTGTTCACCCGCTCGGAGGGGCCAGATCGTCATGCGGATTGCACCTCCATCATCGGCTACCTACCACTACCTACCTAGGTACCTGTACGCTTGGGTTGGGGGCTTGGGCTGCCCTATCTCCGCTGCCGCTGCCACTGCCACCGCTGCTGCTGCTCGTTGCCTCTACCTAGGCCTGGGCTTCCATCTGGTCTGAACCCATAACAACCTCAACACTCGCCTCTATTACCGTCCGGATACCGACGGACAGACACATCTACCGCCAACGATACCACTCGCCTCCGTTCCCCTGCCGACGAGAATCACCCACGCCAGCCTTATCATGTGCTCTTGTTAGACCCTTCCGGCATTGCGCGCACACCTCCAATCGAACGTCAGCACCACCACACAGCATCTCTTCACTTTCCAGGCCGATCGCGACGCAGATCTCGCCATCTTCATTTCGCAAGTCACGCGCGCATAGCACCTCTGACTGACCGTGCTTCGTCGTTGCACGTGTCCTGGACTCCTTATCGCAACACGTTACACCTCACGGATCTGGCGGTATCGCACACCGATAAGAGAGGCGCAAGCCAGAGACTTCTTTCTGTACAGCACACTCCAAACCGCAGGCTCACAGAGACTTCAACATGAAGGTATGTCGCTCGGCGCATACATTGCGATGAATTATTTGCTGGCTTGGGCGTGTCAACGCTGCGCGAACGCGAAGACGCTGGGAATCACCCTCACGGCGGGCGCAATCGCGATACATTCACGCAAAAGGCACCCACGAAAAGTGAGTTAGCGTTCCACTGACACCTTCACAGTACCTTCAGATTCCAGAATTGGACAGGGTCAATGACGCCTTGACCTTCTCGACTCAAGACTGCCATATTGTCGGAACATGCGACATCTACACCACAAAGGCAGCTGGCAGCGATAAGAAGCTCCTCAAATCTATTGACCACAAACTCGAGGAACAGTATGAATCACTCGTTCGCCTTTCGAACTCTCTCAGCCCACCTGCTATGCCCACCGATGGCAAAGACCACACCTCCAACCAGAAGTCCTCTCCTCGCGAGAGCCTTTCCCACGGAAGAAGAATCTCCCAGTCGCAACGAAAGTACAGCATCTCAAAAACTCCAGCGATCAACCTAGACCGCAACAGCCCATTTGGTTCACTGGATGATGTTGGCGCAAGGCGAACCTTTGCCTATTTGATTGCAACTTTGAACGCCACCTATCCAGACTATGATTTCTCCCATGTCGCGCAACCAGACGACTTCCGCAGAGAGCGCAACCTCAAACAGATGATGGCCAAGATTGACGGAATACTACATTCTCTACGACCTAAAGCGACACCAATGTCATCACTTTTGGCTCCACCTAACGTTTCTGCCTCTGCGCCCTCGTTTAATGCACAGGGAAACACGCTGTGGAGTCCGATGATGTGGTCCTTCATCGACAAGGAAATGGACCTGAAACGGTGCGAGAGATACTCATACCAGCCAGAGACCGACCCGCTGGACGATGAGGACAGCTCTATTTACAGCATGCATTACTTCTATTTCAATAAGGTGGCCAAGCGCGTCTGCTACATGAGTCTGCGCGCTTTCAGCGTGATGTCGCATTCGCCAGTTTTCAGTGCGCCCATCGGTCATGGACACCACCATCATCATCATCAACGTCCTAGCCATCACCACGACCGGAGCAGGCTGGGTTCAATTGCTCAACAGAAGGTTAGCAGCGCGAACACGGTAGGAGATGGCGCCGGCAAACGCGCGAGTTACTGGCTCGGCGTGGAGACCTCTGCAGTCGACTACTCATCGTACGGGGATGACGACGACGACGAGATGGACGAAGCCACGACCGACCCAGACCCTGCCGATGACGAGATCGACGTGGTGGACCCTTACGATCCCATTGCGGCCCGCCAGCGCATCATCGACGGCGAGTATTCATACGACGACTACGACAATGAAGCGTATATGAATTTCGACGACCCGTGGAGCTCCTCCCCTCGCGATGTTAGCGAGGCTGCCGTAGAGCACATGGAGATGTAGAGAGCTAAAGATTGCTCGTTTCGGTCTTCAACAACTTCTTTTTCCTTCTCTCTATTCAACAAACCAAAGGCTGGTCCTGGTCTATGTCTTCAACCATGCTGACGATGGCGTTTTGTGGGTTTCGCCAGGGGGCGAAACGGGCGATGGGGAGTTCACAGGGTGATCGGGTTGAACATTGCATGCATGCGTGAGCGGACTGCTGAGACAAGATGGTGTGGATCTACGTGCGTTTTATGTACTGCAACAGGCGTTCAGCTCTTTTCTTTGCAAGTGGGCTTTTTTAATGGAAGGCGAGATCGCCAATAGTGTGCATGGCAACCCACACGCTACCCACCCAGGTAGATGTGTAAGGAGCAGATCCCAGTCCTCAAATCGGCAGTTCGTTCTTCTTTTCTATTGTTGTATGATACATAACAATTTCACGCCATCAAAAAGACATTTATTCTTGTTTGGAACCTTTCGAAGGCGGTTTGACGGAATGTTTGCTACGGAGGCCTTGAATTCGTATCTGACTGATTTTTTTGAGCAGCTCAAAATTGTAAGTCTATATATTCGACTCTCAGTCAAACCTGAGGATGTCACGTGGTTGGAGACGCCAGTTTCTCAGCTCACAAATCCTGACTCCGCTGGTGTGGCCGAGTGGTCTAAGGCGGTAGATTTAAGTTCATTCTGAAACTCTACTGGAGAGATCCGCGCGAGTTCGAACCTCGTCGCCAGCAACATTTCTTTTTGTATTCGCTGCGTCTTTCTATGCTTTCTTTTTTTTTTTCCTTTTCGGATCTGTCTCTATGCTTGTCCATTGTCGTTGGAATCAGGTAGTTCAGATGCAGGCACACTGCTATTTTTGTCTCTACATATGGAGGATGGGTGAATGCTCTTTAAATCGCGCTTACGTTGCGGCCATCGAACGAACTTGGGACTTCGAGCAATTCGGTTTGCTCAAGGCACTTGACTTCTCAGCCATCGTCCTCGGCTAGTCGGAGAGATGATCTACTACGATCCGTGGTGGAGACGGATGCAATACCTACTGATTGGGAAGCTGTTGACGCAGCCTTATATGGGAAAATCTTGATACCTTCTTGCGCATAGTAAGGACTGGAAATCGATAAACGCCGCCAGATTGCAAGGATCCAGGTGATGCAAGTTTTGTGGATATTACAGGAATTAGATACAGTGTGAGGTCTATTATGTCTGACAGGAAACCAATCGCCTACCCGTCATTTGCACTTGGTCTCCATTTGCCGAAAGTCTTCCACTCATCATATAGTCCCCTGAAGATTCCTCTCTGGTTGTTGTTCATCGCTGCTGAGAGGCTTTCGATGCCATGCTGGCCACCTGTCTCGATCGCTTCGATCATGGCCCACAACGCTGGCGTCAAAGCCTTCTTGATCTCATCGTTCGGCGGGTGCTTCAGGACTTCAGCACAGTAATGCTGGACGACATATCTTACAAAGTCACCGACGTGAGACTTTGCCTTGCCCGCTTTGTCGGAAAGCGCGGCTGTCGACTTCTTCACCACACCACGCTGGCGGGGGCTGGCGAAGAATCGAGTGACCTGGCAGAGAACGTTCGCTTGTCTGAGTTTGAGCTTGGGAACATCAAGGCTGGTATCATCCGAAAGCGAGTAGTCCCAAGGGGTGAGTACTTTTGTCCAAAGCTCCTGCAGAAGGAGAGTAACAAGGTGGAAACGGCCTTGCAGGCGATGTTCGTGCTTCTGCAGGGCGATGGTGAGGATCTTACATGCGTCGAAAAATATGAAGAATTGGTGTAGATTGGAAGCCTCTTTGAGGTTTCTGCGCCAGATTGCCAGTGTCTCTTCAACACCATGCTGATTCACCATGAAACGCTTCTGCTCCAACACGTATAAGACGCAATCGGTGGTGCGTCGGTAGTTCCGATAGTCCCATACATCGGTCGTGAATTCGATGAGCCGAGCGAAAAGGTCATGTGCACGTGCTTTCCCGTCTGGTTCCTCCAGAACACGTTCATCGATGGCGCTCAATGTTTCGAGCAGAAGGGCCATGTAACATGCTGTCATTTGGCCTGCATCCTCCAGACCCACTTTTCGAAATTCTTTTTGTTTCTCGAGCAACAGATACGCAATATTTAAACTCAAAACCGGTTCAGGGTGTTGTGCAAAATGTGCACGGAAGGCGTGGAGAAGTGATCGCCGTTTCGAGGGCGATGGTTCGGTTTGTAGAGTTCCGACGATACTGTCAACCTTGCAAAAGTCGATGGCTGGCTCAGGAATAGTTCGTGGTTCTGGTTCGAGAATATACTCGATCATCTGGTTAGACCTTTTTTGTTGGTCCTTACTGAGCAGCGATAGAGGAATCTTTGCCAGCGACTCGGTACAAGCCTCGTTTTGATCTTTGCTGGGATATGCATGCAACATGTATTCAATCGCTCCTTGCAGGTTGTCCGGTAATATGTATTCGAGAAGCTTTGGCGGGACTGGACCTCCACCGCCAACCCTTGGGGTAGCGAGACCGTTCACAGCAAGCGATGGCACCACTGCCAGAGCAATACTCAAGAACTCATCGTCATCAACGATCCTTCTGACCATCTCCTGGCAGAATTCGGTGCATGTGGGATAGTACTTAAAAGCTTGGCAGATAATCATGTAGAACTCAGCGGCGTCTTTGCTCTTCTCGATGGCCTTCCTCACCCTTTTGCAACTCAGAATTGATTGTCCCATTTCCGAGATTGTTGAGATGTTTGCCGACTGATTTCCGACCCACAGAGGGAACCAGAGTTCGAATGCTGTCCTCGCGAGCTTCCATACTTGTGTCGATCCAATGCCTTTGTATCTGGAGCGAACAAGATCGAGAGAAGCTTGTAAGATCTCGCCGCAGGATTCGTATATCAATGCCCATATGTCATCGCTGAACGGTGAGTTGAGCAAGTTTCTGAGCAAATTTATTGAGGCGAGGGTTTCCTCCGTCTCCGACGCAGTTCCAAGCCAGTTCTTGTACTTCTCGATTCGTCCTTGCAGCAAGTCCAATGGGATCTCATGGATTACTATGGCCAGTGGAATATTTACCCAGGGGGTTTGCGGATCCTGTACAGCTTGCTTTTCTATCTGTATCAGATAATCTTGCATTCTGTGTTGGCTTGCGTAACTGCGCAAAACGTGATTGGCCAGATCGTTATGAGGGTGGACACTTTCGGACATTTCGCTCACGCGTTGCAGCGTCGGCAGCTTTTCAAACAAAGCAGTAGTGAATGGATCTTCAGTGAGTATAGAAGAGTTAAGCTTCATCACCGTATAAAGCAGTTGCCAATTGATGTTGGAAGAATCGCTCTCAAGGAGTTTCGTCCAATCAGTGATGACATCTGACAGAGCGTTATATGATAGTGAACAGCTAGCGTCAATACAGACTTGCAACAGGGAAAGCACTGTGCCTGATAACTCATCTTCTTTACTCGTGTCTGCAAGAACTGAGAGCATGATCATGAACACAGCCTCGACCCAGCGAGACTCTTCTTTGCGTTGCTTTGGGGTGGTGACTGGCACAAGGCTCGCTGCTATATTTAGTAGGTTCGGTAGCGCCTTTAGAAACACGCTGTCAGTGCTCAATGCCTTCATTTTCAATTCCAGCACGGCTGTTCCTTGCTCATTGAAGAAAGAAATCCTAGCTGGCAGAAAGAAATGCTTTGCAAGAAGCTTGCGCAGCCTCGTTGTAGTCTCGTCGTTGTAAGAATTTGTCTCATGGATTGTCCTTTTACGGGAGGTCATAAGAGGTGGGAATTGCTGAAGGTGCTTAGCAGCCCACGCAAGACATTGGTCGGTAAAGATATCGTCATCTTTTGGACTGACTTTTCTCCGATCCCAGAACTGGAGTGCCGGACTGAGACTGAGCAAACAGTCGGCGCCTTGCAGCACACGAGCCCTAAGGCAAGAATGAAGCAATGCGGCTACCTTGTCGGCAGGATTGCGAAGGGTTGCCTCAAGGTGTTCAGCGTCAGGACGACAGGCCATCCCAAAGAGGTCCTCAGCATTTGACACAATCAATGCGCAGACATCTGGAGATTTTACATTTTCGTCAATGCCGTTTCTGTAGATGTCGATGATGTTATTTGCACTGAGAAGTACTGCAAGCTTTTGCGGTGGCAAGCAGCGAAAGGCCTTAGCTAAGAGAATCCAGGCATCACCAGATTCAACGAATTCGGTTGGTTTCTTCAACTTTTCAAGTAGCCAACGGGCTACCATTGAGGCTCGATCTGGTGAACTGATCGCCTCCACTTCGGCTACTCCAAGTTTCTCCTGGATCCCAGGTAATGAGTCCAGAGCCTTCAACCGGTCGAGGGAGCGCTTTTGGGGCGCAACCCCAGGGAGGTTGACCATGATTTCGTTCTTCTCTCGCCTGTTGGTAATATTGAACACAGACAACAGGTCAGGGAAGCTGTAAAATGCGAATACCATAACTTTTCGACTGGTAAAATAATCTATGTGGTCCAAGCTTTCGGACGACCTGCTGCGAGCGCGGCCAATCCCGTCTCGATTAGGTCGGGAACGCCAGGAACAGCTTCAACAAGCTCCCTGACAATCGCGAAAAACGATACCTTCTCTTCCGGCCAGACCACATCGCCTTTCCTGCCTCCAACGCCCACGACGTCCCTACTCAGCCGCGACATCAACGTATAACTCCAATGGCGGATTCCAACACCCCAACAGCCCCTTCGGTCTCGCGTCCCAGCAGACCTTTGAGCGAGGCATTGTTGAATGAGAAGGTATGGGTTGCGATTGGAACGATCCTGCAGGCGCAGAATATCGGACAGGATAGATCGATTGCTGACGCGACTTTTGGTAATTGTAGTGGGACCACTGCCTGAGTACCCTCCTCATTCGAAGCACTATCGGAACCGGTTTTGGTGTGATATTCTCAGTTCTGCTTTTCAAGAGAAGGGCGTGGCCAGTGTGGACAGGTCTGGGTTTCGGTGCAGGTAGGGCTTGGGAAGAATGCGACAGCGTAAGTGACGAAGTGTGGAAGAATTGCTCATTTGCAAGACTACTAGCAGGACATGAGCCCCAATCCCTCTCTTGGTAGTCCACGCTGACAACAACCGTGTGTAGAGCTTTAAGCGCGCTTCATTTGCATCCAAGGACGGCTTCCGCACCCTTCGCCCATGAGCATTCACTTACATATGAACGGAAGCCTTCGATCTTTTGTAACAACAACTCAAAGACGACCCAATCGATGCTTAAGGTGACATGGTCATTGCCTGTTTCGGCTTTGTAAATACTGGGAAGATCAGAACATTGATGTATGGGAGATGGTACTCTGTCTGACTGGAGCACTCGAATCGATAATCTTCCTTGGCTTGTGCAAATCTCATCATACATTTCGTCTCCTTTTTGTTTCATTATCACACATGAGCTATGTAGATACATTACTGGACTTTGACTTGTCACACGACCCAGGCCCTTGAAATATTGAGTAGGTAAGGCCATTAACTCACCGCTTGATGACAGCTATACAGCATCTGCGGAATTCTAGACAATCAAGGATTGCAGTCTTGCGATATGAAGTACGGCCTAGAAGTGTTTGAACGGGGGCCAGATAGTATCATGATAGCTCCAGTTTATACAAATTGTGTTTCATCAAAAAATCATCAAGAGACAGCTGTCATAGCCCTCACGTAGCCCAATTTTTGCCAGTGTCAACTGTTTCATGAATACTATGCTAGGCTCACAGTGGATGTGAAACACAAAAGCGCCACAGAATAGAACACTCTTTATGAACGACGACCTCATAATGGCAATGGCGAATGCTTTATATCTGAAGAAATTGGCGCCAGCTCTCTGTATTTGGCAATGATAAATTCACCTTGTGAAGGCCAGATCAATTTCCCAAAGTGAATCAGTAAAATGAAGAGATCTGTTAGCACGTGTGAATCAGTCCAGTAAACAAATTCGGTAACACGCGTGAGCCAGTGAACTTATCACGGCAAAGTAAACAAATCGCGATACACCAGCCTAGATATAACAACTTCTCGGAGCAACAGTTGGCTTTCCCCAGTCCAGAGTCGACCAAGATCCCAGCTCCTACTTCTTCGAACATCCTTTCAAGCAATTCCGCAATCATGCCACTACCCAAGATTTCTCACTTTCGCCCAGATGGTCAGACCGTCGTACGCCACGTGAGTACGACCTCTTTAGCAACAAAGCCGGGAACAAAATCTACCGTAAGTGAGAAGGCCAAGTCAGGTAAGAACGCTCTACCTGAGGCGAATCCTTGCGGTAAGACTTCAAAGGATCAGGATCAGAAACCATCGGGTTCGAACACGTTGGATCCCAAAGAGGCGAAGACTGGCCAGGAGCTACGTCTCAAGAGCGCAGGCGAATCCGAGGACGTGGCAGCAGCAGCAGCGGCAGAGGTAGCAGGCAGCAAGCAAGTCAAATACATCGAGAGCCCCTCGAGCATGACAGCGTTATTCCTGGGCATGTTTTGAAGTTACTTCAATTTGCATATCGCGATCGCTGAGGTGAGTATGTCTCGCAACACTCAGAGGATCTTCTATCCTTCGCAACATAGAGTGACCAGTTTGCTAACCACCACCAGGAACTCATCGCCAGGAGGCTCTATTTAGTCCTTGCTCTTCGTGTTTGCGAAGCCGATGTATCGAAGAAGCGTGATGTAGCCAAGGAGAAAGAAGTAGGCTCAATGCTCCATCACATATGGATCCAAACAACTTTCATCCCGCGATCTTTGTCACATTCTTTTCGCCGTAAATCTCCAATTGTCGATGTCCCTTTCGCAAAAGAAATTCAACCGCTCCAAAATCTTTTTTATCCATGTGTTTCGCCTTGTCGAACTCTCGTCGTGCAAATGCCTCGAAGTTTGGCCTGGTTTCCGCCGGTTTGGCTCGACAGGCGCGTAGGCATTGTCGATAGAGAGACAGGACGTCCCTTTGAAGACCTGATAGCCTGGGCATGAGTTATACGGTCGAGAAACTTATTGATTCGTGTTACGGTTATGCCGATGGTGTAGTCAATTAGGTAGCTGTAGCGTGAGAGCTTAAGTAGGTGCAATCATGGATGCTTACAGTATCCTTACCCCCGTGTATAGCCGAGTCGATCTCGGAACCTTATGAACTAATTTGGACAACCGAGAATCAGTCGCCAAGAGGCCGATTCCTCCAACATGGCGAAACTACTTGCAGTACGATACTGGTACGTCGTACTCTAGCAACATAAGGTGGAGTAAAATACATGCTGCCGGCCAAACGAATATATCACTTCGCTCCTGTCAAATCTGTGGCCTTGGCACCATGCATGCAGTGAATCAACTGTCTAAGTATTGCTGCTACACGTGGTCGTGGCCTTATGATTTGGTGGGAAAACGGAGACCACTGCTATCTACAAAGGTTTGCTACTTGCTCAATGCCTCATATCTTCATTGAGAATGTGTTCTCTTTGGCTGCAGAGCTACTTGCCCCACTGCCCATTCCGGGACATTTCTAGGTCGACTCTGGTGAACGTATCTGACATCATAAGGCGGCAGGGTGCCGACTTCCATCTAATCAAAGAGGCTATGCTGGGGGCAAGTTGTTTACATATCAGCTTCGGCAAATTCCCACGTTCAGTAAATATCACACTTCCTAGCATTAGCCCAGGGTTGATCTAGTTCTCAATCACGAGAAGGATTACACAAAGCTTCTGCCAACGACAACATGGACCAGCCAAGCAGCGGATCATCACAGGGTACTCAATTTCACCCACCAAGTTACAATGCGGCCACAAGTACCCGTTCGATCTTGGATCTGCACACTCAGATCCGTGCGAATGCATCAATCTTGAACCCAACAAAATATAGCGAGGAACGTGCGTCAGATGATCACATTGAGGTGATCACTGCAGAAGCACCTGCCCCCGCCAGAACACCAGCATCCAGCAGCAGCCATAGACTTTCAAAGTCAGGTGGGCCGCCAGATCCAGATAGATATGCTACACTCAACGAAGAAGCGAGAGGCAGTAGAAGTGGACCTGGTAGCCCAAGTAAGCCAGATCCAGATAGATATGCTACACTCAACGAAGAAGCGAGAGGCAGTAGAAGTGGACCTGGTAGCCCAAGTAATGCCGGTGGAGGTGGGCATTACGCGGTCATTGTCAAGCGTACATGGTCTAAGAAATCGATCAAGATCATTCTTCGAAGCCAGGTGAGAGCAACGGTTGAGGATGCTCTTGAAGATCTCTTACGAAGCACTGAGCGGGAACTTCATTCTCGGATCGAAACGTATGGCCGTCAAGCGAAAGACGATGAATGCAGTATCATGTGATATTTGCTTACACAGGTCTTGAAAGCAAATTGTTTGTGCTGTAATCGCCGACGCGAGGGCAAGAGAAAAAAGTCTTGCTATAGTCGAAACAGATCACATTACAGTAGATTACAATAAGCTTAGAATGGCTGGATAGAATGCCTTGGGCCAACGCTCTGTCTTTGGGAGACATTCCTGGAAACAGCAGCTTGCAGAGCTGGCTCTTTGTACTGACGAAAGTCTTGAGCGACAAAATAAGTATTTCTGGTGGCATTGTTGGGACAGATCTACCAGAGTCTGATGGATCTCAGATTGCATCAACTTGAACAACCACGAGCAAGGATCTACAATGCTTCGCTCTTAAGCAACGATCAAGACTATATCATTGGGAAAACGCCAATTCATCTCCCATTTTCGAATTCAACGCTCGGTCCTTGCAACCTTGACACGCAGAAGTATCTCATTCCTTCTAAGCAGAAACATGTGCTGGTCTTTGTTGCCATAGGCTAGCGTCGGGTTAAGAAACAAGTGGGGTTGGAGACAGGCTCAGCACACCAAGTGGAGAAAGTGGTTCACTCAAGATGGCAATTCAACCCCAACATCACCAATTATTCAACCTCGGAGATCGGAACTGAGTATGTCAAAGGGCGTAAGTATGAGTCGATTGTCTGGCGCTCTCAATGTAAGCCAGCGTCAGCCTTCTAGTAGCATTATAGCATTATATGAAAGGCATTGGCATCCAATGCTCAATGCGCAATTTGATCCATTCACTTCACTTTGTAAACGAACATGTCGACTACCACGATAGAATCTACACACACAAGCAGTGGACAGCACGGTACTGTGGCTGCTAGTTCAGATTACATTGATCTCTACCCTCTCGTACAATCCACGGCGTCGCAGCACGGTACTGTGGCTGCTAGTTCAGATTACATTGATCTCTACCCTCTCGTACAATCCACGGCGTCGCGACAGAGGGATAATGCATCTGCATTCAGTAGCGACCAACAAGGTACCGGAAGAGACGAGGAGTTGACATCTCAGTATGTGACAGGTGTTGAGGATGTACCTCCAGATGGCGGTTATGGATGGGTTTGTACTTTGTGCGTTCTGCTCGTCAACGCGCACACTTGGGGCATCAACTCCGTAAGCCTAGGTCGAGAAATGAACATCTTTGCATACTCATGCTGACCATATATAAAAGGCATGGGCCATTTTCCTCGCCCATTACATCGCAAATGACACTTTCCCAGGGGCGACCCACCTGGAATATTCTCTCATTGGTGGTCTTTCCATTGGACAAGCTCTGCTCATCTCACCTCTTGTGGCCATGTTCCAGAAACGCTTTGGCACGCTTGCAACATTGCTCTTTGGGACGGTCCTAGAATTCGCCGCCCTGTTCAGCGCTGGCTCAGCAACTCAGATCTGGCATTTGTTCTTGTCGCAGGGTATTTGCTTCGGCTGGGGAATGGGCTTCCTTTACATCACTGCCACGTCTTTGCTGCCCCATTGGTTCAGCAGCAAGCGTAGTCTTGCCGTGGGCATCGCATCGTCTGGCGCAGGTGTTGGAGGTCTAGCTTACAACCTTGGAGCAGGCGCTGGCGTCGAGAAGTTGGGTGTGGAATGGACCTACCGGATTCTAGCATTCTGCGCACTGGCCGTGAATCTCGTGTGCTCACTCTTGCTGAAGACGCGCACCAAGAGCACCAGCTCCTCAGCGCGTACATTCAACTTCCGAGAGTTCGGACGCGTTGAAGTCTTGCTGGTGATAGTATGGGGCTTCCTGACCGAGCTGGGCTACATCGTACTGTTGTACTCTCTGCCCAACTTTGCTAACTCAATCGGCTTGACCCCTGCGCAAGGCTCCATTGTCGGCGCAATGCTCAACCTGGGACTCGGGATCGGCAGGCCAGTCATAGGCTACTTCAGCGACTCTCTCGGCCGTATCAACGTTGCGGGTGTGGTGACCTTCCTCTGCGGACTGCTGTGTCTCGCTATGTGGCTACCGGCTAAGAGCTTCGCGCCCCTACTAGCCTTCGCTCTGTTGTCGGGGGTGTGCACAGGCATCTTCTGGGGAACCGTGGCGTCTGTCACGGCGGAGGTAGTCGGCCTGCAGCGCTTCCCGTCTGCCTTCGGGATGATCTGCCTGGCTCTAGTGCTGCCGACCACCTTTGCCGAGGGCATTGCGTTGCAGATCGTTTCGGTGGCTGGATACAAGCCTGCCCAGATCTTTGTGGGCTGCATGTTCCTTGCCGGGGCGATCTGTACGTGGTTCCTGAGGTCCTGGCAGATCTACAAGATCGATCAGAAAGCCCTCCAACAAGGGCATGAGACTGTTACGCGGTCTAGAGGGAACCGTGACTGCTGGTTAACACCTAGGCGAATGGTTCTGCCCAAGCGCGTCTGACGTCGCTTGATAATTGGATCATTTCATCTCATGGATCATTTCACCTCATAGTTGTTAGTTTCAATTGGCGTCACGTATCTTAAAGGCGGGTTGATACAGTTGATGTGGCGACCACAAATATTTAGAAGCGTGGTTCATACATTTTTTTTGATACATATCGCATGGCTGAAACGCATCGAACACTGGCGATATCAGCGCCTGTCCCTAGGAGATCGTTCTCACAACCTGACATCGACTGCTTGTAGGGTCGTCAACTGCACTATGCAAACAGTAAGGTTGTCACAGACGCACAGATCCGCATTGGGGCCTCTATTTCCTCGCATTGAAAATCCGTAAAGTCTTTTGACGCAAACGCCTCGCAACGCCAATACCCATGCTCAAGGAATGTCCCGCTGGCCTAGACCTTGACGTGCTGGCCCAACTTCATGGCAACCTTGTGCAGCTCCTTGTAGCTCTCCTCCCAGTCCTTCGAATCACCATCCTCGGCTTTCTTGCCGACCTTTGGACCGACCATGACGACACTCGTGGGCCTTTTCGTTGCGCCGGCCGCACCGAGCTCAGCTCGGCTGGGGACATAGATGTATGGGATGCTGTGGTCCTCGCAGAGCACGGGAATGTGTGAGATGACGTCGATGGGGCTGATGTCTGCAGCCAGAATGACGATACCGTTGGGAAGGTTAGATGGATCTGAGCTGGCCGGTGTCGCGAGGGGTGACTTGCGGATAGCCTTGACACACTCTTTGACACCACGCTTGAGGGCCTTGTTCTTGGCGGCTAGAAAAGGCGAGTTAGTTTGATAGCGTTTAATGACTACAGTTTTGTAGTAGCGAACATACCCTTCTTAACACCCTTGAGAACCTTCTTCTGGGTCTTGTCGTCGGCCAGAGGATTTGCGAATGGCACGAGAGCGGCGAGAGGAACGACGACCTTCACCTCCTTCTTCTCACCATCCTCACCAGCCTCCACCTCTTCTTTCACTTCGGTGACGTCGGCGATTGAGACATCGCCATCAGCATCGACGGCACCTTCTGTGCTCTTTCTCTTCTTGCTCTTCTTGGTCACCGCCTCTGCGCCTTCTTCGCTAGTCTCTCTGCGACGCTTTTCCTTCTTCTCGGCCTTGCGAGCAGCCTTCTCTGCCTCGGTCTTTGCCATTGTAGGTTGTCGTAAATATGTTCAGACTTTTCCGAGTTTCCAATCGAGTCGTTGCCACACAATTCGTCTGCGTGTGTCGGGAACGGGTCTGAACTTGATTGCTGTAGTAGGTGAATTGCGACGCCGGCTAGGGCTAAAAATTTCCCGGGCAGAGTTCGAGAGCTTTGAGCTTTGCCTTGTCCAGTTGCGAGCGCAAAGGCTTGGCGTCTCGCGCGGAACTCGGCCGACGCTTCACTACATTCTGTTGCTAGTATTGAGAAAACACTACAAGACCTATCTAAAGCCTGATTGATAGCTAAAGCGCATCTTCAAACCGAGCCTCGTACCTACCTTGTATGATAGAAGTGGTTGCATATATGTTAAGATATAAACTTGATTCTATACTTCTACCTCGCCAACAACCTACCCAGGTATCGACCTAGGTGCTATCCTATCATCGCTCTCTTGTGATGTTTCGAATTCACTGTCTTCGACATTACACTAATCGATATCTCGGACCGTCTGACTAATTTATACTCAAGTGTCGACTATAGATTTATGTTTCTGTAGACATCTGAAGTACTGTGTCTGACCCTACACTTGCACTTTGTTAATCAGCATAGCGAACGGTCAAAAATTGACCCTCCCCGGGCTTAAGCCGGGGTTAGCACGACCTGGTTGCAGCTGGAGGTCTCCGGGTCCGGCCATTACACAGGTAAACACCGACGGCATCGATCGGACTACCTAGGTACTGAGGACGGATACAAGACTGGATCAATATATATACTTTGGACAACATCTGTCTTGAGCAATGTTCAGAATGTAGCAATCAACAGAGTCACAACAGAGCTCGAACCTCAAAGATCAACTTCAGACTTAACATCAAAAATGCCGGGCCCAATGCCGATCACATTGTCAGGACTTTCCGACCGTCAGGCCATCACAGACACCATCTTCCGCTGCGTCAATGCCTTTGACAATGCCGATGACGCTCTCCTCGAGTCGTCCATGACGAAGGATGCCAAGTTCACCATGGGGGGCAACACGACAGAGGGTATGGACGCCATCAAGGCGGCCGTCTACGACAGGGTGTCCAAGATGGACACCACACACATTGTCACCAACGTCCGCGTTGATGTTCAGGATGGCGCAACAACCGCCTCCGGATCCGCCACAGCTGTGGCATACCACTACCGCCCTGGCACAGGCACAGAGCCTGGTGCTCCGCGATTCGTGTCAGGCGGCCAATACTATATGGATTTCGTCAAGGATACCGGGTCCGGATTGTGGAAGGCGATTGACTGGGAACTGAAGCTTATTTGGACTGAGGGCGATAGGTCGGTCATGATGCATTGATTGTTTCAAAATGTATATCACATTTCTTGTAGCTACGGTTGTTAAGAATAAAATGTTAAGCCTCAGGCTTGGTCAGATGCACTTCCCGTTCCTACTCTACCCTCTGATAGGTAGCCTGCTTCGCCCGAAGAAAATCATTGGCCAATCTCAGATCGACAGAGAAGCGATTGGCTAGCGTAAACGGATCGTGTAGAGGAATCGAAGGGAATGAGACGAAGCCGAGTGGCGCACATGTCGCACGAGAAGTTCTATGGAAGCTTATCACTTCAAATCGAACGACCTATACGAAAAGCTACTGTGGCTCGTCTGGACTTCAACAGGCACTTTTGAAAGTGAATCTGGAAGCCAGAGGCTCAATGATCTCTTATCTTTCAACAATGTTGGGCAACAATGTCGGAGCATCAATCTTGATCGTATGGGAGACTAACAACGTGATAGGACTCACAGTACGTATCTTCAATCGACATGCTCATTGCCGAGAATCACACAATGCAGTACAATACTGCAATCTCCGTTGAAATAGTATCTATGGCAAATGCCCTAGTGTAAAGCATAGCACGAGTGGTGCCCTTGCTGTTTGGTACATTGATGAGGCACATCGTCTGCCCAGTGCTTGTTCTTCCTGTAAGATAGTCATGACAGAAGCAACATCATGACAGTAGCAATTAGGATGTAGTAAAGACAAATTTTATGAAATAGACTCTTTGAAGGTTGAAGGGTTTCGAAATTCCCTTAACAAAGAACAATGAGGATTTGTATCAGAGGGTGGAGTTCGGAAGTTCCTCAAGATTCGAGACGGGAATCACTATAGTTACAAAGGCAGTGGTTGCAATGTTCGACCAATTCAACTATATCGTGGTCCAAATGAAAGGCAGCCCAGTGGCAGGGTACGAATTTTGAGCTCGATTGTAAGTTGCGGCTAATATTGGGTAGAAGAGCCGGTATGCGACAACGACTAACTGCTTCGGCGATCAAAGCCTGTCTGGCAGAAAGAGTTTATCTGGACCTTTTAGGGTCGCATCACGACGACGACGACGATGATGATCCTGTTCCCACTACAGGAGACTGCGTGGTTCGCCGGACAATGATACGCGAGTGAGGCACGTCCAACTTGGAAAAGCTAGAGTAATGCTCAGCGCCGGTACGAGGGACCCTGAAGACCGAAGACTTTATCGCAATCCCGCTTTCGGAGAGGGCGCCGAAAAGACGAGCGTGGTGAACGACGACGGGTTTTGTTTCGGTAGCGTTGTTGTCACCTGACTGTGTTGAGGACTGTGTAGGTAGGTCGTCAATCGTAGTGGGAATGGTACCGAAGGAAAGCTTTAAGCCAGGCGCCACCAGCTGGCGGAAGTAATATCGTGAGTTATTCTTGTAGATGCCAGACGACATTGGTGCCTTCGCAGCCATAAAGAACATCACGGCGTCGCCTGGGCGAACAATCTGGCCCAGGGCCTTGTCTGTCGCTTTCACCGCCCCTTCCACCGCGTCGGCATTGTCGAAGTCGAACTTCCAGTCTTCGTCCGAACGTAGATCACGCGTGCTGTATTCCTCATCCGGATCGAGACTGAGGATTCCAGCTTTCTTGCCCCAGCCTCCACCGCCTGACAGGACCTTGTGCAAACGAGCTCGCTGGCCAAACATCGAGAGCAAAGCAGAATCCACGAAGGATGGCCTGTCACCTTTGCCCCACCGTCCTGCATACTTACAGGACTTCAAGACGGATTGACTTGAGATGTCAGTCTTCGAATCTAGAAATTCGTTCGCAGGAAAGGAATATAGTATAGAAGCTGGTCCGCCTGGCTTTTTGTCTTCTGATGGTGTCAACAAGGCCCAGATTTCGACGGATTCTAGTGGGGACTTTGTTGCCTTGAAGTACTCAGAGATGGCATTCTCGAGCTCTTGGGATGCCGTCATTTCAGATGGCGGCTTTGAACTGTTGGGATCTGACAGTGAGACTGGGGGATCTGAGACTTTGCGGATAATATTTCCGACACTATGTGCCACCTTCCTCAATGGTGTAAGTGGAATGAGTGGAGTGCAAAGTTTTTGTTGTTCTTCAGTACCAGGGAGCGGTAAGCTGAGGGTCACGGATTCTAGAGGGGTAGGGATGGGAAGACGTGATGAATCACCAGACAGATCAAGGCTGGAGAATCTGGTATGCAGCAGAGTAGATGGCATTCCGGTGCTGAAAATCGTGTTGGCAAGAGGTACTTGGAACTTATAGAGGCCGCCACCGGACATCTTATCGACGCGAAACTTGATGAAGCCAGGCCTCTGGGAAGATGGCCGAAACGGCTTCTGAGAAGACCGTGTCAGCTCTTTGTTTGTGGATGCGTTTGATCCGCCGTCTGTTAAGAAATACGAGATTCCATCCTGCTTTCGTCCAAGAGTGTTGTCCCAAGTTGAAGGCACGGCGTCGACGACGGCGGTATAGCAGTCCAAAGATTGTGTCTGAGCAGCACTACCAGTGAGCTGGGTAAACACTGCCCGTGCTATAGCGGGATCCAGGGCATGATGTGCATATGCATTGGAAAATAGAACGATGAGCGTGTTGGCAGTTGCGTTGCCCCAGTCTTTCAATCGTATGTCACGGATGAGGTCGTGAATGGTTGTTTTCGACGAATCAGGGGTTTGCACCGTGCCTAAGAAGGATGTAGCATCAGGAATGGAGGATTGAGAGGAGACGTATCGCACTTTCGGTGGATCTTTTGCAGCCGTTGATGTATATGGTGCGCACTGTGCGAGCCGGATGTTTCGTCTCAAGACAGTACTTGCGAGTTTCCAGCGACTTGAGCAGAGCCGAAAACTGCCAACGGCTAATCTACTGACAGACATTGCACAAAGTTTCCTTCAAACGGATACAGAAGAACGTATCGCCACCAGTCATCGCCCCCAGCACGTACACGACTATTGTAGTGCTATATGGATAGCAAGGAGCTGTTCAGTGCATGATCTGGGATCGTCTGGTCTGTACATTCAGCACGGACCGTGATCCGGCTGGCGCTCTTGGCGGTTACCCGCATCTCCTCTCGCAAGGGTCGCTGAGTTGTCTCGAAGATCTACGTCGCCAACACAAAGCCTTGATATTCATGGCCCATGTAAATATACATGTAAATGTAAATTTATCAAGTTCGTTGTCTAATAACAGGCTCTATCTCACTTTTTTGCTCCTATGCGTATCACCTTCCTGGTCGCAGCCAGCGACAGCGTTTTGTGGAGGACAAAGAGAGCGAAGTTGAGCCATATCCATATACGAAACATATCCCAGTATTGCTTGGGTTTGAAGGGAAAGAGATCTTCCTTTTCTTGGTCGTCAAACTTCTTGCACGTGTCGAGGTAGAGAGCGACGTCATCGGTGCAGATGCCATCGAGACCTCTACGTATGCACCATTCCATCTTCTCCACATCGTTCACGGTCCAGGTGTATACCTTGCGCTTGTGCACGGATTGAGCATCGTGAAGGAACTTCCTCCCACCTGGCGCGACAAGGGTCGGAAAGCCGGCGTTGAAGCTCACATTCGGCACGCTGAAGAATTGCCGAGCGTATGGAAGGGAAATGGCTATATGAGTGATGGGAAAGTCTGGCATGTACTTGAGAGCGAGAGGAAGGTAATTCGCAGCCCAAAGACCCAGCACAATTCGCGAGCTCCACGGACGCTTTTCTGATGCAGGTGGCGTCGAGGCGACAGTCTCTCCGATGAGTCGTAGAATGTCATCAGCATCGTTGTCGAGCTTGATGTCTAGCAACACCCAGATATCCTCTAGACCAGGCTGTGCTAGGTATTCGAGTAGATCCTTCAATCTAGGCATCGGCACATGAGGCTTCTCGGTCGTGCGGTGATGAGAGATCTCTTCCCAAGTGAGGTCTATGATCTTGTCTTTACGTCCGAAACATCGCTTCAGGGTGGCGTCATGACTGAGGACGACGACCTGATCTTTGGTGATATGGACGTCAGTCTCCAATGCATGAGTGCCAGCCTCGACGGCAGCCTGGAAAGCTGATATTGTGTTCTCTGGGAACTTGGCCTTGTAGCCTCTGTGAGCGATACATTGCGGCCTTCTCCGCTTGTTGGCATCATATCGTGCGCTGGTCCAGCTCGGGTCAGCTGCTGTAGAGTTTGGTGGAAGATCGACCGGATGGCCAAGCTGCTCGATACCAGGCTGGTACAACATTGGCGGGACGGCTATAACAGGCGACAGCCTTTGCATAAGAGATTTATACTCTGGAAACGTCGCCGGCATGGCGTTGTCGATCTGGAAGAGACGATCTCTCAATATGTACTCGTCGTGCCCCAGATCTCTATCACCTAGGAGGTGGTAGGCGCGCACCTCGGGCTCCACAACGGCCACTTCGTCCACGCGATCGTGTTGTACGTGTATGTAAGGGTGTGCTCGGATGTTGGAGAAGCCGTGAAACGTTGATTGATTAGAGCCTAGCGGTAGATTCGATTCTTTGGCGTTTCGCTTTGTGGCAAGTGCTTGATGCACTTGGACTGTTAGGGGCCTTGTCTATAAGTCAAATCCTCAGGAAGGAGAGAGTAGAGTGTTGCTATCTTCTATTATATAATGGGCAATGCATTCAGATTGCAGAACGAGACTGCAGTTAATCCAGCCAACAGCAGCGCGTACGGCGAGCACGCATGCACTACAGATGGATTATAACCAGAAAGTAGACACATGATAAGGTTGTTGCATCAGACTCGGCTTGTATAAGGACATCTCTCCCTTCGTCACAGTGGGTCTATTACAACTTCCGTCCGTCTGTACAGGACAGCCGCGTTCCACGCACCGGAGCTGTCGTAGGAGGTAAGCATACTGCACTCTACGAAATGGTGCAGAATGCTTCACGCTTCTATCCGTCCAAGCCGTCCCTCCATCGAAGCCTGGCTGTCCGGACTCAGCTGATTGTGTTCCCTTACGTACGTACCTAGTTACAAGGTCTCATACTCCAGCTACCTCCCATTGGTACTTATTACAGTAGTAAAACATCTGTCGCTGCGTTGGCGTGGCGATCAATGTCTTGCACACGGCATCCGGTTTGAACCTCCGCCTCCGCACACGATATGACGCTAAAACTATGGTTGTTTAAAAGCGTAAGTATTGAAGAATGGGACCTCTAGAATGATCAAAGACTGGCGATCTCGGAGATCTCTCTTCCCGGAATGCTTGGCTTAGTCCCCTGTTTACGATCAAAGAGATGAGATTTGGTCCCTGCAGAGCGTGGAGTTCTTCGATCTACAGTATTCATCATGGCCTTGTTCAAGGACATCGATTCTACTTGTGGAGGGCATGTATCCCTTTGCCGGTGTTGCATTGGGCACTGGAATCTAGATTACGATCGATATGCTGCTCTATACACAACAAACAATATATGCCACATACAAAGTCTACCATGGTCGGTTCGTTGCAGCTTGCGTGTTGGATTATCTGGCCGATCGCCATAGAGTTGTCTGTCTTCTCAGCCGCCCGCAGTACTGGGCTTAAGTGCCATCATTCAATGGCAACTAGCAGTCGAACCTTGACGAAAACAGGAATTGCTTAGTATCTTCGCATAAATACTAATTCTCTCGCCACTTGTGCTGATATCGATGTAAAATTGGAGTGATTGTTTGTAGAAGAAACGCTTCGAAAACCATTTGTCAAGGTGACAAAACAAAGTGGCATCTCCTCGACTATCGTATCCCTAGACATATCAGGATCTCTCCATAATTACAAAACCCATGATGAAAGAGATGAACAGATTGAATTGGTTCTCCAGGATATTGCCGGAAGCTACAAGTGGCCTCTTATTGAGGTGTTCGCCTCGAGCATTAGCAGCCAGTGACGGGAAGCTGGCATCTCCCTCCAATTGAATAGGGTGTACTCATCGTGTTGTAATGGCCTTGCAGTAGATACCATTTCCCTTCAGACTTCAGGATTCTGTAACTGTATACATGCTGGATCAAAAATTGAAGCAAGCTGCAAAGTGACAGGTAGATTCGTCTTTCAACATGTTGGCTTCTTAATTCATGAGCCTGAGACGTACGGAGGTAATTTTTAGCCATGCCCGCGCACCCACAAGCTTGAAGCCAGCACCCAGAACCACAGCCCTTGCTGCGGTATGTACTCCAGACAGTCAATGAACACAGCAACAACTTCAGCCGCTACCAAAGACGAAACAACATACAAGCAGGCAGGATCCACAACAGACGAACTACCAATCCCACAATGGCGACCTCAACGGGCATGATACAGCCAAGTATCTTTGAAGACCTGCAGCAGAAGATCGACGAGGACGTCGCGGTCAAAGATGTAAATTTCCACCCCCCACGGCCAGCTCGAGTACATGGAGATGGGAGCTTTCTGCTCGACAAATCGCTAGTTTTACGATGTGACGCTGGATCTCTGGCTGACTGTGGCAGACGTTGAGGGATATCGTGCAGACGCTGGAGAAGCAAGGTAAATTTCAACCTCATTGCTACAATGCAAACCATAACCCTCACCTTGAGTGGCGAGATTTGTCGTCTGTTCCCGAGCTGATCATTCGTTCTCGTCTACAGACCGCGCCACACAGGCGACGTTGTCGCGAGCGCATTCGACGCCCACGGCTGAATGTAAGTGCATGTGCCTCTGCACGGCCTTGGATCCTTTCTGCTCTCGGCTCTTTGTAGGAAGGAAGGAAGGAAGGAAGGGCAGGTGGCTGACGATTCCCTGCCACAGTGCCATCCATCGTAGCAGCGGCCCAGGACAAGATCGCAGCACAGGTGGAGACGGTAAGGCAGTTGTCGACGACGGCGTCGAAGTACTCGTACTACCGGTACAACTACTCGTGGACGCACCAGATGCAGAGCACGACCAACTCGATCCTACTGTGCGCATACCTGGGCGGCTTCTCCACGAACTCGCCAGGCCAGCTGCTCACGATCGAAGAGGTCGGCCGGGTGCTGGACGTGCCCGTCAACCTCAAGGACCGCGACGCCTTCCACCTGACGATCGAGGAGTACCTCCTCGCACTGATCACTCTGGTCGACGAACTGGTATGATTCCTCACCTTTCATTCTTCTGCGTCGAACGATTACATGTACGGATTACTTTATTCGTGGGGGACAACCTGCTGACTGAATGTCGTTAGAGCCGTCTCGCACGTAACAGCGTCACGCTGGGTGACTACAGGCGGCCGGTGCAGATTAGCAAGTTCATCAAGGACCTGCATGCCGGCTTCCAGATCCTCAACCTCAAGAACGACGTACTGCGCAAGCGCAGCGATGGCATCAAGTACCGCGTCAAGGAGGTGGAAGACGTCGTGTACGATCTGAGCCTACGTGGCCTGCTGCCCAAGGAATGAAGTCTGGTAGCGTTTGGCAACGAGGTGACTCCTCTTTCGGAAAAGAAAAGGGGCCGGATACGGGAGATGTAGGTGAAAATGTAGGGCACCATGCCATGTTATACATCGGCACCTAAACCACGGTGCATCTCTAAAAGTACAAGCGACGAAAGCCAAGCAACCCTGATACATCGCTTTTTTTTCTTCTTTCGCAGGAGAGGAGAAAACATCGGGGAGGGACTCTCCTCACACAACCGTCCTCAACGCAACAGCCGGTAGTAACTGTAGCAGATCCTAGACAAACGCCTTGCAATGCAAGCTGAAAGTCGTCATGGCGAAATCCTCTGTCACATATAGAGGTTTGCCTTCGTCTCTTCCTCCGTTCCATTCATCCAGACAACAGCAATCTCTGCTTTTCGGGAAGATCTATCTCAGACCACCCTGCTGGGCCATCTGTGCATTCTGCTCCTGGAACCTCTCGCCTAGCCTCTCGGAGCTCTTGAGGAACTTGTCGACACACCTCATCACGCAGCCCTCCTCTTTGCCAAGAAGGCTCTTGCTTGTGAAGTCGGTGACGCAGTCGTTGAAGCAGCGCTGGACGAGGTTGCTGTACATCTATGTGATGGAAGAAATTCGGTCATGGTCAGCTTAACCATGGCCACTCTGGATGAAAGATAGGCAAAGTGCGCGACTCTGAATAAACAGAAGAGAACCCTATCTTAAGGTATCGAACCATGGATGTGGATGTCCAATTTCACATCGGTGAAGGTGTTGGTATGGGTATGTGGTGACGTACGTTCATAAAGTCCTTCATCTGCTTGCGCTCCATACGGCTCTGCAGCTCACGCTGCTCGGCTTGGGTCAGGCTGTGGCCGGCGATTGACGCATCAAGTCAGCTACGATGGGTCTCCCATGCGGCGTTTCCCACAAACTTGCAAGTCGATGGTAGGCGATGAGGGAAGAACGTACGAATCCATATCTGGTGAAGGAGAAAAGTTGAATGTGGGTGTGTTCGGAAACGGTTGGATGCAGCGGTATGCGTGGTCGTTTATTGCGATTAAGGTGACGATCTAGAGCTTATCCTCTCACTGCAGTAAAGAGCAAGATTGTCGATGTTCTGCGATGTGGGTGAGGGAGAAATGGATGCGGATAGCCGAGTACCTCTCTATCTACCTACGTCGCCAGCGTCGACCAGGCGGAGGTGTGAAGCTTCCCCGAACGCTGGAACGGCTTGTCACAGCCGCGGCTCTTTCCGAAAAGGGACGGCTCATCTGAGCTGGCCTGAGGCATGACTTCATAGCTCTTAGGACGAGATGATAAAATCTCCTCTTGCCATCCTATCTAATAGGTATGCTGCGCTATGTTGGATAGTGTCGATGCCGCGACCCAGATATCTGAAACCATCCTGCCAAGCTATTCGGATGACATGGCAGTATCACGACGTGGGGGTGATGCGTTGCGTTGCGTTGCGTTGTGCTGGACGTCAAGGTAACAGCGATACGACACCCAAACAGTCGAACGTCTGTCCAATGCGAGAGCAGCCATAGGTGTCAAAGCCCAAAACGAGGATTATGATCCACAGTGACACGCAGACAATAAGCAAACACATGCGGTAGAATACAGCACTGTGCATGCACGGCCAACTTCACGATCCACAAGCAAGAGGTATGGAGATCAGCACCCTACCGTGGAGTGAGGAACCGAACCTAGATTCATTCCGTACCAAAACCTAATACTGTGCCAGAAACGAGACAGACACGGTAATTGACGCACACAGACGTCGATACAGACTGAGCCGGACACAGGCTGGACCCAAGAATAGAACCGTAGGAACGGTCCCCAGTAGACAGACACATGCCACCTGAGAGTGACCAGCGGTATCACCATATTCAGGTAACTCACGCTGTCTTGGATTCCTTGCCGACTCCAGACGTCTGCGCTCAAGAAGTGAGGGCTGCAATACATTACAGACATCTCACCCACTACACCATCTAACCTGTTGATTCTGCACCGTCATCCTCTCAAACCGAAGAGAATAACGGTCGTTTTGCTGTTGTTGCAGGTGCACTACATACGTCTGTTGTCGTTCGCTCGCCCGCCCACTGTCATTGTGGCTGCGCTGCATGTACCAGCACTTCTCCAGCTGCTCCACCTGCGACCCAATTACACTCCTTCCAAACTTCTAAACTTATATACCGTGTTTCATTGTGGTATATCTCCCTCAACAGCCGCACGTTTCCTGATCGAAACAAGGCCAGCTGTCACCGTTTGCATTACCATTCCGCCGACGTCAAACATTCCCCTTCGCTGCTTGAGGCGGCGGCGTGTGTCCATCGAAACGTCTCGTCGGCTGCGTGGCGGACAGCGTGGATGTGATCCAGCGCTTGCCGCACCGAAAAGACAAATTAGCCTGTGCTGCGTTGCGTTACGCTGCGCTCCACTGGACTTGCGCTGCATACATATACCGCACTGCAGCCCTTGCCTCTCGCGCGTCGCCCTTCCAAGCGTCAAACCGGCCGAAGAGTCTGCAATCCGACACCACTCGGACAGTTGACACCACCGTCGAGACTGCGTTTATGCACTTCCACCCGGTCATCCGGTCTCTGTCCACCCACCTCGTTTCCAGTGGGGACAGCTCCTCAGACAGGTCACAACGAGCCGTACCGTCACGCGTCGGACCGCGTCTCTCGACGACCTCTACACAGTCGTACTGGATTGTACTGTGCATTTCACCAGCGGGACGGAGCGCTCGGTAAGGATCGCGCCGACCCATTCACACAAAGCAACGTCGAAGTTTGGGGGGGTCAAGACAGGCAGAGACTCAGCCGTGTGTCTGTGTTCAGACGAGATCTCCAGCAGCCGCTTGACATCCATCGCTGCTGCGAGTGTCAAGCTCGACGGCGCCACCACCGCCACCCTTTATCTTCCAAGCTGCGTCCCGTCTTGTCGCAAACATTGGATTCATCCTCCCTGCCTGCTGCTGCTTCTGGGTGTATACGCTGCGCGCAGTCGCCCCTGGCCCTCGCCTCGCCCTCGCCCTTGGCCGTGCCTTTCTCTTCCCCACACGCAGACAGGTACACTACACGTCTACTGAGGCTACTCCACACTGAGCCCTGCCACGTGCCCGCTGCGCGACCGGAAGCGCGAATCCAAGTATAGCGAATCGACCTGGTCACCTGCTGCATCCTGTACTGCACTGCACTGCACTGCGCTGCGCTGCATCCATCCACGCCTCACCATCGACAGACTCAGACTCAGACTCTGACCCTCACGCATACGCATACGCTCCCTCTTCGCCGTCGCTCTCTGTGTCGCTGCTCTTCCGATACGAGAACCTCGCGCATCCCGCACCCGAAGCCTGCGCCGTCTTGCAGTCCTCCATTCGACCGCAAACCCTGCGCAGGTCCGGCGCCAATCTACCGCAGATCTACTCTCCCACTTGACTCTCCACTCTCTCGACTCGAGCAGCCGCGCGGATAAATGCATTTCAACCGCCTGTAGCCTTCGATCAGAACAGACGTTGTCCTCGCCATGGCCAACGGCGGCCTGTCCAGTGCTACAGGTAGCACTGGCGGACCACGCGCGGCACCCGTCCAGCAGAATGCCTCCCACAGCGATGCCGTCTCCTCCAAGCGAGACTTGACAAGTTGGTGGAGGAATTTCAAGAAGAGCGATAAGAAACCGGCCGAGACCCAACACGGTGAGTCTATTTCGACTCCCAGCATCATAACGATATTTAGCTTTGAGTTTGCGTCGAAAATGCTCCCTCTACAAGACCCCAATCTGACGTAGTCCAGTCTCGCAAGGTATCTTCGGTGTTCCGCTTCAGACCAGTATAAGATACGCGAACGTAGCGATTTCACTCTTCGACGATGAAGGACAATCTTACATATATGGCTATGTGCCGATTGTCGTTGCTAAATGCGGTGTCTTTCTGAAAGAGAAAGGTATGTGAATGCTATCCCAATCTTCGGTTACAGAGCGTCAACTAACCGTTGATTAGCAACTGACGTGGAGGGCATCTTCCGACTGTCTGGATCTGAAAGGCGCATTAAGGATCTCAAAATTGCCTTTGACTCGCCTGATAGGTATGGCAAGGGTCTGGATTGGACTGGCTACACAGTCCACGATGCTGCCAATATCCTCCGTCGTTATTTCAACCAACTACCCGAGCCCATCATCCCTCTCGACTTCTACGAGCGCTTTCGCGACCCACTGAAGAACCATCAGGCCGAAGCCGTTGGCGAGATTGACGCTCAGAGTCCAAGCCATGGTGGATTTGAACATTCCGCTGCTATCAAAGTATATCAAGGCTTGATCACCGAACTGCCGCCTCTCAACAGGCAGCTGCTATTATACATTCTGGATTTGCTGGCCGTCTTCGCAAGCAAGTCGGATCTGAACAAGATGACCAACCCCAACTTGGCCGCCATCTTTCAACCTGGACTCCTTTCCCACCCTCAACATGATATGGCGCCACAGGAATACAGACTCTCACAGGATGTCATCATTTTCTTAATCGAGAATCAAGACAGCTTCTTGATCGGTATGCCTGGAACGGCAGCCGACACGCAGACTGTGCGTGACGTCCAGAGTGGTACACCAGTGAAGGGACCTACAACACCCACTACACCTGGCAGATCTCGGACGATCATCGGACGTTCCAGCTCGAATGCGACATCTGGTAGCGGTAGCATCGGTGCAGAAAGCGTTCGTAAATTCGGAAGCCTCAGGCGCAATGTATCGGCTTCAAGCAGACATAGCAAGAAGTCGCAGTATGAGACTGGACCGGTACCTGTGTCTACCACCACGCCAAGCAGCAGCGTACACAGGAGCAATACCGTGCCTTCGAGACGACCTGGTGGAAACGCTCCATCACCTAGGTTCTCGAGTGACAAGTCTTCTTCACCTCCAGCCTCCCGCGCCACCCCTCCCGTTCTGGATGCTACCCCAGAGATCGAACCGCAAAATTCGATTCAGAATACGCCAGTTGCGACTCAAGGTGGCTTTTTCCCTCAACAGCTGCAGCCACCACAGGTGCAATCAGCATCTTCGAGCGAGGGAACTACACCTATCAATGCTTCAGAGACTGGCTCGACCACCGCCACTGTCCAGGACTTCAACACACCCAAGAAAGACACGACGCCATTGCTCGCACCACCAGGTGCTTATCCTGAGCAGCGTGAACGTACCAGTCCTGGTGCACCTTCCGCTGCCTCCTTGCTAGGCGGCTGGAATGTCTTCAAGCAATCTCCAACCAGTGGTGATGAAGGCCAGAGAAAGCCCAATAAGCTTCAAAAGAAGAGGGGTCCAGGTTCCGCCATCTCCAGCGCTCATAGCTCAAGCCATTCGCTCCCTGGTAACGATGGGTCGTTTGAGCAAGCTCCTAGTTCGCCATCATTCAATGGCAATGCTACTGGTGAGAAGTATGAGCATATGATGAGGACAGACTTACCGGTTCATCCAGCTGCTGCGTTTGGCCAATCGATTAGCTACACTATAGCATCGCAGCAACCAGTACCGCAACGTATGCCCACAGATGCCACTCTCAAGCCAGCCGTCTCTCCCACTCAGTCATACACAAGCCACACAGATATCACCGACATTTCTGATGCGGACATGGGTGGTGACGAAACTCCAGTACAGTCATCAGAACAGCCGGCAAGGGAAAAGCGAAAGCATAGGTGGCGGTTCTCGAAGACGCAAAACAAGCTGGAACAGGGGCCGCAATCGCCTCCACAAAATCCTTACAATAGGAGGCATGATACCCAAGCAGCTTCACGTTCAACGATCGAAAGTTCGGCTGGTGAGTCTGCACAGCCAAGAAGAAGTTTTCAGGCAGCCTTTATCCCTGACCAGTCAAGTACTGATCCATCAGCCGGATTGCCACCTTCAGCAGTAACGCCATACCCAGCATCGACTGATCCTGTCTTTTCCGATTCGGAACGAGAGCGTCGTGGGCCTGTGTCTTGGATCAGAGGTAAACTCCAGGACCGTAAGGACAAAGAGGCGGAAAGGCGAGCACGCACACCTGATAGGACTCGCGACCGCAACGAGAGCAAGGCGGATCTCCAGCCACCTCCAAATTTCGCAGCTCGAGGTCTGAGCTTTGATCAGTCCAGGCATCCTTCCCAGGTATCGCAAGCCTCATTGTCTCAGATCGCAGCTTCAAGGCACGGTAGTGCAGCTGCAGCTGCGAGTATACCGCATCACCCAGAACCAACCGCTCCCGTAGCTCCGTTATCGACGGCACCACACCCAGTCATGCCAATATCACAGCATCAATCGGCTGGTTCTCGACCTACCTCCAGCAATGGACAAGACATCGAACTTGGCGGTGCCCTATCACAACGTCAGTCTACTCAGACCACCATCTTGGCGGTGAATGAACCCACTGTGACTCTAGATGTGCCGAAGGAAGTCTCGGGTGGTGGAGTTTTCAGTGAAGGCGTGCCCAAGGTTGAGGAACCGTCGGGCGGTGATGCTCATCCACAAGGTCAACATCAGGAACTACCAACCAGTGGGCAGTGAGCTTCGCATATCGGGTTAAAGGATCAAGCGATCCTTGGAAACGAAAGCGATATGTAAAGGGGTGGATGCGGATGTGGAAGTAAAGAGTGTGGTGAAACAGAAAAGAAGGTCAATGCATCGGTGTGGTGGTAGATATGCGGCTCAGCTTCCAGCCCAAGCAAGGCAAGGAAGGGAAAAGAAAGATAGCTCACGCTTTCATCTTGTACCTCTTTTCTCCTTTTTTGGATTCCGTATGTCAGTAGACCGGGACAATCGAATCGAGACCGACAACCGCGAGAATTGGAGCGCTCTTGTCAGCGTCTTTTGACCATCCTTACATCTTTTCTTTGTTTGTTTCCCCTTCTACCTCGGCTCTCGCCCTGAGCCATTCACTTCTCGGTGGATAAGGTTCACGTATCTCCCATAGAACAACGTTGAGCGTGAAAGATAGCACGACGTGAGCACTACACGACACTTATCTGCCCATCGCACCTAGCCTGCAGCTGTCGCTCTTAACAGTGAGCTCGTCCAGCGGCTAGCCTTGGTCGATCGTAAGTGGTGGTGATCCCAAATTGGTGAAGGGGGTGCGATGGCGAGCGATAAACATGTGCAAATCGAAACCCTCTAATCATCCGCAACTACATACCTAGAATATCCCTAGGTAGGAGATAGCCAGACACTGCAAATAGAGAATGTGCCATCCTTTTTTTTTTACAGCTCTGCCAACTTAAAACCACCATCGCTCGCACGTGTTCGTTTCTTACTGATACAGTGATGGTGTGTAGCCGTGCATTGTAAACACAACATCTACGCTATTATTACCACCACCACTCCTACTGCTTGGGTCCCATCATGAACCAACAATTTCATACAGCATCTATAGCAAAATGACAGAAGAGCTTTTGAAGTCTCACTGCCTACCTACTTAGGTACCTACTTTATGTGGAGATGGAGATACAGCTATATTTATGTTTTATACCTACGTTGGCATGCTATGGTGCTGTACCTTTACGTCCAGGTAGCTACCTTGCCCATCTACCCTTTCCACCAGCAAAACACATCAACTACATACCTTACCCGGCAGGGAATGCACACCGTGTACTTCCAGGGTTGATCCATCGACGACTCTAGGAGGAGGAGGGGGAGGTAGGTGCTCTGTATCATTACGAAGAGCTGCTTGTTCATCTCAGCCGGTCTTTTTGGGACGTAGATCTGCTCTAACACCTCGCGATCTTCGTCGTCAATACAATTCAGTAGTGGGTAAAGATATGTTCGTATTGCCTCCTGGAGCTATCTATGTATGGGCAATGTGGGACAATAGCCATGTGCAGAGATGAATCGAACCGAACCGCAACGGAGCTGGTCTATACCGGTATGAGAAGGTGCTAACTGCGCCAATGACGTGTGTACACACTCTCGTGTGGGTCTTTGTGGATGTGGAAAGGTTCTGGTTGCTCGCAAACGTACTGCAGTACACTTCGTATTGCAGCGAGGGGCGTCGGGAATGTCGGCATTGAGCATTGGCATTGCCACTGGCACCCGGCACTGGTACGGACACAGGATCTGAAACTGGGAAACTATGAAACTGAAACTGGCTGTACACAGACAGAGATGCGCTGGCGGGCAAGGGTAATAGCGAAGTATGTTATGATGCCTTTCGAGAAGAGAGGTACAATGAGTGCTGCAGTCCGTCCCGCCGTCTTGGTGTGCTAGATCGGAATGGTTTTTATATATGTCACAAGAACGATATCGTGATCACGACCCTCACTCGGCCTCTCTTGTCACAAGAACGATATCGTGATCACGACCCTCACTCGGCCTCTCTTTTGCGCCGTAAATGGGGCGCAGGAGTGTGTGCGTGAGGGACAGACCGAACAGGCTGGATCCTTCGCCCTCTTCCAAGGAATCTAGGCGCGGCGGCATACTGTACACAACGTGTGATACTCCAGGTGCATTACGTGGTGTTTATTGCGAAAAGCCTCGTCCACTCGCTTCGCTTTGAGCCTCATGATACGCTGTGCAGACCGGGATGCTAATGCAGAAACTCCCGAAGCCACTCTTCAGAAGCTGTTGTAGTATACTGTATGGAACGATGCAATATCGTACGGAA
This sequence comes from Scorias spongiosa, assembly GCA_018467035.1. NCBI lineage: Eukaryota > Fungi > Ascomycota > Dothideomycetes > Capnodiales > Readerielliopsidaceae > Scorias > Scorias spongiosa. The sequence continues at coordinate 217,529 of JACSZZ010000009.1, read as the reverse complement.
GTAATGCTGGGATGGGTCCGCGATCCACTTTTTGTCGGGCTTGTGGTTTTTAGAATTCCGATGCTCCAGTATCGCCCAGCTAGTGTAGCGTAGTCCGCCCCAGCCATCGTCGACTTTCGATCATTTGATGGGGTTGAGGGTTTCAACTCGATCGACATTCCTCTGGCATCATCATTATCCCTCACTTTTCCTCTCACGAAACGCGGCTGGATACGCACGATGCTCTGAGTCCCGAATCTGAACTGATCCAATCCACCTGACTCGAACCCATACGACTTCTAGGCCGTGGCCCCTTCCATTTTGCAACCCTTTCCCCCCAGAGCTGCCGCGTCGCAGCCAGGTCGCGACGATGCAACTGCCACAGCCGCGAATCCGAGCCATATTCGCCCTTCTGCCGCTGCTGCTCGCCGTCCACACACATGCCTCACCACTACCGCCGCTGGAGAACCTGGACGAGCTCATCCACGCGTTACCCGTCGAGTCGCTGAAGGAGGTCCTCATCGGCCACGTGGCCCGGTACCAGGATGGCGTGTTCGAGAGCGAGGAGAATGCCCTGCACCGCATCCGCGAGGGCGACCCGGAGCTGGCTACGAGGTTGGTGGGCATGGCGAAACAGAGCGTGCTCGAGGGCAGGCATCTCCTCAAGAGGCAGAACGGCACCGAATCCATCACCACCAGTGCCAGCTTGTCCTCCATAACAAGCCCGGTCATCGTGACCGATTCTTCCACCACCGCCGTCAGCTTCACAACCGAACCTACGACTGCTTCAGACACAACCTCTGCTTCCTCGTCGCAGCAGACCTCCAAGTCTGACCAGACTCCTTCTACCGTGGCGGAAACCACTACCAACTCAAAGGGAAGCCCTACTACCAAATCCGAGGTCGCCTCAGAAACCATTGCTGCCTCTTCACCGATCACAGCAAGCACTTTATCTGGAGGCTCGACCGCATCCACTCCGGCCACAAAGACTGGCGTTCTCATTCCCATCGTGCAGTCGTCCACGGCTAAGGACGGGAGTGTCGTCGTCACTACAACATCGGCGTTTGCCACCCAAGCACAAACCACCGCTGCAGTGGCCGTCACCTCGACCAACTCGGCTGGAGATGTAGTCACAACAAGCACCAGCGTGCCTGCCGCCGTTCTCACCGGCACCCGCTCCAACGGTGACGCCTTCACGACCACATCCGCCCTGCAGAGCGTCGAAGTCGATAACTCGGGCAAGATCGTGAAGTCATCCCCAGCGCCGACAAGTGGTCCAAGTGCAGTCAGCAGTACCGCCACGTCTAGTAGCAGCGGCCCAACTATCACCACGACCAACAGCGACGGTGCAAGCGTCACCCTGACCGGCGCTACGCCAGGCGCCGTCCTCACTGCCACCGATGCCAAGGGCAAGGTTTTCGTCACCACGATCACGCCCTCTTCCGGCGACAGCGTCAGCGAAGTCGTCTTCGAGACCACCCGCCTGGCCAATGGACTGCAGTCGACGGTGACGTCCTTCCAGATCGTCGGTGGCGGCCAGCGTGCCACCGAGGGCGACAGCTCTCCTAGCTCTACCACCTCCGTTGGCGCCCCCAGCTTACAGAAGAATGTCGCCGCGCCTACTGGTAGGCCTCTGCGCGAAGTTGCTGCTGTTCTGGGTGGTGCCATCGGCGTGGCTGTTTTCCTGTGAACGGCGACATGAAACGTCCCCACACATCTATGCCTCAACGGTCACGAACAAAAAAAAACCGAATTCTTACTCCCCGCTACGTCTTCACGATGTCGAAAGAGAATGCCGACGCCATGAATATACGACCTCTTGAACGTACACGCCTGAACATATTTGCTGGACAGAATGTCCCTTTACCAGCCTGCATTTTTGCGAATGCCCTTTTCATGATTGCTCAAAGCCGTCCCTTATTTGCTGTTTTAAGCATTGCGACCGGAGAGTTCTAATCAGAAGGAAGCATCCGTCTTCTTCGCTACCTTTCCACATCGGTAGCGTCTTGCACATAGTCTAGCTACCTACCTACTTAGCCCTGAAGCGTACGTAAAGCATCACTATGTAATCTCTGAGATCATGAGTGGTGTTCGTCACTCATTCCACAATCTGATCCGCGAGTCCCTCGCCGTAGAATGCTCAACTTGTAGTTGATTGTCACACGATATTCGTCTCATCATTTTGTGCTGCTATCACATCTGGGAAGAGCAAGAATGTAGTAATTTCACCTTTCAGCCAGGACGTTCCCCAAAAGTTTCTGTACCACCATCTTACGAATGTTCCCGTCATGGGTGACAGTCTCGCCAATATCACCTACCGTTGAAGAACAAAACACCAATTGAGGCAATCTTCATCTCAAAAGCGCCCAGCCAAGCACTCGATCGCAGATGCAGGGCTATACTTAGACACACTACTGGCTACGTCAGCCAAGCAAAAGCAAAGCGGGCGCCATCGCAAGTTCCCAAGTTTCAGGTTTTGGTGGTTCGGATCGGTTCCCCAGACTCCTAAGGCAGCAAGTCTAACCAGTAGAGTGCCTTGTTTGACTGAAAGGCTACGTCAACGCCAACAGAATGTCCAAAAAACAAAACAATAGAAAAACCTAACTTTTTCAATCAAAGCCTTCTCGTGCCTGTTGTAACTGAAAACTATAATATTCCTACATTGCGGTTCAGACCTTGAACATAAATCCTTGCCGTTCCTAGTCGTCGACACGGCTATTGACCAATTCGTACTACTTGATCTTACCACCCACCTACCTGACATACAGCAACTTCCAGAGCTCCAGTCAGTGCTCAGAATCACTGCTCGGACTTCATATCGCAACAAAGGCATTGTAAGATTCCTGGTCAACAAAGCAGAGCAGGTCAAAGCGGAAAAGAGTTGCAAATTCGACAGTCATGGGTCTCATGTGGACGAAAAACTGGGGTGGCAAGCACGCCGGTATGTCTCATTCGCCCGTTTACCTTCGCCTTATAAAAGGAGTTTGTTTGGACTGACGAGCCATTCCTTCCCCTACCAGGCGGCGGCGTTGTCGTTGATAAGCATGGCGCCAGGCGTGCACCGTTCAGGTTCAGCCTCGGCCGCTTCAACTGTTTCCGTTGAAATTTGAGTCGCGCTGGACTTGATTCGACTGCCTTGATCCTTCTACTGCCGAAATCGACTTGGCTGGCTTTTGTCCATTTGGATTGTGCTTCTTACAGATTGCCGAGAGAGCGATCATATCCCCATGCTGGAAGCTCAAATGATCACTTGGGGAGATCGATGCTTGCACATGGAGCTCGGTTTACCTCCCTTTGTGATTTTTCTCCTCGGATTTGCTTTCTGAGACTTCAGGCAATGATATGATGATTGCTTTGACAGAGTGTCGAGTGTACGTTATGAGAATTAGCGGGTGTAAGTGTCGCGTGTATACTAGAACTGCATAAACGGTATGGGATAATTGTGTGATCAACGACGGCTGTGATTCATTCTCGAAAGGTGTCTTGGGTAGTTACCAGAACAATCAACATATTGCAGTCATTTTTCCGTGGATATCGACGTAGGAAAAGATGAAGATACACTGATGAGTGAAGCCGCCGAAGGCATTGGCAACCAGATGGCGTATTCGTTGACGGTACGGATACTTGTGATGCACAGATCGAATGGTGTCGTCTAGTCTTTGCCTTTGCCTATGGGGTAGAGCCATAGCAAGCTGAAGACTAACGACACAGTGAACTTCGCAACGTGTCAAACATCTCAGACCGCGTTGGCAACGGCCCTCGCCTGTACACTTCCGTTTCCTCTTGGGCTTGGGAATAGGTTGCTCGGCCTAGGCACACCGCCCGATGTCGACTTTCGTCTAATCGTCACGAGCAAACCCTGGCTCATATGCAAGCTATGGCTAAACTCAGCTTCGAACCGGAACATTCCCAATCCGGACTGCCGCTGGAACACCAGCACACGAGGTTGGAGAACCGGCGTTAAAAACCGATGGTACATCCGGAACATAGGCTGCCATGCTGAAGTTAAGAATTACTCAGCCATCGAGGGTGAACACGATGGGTAGCATAGATTATGAGCTTTTGTGATCAATGACAGCTGCGGCGCTAACAACCAGTCAGTCTTTTTGGCTCGAGAACTCATTGTTTGCAGGAGTTACCACCCGCTAGTTGACAAAGCCTACTCATTGTTTGCAGGAGTTACCACCCGCTAGTTGACAAAGCCTTGCACTACAGCTGCAAAGGTTCTCCTGGCCGATGCTTGATTGTGGGTCGTGGAAGCTGTCAAACGCGGATTTGTGCCCGCCGTGGAGTGCGAGCCCGTCATCCAAGTGACAGCGCTTGCAGATCTGGATAATTATCTTCATGGTTGCTGGGTAGGACCCACCAGAACTATCGGAGGAATATCAGCCGCAGTCCTGGTGTTCGACCTAATGCCAGCTAGAGTGGTTTCGTACTCGCGGGTCTAGATGACCATGATGGCCCTTGAGGCGCAAATCTAGTGGTTATTCCAAGGCGTATCGCTCGATCTGTCTTGGTTGGCCGAAATTGTCGTTGAGTAATAACCTACACGGCTGGTAGGAACTAGGTACGAGATTTGCAGAGTCTATGGAGTCCAGTCTCACCCGTAGTGGAGGGACCGTCCACACAAATTCGATGTATTTGGTCACTGAGGCAGCCTATCTCACCTTTCACATGCTGTAGTCACGAGGCCCACCAATGACTTCTAACACTTGTTGACAGCTGTTGAAGGATCGTGAACTGAGGAAATTTCCAGTTAGATCAGAGACGGATCAGCTGTGTAGACTCCCGCGACTCCAGTGACTCCAGGGCTCTCTCTCCCGTAAGGGCCTAACGAGTATGTCTCATCAAGGCCGGTATTGCATGATTGCAACCCTATACAATGCCCCAACAGGCACCAGCCGTGTGTGATTGTGTCCGGCTTGTCATAGTGAGGCAGGCGGGTAAAGTGGGACGCGGCTGGGTGATTTCTGCGACCCTACCACGCATTGCAACATTCCACTCCTTCGCGGCGTCCAGCCTCAGGCCATGTGGTCCCTTGAATGTGTTGTGCGCCCTGTGGGGAGCTTACGTGTTTGACAGACGGGGGACGAAGGATCGCATGAGGTCGGTGGCACTGATCCGGATGGGAACGCGTCGGTGAGAATCAGCAACGGCGGTCGTGTCACGGCTTGACATTGAGAGACTCGAGCGGTCGACTAAGGGCCGCCGTTGATGGTGTGTAGCATCTGGTGCTAGACCATCGTCGCCGTCCGGCGTGTTTTGAAGGAAGCCCATATCAAGGAACACAGCAACATTGGTCTAGATCAGGACTTTTAGTCGCGGTATATCCACCACAGGTCCCTCAACACAACGTCAACAACATGCACGTCTAGCGAGAAAACGCAGTATGCCAAAACGAAAGAAACAAAGTTTAGGATAAAGCAATGCACAAGGGCTGTAAGATGAGCGCCGAACCAACACGAGGGCCTGGTTAACACACTTGGGTCGGCGTTAGAACATGCATGGTGATTAGAATTTCCCGTCTGACTGACTAGTCAGGACGCCTTGGAAATGGTGCATTGATATGCTTCAACTTTAACTCAATCTTTTCCTTCTTCTCGACGGAATGGCCAGTGGTGGTTTCGTCTGGGGCAGGCCCTCGAGATCCATGCAGGACGCACTGAAGCTGTTCCGAAATTTGCAGTCTGACGGCAGGACAACACATGCGTTCGATCCGCGAAGCGGTACCCATGCATACCTAGGTATGTACAGTACAGACGGCATGAGGATGAGCAAAAGGCCAGGTAGGATTGATGGACACACGAGCTAGAGATGCATTGGCAGCGGGAGGAACCGCACGGATTCGCCCACCGAAGCTTTGCAGATTTGAGAAAGTTTGGCGGCTACTGAGGTACGACGCACGATGCACGTCGCACGTCGCATTCCTGAACGGTGCCTGCATCTCAGCTACCAAACACTAACCTCCATCTGGGCAACCCTCTGCGGCTGTAAGGATTGATGGGCGACATTCATGTGATGTGCCTTCTGCGTCGTTGTAAAGGTAGTAGGTACTGTGCTGAGCGGTACCGTAAAGTGCCGTGCTGTACTGTGTTGTATTTTATGCAGGAGCCGAACCCTTCGGTCTCGAGGGTGCCGAAATTATTGCTGCTCCCACCCACCCGTCATACGGCAGGAAGCGATCTCCCCTCGCCTATTCCCCCACGCCCTGGCAAACACCTGCTTATTCCTAGGCCAGGGCGGTAAAGTGCATGTACTGTATGTGCCTGAGGGTTTAGTGCTTCTGTGAAGCGCAGGGAAATTTCAGGCTGGGGTCTTGCATTTCAGATCCGAAGCATGTGCTGACAGCCACGCCTGATCCCTCAGATTCAACTGTTGAGCGTGCTACGGGTAGCGGTAGATCCGGTTGAAAGGATCGTCAGGTGAAGGCACCATGCAGCGGAGTGTTGGATACCATGAACCTCTTCATGCGCCGGTGATGGTGGTTCCAGTCATGCCTTGCTCAACGCCTTGTACGCCCTCCAGACCCTCTATGCCCTTCTCATGCAATACGTCCATGTCGAGTTCCTCCATGACTTGAATTACAACGCTGAGTGACTCGAAGAAGCCATTGACAGCGACGCGCAGCATACGGTTGGTCGTGGCCGCGTATTCAGTCTTCAATACCGTCCGCTCGTCCTCGCTGGTTGCGATGTCGTCACTACCAGCTCCTACCAGACTGAACGACCGCCTTACGAGGGGCGACAGTTCTTCATCTACTGACAGGGTCCCAATGGCTGATTTAGCAAGGCGATTCGTCGGAAAGGGTGTTCGTATGACTCTATCGAAGACGTCAGTCTTTGTAGGCTCATTTACCGGGCCCAGACGGAACGTGCAATGAACAAGGAAACGCGTTACTATCAAACTTCGCCGCCATGCTTCTATTGTATGAATACAATCTAGAATCGAGTGCGCTTTGCCAAAAAGAAATGTATGAAATGCGGAACGTCCAGAAAACCGCTTGGTATTTTGAATCGAAAGTGAAGATCGCGAACGGAGAGCAGTCGATTACCCCACACGGAGACGCCCGGGTCTACCTCCGCCAAGCACCAGCAGACAAACTTCGCCTGTTGCCACTGTACCTACACAGGGCAATCTTGGGACCTTAGGTAGATCTTGTGAGTAGTTGATGACGTCGAGAATGTCATTGATTGCCGAGAACGCTGCTAGACTGCTAGATGGTCTCCAAGTCGTTTGTCCGCAATGGGAATCGACCTCAGGCATCTGTACGATAGAAGAGTGCCCTGAATTTGATTTTCCGTCCGTCATCTGCACTCGGTAGCATTGAATTCATCTTGAATAGTCAGCACAACAATGACTTCCTCTTACCTGCTATACCGCAACACTGTTGCGCCATGTTCTTTGGTTGCTACTGTACGGCGAGGCGCTCGTCAAAGCAGTATGGTTGCACCTGTCAGATTGCTCCACCAAGCTTCTCCATTTGCTGCGCAGAAGGACCTTGGCGAGCAGAAGACCCACACTCTCGACAGAGACGATACGCTAAATATCCAGGTCGAACAGAGCAAGAAGGGACAAGAGTAGGCGATCCTCCACTTCTTTCCAAGTAGAAGCGAGGCACTGACATTCGGGCAGGTCACGGGCGCAGAATGAAGGTGGCAACGCGACCACTCAAACAGACACAAGGAATAGCCTCTCAAAGGCGAAGAAGGAGTTTCCAGCTGCACCTGATGTAGCAATTGGCATGCAGGATGAGAGAGGATCTAAAGGCCATTAACGTGTATAGGCAGCATGTGCATTGACTTCTTGCCGTTGGATTGCCTAGGGGTCCACCGTGGTGACAGTGAAGAGATATGCACTTCGACTAAGCTTCACGATGGACGTTTGGAATTCACTGTTCACTTGTGAAATTTGGCAATGAATGTGCTGCCCACGGTAAAGATTGGAAAGAGTCACATTGCTTGCGAATGATGATCATCATATCGATTGTTCCTTGCAGTGTCGAACAAACCCAGGTAGCAATCAAGTATGCGATATAAAAGCTAGCACCTATTGCAATCAGGGTCGTTGAAGAAAGCCATTGTCTGATGCTCTCACTCTCGTACATCATGAATGGGAAGAAGAGGGTCAAGTTTCGAACTGATGTGGCCGGTGAGCGCGAGCCGGAAATATCAGCCCCATTCAACGTCGTTTCATCACCCGAGATTGACGAGTGTTGGTTGACACCTGCACAACCGCATCCACCACCTCTTTCTCCATCGCCATCACGCACTCGACGTTGCAACCTAGCGAAGATCGACATATGGAGAAAGATGAAATTCTTAGTAGGAAGAGCAAAGCGTAGATTGAGGCTTGGGGGAAAGTGAACGGACCGTGTCGGTTGGAACCTGATGCATTGCAGAGATGATGATTGATCGTTATGTCTAAGAGGATGAATTATAGCCTCTAGAATCTGGACGTTGCTTCGTGACTATATCGGAAGTACGGAGCAGGGGTACATTGCTTCATGCGGTGCATCCTGACGACCCTTAGTTCAATCTCGAATGGCGATCAAGAAAAAGACCTTTTAGAAGAATGCGATGGCATTCGTTGGCAGTCAACTATCGCCAGCACACACATGGAAGCTGTCCTCGTAAAGGCAACTCCAGTTCCGACATCTCGCTATTTGTACCTGACCCTGCAAATGGATTTCCGCCACCACCATCGAGATGTGGACGGACAGCCACTGCGACCAAATGCGCCGTGATACTTGACTAGATGCATAGCAATCGACAGAAAGGTCTCGCCAGCATGAGATCGCACCGCTATCACTGTGGCAGAGCCGAGAGCGTAAAGGTTCTGCCGTGACAATTCCAGTGCCAATGCCAATGCCAATGCGATTGGGGATGCTGGAACATCATTTTGCTCTTAGGCGCATACCGATAAGAGAGCCCGCTTAGGTCTCCAGGCTGGCGGACTTTCGTAGCAAGACAGCCGATCGACCTGTACATAACCGTACACAAGATGAACATGACGCTCTTGCAGCAGTCTCCTCTCAAACGCTCCCTCCATTCTCTTTCCACTTCTTTATCCTCTGTCGCAGGTCGCCCTCGCTTCTCTGCATGTAGTTGATCTTAGTATCCCTAGCCATCTTCCTGATGTCGTCGCCGTACTTGCGAACCAATTCCTCGATGAACGCCACCTCAATATCGCTCTGCTTTCGCTTATATTTCTTTTCTGGCAGGCTAGCCTGCTGCTCCAACTGCCTTACTACTTCTGTGGAAGCTCCAGTGTTTCCGGATCTGCTGGTTGATTTTGTCGATTTCGCGACGTCGTCATCGTCATCTGAGTCGAGATCGTTTAGGATGTCGCCCAGCGGTTTTGGCTTAGCTACCGGCTCGCCTCCAATGATTCTGAGAATTGCGCCAGTTTCGGGATCTCGCTCGATCTCCACCTCTCCAACGTCAAGTTTCGCATCTTGTAGTTTTGTGCCTGTGATCTTGAGGTTGTCGCGCTTGTGTCTGTGGTCCACAGCATCATCATCGTTGTCAACCACATCCGAAGCCATCTTCTCCACACCTCCAGTACTCTTGTTCAGCTTAGCCGTCAGACCGAGTCGCTTGTAATTCTGCGAAAGGGTCTGTGAATGATCCCAATTGGCGGCGATGATTGGGTTTCTGAGAAGGCGCTTCTTCGACTTTGGCTTCTGTGTGACCTTGGAGATACTACTCCGGTTCTTGCGTTTTTGCAATTCGCGACCCATTTTGAAGTTGCTGCGCTGTGTCTGGTAAGGTACCTAGTAGTGTTTGTCGCAGATGATGAAAGCGGGCTGTCTGAGAGCGACCGAAAAGTTCGAAATCTTGGCCGAAACTTTACAGCCGCGGCATCACTGGGCTGGCAGGTTACATAAGCCGAGCAGACACCGCTGCCATTCTGGCACCTCCAACCTCCTCTGATAGAGGGGGCGTCTCACTGTATACACTGATGTACTGCACACCACACCCAATCCAAGCTTCCATCTACACTACATCATGATATCTTCCAGGAGCCTCAGACTGACTTTCGGACTCGCTCTATGCGGTCTGATATTTGCTGTCCATGCTCATGATGCGAAGGCTGGTCACGAGGCCGTTGCCCCTCTCACAAGAGCGGTCATAGATGAGCAACTACAGGTATGGGCAATGCAGGGTTGGAAAGTCGTATGTCAAAGCAATATACTGACAGCAAACAGCAATGTCCTATCCTAGTGACGCTCTCAGAGTCCAAGCGTGCCTCCCACGCAGATGCCTCGTCGTCGTTTCTAAATCGCGCCTTTACGCTTTTGTTCCCAAGTGCTTCGCCGGCCATCAATGCACTTCTGGGCACTTTATACATATCGGGCCCTCCTAACTTCCTCCTCGCTTTGTGTCCGCCTAACATTGATCCTGCCTCACTCAATACCATGGTTGCATTCGCTGTTGGAGGACTACTAGGTGACACTTTCTTTCACCTACTACCTGAGATCTTTCTTGGCGAGGCTGAAGGCGGTGATGGAACTGTAAGAGCGGTGATTGTAGATGGAAATAGGAATCTACTGCTTGGAGTTGGAATCTTGGTCGGCTTCTGCACTTTCGTCGCCATGGACAAAGGTTTAAGGATTGCTACAGGAGGTGAAGGACATGACCATAGCCATTCGCACGCCGAGAAAGCACCCCAGATCGAACCGTCAACTGCTTCAAGCAGTGGAGCTTCCACAGCCGAAGGCACCGTCAGACAACGCAAAGCAGACGGGAAAGCAGTTGAAACCTCGCATGTGGTGAAAGAAGAGCCTCAAAAGTCAATCAAGCTCTCGGCTTACTTGTCCGTCATTGCTGACTTCACCCACAATATTACTGACGGCTTGGCTTTGTCCAGCTCTTTCTACTCTTCCCCGGCTCTTGGCGCCACAACCACCCTAGCCGTGTTTTGCCATGAGATCCCACACGAAGTCGGCGATTTCGCCTTGCTCATCCAGGGTGGTATGAGCAAAAAGGTTGCAATGGGCCTGCAATTCGTGACAGCTCTCGGTGCTGTCATTGGTGCTGTGATCGGTATCACTGTCCAAGAGCTCGGTGGCGCTGGGAATGCCAATGTTGCTGGCATCGTTGAAGAGGGCCTGTTTGGGACCGGATTGACATGGGGCGACATGCTGCTACCCTTCACCGCTGGAACCTTTCTTTACGTCGGCACCGTGGGGGTCATTCCAGAGTTATTGGAGACTGGACCAGATAAGGTCAAGGAACTGGTCGGTACGATCAAGCAATTTGTCGCCATTGCTGCTGGTGCTGCTATCATGATCGCGATCAGCTGGGAATGAAGGTGCGATAGCCACGGTATCATAGAGACGACCGATCTGTCGTGGAGAGTGGCGTGTGGTACAAGAATCACATCCCGAATGAGCTGAGCACATGAGATTGAACATCAGAACACTGCTGCACTGAACTTTGATCTCGACGTTGTTGTGGCTTGTCGGTAGCTCAATGCGTGGCGCTGCATCTGTGGATCTCGAACCAGTTCCTTGGGGCATATCTCAGTTCGGGCCGATCAGACCAGATAGGCTTCCCGGTGCTTGTGACGCCACAGCCCAACACGTCCGCCATAATCGGGTTAGCTGAATACTCTTTCGACTGGAGAGATGTATATCTCCCCACGCGCTTGCAATCCAGCAGACAGATCCCAAGACTGGCCCAGCCATTGTCATCTTCGAGGCGGGTCTATCGTAGTGCGCAGCTCCACGTCCTGGTCTCTTATGGGATCCCAATATCGTGATGTCTTGATCTCTACTGATGACGTCGAAGGTGCTATTTTGTAATTACGTCGATCCGCAACGGTCTGGTTGCTCGTCAAGGTCTTCTGGTCTGCAGTGGGAGAAGTAGGACCTTTGAAAGTCAGCCACCGATCGAAATATCAAAATCCAGCAAAGAAATCCGTTGAAATCGCGTACCTCGACTTGATGGCGGTTTGCTCTTCCTTGCTTTGTTGTGGAGCTGTGAGACCCTCCATTCGGTGACGACGGAAGCCAGATTGGTGTCCCACTCCTGAGGCCAAGCTTCACGTACATGCTCCACCAATGTGGTCCTCTTGGTGTACGGAACCATGCTCCATGGCTGATCGAGCACATCTTCCGTCGCCCTCTCTTTGAATTTGCTCCTCGAGGTCACCTGCAAGTGGTCAACGCGGTGAACCCTGGCTATGCAAGGGGAACGGAATTGTCGTTGCGGGAGCTGCTGTGGTGACATACTGTGTACTGCGTCCAGCGCAAAGTCTGCTCCTTGCTCTCGAGGTTGAGGTATCCCTTCACGGTCTCTGCCTTAAAGTAGGCCGGTATGTTTTTTGGAACGTCGCCCGACTCCTCTGGGCTGTTGGCACTCGACGACATTTCTTTCTCGACCAGCGGCTCTCAAGGCGAAGAGGGGGGAGGGGGGATAGGTGGGGGAGTAAAGATTGGGGGCGGTGTTGGAAAATAATCACAGCCCAGTATAGAGCTGGACTACTGCTTTGGGGAATGGGTTTCAGTCGTTTCGAAGGGTAATCCAGCTGTGCAACGACAGCAACAATAACAGGTCAAAGATCTCCTAGGATGCGTTACGAGCCGTCCAGGGCCAAGCCACGAAACATGACGCGCCCATGGTCGGTTATTAAGGCAAATCTGTGCCACGATGCAGCAGCAGAAGAAGCAGCGGAACCACGACCGCAACCACAACCACTACCTCCATCGCCTCCACCTCCACCTCCACCATCACAATATCACAATCGTGTTTGAGAGCACTAATACCACCACAACCACCACTAACATCACCAGCATCATCATCATCAGCATCTTCGTTGTCGTCGTCGTCATTGGGCCAGCAGCAACAGAAGCAGCAATGCAGACGGCTTCGGTGTCGGGCCGACGACGCCACCAACTTTTGTGATGGAACGGGATGCATATGCGAGATATTCCTACACTAAGGCACTGGTCTGGAAAGTTCGCGGTAATCCGTATAGAGGTAGACAGAGGCCAGCGGACAGGCCAGCGCCAGTAGTCGTGTGAATGAGCGTGTGAATGTAGGCTTGTACATACAGTGTCCAGCTAGGGGATGTGCGTGTGGGTGGGCGTCCGTGTCTGGGTCTGCAGCATATCTGCGGGTGTGGGGTCCGTCCAATGTTACTACACAGTACGGTACTCCATGGGACGGATGGATGAATGGGTCAAGGATGGCACAATACGACGTTTGAGCAGGACGGATCATGTATGGATCGCGAATGGATCATGGAGGGATGACGGGTGGAGGGGATCTAAGGGCGCAACCAGCATCATCACCGCTAAAACGCACACACACACACACACACACACACACACACACACCTACTACTACACCTACTACACACACACTCACGCACACGATCACAACCCACGCTCATTTCTAGACAATGAAACATTATAATCTCTCCCCCCCCCCCATTAACGAACGATCCAGACCAGATGTCCTCTCCTCTCTCCCCCCAAAAAAACCCACTGCCGCATGATCGCTCCCATTCGTTCAACGCACATCATCACTCCGCCAATCCGTCAGAATCCTTCCATTCCTTCACATCGTCCTCGAACTTCCTTGTGCACATCTCAACGCCGTCGCTTGCCCAACCCATCTCGTCCCATCTTATCCCTTCTCGTCCAATCCCCCATGCTTGTCCCCCCATCACCTCTCATCCCTGCTTCAGACGGCAGACGCAGAACCTAAGATTGCTACACGCCCGTCCGCCCGGCCAACGATCCACTTCGACTGTCCTGTCCCCCTGGACGTCCCGCGCGCCCCCTTCATCATGCAGTGCAGCGCAGCGCAGCGCCGTGCAATGCAGCCACCCAGCCAGCCTAACAACCCCCCCCTTCTTAGTTCGACGCACGCTCGAGAACCCCACTGTGCGCCGTCTCCTGTTGAGGGGCAGCGTCGCCGACTCATCAGACTGAATGAAGCGATGTGGGCGACGACCAGATTGAACGAACGAATGGACGAATGGACGAATGAGCGGCTGACTGATTGGTCTGACAGACAGACAGACAGACAGACAGACTTGAAGGCCCTCCCTCGTTAGTTCGCCTCGTTGTATCCCAAACAGCGAAGCCGTCTGGACCTTCTAAACTAATCTTTCGCTGCGCTAGGTCTTAAGTCGATCCAGCCACAGAACCCCTACTGTGCGTTTCTGCTGAACGCTGTACTGTATATCGGACCGCCTGCCCTGGAGGACATACAGCACGTTCTCCTCCTCTCCTCGCACCAAGGTTATTCCCGCCTCGTCTCGTCTCGTCTCGTCTCGTCTCGTCTCATCTCATCTCATCTCCTCTCCTCTCCCCACCTCCCCCCAATGTAGTCCGCTCTCGCCCCAAAAAGGAAACCAGTCCATTCCTCCTCTCTTCCCCGAGTCTGACTAGCTGCGTGACAATCTGGAGAACCACACAACCTCCTGCTCTCGTGTCATTCGTCGTTCGCTCCCGTCACCCGACGCAGTTCGCCTAACGAGTCTGCGGTTTGGACCACACTTCGCCTTGCATACCTGCACACCTGCACGTACGCCCGCACCCACGCACATATTCCATGGGATGCACGCCCACCTGTCCGTTTGGCTTCGCCGCTCCGTCCGCCCGTCCACCAATCCGTATGCCGGCCCGCTTTGTCAGGTTCTGCCCCCCCCTCCCCAATCACATTCCAAGGGTCGGTAGAAGGGTAGGCTACCGTAGATTCAGACGTGACCTGTGAGACCAAGGGGCCGCGGCGGTCGGAACTATTGACGCGGGAGGCACATGCTCGACTGGGTCTGACCCTGGGCAAAAGAAAGAAGAAAGGACAAATGACGGAACCTAAAGGTCGACAGCTGGAGCTGGAAGCTGTGATGACGAAGCGGTGCGGTACGGTACGGAACGGGACGACATTTATGAAAGCAGGTACTGTATCTATCAAGATACCTGCTATCTAGATTGCTATCTACCTACCTACCTACCTACCTACCGTCCTAGGTACACGGCCGGGTAGATAGTGTACGTATGGGTATGTCGTAGGAATGGATAGGGCAGAGCGGAAGCAGTGTATGTGTGTACTTGTAGAAGTAAAGTATGCGTGTGTGTGTGTGTGTGTGTATGGGAGTGGGTGAGAGCAGACAAGCGTTTGTTGGGGTGGCTGGCCTTCACAACTCACGGGGCGAGATCAGATGCTATCTGTGGAGGGGTGTGCATTTCTAGTCCAATCCCCAGCCTGACGAGGGAATGAAAAAATATACGACGATTGTAAAGTTGCCGGAGGAGGCATGGCCATGGGATTGCAGGTTTGGTGGATCCGTTCAAAGACGAAGACACGCGAACCGTGGCCATCCCCATCGCATCCCTTATGTCCACGCCTATGCCCATGCCCATGCCCATGCCCATGCCCATGCCTAAGCCCATACGATGAGCCACGTCCGCCCCGTCCGTCCATCCATCCAACCCCTACCTTACCCCTGGCCAGCTCTGCACCGGCTCCTGCACGGTGGGAGGTACTTCAGTCTGCAACAAAGGCATGCGTGCGGCCTACCCCCCAATACCTACCCTCTCCCGAGACCTCTTCGCCGTCCGGAGGGCTCCATGGCTCCATGGCTACATGGGACGGTCTGCCTGCGTTGTGCTGAGATGCACGTCGATCATCCATCCACCTCAATCACGGGAGGCGAAAGCCCACCTTCCCCGTTCCTGTGCACCCAGTATGTTCCCTCAGTACTGACCGTCCCTAATTCGAGCCCTGATTCCTCCTTCATCGGTATACACTCCCTCAACGGCTCTGCAGCCTGCAGAATCCTAGGCTGCGCACGAGAAGTGTGAGAGACGGGTCCGTCCCCTGGCTCCTCATGCTGATGCCATCACGCCCCATTGGCATGGTTGTATGTCGCTGCCCTTTGTTTGCCTGCATTTCCTGAGCCTCTCGTTCCCACAATCTGGGCACAATCCAGCGAGGTCTAGCTTGCTCGCTGGCTTCGATCCAATGCCGGGAGGTAGTGTGTGTTTGGCAAAAGCAACCAACTCCTCCACACTAGTCCGCGCATCCTTTGTATGTTGCAGCGACTCGCTCCGCAGGGATCTGCCGGGTCTTGACGTTATCTCTCACGCCTTGTTTTACGCATCGCTTTTCCAGAGGATTGTGCACCAGAATCACATGCTTCAAGCTTCCTCTCGCCCCTCCAGGGTCGATCAAGACCATAACATACACTTCTGCACTCGTGTCTTACTTTCTAGATCCGTGACACTTGGTGCTGCCAATTCGCCATTCTAGTATAAGCATTAGTAATAGCGGCGGCAGTAGCAGCATGTTGACGACCATAACCTTCGCGAATCCATCCAGGCACGAATGGTTGCAACCGCACGCACCAGCAACATGACTCGTCCTACCTACAACAAGAAGGGCTCCAGTAAGCGCTGACGGGTGCGTCATGGGAATCAACACTTGAGCCGCTTCGACATCTCAAAGATAGTCCTTCTTCTTGGCCGTCCTTGTGAACTGATTCATGTGCCATTCCACATCACCTTCCTTGTTCTCTGCTGTGCCTTGACGGATCTCGAACAATCGCATGGTCATCCTCGGACCCACCTCCGCAAGCTCTACGCTCTGGTACCCGGTCTTGACAAAGACATGGTGTCTCACCTCAATAGAGTCCTCGATGTTCTTGAAGGTCACGACTCGACTGCCAAGCTTGCTTGAGGCCTCGCGTGGCGGGAAGAGGTGTTGAAGAATCTTTACCACCCGTTGTCCCAGCTTGGTGCTGAAGCCCTCGAAGATGAGGTGAGGATAGCTTTCACTCACGGTCCCACGCGAAGCATTGGGGATGTCATGGCGCAGGACCACATTATGCAGACTGAAAGATGCAGTCGGACCGTGGGGAAGGTGCGATATCGTCAATGCGGTTGGGGTTCCTCTGTGCTCGTGGAGAAGGATCATGTCGCTCAGTCCGGAGCTCTTCGCGCTTCCAACTAGGTTTGGAAGGATCAGGTTGCCACGGTTAAGCCGGATGGCGGTCGGCAGCAGCAGCCTGATCTCCTTGGCAAAGCTGCTCAGTCTGCTGCTTGGATCCCTACTTGTCGTGACAAGAACTCTGGGGTCAACCACTCCAGACAGAAATGCGTACTCGTCGTCCAGCTCCAGTTCTTCCTCAGTGGTACGGTCCGCTCTGCTCTCATCATACTTGTAGTCTTGTCGTAGCTGCTTGTCGTTTGCAATGGACGGATCCAGTGGTTTTCCTGATGCCAGCGACGACTTCAGCTTCGCTCGTTTCTCTGCGATCTCAGCATCCCGTAGAGTCAACGCTCGTCGATAGAGGTAGTCCCGTCTCTCGCGGGCCTGGCGCCTGATCATCTTCCTGTGTTCCCTTTAATCCGTTTCAGAAAAAAGTCTTTCCACGGCTCGCTGCGAGGTGGCAATTCAACCGGAAAATCGCGGCTAATCCAGAATCCGACGACGAACGATGACCAACCTCGTTTAGTCCAGTGTCCAGCTGTCAGAGCTACCGAGCAGAGTTCCTAAACAGTGCGTTGTCGAATGGCTTGCAACAGCAGAATTTCAATGTTGCTGCAGCAAAGATGCTCAAGAGGCCGACGGAGGAGTCTTCACCAACTCTGTTAGCAGCCCGCACGGGAAGGCTCGGGCCGGACGGTAGCTGGCAGGGTCTGCCCGCTCAGTGAACTCTTGGCAGGCGGCTTTGGAGGAGGCACCGTGCGGTGGTGGGCAACGCGGGTTGTACCGTCCAAGTGATGTTCTTTCGTCCGCCGCATTTGCAAGCCTTTGATATCGCGTCTGTCACTACGCGAGGCTGCGCCTGTTGTTTCTCTTTCTGCTGATTGCTTATTGATTGTCATTTCGATACTTTCCGCCAGGGAAGCAGATTCCATTCTCGCCGAGGGGTTGAAGCGGTGCTTTGACCCCACCATCCATCGATTCGAATCCAAAACATATCTTTCGCCTCCAAATTCCGATTCCGCCCTGATACCGTAGCTTTTTGTGTATGAGCATGGAAGGCGCATTCACGAAGGTGGGGAACCACATGGTCAGCGACAGCGCCTCTGCTATCAACAACGAAGGCGATGACCTTTCAACTTTCGACGCCGGCGAGAGCGCACTTGACGTAGAGTATGGTCGTGGGAATTTCTATGGGGGACCTCGCAGGAGACGGGCTGGTGATGAGGATGAGGACCTTGATGATGACTCTGAGTCGGTTGTGAGCCAGGCGGTAAACGGTGGTGCCGGCAGTGGTGAGAAGCCTGGGCAGGAAGCACAGGACCAGCAGGATGTTGAGCTACCGGCCCACGCCTGTGCCTACTGCGGAATACACAACACAAGCTCGGTGGTGAAATGTCTGGCATGTTCCAAATGGTTCTGCTCAGCACGCGGGAACACGAGCAGCAGCCACATTGTCAACCACCTGGTCAGAGCACGCCACAAGGAAGTTCAGCTACACCCGGACAGTACCCTAGGAGACACTGTGCTTGAGTGTTACAACTGTGGAACTAAGAATGTCTTCTTGTTGGGCTTCATCCCTGCCAAAAGTGACACTGTCGTCGTTCTACTCTGTCGTCAGCCTTGTGCTGCGATGCCTAGCAGCAAAGACATGAACTGGGACGTTTCACGCTGGCAGCCGCTCATTGAAGACCGATCATTCCTGAACTGGCTAGTCAGCCCACCGACTGATCAGGAGCAGATGCGTGCAAGGCATCTTGCACCGCAGGTGATTGCCAAACTTGAAGAGCTCTGGAAAGATAATACGTCTGCTACAATCCAAGATCTAGAGAAGAACGCAGGTATCGACGATGAGCCGGCTCCTGTTCTATTGCGATACGATGATGCATATCAATACCAGAACGTCTTCGGGCCCTTGGTCAAGATCGAAGCCGACTACGATCGCAAGCTCAAAGAGTCCCAATCTCAAGATAACCTCATCGTGCGCTGGGACTTTGGTCTCAATAATAAGCATCTTGCGTCTTTTGTCCTTCCAAAACTTGAATTGGGAGATGTTAAGCTGGCCGTTGGCGATGAGATGAGAATTCGCTACACTGGTGAGCTGCGTCCCCAGTGGGAAGGCGTTGGCTATGTCATCAAGATTCCAAACAACCAGAGTGACGAGGTCACGATTGAACTTCGCACTCGTGGAGATCACAAGAGTGTGCCTACTGAGTGCACACATAACTTTACTGCAGACTATGTTTGGAAGGCGACAAGTTTCGACAGGATGCAACACGCCATGAAGACTTTCGCGATTGATGAGATGAGTGTTTCTGGTTACATTTTCCATCGCCTACTTGGCCACGAAGTCGCAGCTGCACCAATGAAGGCACAGTTGCCTCGCAAATTCTCAGTTCCTGGTCTTCCGGAGCTCAATGGATCACAGATCAACGCTGTCAAGTCTGTCCTCCAAAAACCACTTTCGCTTATCCAGGGACCTCCAGGTACTGGCAAAACAGTCACTTCCGCAACCATCATTTTCCACCTTGCCAAAATGAGTGGCGGCCAGGTCCTCGTATGTGCACCGTCAAACGTCGCTGTTGACCAGCTCTGTGAACGTATTCACCGGACCGGGCTTAAGACAGTGCGTGTCACAGCCAAGTCTCGTGAGGATGTCGAAAGCCCGGTCGGATTCCTGTCCCTCCACGAGCAAGTTCGTATGAATGACACGAACGTCGAATTGAACAAATTGAACCAGCTCAAGGCAGAACTCGGCGAGCTGAGCAGCCAAGACGAGAAAAAGTTCAAGACTCTCACCCGCGCTGCTGAGCGTGAGATCCTTGCCAATGCTGATGTCATTTGCTGCACCTGTGTTGGTGCAGGTGACCCTAGGCTGGCCAAATTCAAGTTTAGGACGGTCCTGATCGATGAGAGCACGCAGTCGGCCGAACCCGAATGCATGATCCCATTGGTCTTGGGCTGCAAGCAGGTGGTCTTAGTCGGAGATCATCAGCAACTTGGCCCTGTCATTATGAACAAAAAGGCTGCGAAAGCAGGCTTGAACCAATCTCTTTTCGAGCGTCTCGTCATTCTTGGATGCGCACCAATACGTTTACAGGTGCAATACCGCATGCACCCATGCCTCTCCGAGTTTCCCTCTAATATGTTTTACGAGGGTTCACTCCAGAATGGCGTGACCATGCAGCAGCGACTTCGTCGTGACGTAGATTTCCCTTGGCCCATAAGCGACTCACCAATGATGTTTTGGAGCAATCTAGGCAACGAGGAAATCAGCGCTTCTGGTACATCATACCTCAACCGCACTGAGGCAAACAATGTCGAGAAAATTGTCACTCGCTTCTTCAAGGCTGGTGTCAAGCCGGACGATATCGGTATTATCACTCCATATGAAGGTCAGCGCTCATACGTTGTCCAGAGCATGCAAGCAAGTGGAAGCTTCAGGAAAGAGAACTACAAGGAAATCGAGGTTGCCTCTGTTGATGCGTTCCAAGGACGCGAGAAAGATTTCATTATCTTGTCATGTGTTCGATCCAATGATCACCAAGGAATTGGTTTCCTGAGTGATCCTCGTCGTCTTAACGTTGCTCTAACCAGAGCAAGATACGGTCTTGTTATCTTGGGTAACCCCAAGGTTCTGAGCAAGCATCCACTTTGGCACTATTTGCTACTGCACTTCAAGGAGCGGAAGTGTCTAGTGGAAGGCCCCCTCACAAACCTGCAAGTCTCGCTGTTGCAATTCTCGAGGCCCAAGACCACCTACCGCGGCCCGCAGCGCTACCAAATGGCTTACCACCATGCCAACCATATGGCTGCATCTACTAACAACCGCCTTAATGGAAGCCCTGCCCGTCGCACAGACGGTCTCACCACCGGTGCGCCTCCAGGTCATGGGGACGGAAGTGTCATTGGTTACATTCCGGACGACATCTCTAGTGTGCATTCTTCTGCTATTGGAGGTGCTCCCCTCCAAGCGACCCAGTTCCCTCCAGTTTTCCAGAGCTTTCAAGATAATTGGCCGCAGCTCCCACCTGGTGCGACAATGCGCGGTGCAGCTGCACCTGTCAGTCGGGCAGTTGGAGGTCAGCGTGGTCCTGAGAGTGTCGCTGGCGAATCAGTTGCCGATTCTCAGATCACAGACATTACCACCACTACAAACGGCAGGATGGGCGGCCAAGGCGGTGTCAGCCTTGCCGGACTAAGCATCCAAGACCTGAACAAGCAGGCCTCGCTGTCGCAGAGTGACAAGCTGAGGCGATATGTTGAGGCCCAGAACGCACCACAACCTCCAGTAGGCACTGGTAGGAAGGCTGCTGCCGCGGCTGCCGCAGCCGCAGGCACGGTCGGTGGACCACATGGACACCTTGCAGGCGATAAGGATGAGGATGCACAGAGTGTCAGTACAGCGTTCGCCAGTCAGGTTGGAGGTGGCATAGATTGATTGTGACAGCCGCTCCCAGCGTCATCCATTTCTGATTATGGTAGACTAAGATGCAGGGAATCGCTGCCTTTATACACGCTTGTTCAGTTTGCAAGAGACTGATAGGCTATTGCTGCTGCTACCGTTGCAACTGCATGCCGCTTCTTCGACTTACTACGTGCCCGTTGGGTTACAATAGTACTAACGACCAGCAGTCCCGCCAGTCCGCGGCCTGGAGCGCCTTCTACACGAGGTGTCCAGTCTGACCTCTCAAGACACGGCACCTCTCCAATACCAGCATGGACTTTGCCATCAGATGGCGACATGCCAGACCTGCTACGACAAGAGTATGAACAATCTCAACTCGGTTCGACATTTGACGTCCTCGACACTGCCCCTCTCTGTCTTGCCTTCCGACACTCACAGTCTCCGAAGCTCAAGATCAAAGGGCTAGCAGATGATGTTGGCATGCAACAGTCTGCATACCTCTCTCTTCCTCTCTCAAGCAGCCAACCAACGAGCAGAGTGCTGGTCAGAATAGGAATGCTCTATCGCCATCGTTATCATCGTCAACGCCATCGATGTCAATTGGAAGGACCATCATTACCGAGGCAGCTACCCACGCACGGCAAAGTAAAATCAAGGGCAGCATGTCGCGCGAAAAAAAAGAAAAACCCCAAATACGAATCATTTGCTCAGAAATTTTTACACGCTCGTTTGCGATTGGCTCCCTTGACCACTGCTGCTGCGGCTCAACCCCCTGATCGGGTTTCGGCCGCTGGTGATGGACGTAACTGGGAGCCTGATGCTTTTGCTATGGCTTTAGATAGTGCAGAATGCTTTTAAGTCACTCGTTACATCGCCCTTGATCCTCCCCTGTAATGATTACGCGCCTGTGGAGATATTTTCTTTGTGTTCTGAGGCAATGGATTCGAGGATTGTCGGACCATCTTCGTGACTAGGTCGATGTTTGGTCCTTCTGACTGGTTTCCGACCGACTTCGGATCTATACCCTCTCGTGCAGTTGGCCTGTAGATGACTTGTGAAGCTTGAAATTGCCGTGAACCACCGGCGTTGATGAGCCATGAAAACGGCCAGGGGCGGACTGTCAAATAAGACGCGATTGCAGCATTGACGAGGTGGAATTTCCAGTTGTGCTAGCATTGTGTGTATTTCAAGAGGACTATGAAGGGAAAGTGACGCGTGAAAACTAGTTTCCTAGTCAGGCCATGTCGCCAGCCTCCATGCTCTCATTCTCCTGCAGCATGTTGTAGATTTCGGGTAAGAGCTCCTCGATGTCCTCCTCTCTGATGCCGATGGTGCCTCTGATGAGCTGCCTGTATTTGTCGGCAGTGGCCCTCTTGTCGTCGCCGTTGCTGCCACCCACGCTACCCAGGGCGTTGACCATGTCGCGGATGAGTTGCTTGCGCTTGTCCTGCTGCTGACGCAGCTGCTCGGAAAGCCGCTCCCTCTGCTCCAGCATGGCCGCCTCGAACTGTCCGGCTTCCTGAGCCGCATCTGCGGGCAGCTGCGCCAGGCGGTCGTCTATCAGCGCCCGCAGCAGGCGGATCTGCTCCGCCTCAGTCAACCCTTCGCACTCCACCTCCAGCCGGCGCAGCTCCTCCGCCAGAACCTCGTCGTTCTCCACCCCACCACTGGTCTGCTCCAACTCTCGCACACGCCACTCGTCCGCCGAGCGCTGCAACGCTTCAATCTCGTGCCGGCGCGCCGCTGCAATGCGCTCGCACTCGGCGAGCTCAGAATCTTTGTCTATGAGCTCCTGATCTAGCTGCGTAGCTAGACTTTGTGTCTTTGAGAACAGTGTCGGAAGGATGGTAGAGGTCAAAGTGAGAGCCGCTTCGGACTTGTAGACGTCTGCAGCGTTTGTTGTCGATGAGTTAAAGGTCTGTGATCCTCCATTAGGTAAGAGTCGATCCAGGCTGAGAGCAGTGTTGCCTCCGTTTAGGGCCGAGGGTGCTTGAACCGCCGGTGCGGAGTCGCCCTGGAATGGCGAGGAGGAAAGGTCGCGTTCACGGCGCATAGAACGTTCTTGCCTGCGCTGGTTTAGCAGCACAATCAAGCTGTCCGCAGTTTCTCCATTGAAATTTGGAACGTCCACCGCCGCATTCCGACCAATAAGACTTCTGACGCATTTGCGAGCGCCGTTCCTTGCTGCGATTGTGATGGCAGTATCGCCGTTTGCATCTCGTAAGTCCAATATTCTCGCCACTTGATCGGGTGACAAGATCTCTGCCATCTTGTTCAAGATACAATCGGTATAGTACCGTGCGCAGGCGTACTTGGACTTCCGTGATGTCGTGGCGGCGATGTGATGGAACACCGTGCCTCCTCCGCTTCCCCCAGCTGGAGTAGAATCCCAAGATTGCATGTTCGCTGTGCGAATCAGGGAGGTGGATAATGCCTCCATGTTATGTTTGTCAAAGCTGTTGGTGAAGTTTACGGCCCTCATCAGTGGTGTCTCACCCGCCTTTGATACTACGTCCACTCGTGCTCCACGGCGGATGAGATCTTTCGAAACATCCACATCGCCCATAGCGGCTGACCAGTGAAGAGCTGTGTGGCCCTTGTCGTCAATTGGCCGGTCCAGATTTGCGTTTGATGGAGGAGTTGGCGGCGCAGGCATGGCGTCCAGGGGACTATCTTGCAACATGAAATAGTCGAGCAATTCTTCAGCCCATAGCTGGTGTTCCCGATCTGCCATCGTCATGGTATCCATGTGGTCGATCCTACGGCGTTTGCTACTACGTGGTCTGCTATACTGAGATGGGTCGTAATCATCTTCACCAGGAGGCAAGAATCCTGACTCAGAAGCAATCGTCACATTATCCAGGATTTCTTCACCGTCGTGAATAGAGGGTTCGAGCACGTAATCCATGTCCGGTTGTATATTGCTGCTGTTGAAGCTAGGAGCTACAGTTAGGTCAGCGACACGCTCTCCACTTAAAGTTACTCAAGAAATGATAAACGAACCGCGATGAACCACACCCTTACCGGCTGATCTTCTCAGGGCTGCCGTGGATTTGGGCGCCCTGGATCTAGCGGAGGCGGCAGTCGAGTGCTTTGGTGCAGGCGGAGGCGAGTGGTCGCCTGGAACGAAGTCCAGCAGTGGACTGAGCTTCTCCAGTACCCCATTTCTCTCAGCAAGAATTCGTGCATCCTGAAGAGGAATCCAGGTGCCTAGCAGGCGAACAATTGATCAGTACTGATGTCTTGTTGGGGAGCTCCACAATGGAGCAATCCGTATTGTACCTTGATATTTGCCATATCCACCCTGAACTTTCTCATGAACACCCTTCTGAACCTCTCTTTCCAAGATCCTCGTCCGGGCTGGCTTGTCGTAGTCGGCAACCTTCAAGATGTGGGTGGCATTGATCCAGTCATCTGCTCTTCTTCGCATAACATGGTTGTTCTCGACCGTATATTCGTAAACAGGCACATTGCTGTATGTCGCACTGTAGACCCTGTTCTCTCGTTCACGGGCAGGTGGCATGGTTGTCGCGAGTGTGTGGTGGTCAAGTGGAGAGTGCTTGCTGTCCCCGACGCACCGACGAGACCGACGAAGGCGATAATGCTGACTCCTGAGACTCGACTACTGATCCAATAAGGGCGGTAGTGAGTTCAGTCGCACGTACGAGCAGCAGCTGGTGGAAAACCTCCTGAAGCTATCTTCCTCACTTTCTTCATCTGGCTCAGAACGCGTCCAAGGGTTTCTTTTCACGGGAAGACGTGTCGTATCGTGTCGGGTCGCGTCACATGGGGCGGGAGATTGGAGCTCGGCCCGATGCAGGGCACGGCTAGATCCGCGGCAGCGGCTTATCTACATGTGGCATATGGAGAGGTGACACCGACTGGACTACCTAAAAAGGCTGACTGTGACGGGTAAGACCCGAGGTGAAATTCGAGGGTCTTCAAGATTGACGGACGATGACATGACTAACTCGGCATTCTGGATTCATTCTCTCTTGCTCACTCCAACTCTGATTGTGGCAACAGTTGTTCGTTCTCAACAGGCGGACCTTTCCAGACACTGACCACGAAGACAATATGCCTGCTCTGGATCTCGTGGACCACTCTCCACAGCAGCCGCAACCTGCGCAATCTGTCGCATCGGCTCACAACCTTATTTTGATCGACAATTATGATTCTTTCACATGGAACGTCTACCAGTACCTGGTGCTTGAGGGCGCGAATGTAACAGTCTATCGAAACGATGAGATCACGCTGCAGCAACTCATTGATTTGAAGCCCTCGCAATTGGTTATCTCACCTGGTCCTGGCCACCCTGAGACAGACTCGGGCGTTAGCAAAGCCGCTATTGAACACTTCGCTGGCAAGCTGCCAATCCTTGGAGTGTGTATGGGCGAGCAGTGCATTTTCTCAGTATTTGGAGGGACGGTATCGCAGACCGGCGAGATCTTGCATGGGAAGACTTCTGAGCTCAAACATGACGGCAAAGGATGCTATGCCGGTGTACCTCAAAACCTGCCCGTCACCAGATATCATTCTCTTGCTGGAACACACCCGACTCTTCCAGACTGCCTTGAAGTGAGCTCTTGGAGCACTAGAGCGGCCGTCACATCCACCGATGGCACTTATCGAGGTGAGACAGATGTGATTATGGGTGTCCGCCACAAGGAATTCTGCGTTGAAGGCGTGCAATTTCACCCTGAATCTATCTTGACCGCTGAGGGACGGGCCATGTTCAAAAACTTTCTTCTTCTACAGGGCGGCACCTGGAAGGAGAATGATCACATATTGGCAAACCGTAAGGCTGGCCTGGTCAGTGACGCCCAGACCAACGGCCATGCCGACGCGAAAAAGGATAAGACCACGAGCATCCTCGAAAAGATTTACGCCCATCGCCGACAACTTGTTAGTGCACAGAAGCAAATTCCATCCCAGCGGCCTGTAGATCTTCAAGCCGCCTACGATCTCGGTCTTGCGCCTCCATTGGTAGACTTTGCCACCCGTGTGAAGCAGTCGCCATTCGCACTCTCATTGTTAGCAGAAGTCAAGCGGGCATCTCCTAGCAAAGGGATCATCAATCTTTCCGCATGCGCACCAGCCCAGGCGCGTACATATGCTTTGGCAGGTGCATCAGTAATCAGTGTTCTCACTGAGCCAGAATGGTTCAAAGGGTCTATTGAGGACTTGCGACAAGTGCGTAGGGCTTTGGAAGGCATGTCTGATAGGCCTGCAGTTCTCAGAAAGGAATTCATATTTGAGGAGTATCAGATTTTGGAAGCTCGGTTGAACGGTGCTGACACTGTGCTTCTGATCGTTAAGATGCTGACTGTGGAGGAGCTTACACGGTTGTACGCGTATAGTAAGAGCTTGGGCATGGAACCCCTGGTAGAAGTTAACACCGTTGAAGAGATGGAAGTTGCCGTCCACCTTGGTTCTAAGGTCATTGGAGTGAATAACCGCAACTTGACCAGTTTCGAAGTCGACATGGACACCACCACCAGACTACAGCATATGGTCGGCCCTGATGTTACACTTTGTGCGTTATCCGGCATCGCTGGTCCTCAGGATGTAGAGCCGTATCGCAAAGCGGGAGTCGGGGCGGTGCTTGTTGGCGAAGCATTGATGCGTGCGAGAGATACAGCTGCATTCATTTCTGAGTTACTGGGGGGCAGTCAACAACAGCTTTCAGAAGGCGATATGCGGAGGCTTCTTGTTAAGGTTTGTGGCACACGTTCTGCAGAAGCCGCCAAAGCAGCGGTAGAAGCCGGTGCAGATCTTATCGGCATAATACTGGTGACGGGTCGCAAACGCTGCGTTAGCCGGGAGACAGCTCTTCAAATTTCTGAAGTCGTGCATACAACGCCACGACCAACGACAGCCCAGGCATCAACACACACCCCATCTCAGAAGGCAAGCTCTTGGTTCAAGCATGCTGCAAGCACCCAGGTTTTCAACCCGAGCAGAGCTCACCTAGTTGGTGTCTTCCAGAACCAGCCTCTGTCTTACATTCTTGAAGCTGTCAAGGACCTTAATCTCGACATCGTACAACTTCATGGCCAAGAGCCTCTCGAGTGGGCGAATCTCATCCCAGTGCCTGTACTGCATGCTTTCCAACCTAGCAGCGCTGAGCTTGCAACAGCTGGCTATCATGCTCTACCACTACTGGACTCAGGTGCAGGTGGGAGTGGCGAGCGTCTGGATTTGACCAGCGTGGTCACTACTCTTGCTGCGCATGAAGGAGTTGGTGTCTTACTTGCTGGTGGGCTAGATGATGACAATGTTGCCGAGGCCATTGGAAGCCTCGGTGGCGTCAAGTCGAAGGTGCTCGGTGTCGACGTCAGCTCGGGAGTCGAGGTCGATGGTAAACAAGATTTGGCCAAAATACGCAAGTTTGTAGAAAAGGCTAAGAGCATTGATTTGTGAGAGCTTGGAATGGAGTGACCTGGTGAAGTTTTTAACACATGATACATTTTGCGGCTTGACCGTTAAAGGAACGAACAATCCCCATACCGATTCTCATATGTCAATTCATTCAGCAAGTACCATTTGTCTCGACGCTTGATCGAATAATCTTATGATCCCTATGATGCCTTTGGCCTGTCGTCTTAGTCGGCTACCCTGTTTACTTGTCTGCGTAGTCTCGTAAAGGTCATGTGAATGTGTGAGCACTCGGTGAGGTGATCGTTTAGCTCGCAAGAGAACTGATCTTCGCAGCAGCTGTTAATAACCCACGTGTTTCGCCCACCAGTGGTCTTATCAAGGCATGGAGTGCATGTGAGTTTGCAAGCACATGAAGACTGAACTTCTCGCTGAACCTGTCTCGTCACAAGATATAGATAAACATCCTTGCCTCCTTATGATGAGACACTGCCACAGCCAGCCAGTTGTCACGAAATCTCAGATCATCAGCATTCAGAACTTCCTCCTCTCACTGAAAGTCCATCTTTCTCTCCCAATCCTCGCGGTCGAACACTCTTCTGCAAGACAACGACGTGTGGCTTCAACACAGAACATCCACGCAGAGCATTCATTCATCCCATCCACTCACTGCAAAACCAAAATCTCTCCTATTTTGGTAAGATCAAGAACACTTACAAGATACTTACTGGCTCCATACTCCGGAATCATCCATCTTGTACCATCCAGATGGCGCCTTTCTTTGATGATCTTGTAATCGTCACAGACTCCCCAAAAAAATTCAATGAAGCATGGACTCTAAATCAAGTGAAGGCGTGGATCCACCATGCTGGAGGAGAATATCACAGCCAGATTTCCCAGGCCACAACCCACCTTGTGGTGACCGCGACGTCTTATAACAGTCAAACCTCCCTTGTGGAAGATGCCTTGAGAGTCAATAAATGTTTACAAGAGGGAAATCCAGGCGGCCAGCTTATACACATCGTGAGCTGGGACTGGTTGGATGACTCACTATCGAATCGGTCGAAGAAATCAGAGAAGCGATACTACCTTGCAACCTTGTACCCAGCCGTTGAAGATAGGTCGACACAGACCTCGGATGAGAGAAAGGAGCCAAGGTCAACGCAAGGTATGGTGAATGAGCTCTACCGCCTGGAGGCAGATCGAGCCTTCACTGCCGAGGAGAAGGTGGCCATGGAGGTGGAAGATTCGAAGGCACGCGAGCTTCGCATCGAGAAGAAGGAAAAAGATGCAAAGAGGATCCAGGAGCTGAAACGAGCTTACCGGGAAGAACAGCACCGCTCTGTCTTCTATCAAGGCGCCCTACGGGCCAAGAGCGAGCTGATGTCGGACAAGCACCATATTTACCAGGATTCGTTGGGATTCAGGCTGAACGTCACCCTCACAAAGATCCTCACTAGGCAGAACCGCAACCAGAGGTGTGTGCTGACGATTTACGAGAGCAACGATATCCCCTACACCTACTCCATGGTCGCGCAGCACTCTGGTACCGGTGAGGCTCCTGCTACCAACATCGTCGCTTCCATTGGGTCCACCTTTGAAACGACATGGCGGCTATTCGTGGAGACTTTTAGTGAGAAGACTGGGGTCGACTGGGATAATAGAGTCGATTTTGCGATCAAACAGTTGCAGAAGTATCAGGAGGAGAGGAACCAGCGGATTAGGGCGAGGCAGCTTGGGATCCCGCAGCAGCCACATGCGAATTCACAGAAGGCGAAGAAGAAGCAGCCGAATGAAGAGCTGGAACAGCAGTTCATCGAGGAGAGGCTTGCCTTCGCCAAAGCAAAATTCCAGTATCAACCTCCTGTTTACGGCCCAATAGGCAGGTTACCCTTGAACAGAGAGTGGGAAGCTCAGCTATACAGAGCCCTTCGCATGGCAAAAGTGTCTCCAATGCCACCCCCTGGTCGTCCGCCGCCACAACCACCACTACCCCAGCCAAGCGAACCGGTGAGGGAATCGTCACTTTTCAGAGAAGGGAGCAGCGGAGTTGACGGGATTGCGCCCTTCAGCTTGAACGTTCAACCACCGAGTAGAGCTGCGACTGTATTCTTCGACAACCGTGATGACCAAGAGGAAGAATTCATTTAGGGACGGCATTCATCAAAGGGGTGCACCTAGGCACAGCTAATTTGCAGTCAGCTTTCTTAGCCCAGAGATCCGGAGCATAGTGGACGACGTGTGAGCCAAGAGCGATCTGGGAAAATGGTCAATCAGACTCAAGTCTGCGTATGTACAATAGCATTTTCCTCTTGAACCCGAAGGAATCTAACACGGCAAAAGGACCTTCTCGACTGGTCTAGCCGGTGTCTCATTGAATCCCAGAGCCGAATGTGTATTCGTACAGATCTACCAATCGGATAGGAATCGACTCAATTACTCCTTTCACCATCCTTCGATTCCCGAAGCTCGTTCATCTTCTTTACCCGCAGCTTGAACTCATCGTATTGGCACTTCTCGTATGAATGTCTCTCATCCTATAGGCGTCATGAAGAGCTTCCTGTCAGCAGCTGTACCGAAGCAGATAATCTGACAGATACTTCGTGATCGCATCGTAGAAAGGGGATATGTCGCACCTGGCACTTCCACGGGAGGTAGTATGAGTCGCGGCGACATCTGTTGAGCGGGATGAGGAGGTGGGCGCAAGTATCGCGGTATTGCAATGGCAGCTTCGCAGCCTTCATCTCCTCACGGCTGGCCTCTGTATCACAAATCAATTGGTGAGCATAGATTCCTGCATATTCCTGACCACAGAACCAGTATTCCCTCCATATAATCTTCTAGAACTCGCCAGGACGCAATTGCAATTGGGGGTAGGTAGAAGCTTTCGTGGGAAGTTGCGGTAGGACGCAGGGAAGCGCATACGGGTGGAAGGGCTGCCGTCGAGGCCCAGCACATTCTTGACGGTTTCTGTCACGGTCATCTCGGCGGCTTGTTAGGGATTGATGGACTTGTAGTATGTCGTCGTGGCTGGCATTGGGGTTGTATCCGCGTTTGCTGTTGCTGCTGCGCTTCGGTCGCTGAAGTTGGCGCTGGCCAATGAGAGCTGTCTGAGCTGATTCCGCGTATCTTTAGGCACGGCAGCCGCGCATTTAAGGATGGTAGCTTCACTACCAGATTAGGGAAATCCGTCTGATCAACTTCAGCTTCGTTCTCAAAGAGGTACAGAACAAGGAGGGCATTGCTTGTCACAAGTTCCCTTCCACATATTAAGCTCATGCTCGGATTAAGATGCGGCGAGTTGTTCATTTTTAATTCCCGCCTTCTCTGATCTGTCGACAGACGTGTAGCATTTGCAACGGATATGAAGGGTCTTTGGCCCCATGATGGATGATATGCACCAACTCATGTCGAGCATGTGTTGTTTCTACAACCACCATGTGCTCGAGGATGGCATCACCTTTCCTTGCATGAAACCGCCAAGTCCAAGCATCCAACATCAGACCGAGGATCTGGCTGTAGATCACTTGTTCATTAGTCCCATACAATGTCTCCTAGGGCGGGGTAGAGCTCCGTTCGTCCATCGTTGTATATACTTCACTTTCAAAGTCAAGTGTTCTGGCCGGATCTATGATCCAGTCCCATCAGGTGAGTAGGAATATGGGTGTGCTATATGTATGGGCATACTTCCCGTCACTATGGATCGTAATGCTGTGGAATGTCCCTCTTTGTAACTTCATCCATCGAAGTGGTCACTTCGTTTTGCTATAGATCACTTATCCCGAGTCCATTTGAAGTTGATCAACATGCTGGAAGTTTACCTAGATCCTTGCACCATCAACTGTCGTAAGTTGTTGGCTGGCTTGGACTTCCTCGGCACTGACTTCCATACCACTCACGTTGACTACTTCAAGGGTGAGCAGAAAGGCGAAGAGTATAAAAAGATCAACCCGTGTGCCACCTTGCCTTCAGCCGTCGATGGAGACCTCATCTTGACAGAATCCAATGCAATTCTGCAGTATGCGGCCGATATACAGGGTGACATTCCAGCCTATCCCAGAGATGCCAAAAAGCGCGCAGACATCAACCGTTGGCTTCTTTGGGAGACATCATCCTGGTTCCCAAGTTGCTATGTATTCCTCGTCGAGAATGTTGTGAAGCCGCTACTCAAATCCGAACCAGACCAAGAAAAGCTTGACAGTGAGGGTCCCAATTTTCACAGACTTGCCGGCTTCCTTGAGGCGAGGCTGTCCAAGACCGGCAAGTTCCTTTGCGGTTCAGACCTCACCATCGCGGATTTCGCCGTTGCTGCGCCGATGCACTTGCATGAAGCATCTCGCCTACCACTCGACCAATATCCTAACATCAAGCGCTGGATCGGGGACATTGAGAAGTTACCTTCGTGGCAGAAGACACAAGGTGCCGTGGAGAACGCCCTGCTACCGAACAAAAAGCAGCATGGAAATGGCGCCAATGGAAGCTTCAATGAAGCTACCCATCAGGTCCGTGCCGAACTCAACTATACGAAGAACATTGGCGAACAACTGACCGAGCTGTACTTTTATGAAGACCCAGAAGCAAAACTGATCCACGAGCCGGGTGACGATCCGCAGATGGCCACCATTACTGACGGCTGGCATCGCGTCGAGACGTTCTCGGTAGACCAAGAAGGTTTTGCTGTGCTGAACTTTGAAACCAAGTATCCACCAGACGGATGGCAGAATGAGGATTTCGTTCGCGAAGCGTTCTACCCTGAAGTTGTTGAACTGTTAAAGCGGGAGTTTGGTGCAAAACGTGTCCTTGTCTTCGACCACACCATCCGCACCAAGGCCAACGTGGCGAAGAAGATTACGCAGGAGACCAACACCTCCCAGCGAGCTCCTGTACGCTTGGTGCATTGCGATTACACCGCTGAGTCTGGGCCCATCCGTGTTAAGCAGCTGCTAGCTGACGAAGCTCACGATCTTCTCTCTCGCCGATTTGCGTTTTTCAATGTCTGGAAGCCTCTTAACAAAGTTGAAGAGCAGCCATTGGCCATGTGCGACGTCACCTCGTCTCCACCTGACGATTTCTTCAAGTTGTTCCTTCGATATCGAGACCGCACAGGCGAAAATTATGTCATGAGGCATTCTCCTAACCATAAATGGTGGTACTTTCCCCAGATGGAACCCAATAAGTGTATCGTGCTCAAGACTTTTGAATCCGATACCAGCAGGGCTCGTTTCGTTGGCCATACTGCCTTTGAAGATCCGGAGACTAGACCTGATGCTCCTGCTAGAGAAAGCGTCGAGATCCGTACAATATGCTTCTTCTGATTGGCTTGGTCTCCTACTCAACGCTCGGTACTTCGACAAAGTGACCTATTGCCACTTTACTGAAGCTGAACTGTGTCATCGTGTTGTTTTCCAAGTGGATCCACAGGACCATTTGATTGTATGCTGTAAGGACTCTTTCCATGTATTCTGCGTACTTAAGCCTTGATTATAATACTACGAAGAACTTTCGAAAATCAATGTATGAACAACATTAAATTTTCTTCAAAGGGAACGTTCTTACGTGACTAGGGAAATTGACGGAAAACTAAGGAGGTATTGGGACATGATCAGACGATTGATCAGCTTGACGAGGATGGTGCTGACTTTTTGAAATTACATGTAAAGGGATTTTGCTGAAGAAGAAGACCTGGCTCTGAAGAACTCTACTATGCTATCAGTTGTGCATTTTCAAGGCACTGGCTAGGTCTAGGAACTCAAGCTTCAGAACTGCTGCTATCTTCCCAAGCCTAATGATGAAAATCACCGCACTTGAACATAATCTGTCATTTTCCTATAGAGATTTTTAGAACTATGAACAGATTGATGCCCTTACCTCGGTAGATGTAAACAATCTTGCTAAAATTGTCAATCAACATGTACTACGTCCTAGGTGTTTCATGTTCTTGTTGCGGAAATTTCAGGCTGGCTAACGAGCAACCGAAAAGATGCCCACTCTAATGTTTTAAGATCACGAACTGAGGTAGCGCTGAGCTTGAGTCAGAATCGCACTTTGCCGCGAATTCGTAATCAGAGGAAGAAGACGAACCAGAGAGTCGCACTGAGACTACTGTGTGTTCAGATATACGAGCCGAATATTCAGAAACGTGCCGCCATGGTCTAAGACACTCACGCTCGGGGCCGGACACATGACCCGACCACATCATGCTGGCACGCGAAAGGTTCAGAGCCATAATATTGACGACACAAGACGATGTCATACGTTATAATGAAGCAGAGATGATACCATCTCGTTGAAATGGCACGTGAGTGTGGAAACAGAGCCTACTTATTTATTAAGACCCCAGAGCACCATGCGTAAAGAATGGAGAGCGATGTGTCACAGGAAGTAGTTGACAGCGCGATCGTTACCCAATTCAAGTACTTGAAAGCAATCAAATCACCGAGGTCGTGCATCAATAGTCGATCATATTCCTGCCGTCAAATTTCATATGCAGAGCAGCTCACCGACATGCCCTCTCACGCATTCTTGGAGTCAAACCCTGCGACAGGTAGCAACAAACGTCTGCGCTTCAGCGACAGCTACAATCCTTCTGCAATCCAACTGCGCCTGAAGCTCGGTCCGAGCGAAAGCCCAAGCCTGATTCTCAAGATCAGCATTACTTTCGAGCCGGGGAAATTGCCACGGATCAAAGTGACGACTAAGAGACCAAGAGGGCGCACGTACGTCGAGGACAGTGATGATATCCCGTTGGACCCGGCGGATAGAAGCAGACGGTTTGGAAAGGGTCGGTGGGAAGCTCCGAGACCACAGACACCAGCTGCCCGTCCTGATCCTTCAAGAAGGGCAGAGGAAGTGGTGCCTACATGGGCGCCAGGAGCAAAGTCACCGTCAGACCGACCAGTCCAAGAACCCAAGGGAAGTGGCCAGCCGCCCAGTAGATCGCTTGGAGGCAATGAACGCACGTCGTTTGGGAAAATAGCTGGACGGAAGCGGCCTCGAGAAGGGTATGGCTGGTGAGAATGGGGCGAACCGCAAAAACCAGGACCAATCTGTCATTCATGGTGAGATGGCGAATGGCACATATGAATAGAGATCGGCAACTCAATCAATGGAAGGCAGGAGGCATTATCATTACCATGCAATTCATCATTCATGACCACAAGACTCCGCAAGGATTTCACCTTCCGGTGACGCCGTCAGTCCGTCCATCACCTGTAGGACCGGCCTCAGCTTTGCCGCCACCAGTCAAGTAATCTGATCGTTCAGCCTGTTCGTATTCACCAATCAGATCCATGACGACCTCTCTTGCAACATCGAACTCGCCGAGGCCGTCTCTGAAAGGTTCCTCTCGCTTGTATTGTTCTAGGAAGGCATTGCGCTTTCTCAAGCGATCATACTGTTGGACAATTCTTTTGAACAGGGTTGCTATGCCAGTGTGATTTGCCAACATGAGACCGCTTACACGAGGAGGTGATCGCGATGTGTAAGGTGGAGAGAGATACGGTGAAGTTCTTGAGAGTGCGACTTGGATGGAAGCTGGTCCCCAGGGTATGAAGGATGCAAGGTTACGTTCACGAATTCTCAGGAGTGATTTGTGGACCTGACCAGATCTATCAGTTTCCGAAGCAACATGTAGCTCGAAAAATGCGAGGTACTTACATCTGTAGGATCAGCCTCACCCATGATGATGTTCAATATCGAGATGTAGCAGCTATTCTTGCCAGGATTTGCAGAGACCATGCGGTTCTTTGGCTGCAACAAACGTCGCATGACATCAAGGACAGTAGTCTTGCGAACGGTTCTGGCCGCTTCCACATTATCACCAGTGAATGGTGTGTAGCTAGTCTGTAGGAAGTGACATCTAGGCGTGGGTATGAGGGAAGCCATGATGCCAACCAGATCGTTATGCATATAGCCTGGGTAGCGTAAGGTGGTTGTAGCAGCGCTCATGACTGTGGAAACCAGTTGGTTAGTCTGCGCGAAGCTTGGTTCCTGAACATGGAGTGTGTCTGCTGCTATTCTTGACAGTGCTCCATTGTCAAGGACGACAACGCTGTCTGCATTCTGAGTAAGGCGGCGAAGCGAGAGAAG
Source organism: Scorias spongiosa (assembly GCA_018467035.1). Classification (NCBI taxonomy): domain Eukaryota; kingdom Fungi; phylum Ascomycota; class Dothideomycetes; order Capnodiales; family Readerielliopsidaceae; genus Scorias; species Scorias spongiosa. The sequence goes on along the minus strand of JACSZZ010000009.1, from coordinate 181,733 downwards.
TGAGTTGTAGGGATGCACAACCACGTCATCAGAGCTCTGTGTGTCGGGAAAGACACTATATGTCTGAATGAGCTTCTTGGGAAACCTATCGTTAAGTCGCTCCAACAGGAAAGATCCCATGCCAGATCCTGTACCACCTGCGATGGAATGAAGCAGCATGAACCCCTGCAGCATAGTGTCAGTCACGCCCACAATATCTGTATCGACCCGCTCATTCTATACCTCAAGACTGTCGCTTCCGTCAGCCTCCCTATCGATCATATCCAGGACCTCCTCGTGTACCGATTCACCCATTGCATAACCGGCAGCCCAATTATTTCCAGCGCCTGTGCCAGTCTTATGTACGTAGAAGTTCTCTGGGTTGTAAATGTTTTTGTATGGGCCGGTTAGGATACTGTTGACTACACGCGGTTCAAGGTCGAGAAGTATTGCGCGAGGTATGTATCTTGTGTCGTCTGACTGGTAGAAGAACACATCCTTACGGTCACCACCCTCAGTTGCGAAGTCAGACAACTGGCCGTCTTGGTTGATTCCATGTTCGAGACAGAGTTGCTGCCAGAATTGGCTGCCAACTGCGCCAAACCGTCAGTATCGTGAAGGGACGTACTAGTTGAATACACAAGATGTTGGTTGCTGCACATACCGCTGTTTCCGCATTGGCCGGCCTGGAGGGTGATAATCTCGCTGGACGAAGTCAGAATGACATACAGTGATTTCTCTATCAGCCATGTCTAAGACTCACCGTGGCATTTTGGGCGCATGGACGTTGGCAGCAGAGTGGGTGAAGGTGGGATGTTTTACATTTGGAGGATCAACTGCGACGCGCCCATTCCTCTTTCATCACGCGTTTGTCCCACGCGGGGCCAACTTCACCCGCTCTCCTAGAGCTTTTTTTTACTATAGAACGTACCAACTGACCTGGCACTCATCGTACTCAATGTGACCATCTTTCGACGCTCTAGACCAGTCTTCATGTCGACTCTTGACTTCATGTGAGAGTTTCATTCCTTACCAGCACACATGAGCCCAAGTTTCTTCGTGTCAGTGCCGCATCTATTATACACGTGAGAGCAAGCATCTTCTAGACATCACGAAGATGCAGAGTATATGTTTTGCGTTTATCCCGATCACTCTCTATCAAAGGACTAATTCAAAAAATGCCTTGCTCGCTGCCTGCAACACAAGTTCGTGGAGGCTTCCGGCAGTTCTCTTATCAAACAGGTCGCATGCCAGGAGAAGCGACATTCTCCACCACAGCAGCTGCTACAACTGATTCAAAGATCCGTCTGATAATACAAAACACGTGAATTGTAGCGACTCTGAACTACGTTCGATCAAGGAAGCCTCTGGCTATCAGCATTTTGCACAATACACGTTATATTCCAGTCCAGACCAGAAGTAATTACTGGTCAGCGAGAGGTGCTATTGAAGCAAATGCCGCATTCAATGCACTAAAATCAGAGCAGCTCCAAATCTTTCGTCATGTGCTTGAACTATCCACATCGTGTATAATATATTGCTTGTGACAGATGACTCGCGAAATTGGGGCGGAATGTCTGAATGGGTGATATACCAGACATAACATATTGTAGCATTCGGCGAGGTTATGAAGGAGCCCAACTTAGCTGAGTCAGCGATTATTCAACATTTGGAGGGTGGTACATTGAATAAGTCCCCAATGCACGAAGACGAAGAACAATTGCTGACATTTGAAGCCACCTCTCGAAGCAGGCATTGAGGCTAGGGTTTGTTAGACACGTTAACTAACTAGAGCCAGACAATATGGGCCTCTTCGATATGAACGAGGACTTTCGCAGCTTCCACGAGATCAACACTTTGGATAGCCCCAGTCCCTCTCCCCCATTAGTACTTCTCCATGATGGTGGAGGGACGGCTTTCAGCTATTATCTATTGGGAGACTTGGAAAGGGAAGTGTACGCGATCTCAAACCCTCACTTCGACAGTGGCGAGCCATGGTCTGGAGGCCTTCCAGAGATGGCAGCCCACTACGTCGGCATGATCCGACGTAATGTGCCCAAAGGTCCCGTCATACTCGGTGGTGAGTCCTAAGATCTCAAACACCGATAGCCACGTTTGATGCTTTTCAACCTCAGACTCGTTGCTAATACTCTGCGCGAAGGCTGGTCTCTAGGGGGTATGATCGCTCTAGAGATGGCTTCTCAGTTCCGGAGCGATGCAGACTACCACGTGCTCGGAATCATCATGCTGGATACCCCATATCCAAAACAGTATCACCGTGAAACGACCAGCACGAGTTCTGAAACCTTTGACTTCTTTCCTGCGACCACCAAGGAGTCGGTCAGGGTCAAGGTCAGGAAATGCATGTCCAACACCAGGACAATGGTCACATCATGGGATCTTCCCAGTTGGCCATCAACCAATGACGATGGAACAAATGGCAGCTCTCATGCATTCCGGTTGCCTGTCGCATTCATGCATGCTGTAGACCACGTTCCTCTCAACGAGGGTGCCTCTGGTGAAGTAGCTGCTGTCGATCGACGACGTGATGATTCAGTGCTGGGTTGGAGAGACTATGGTTTCCTGGACTTTGTTTCAGTACGAGAGGTGAAAGGCCACCATTACAACGTGTTCGCACAGAACTATGTAAGCCATTTCTATTCCTTTTACCGTTTATATGAAGTTTGCCTGCTAATACGGCATTGCTTGCTAAGCTTGATGTGTTGACGCAACGGTTTCAAGACGCTTGCACAGACATAGAGAACTATAGGCCCATGCATTAGATTTGGATCTTCATCGCACTCGCTTGTATCCATGGCGATGGTTACATACTCGTGGTATCGCTTAATACGACCTGCATCGGTAAGTGTCCGGCAACGCTGTCATCTATCCTTGTTGCAAGGATACCCTTCAATCAAGGACACGCGAAGGGTCGAATTTATAAATTTAACACTACTATAGAATGCATCACAATATCTGTTTCAAACTAAAGGATCAATGTATGAATATGTGAAAGGCAGTCTTACGGCAGACGTTGCATGAATAGAGGGTCACGGCCAAAACTGCATACCCAGCCAAGGGAACATCAGTATTGCCTCAGTGAAGTTGACGACGGGGTCAGACTCACTTTCGCAGATCAACGGCTTGGGTTCGTGCATTTTAGCCCAGTTGAATCCCAACACGTCGGAACGGCTGCGTACATTCGCTGAAGTGAACAGTCACATTGCGTCAAGCGAAGCCAACAACGATCTATCCGCAGGTAGCGTGGATCATGGGCAAGTGCAGTGGGCGACATGTCAAAGGAGGCTCGTGGCGATGATATGGCGAGGCGTGGCCGCTGCGGCCTGCAACAAACAGTACCTACCTAGGTAGTCAGCTGCAAGAGTTCACGATCGCAGCCACAACCACAACCACGCCAGGCATGGGTTAGGTGGCGGTAGATGACAGATTGGGGCATGGACATGCACAAGGTGACACCAGTACCGCTTTGGGGAGTATGGAGGAGATTTCATGTCCCGAACTTCAGCGACCGATCAAGCTGCTCGAATCGTTCATAGGAGGTACCTCCGCTGGTCCTATGAAACTGGACGGTCTTGGCATTTCTAGTTGAACGTAGTTATTTACCTAGAAACTCATCTTATATGGCTTCTTCATTTATCATAGAAGTTCTTTCTATCAAAGCTAAAAGATCACTTTAAAATCATATAAATTTGCTACATTGCAGTAAATTGACTGGTCGACAGTGACGTTGTGAAAAAAGCGCCAGAACCGTCCAGTTTCACCGGACCAGCGGAGGTAGGTCGACGGGTAACACTAGAAAGTTGTACAGAGTTTACAAAGGCGTGGTCTACGTTTCACGCTACTACCTTCTTCATGACCTACTGATGCACACTGCATCCTTTTCAGTTGGCTGCCACCTGCTGTCTAATCCCAGTGCTCCTTGCGACATCTGCCTTTTCTATGGTCATCGATGTGACCCAGTAGCTGTCCCACACAACTTCGCCTGAACCTCCAAGCCCTTGCCCATCAATCATGAACGATAGTCCAAAATGCCCCCGTTCATTGAAGGCTCGGCAGGGCTAAGAAATGTCGTACAAATCGATTCGAGGAGTTCAAGCAGTCTCTCTGGTCAGAGCTAAAGAGGCTTGACAACTCGATATGAGCTCGACTCGTCAGCATGTAGCGCTTCAGTGTGACCACTGTGGTACAACCTCGTGGCTTAAATGATCCCTTGCGCTCTCATGTGCTGTTATGCCTAAAAACAAGATCAGGCCTTGCTTTGCACGAACGAGGCTTACACCATCCTCAATGATGGTGTGAGGATGCGATGATCCAAGGACAATAGTTACAGTTCTATTTTAGTTGATTTGCGAGCTGTGCAAGCAGCGTTTGAGATGGGTAGCTGGGACATCTCCCCGGCTATTGGTCGCCCTGTCGCACCGCGCTCTTTGGTCTGATGCCTTGCTTGTAGACACAACTGTGTACGAGAGCAAATGTGCTATAGCGGATGGCTAGTCGATCGTTATCGATGCGAATCAAGGCGACTGCTTGCGCTACAGGTCTGTATAATGTGTGTTTGCTGAGTTGGGATTCAACACTGACGTTTCCGATTGCGATTCTGGTGTGCACTGACTTTGGTGTCATAGGTCTAATGCTGAAATCTAATGGCAAGTCGACTACGAGGTTGAGGTTTTGCGGTATGCCTGTAACCGGTACATTTTTGCTGCAGTACCTGGAATCTTCTTGACGGCCCCCATCTGCGAGTCTTTCTCTCTAGGCGGGTTTAATACCCCAGGCATCGACATGCTGGTGGTGAGTGCGAGTGCTCATTGCCCGTATATTGGTCTTGGTTGAGAAGTTTGAGGCCGAGCCACTGAAGTGATGCCTTGCGGCTAGACTGTTACACAAGATGCAAGATTCTGACAAAATGTGCTCTGGCCTATAGGGTACTGCTGGTGTTGTTCGCCTGACTCGCAGTATATTGCCAGTATTGTTCGTGGGTGCTGTAAGTAGAGTACAACGCAACAAAGCAGTGTGGGGAAAGCACAGCATTCCAAAGGCGTGTACTATGTTGATCGGTTATGAAAATGGCTCTTCCCTAAGTCGACCAACAGGCTGTCCGTCCCGAGATTGTGGACGCGAACAACTTGGCTGTCTTGTTCTTCGAGAAGTCCATGTGCAGTAGAGGTCGTGAGCTGCGCGTTTAATCGTCAATGGTTGCTCATCAACACATAATTCGTAAGTCTAGTTTTAGACTGCTCGGTAGCTTCATCCCTTGATCGGGGCGGTCCATGGCTTCGGTAGTGGAGGGAGGTCCGCAGAGTCCAGTAATGGCAGACCGGCCTGCGTAAGACTCCTATAGCTGCTGGCTCTCGACATAGCAGCGCCAAAAGAGGCTGGGCTCCCAGGCTGGCTACCATGGGAAGACTGAGCTCTCGGGATGAAGGGGCCAGCAAGTGGAGAGGCGGTTATCATAGTGCCAGGAGAAACGACTAATGGAACAGGCGAGTTGTTTCCAGTACGAAAGAGAGGGTGAATATGGGACTCGTCCGTGGCGCTGCCGTTGCGCTCACCAAGATTGAACCTCCCGTTCGAGTCGTACGATTCACACCTCCAAAGGCCGGCAGTAATTGGTGATTCTGGTAAGGGAATATCCTCAGCAGGTAGAAGCTCAGGGAATGGTCCATCCAGTGCTCGGGCTGGTGATACCGGTCGGCTCTGTGGAATTGTCTCCAGTTGGCTGCGGTACACTGTGTTGGAAACAGAGCCTCCACACTGATCCTCGACAGCAGAGGTATCCCAGCTGCCAAACCCGTCGTCCTGAACAGCGATGTCGACGGAAAGTGGGCGGTCAGAGTACAAGCTTTTGGAGTGGCTAGAGACTGATGGCTGGCGAAGCATCAACCTGGTTCTGGACGTTATGGGCCTGACAACCTGGGACATGGATTTTCGGACAGAGGATCTGTTCGACGATGCAGACCGAGTTGGAGATATAGGAGCCAGCGAACTCTCCGATCTCTTGAATAGGGATGGTGGGGGTGGCAGCGAGGCGAGATGCAGGGACAGACGTCTCTTCACTGAACGTGCTGGAGATGTGCGTGCCACTGGGCTGTCGCCGCCAGAGGCAGCTGAGGTACGAGTCCAGGGTAACATCCAAATGATTTCAAAAGCCGATTGCAAAACGACATTACAGACCCAGAATGCGAACCCAGTTATCAAGATTGGTCTGTACCTTGAGCTATGCTCAAGAGGCAGAAGAGAATCGAATCGAACCCAGGACCAACTGAGAATGTAGATCGTAGATGAAACGCCGACGAGAAATATCAACATCCCAATCACATCGGTAAAGAATCGAGTTTTGCCGCATGACTGAGGGCCGAATCTGAGAAGTATGGCAGTGGCGTAGAACAAATTCAGTAGAATTAAAAAATCGAAGACTGACGCAGCGAGGGCTGTGCCGTGTATCGAGCTGTGTGTCAGAAAAGTGGTCGATATGTGCAAAGTAATAGCAGTCAGAACGATCTGAGTGCATGCAGAGAACAAGACTAGAGTCCAGAGAGCCGCAGCTCTTGACTCCCCCACGCAGACCATGACGAAGACGTCAAACCAATGGCCTCGCACTCGAGTGACAAGCTTGGTCTGATAGATCAGCGTCCCGTCAATAGTGAGGCATAACTACCAACGTTCGAAACCTTTAATCTAGTGCCAACGTGATCACACAAAAGACCGAAGGGGAGGGAGAGCAACGTCTCGATGAAGAGAGGTAGAAAGAAAAGAAAAAGCAGCAGGCTAGACACTCGGGTGGTCCAGCATGTCGTAGCTATCATTATAGGCGGAACACGAAAATCAAGGACGCGTTGTTGTCGATGAAGGGTACACAGACGCATGGAAGGGGAGCCCAGTCGAGCTGGGGCTGCAGAGGATGTGGTGAGGGGTCTTAATCCTGCAGCATTGCCCTGCCTGGTGTCCAAAGACCTGCATTCGGTTCGATGGCGGAGACGAGAGACGCTTCAGGAGTTACGCAAAGTGCTGTGTTTAGGGAACCCATGTAACGTGAGGCGCGGGCACTCGTGGCGGTTCTAACAGGCGAGGGGAACCCATGTCAAAGGCATATGGGGTCTAGAAGGGTTGCTGCGAATGGGGGGATGAGAAGGAATGGCTACACCTCTCTCCTGCTCAGAGGACGGGAATGGTGTCGCCAGCGGTGGTAATATTGACAGATTGGAGCAAAAATCTGATGTTACCAAGGCTGTGCGTAGATACCTCACATTGTTCTGGAGATTCCATTCGCTTTTGATGGTTTCGTCTCGTCTGGCATATTATCCATTGGTAATCCCAGCCACAAGATGTAAGGGAGGCTGCCTGTCCGTGTGAAGTATTGTGAGGATGGAGCCACCGCAGTCGGAGGACATTTCACCATCAACAGTACTTTGAGTGGAGAAGGATTGTTTTTTGTTTGTTGTTGATGTTGATGTTTTTGTTTTCATATTGCCGTGTGCAGCTAACGCGAAGGCAAGACGTGCGAATCTAGAGGGTCTTGAGATAGGCCAGACAGGGATTTTGCCTGTAGATGACATGCAGGTCCGAAACTGTATGGGGTCAGCGAGTGCCTTCATCACACCCAGCCGGAAGAGGGGAGCCTGGTGCTGTAAGATGTCGCGATCCTTCAGGGATGGATATCTAGGCTAAGGATTTGTCGGAAATGAGAATGCCCACATGTTTTCCAGTGGAGATTCCAATGTGGTGTCGAATATCTTGGCACCATTATCTGCCAACTGCGCCTCGACTGTGTATCGTGATGAGAAATGGCATGTGACAACTGTACGGGTAATACGCCAGAAGAAAGGCGACGGAGAGCAATAACACTGTCCTGTCCGTCGCCAGTCACTGCACCGAAAGTACGTCGACGGCGCCGTCTCCTGGTTACACCACGATGGACCGCTCTCTGCCGGTCAATACAGTAGAGTATTGTCGCCTACCTTAATCACCTGTACAGACGCAAGGGAGTCGATGGGCGACCTAGTTGGGCGATGGCATCTCGAAAGCACACCTCTGTAACCGGCGTCGGATGGAGGTATCAGTCACTTTTGTTGCAACATGCGGACGAGTCTCTTGATCTTGCATCATGGTGCACAAGAAGCCTGCAAGATAGATCGTGTTTAGTAAGGAATGGGATTGTCTATCAATGTGAGGCGTTTCAGCTGCACGCAGTACTCTTCGATTTCGACATAGCAATACCAGATCTTTGAGAATGAAACGTCTTTGTCACAAGAACCGATGACCTGAGCGAACTTTTGTGTGATGATGCAGTCGACGAGTTCGCGAGAACTGGCAACGGCTGATCACCGCCTCTTCTACTCCATGGGAGTCACTGCTTTATCGCCCTGCTGCTCGTATATGGGTTGGGCCAGGTAGACTACGATGTTCTCAGCTACCGCATATCATATCGAGCCGCTCTCTTGAGTGGTTACCACAATCAGTCGTTGTCGAACAACGTGCCCCATCGCATCCAATATTGTTATGAATGCATCTCTCGCCGCTGCAAGGTGACTTTTGTCAAACACGTGGCGAAGAAATAGATGCCCATTGAACGTTACCCAGCATAGGGATCTCGTGATGTTCAGATGAGGTAGCTACTGAAATAGGCATGCTACATGGGAACTGTGATAAGACGCGCGTATATGGCATATCGAGTGCTTAGTAGGTCTGAGACATGAGGATCAATATCGATTTAACGTTGCAAATGGGTATCTCAAAAATCTGACTCAATGCCGCTGTGAATGGCTTCACGAGGCATGAGCAGCTAGTTAAAGCGTGTCGCATGCGCAGGCATTGCAACACAATGATCGGAGGTGGTCAGAGGACGGTGATCATGTCGCTCTATTCGCGAACAGGCCAGGTCCATCTTCGTCGTCATCCTCTTCGTCACTGCTGTCTTTGAAGCCTTCCTCCAGCTCCCTGCTAAGACGCCGCTGGCTGTCCAATTCATTCGCTCGACTTTCTGTCCTTCTGTCGCCACCCGCAACAACCCAAGTGCCTCCTCGTCCGATTCCCCGTTCTCTCCTGTTCAGACTGAAGCCTATCATCCTCTCACCCTCCTCTTCGCCAAATGCTTCCTCAGCATCATCCCCACTGCTTCCTCGCCTGCTGTCACTACCATCATCTACGAGAGCCTGTCGTCTGCGCAATATTGGATTCATGAGTTTGAGGACGAAATCGGCAAGGCGATCCTTAATCGTCGTTGTGGTAGCAGAGATATTGCCGATTGGAGCATACTGTGCGTACTTTTGTCGATGCCGACGGATGAGAGGTAGCAGGGCGAAGGAGATCACGGCGTATAGCACAGCGGCTATGACAGCAGGCACGACTAGAGCCTAGCCTGGTCGTCAGTCTCATTTATTACTGCTAGTGGTCGACATCCCAGCAGCCGATGGCCAGGGGAGCCTATCTGGGTGGAATCTGATGTGTACCTTCACGACTTCGAGGAAACTGGCCATGTCGTCCAAGAACTTGATAGCTGGATTGTCTGCAGCTGGCGAATCGGTCCAGTTGAATGACCAGGTGTAGTTACGGCTGTGTCGCTGATCTTGGAGTATGAGACTAGTATGATGTACGCGCGGCATATGCTCTCAATAAAGGGTGAGGTGATTCTGAATCTGATGTCTGTCAATCCTCCTGTCGTGCATGCTGTCCATGCATTTCGAACCGTCGTCACGACGGGACTTAGGTGGAAGGATAGCAAACTGTAAGCAGGTTGGGTACTCTGCAGGCTGGCTCAGGTCACGTCAAAGATGAAGGAAGGGCTGCGCTGCATGGGGGCGGCGCAGGATGCTTAGCTCACTCCTGGATGTGGTGTGTCACTGTCTACGGGTGGTTCAAGCTCTTGCAGTATTCGTAGGCGCAGGGGCTAGGAGGGAGCTGGGAATATTCTGCAATCGAAATCGTCTGCATTCGTAATCGTCTACCATCCTATAGTACGTAAACTGTCTCATTCATGAAAGAAACGCCCCATTCCAATGCAAGCGTCGAGAAGAAGTTGTAGTATCAGCTACGCTGATGTTCATTGTCCCGCGGATAGTGCCGCGCATCGCGGGATTATCCATTCAAGATTTCCCTGATATCAACTTTTAATGTTCCACATGCCTGGAACACTCTTTGCTAGGAGCGCTACTCGACTACGATCTGTGCACTCTTGGGCAGTCCTTGGGGCGATTCTCCATAGTAATCGAGAACTGAAATGGAACGAAGCATTAGTCGCTCTGAGTATTTGGCACAAGATGAAACTGCTCACAGCTCTGAGAGCGCTCCAGATGTGACAGCTCTGCAGGAGAGACTGCGGACAGAACTCGTGCCAGACTTTACTTTGGTTAGGCGTGCAGACGAACCGCCATCTAGTCATGACTTGTCTATGGTGAATGAGGACGAAGAAGAAGATGAGCTGGACTTTCGCCTCTTTGCAGGCCCTGCCAAACCTTCAATACCGTTAGATCAAGACAGCGCGGCTCCAGTTCAAAAGATTAGGCTGCGGTCTGCTACTCCAGACGATCGTGAATCAGGATTTGCGAACCCTGGACGGCCATTGAGCTATTATCTACGACCAGAGCTATCTGAGCAGGAGAAGACCAGGTTCACACTCTCTGCTGTTTCTGCCGCTGAAGTTTATCAGCAAGCTCACACACCTTGGACTGGATGTCGGTACGAATGGAAGCTTCTGAGATTACCGATGTCGAGGCACAAAGCAGGGAACGTTACTCCCTCATTACTGGCCTTTAGTAGACTGACCCAGGATGAATCATCTGGAAATCGACGCACGCGACCTGGCAAGAAAATGCGAATGCGCAACAGAATGAAGATTGCTGTTAAAACGGCACAAGCTGAAAAAGCCCGTCAAAGCGCAATAGAGAGAGAGGCTGAAGAACGGGACAAGCGCAATCGTCGTAATCGAGAAAAGAAACTTAAACGACGTGCTCGTGATCGGGCCAAGAAAGCTGAAGGCAAGCTTGATACGGTAGATGCCAACGATAGCGATGCCGCTGACGACGCCGAAACTGAAACAACTTGAGATCAGCTACTGTTGGACATGTTCCATCATGAGCACTATCAGAAGGAATGAATGTCAGTACAAAAATCGAGAGGATTGCCGAGCTCGTTTCTCATGGCATACTACATGCCCCCAACTCAGCTGCCACTGGCCGCTCAACCGAAGAAGCACCGCGAGCTGCTTCTAGATTAAGAGGGAATCAGGAGCCGCTCAACCGGTGAGAGTTGGCAAAACTGCCACTAAGCTGCAAACATGAATGCGATGGCAAAGCAGATCATGACTGTGGAGCGCCTTCGGCATGCACCCAAAGCTCAGGACAGAACTGTACTGCTTCAACTCTCAGGGGAGCCAGCAAAAAGTTGCTGGCGGGCGATCTGTTGCACGCTCTCAATTGCTTTCACTTGAGCTATCACTTTACTGTATCCAACAAGTCTGCAGTTGCCGACGAGCTGCAGATTGGAGTCGCGAGTTGTTGCTGAATCGGGTGGTCAGACCCATTCGCGAGAGCATCTGCAAATCCTTGGTGAGGATGTTACTACTCTGCTGAGTGTACGGACAGCTGCAGCGAAATTGCAAGATGCCGCCGTACTAGAGTTCCATCAGAAGTCATGTTGACCTTCCGAGGTTGGTAGATGTCATGTGTGACGCATGAAAAGACCTTATGTAATATATTAGTAAAGCTCCTAGCGCAGTACCCAAGATCTTCAGGGTGCTTCAATAATGGGATTCACGTTTCTCTATACAGCAACTGCATTGTAGCGTAATATCAGTATATGCTGACGATTGAGTGATGCAAATGGGGTGTATAATCATACAACATCAGTTCTTCTGGCGATAGCACTTATTGTTGTATTCGCTTATCCGCAACCTTGGCTTTGTCCAGGTAAACATGGGTCCAATGATCCAATCTCCAGGCCACACACTCGTCCCGCCTCGAGACTCGCTCGAACTCGCATCCCTAGCATCTTCAGCTCACGACGACCACACGCGCGATTCACTCGATTCATTCAGTAGCCGTGGTGGCATATCTAGCTCAAGAAGGCTCTCGTTCGCTAGCGACAACGACCGAAATACAGGGACGTCGTTAGGCCCTGGCGTCACTCGTGGACATGGACGAACATACAGCGTCTCGAGTGCTTTCGACTTCGGTGCGGCAGTCTTTCCTCTAAGCAGCTCGGCTGCAGGGTATACATCTCTGGACACATCAACGACACCGCGTTTTGGTGGGAATGTCGAAAGGGGAGGTGGGAGCTTGGAGAAGCACAAGAGTCTGACATTCCTGAACGGTCTGAGCTTGGTGATCAGTCTCATTATCGGCAGTGGTATCTTCTCCTCGCCTTCCAGCGTCAATTCCAATGTCGGTTCTCCTGGAGCAGCTCTTATTGTATGGACAGTAGCTGGGCTACTGGCGTGGACGGGAGCCTCCTCATACGCGGAACTGGGCGGTGCGATTCCATTGAATGGAGGTGCACAGGTGTACTTGAGCAAGATCTTTGGAGAATGGGTTGGTTTTCTATTCATGTGGTGTGCTGTGCTTGTCTTGAAGCCGGGCTCGGCCGCCATAATTGCCATCATATTGGGAGAATATACCGTAAGAGCGATCATTGGCGCGGAAGCCGTCGAAGCAAGCCAATGGATAAACAAAGCCGTTGCAGTTCTTGGCTTGCTGATTGTGACAGTACTGAACTGTGTTTCGACCAAACTGGGTGCGAGGACAAGCGACCTCTTCATGTTCTTGAAGTTTGTCGGTCTGCTCGTGATCACCGTAACTGGAATCGTGGTTGCCGCCACTGGTTGGGCCCACGAACCCCAGTCGTTGTCTACAGAGTGGAAAACTACCTCCTGGTTCGCAGGTACCTCCAAATCCTCTTCGGAATGGGCAGTGGCTCTATACGCAGGTCTTTGGGCGTTTGACGGATGGGACAACACGAACTACGTGGTTGGAGAGATGATCAACCCGTCACGCGACCTACCACGAACGATTCATACTTCCCTCGGTCTGGTCATCCTAGCCTATATCCTAGCGAACCTGGCCTACATATTCGTTCTGCCTGCTACGGTTATCAATGCTACCAACACGGTAGCCATAGCTTTTGGACATACCGTCTTCGGACCAGTTGGCTCGCTGCTTCTGGCGTTGACGGTATCCGGTAGTTGCTTTGGTGCGTTGAACGCGACGACCTTTACATCTGGTCGACTGGTGTATGCCGCAGGCAAGGAAAGCTATATCCCGGAGATATTCGGCACGCTCAGCTTCTCATCGAAGCAGGTTCGGTTACCACACCGTAGCAGTGGCGGCGGGTGGATAAGGAGGTGCACGAGATGGATCGCAGACGAGCAGGGTTTCTGGTACACGCCGATCTACGCCATGCTGCTAAATGCGGGTTTCACGACGGCTTACATTGTGGTCGGTGACTTCACCACGCTGACCACGTTCTACGGCGTGGCGTCGTACCTCTTCTATTTCGCGACCGTTATCGGCTTGATTGTGCTGCGCATCCGCGAGCCGGAACTGGAGCGCCCATACAAGTGCTGGATTACAACACCCATCATCTTCTGCTGCGTCAGCCTCTTCCTCGTCAGTCGTGCTGTCTTCGCAAGACCTCTGCAAGCCCTCGTCGTCTTCGCCTTCATCGCCGCCGGTGTGCCCGTGTACCTCTGGAGGATGCGTGACCGCTCTGCCGGCGCCAGAAAGGGACAGCCTGTCGGGTGGAAGTTCTGGAAGCGCTTCGTCCACAAATAGCTTGATTTGTATCTCTAGCATGACTCTGTAATGTAGTTTGATGCGTCGATGACCTGTGTGACGCTTATAAATTAATGCCTCTTAAGGCTATGGTATACCCTTTTTTGCCATTTCGGTCATATCCAGATATGTTCATAGATCGTGGGTCGGAGCGGAGTGTATATCTACTCCACCAATAACCCTATTGGCAGGTGCCTTATGTGTTGTGGAATGAGCATTGGTCGTGATTCGTTTTTACGAGTGCACGGTGGCAATCTAGATTGTTGACATGTCTAAAGCTATTTAGCGCCATCTAGAAACGGCACATTCCATGCTATAAGACCACTGAACAGCACTGAGAACAATGATCCTATCCACATTGTCGAGCCGACGACTTGACGAACGAATGATTCCTATCAAATTCTCCGCGCAGTATAAACCTCAACATTGAAGACAACCATCCAGGGCGGCTAGGTGCAGAAAAGCTGTCGAGTCAACGCCATACTTTCTTTGGGACTTTTCTCAGTTGATGATAGCAGTCTCGAATCGTCCAGTTCGCAGTGTGCTCGTGGGTAGCTTTGACAGTCAGCCTCGAGTATCAATGTTATGGACAATGTTGCAGGTCTTTTATCGTCCACGCTCGTATCGAGGCATCATAGAAATTCCAGCACTTCCTTCCTCTCGCTGACTTGTTCAACGCATTTGTTGAGATCGTTGAATCTCATACCCAGCTATCTGGGACCTCACATCACCACGCCGCGATTGATCTGATCTTGCGATGTGTCGTTCCACCTGGAAATTTGGCGACGCCGAAAGAGTGATAGAGTCAATTGGGTGTACCCAGCTGCCAAATCCCCCGAGCAGAAAGCTTCTGATGAGCTGATGATACTGAGGAGTTTTTGATTCTGTTGAAAAATGCTTGAAATACTACAGGAGCTGCAGCATCTTTCCCATTGACGCCTTACTCCTCTTCACTGTTACTTGCATCATTCGCATCCTCCTGTTGTCTTTTCTCGAGCACTTCTTTCCAATGCTGGGCAAACTCCCTCAAGCCTTCACCGCTTTGGCTAGCATCGACCACATCCTTTGGAAGTTTATGCGCGCTGTACATCGGCGTACTGAAACTGTAGGCTTCAGGGTCCGATCGCTTGATGAGTCTGAACTCAGGTAGCCATATCTCCTCATCCGCGTCTTCATCCCCCTCGCTTTCAGAATCGGAGCTAACTCCAGGCCTGAACACAACGGTCTCTGCTGCGTCGCTTTTTAAAGGTCGACTCGTGGGCGCTTCGGATGGGGCCGACGAACCTTGGTCTGCAGCAGGTCTGATTGGGATTGAGACTGTCTCTTCCTCGTGCTCTAGCTCGGCTGGTGGCTCTTCCATCTCGAGCAGCTCTAGCCAGCTGAATAGGATGGGATCAGTTCTTGGCGCCCAAGGATTCATGTCTACAAGCCAAACGCGGTCGTGAGGCGGTGGAATGTAGACGTCGAATGTAAAGTTTCTGTCTGGAAATGTATCCCGTATTCTGACGTCGAAGAATTCTTGGATTCGACTTCGCAGTTGAGGCATCATACTGAATAGGAACTCATAGTGGTTCAGATCTCGTTGACAAATACCAATTATACGACGATTCCGTACGAAACACCGGAACTCCATTGAAGGGTTCCAGGCGCCCACCAGCTTGCGTAGTACGAGGTGATATGGGATCTCATAGTTATCCTGGTTCACAGCTGACACAGGTTCATTTTCGTCTTCCTCAGTGTCATCGAAAGCGTGCTCTAGGTCGTGTGTAACGAAATCGGAACTCTTGAGCAACAGGTAGATGTCTGAAGGCTTTCTGCATTCCATGCTATTTGCGTTGATCCATGTCGCATCTTTAGGGGCAGACCAGTTTAGCTTCGGTAGAACTCTTCCGCCTAACAGGTCTATGGTGTCGATGATGGATTTGTGCACGTCGTTCCACGCCGCCGAAACATCCTCGCCATCGTCCCAGTCGTCGTCTTGGGCATCTGCGTTGCTGTTGTCGGATGAATAAAATCCGCTGTCGTTTTCTTCAGAGGTTGGATCGTCGTCTGAAGGCAGAATGATTCCATCTGCGCGGAGGTACTCAAGGAATGGAGGGGTCAACGGGATAAGACGAGCCTTGGGTGTGACGCCTCGGTATTGTGGCCACCAGGAGTGATATGAGCAGTTCAGAATGTGTTGCTTTGTGACAGGTGGGAAGGGAAGTGTTGATGGCAATTGCTCAGTCATAGACATGGCTGGCTCAGCGGCCGGTTCATCGATGATTGCAGGCATCTGATGGCGGAAAATCGCTTCCAAATTTCTTTGATCGCTGTATAACGTTCCTGTAATTCGCAGACCAGAGAGGAAGCGCAGAGTGAGTATTTGTGTTGCACGTTAGAAGGCGAATAAGGCGTGGTTTGAGTCGTAGCTTAGCACATGCAATGGGTATGTAAGTGAGCAGAGCAGAGAAGGGATATATGTCATAGCATTCTGACTCCTCAAAATCGCATGCCCACCAAATCTGAGCATCATCTCTTATGTAAGCTTTTTCCAGTCCCGCATTTTCACATGTAAAAAGACTTACCCTGCAGGGAACAGTCTGGAAACGTTCTCCAGGTTCCGGCCGTCTGAACCCCTAAAATAGTTCTTTCATAGGAGGTATAGATCAAATACACTCTCCCAAATTATGAGATGAGTTGTGAAATACTTCTTCAGGTGTTGCATAGCTCCCATCTGGTTTGTTTGGCGTGCGCTTGCGCCAGGTTCTGCATATACAGCCACCATAGCATGACACAGATTCCCATGAAAGGTTCCTATTGATGATTTTATGCCTGCGCCAGGCATTCATACAGTCGTTCGTCGCATTTGATTGACGAAAACTAATTCTCGTCGTTTTGCACATCAAACTTGTCGGTGTGACAAGCGTGCCTGTAGAAAATTGACGATGTCATCAATTTCCTCTGGGACTTTATACCAGTGACCCTCATCGTATGTATTCTAGCTGACTTGTACTCCGAGGTCTCTCAGACAGTTCGAGGCTCGAAGGCCCTTTGTCACCTTGACTTTCTCATCGCTTTTCCCATGACCAAGGAATATTGGCGTTGAAAGCCATGCAGGCTGTGAAGAAGAATTGATTGCCGGCAAATCCATGTTGTCACGGACGAAATTGGAGACTTCCACCGCCAGAGACTGAGGTTTTGTGTCATTCTCCTTGTGATTCGAGTGTGCATCTTCGTGGCCTGATTCTCCATTGGTGATGGGTGCGAAAAGATCATGGCCCTCGTCGCTATATTGTCCATCACCATGCAAGTCTTTAAGATATATGATGGTCTCTATGTCATTAACAAAGGGTAGCCAACCGCTCATGCCCACAAATCCGCCGAGCAGTGGCGAATCCTCGTAGCTTAACAGTAAGTGCAAGCTCATGGCGCACCCTTGACTTAAACCTCCAATGAACACATTGGAAGACCCCACGAGTTTGACTTCCTCGTCCACAACTAATTTGAGGAATGCTCGCGATTGTCTAAGACCTTCAAGCTGCCATTCTTCCTCCTGCCTGTTCATTCCTCCATCCTGCTCGTCAATCGGAACACTGTCAAACCATTGATTGATTGTGGCTCGATTGTACCATTTAGCGCGTCGTCTACTGGCAGTTGGGAAGATGAATCTTGCATTTGGGAACATCCTCGTGAGGGTCGCAGCACTCGCCTGTCTAGCGTCATCTGGTGACTTGAGCGTGGTTTGGCTGCTTAGAAGTCCCTTTCCAAATTCCTCTCTATTGCTCCCTCGCCCGTGAAGCAGAATAAGGCTCTGTTTGTGTTCCTTGAGCGGGTCTACGACAAATGGTCGTGGATACGAGGCGCCTTCGTTTTTGTTAGTCATGTCGCCTGATCAGCTGGTCCCAACCAAATGACAGTATAGATTTGAAGCTTCTCCTGGCAGCTGTCTCAAGTATTCACAACTCATCATACCCTGCATTTCATGTTTACTCAATGATATATATATCATGTGAGGTAAGAGTATTACCAGAGCGGTCTTCCACTAGCTCACGCCTGCAACGCGTAAAGAATAACCAATCTCATTGGATAGCCGCAATGTCCTTTAAAAGAGGGTTTCATGAAGCCTGGCCGCTGCACACGGGTTTTTGACGAAGACCTTGAGCTATAGTCAAAATTGCTGGCCAACAACTGTATAAAACGAGCAGATGTCAAAACGAGATTCGTACTACTCGTTGGAAAAAATACCCATGGATATGGTAATGACTGATGAAGCCGAAGGGAAGGATTCGTAGGTATGCAACTTAACCCCACGACTACGCAATAGGGCAGGTTTTAGCGGGCTTGTAGAAGTCATTCGAGATTCACATTAGCATTACAGACCTCTGCGTTTGCCTGATAACATTGCATGGTAACTTGCGTACTCGAACCACAACTACAGCACCTATCGGCCGACCTCCAGCATGTCGTCGAACGTCGGGCTGAACACCCCAAGAGGGTCTGGTACTTCTGGATACGTTCAGCGCAACCTGTCCCATGTCAAACCTCGCGAAGCCTTCAAACCTTACAACAAAGACCTGGATCAGGTTAGACACAAGCAGCGACAACCTGATAAGGAGATCCTCGAGCATGACCGCAAGCGTGAGATCGAGGTGAAGGTGTTTGCGTTACGCGATCAGCTAGAAGATGAAGGGTACGTGCTTGACATGGAGGCGCATTGTGACGTTGTGGAGGTACTAACGACTGGACTAAGCGTCGATGAGGAAGAGATTGACCAGAAGTGCGACGACCTGCGGAAGAAACTTCAAGATCAGCAAAGCGCAAAGGGATCTCGAGGTCCAGACTCACGCACCTTGAAGTCGCATCAAGTACATGAGTTGGCGAGGGCCAAGATAGAAGAGACTGAAAGATTGCGCTCGGCTTTGGGCATAAGCAAGAACTATGAAGAGGGTAGTCATTGGCGGAAGCAAGAGGAGCGCAAAATGAAACTAGAAAACGATGCCAAACGACACGACGAAGACCGAGACGATGAAGACTATCCCAGGAGACGTCGAGATTCTTGAAAACTTGGAACACTGCTCAGCCTGGCCTTCTCCAAAAGAAAAAAGAAGCCGCCGTGTGGCTATGCCTGCACCATTTTACAATGGACCACAGCTTATCAGCTCGGCCCGTCAGCTCTGAAGATGTGTCTCAATCACTACTCTCGGATGCGCACCATCGCAGCTTTGTAGAAGCTTCGCACCGCCAACAACGCTCTTCTTGCGCAAATCGGTACTCGCTGTACGTGTGTGCGAATTCCAGCAAAACCTCTGCCCACTAGCAGACATAGAACAAGCTGTGTTTCGGAATGCTAGAAGACTGCACCTAGCCGTCGTCATTGGAAACAAAGTTCGTTGGGCGCGTTTAAGGCACATATCGTGCACTTGAAGAGCCAAAGGGCTTGAGAAAGCGAGCTCTTCCTGGCGCATATTCCAGTAGAAGCTTGCTGGCTTTCTCCAGGACTGACAGCGCTGTGTCGAGATCTCAGGCTCATATAGGGGTTCAATTGAGAGCCGCTTCAATAACGGGAGCATTGAATCACTGGACAATCACTGTCCATATTATACAGGTTCATTCATGCCATACACGCTCGAATATGCCTTATCAATGTTTTGGCCATTAACGCCTGCGATTGACCTGTCCCGAAACACATTGTCACTTTGCAAAAGGACAAAAATACCTTACCGCAGCCAGACGTAGGTAAAGAGTAGAAAGATGAATGCAAAAAATCCCAACCAGATCCTCCAGCCGATCCCTGTTCGGTCCGCCATTCTCAACATCCTGTTCATCGTGCCTCGTAATCGATTCCTCGTCCCTTCGAAAGAGTCGTTCATCTTCTCCGCGAAAGCAGTCGAGTCTCTGATCTCCACTCCAATTGCAGACGTGAGCTATACACCAGAACGACAGATTAGTACTTATAGCAGCAGAGAGATCCCAAAGATCGTACTCGTGGAAGGGGAGACTCACATCCTTCAGCATCCTAACCTTCTTCGACATCTCGCCTACCTGGTCCTCGTTCTGGCTCTCGAGCTCGTCCAGCATGGCAGTGCTGTATTCGCCTTTCTTATTTGGTGTGGCTGACCGGAATCCTGAGTCGCCGCTCCTCCTTGCCCCCGTCAAGTCATCACTAGATGCTGCAGCTCGGGGGTACGCGCTGAACCCACCGCCAGCAGGTGGTTCGGCGCTCAAGTAGGCAGAGCTGCCGTTGAACTGGCCGCTGGATGCAGCGCCATACGGCCCACTGTAACCTCCATTCCCGCCGCTGCCGTATGTACCCTGGAACTGTGTGTTCCTGGAGCCGGGTCTCAATGCTGGTGACGTCGCTGCTGCCGCGGAGGCTGGCCGTGAGCGTGTGGCCGAGCCATCCGGGTAAGAGGAGAAGAGCGCGCTGCGAGCGTCGCGCTGGTTGTGAAATCTGTGCGACCGTGCTCGGGTTAGCTAGAGCGTCCTAGGGGGTTGTTCGTACTCGCAAAGCTCACCTTGATGCCATCGGCGTGGAAAGTTGTCCTGTGCTCTATGCAAATACGGCTGCCGTTATGGAACGGAGCGACCGACTTACCACACAGCCGAGGGTTAGGGTTTGGACGCAGGAGGTTGCCCGAATCAGCATAAGAAGTCCCAATGCAGCAAGTCGAGTAGTCCAGTTGGAGTCGGAGGTGACGGTCGACCTCTGGCTTTTACATCCAACTGCCGCCTTGCACGCCTATTTGAAGATGTGTTATGATTGCCTGAGTGTGGAACTTTGGGTTTATCATGGCTGCTGATTCATTGTGACTGTGACTTGGCCCGCGAATTTCTATGTCCAAGCGAATCACATGCCATCCGCGTTTTGACAGCCGCGTGTTCTCATTCCCAGTCCAGACTATACAACCACACCAAACGACAGCGTTCAACTTGCTTGTGATGAGCGAGCCTGATAACTGACACGACCAAATTTGGGACGGTGGACTATCGTTCCCAATGAACGAGTTCGTACATCAACAATACCGTCCGGAATTCCCTCCCCTTGCACACCGGAATATGGAGGGAACCGGTATATTCCGTAACATCCTCATCATCTATCAGATACCATGTCTCTTCGCGCTTAACGATGGCGATGTAGTGGCCAGCTTCATCCACACCGCTATGTGCGATGACAGCTTTGAGGTCGCCAAACATGGATTCTTTGGATGCCATCCAGGGTGTAAGATCGAGGACGGTGTCGAATTCGACGGGTTGATCGGAAATGGTGTAGTCTTTCTTCCCTTCCGTCTTGCTACGCGTCTTTATTCGAGGTTCAATGAAGTGAGTTCGTTGTACATGAATGAACAGAACCTCTGGCGCTTTTGCGATTTGGTGAAACTTGTTGTGATTAGCTTTGCGCGACGATTTCTTTCTGCATGCCTCGTTCTGGCATGCCAGTGATATAGTGCTGTCTATTGCGAAAGCTTCCGTCACCAGGTCTATCAGATTTCCCTTGGAGCTGAGAGGAGCAGTAACCCTGATTGTCTTGCAGATTTCGGTTCCATCCGTCTGCGAGATCATCTTGCATTTCTGACACCGGGCTGCGTTTTGTAAATTCATTTCGAATTTCATGGCAAAATCGAAGATCATTCCGTCATCGTCCGCTTGCTGCTCGAGAGGCAGAAGGACCGCGACATCAAGCAGTTCGCATGGATCTCCCTGCTGGTCGGTGTCTTGCGCGTACCGCGTGAAATCTCCTACAGCACAGTACTTCCCCATGGAATCATACAGACGAGAGACCTCCGTGTTAACACCCTCTTGGTTGAGATCGTTATAGGCGACGGCGAGTTCCTTCAATCTGCATGGCACGCAGTCACAGCCGCTGGCATGAGATATACGTGCAAGATATTGAGCGAAAGCAGGTACATGCATCAAGCCTTGCAGAAGTGAGATCCTGTAGCATTTTGCTCCAACCCAACTAGGGTCAGAAGCGCTTCTGTTTTCCATCCCAACTGGTCTTGAGAACATTCCTGACACTTGACTGCTTGACTGTTGGCTGCCTTTATCAACAGCGGCAGACGCGTCTCCTTCGCTTCCATCGATGAGCTCTAGTAATGCAGAATCATCGCCTTGAGAAGACGGCGCGATAGATTCATCCCAGTATTCAATTTCCTCGTCTGCACTGGCCGGGTGATCAGATTCCGCCTGGACGCTCCTGGCATCTGTAGACTCGATGTGAGCAGGAAGTTTCCCTGTCGCAACGCGTATGACATCAGGGGAAGAGCACTGCTCTGAAGGTTGTTTGGCTGGTGATTGGAGCACGTTTGGTGTGGAGGGTCTCCTCCCTAGCGGGCCACGATTACTGTCTTGAGATCCTATCCGCGACGAGCGACGTATATTGTCCAAGGGAGAACTCCTCCCTGACGAGCTGTGATCGCCATCAGAAGAAACGGAAAGCCTGGAAAGCCTCTTGTTGGGCCCTCTCCTCCATGACGAGACTTGCCAGTGCTTTGTGACCCTCTGTGGGATGGTCGCTGGCAGGGACTTATAGCTGGCGATTGAGCTTCTGCGTCTTTCGCTGATACGACGGAAGATGATGTAGTGAAGGTCCCAGGATATGTATTCTTGATCGGTTAGAAAGACTTGTGGTCCGGTCTGACGCGCAATTCTGTAGTCTTCTAGCCCTGACAGATTCGGTCCGATGACTTCACTGATGGCATTGAGGCGCACAGCGTCGAGAGTTCCGTTGCTCGCCATTATACAGGACCAGCCTTGTTTGAAATTCCGTTACAGAAGAGATTGTGAGTAGAAATGACTGCCAGCAAATCGATGAGAATGTAAATGCGAATGCAGAAACAGAAGAACTTGAGAATCGTGAGCCTAATCAATAGAAATAGAAGATCTTTGTTTGCGTGATGTTTGCACTTATCTGTCTTGATGATTCTCATCAACCTATTTCTTATGATCATTGTCATCAAATGGCAGTATACTGATCAAAGAGTCATTAACATAAAGTCATAATGCTGTCGCCATTGTTGGAAATATTATTCATCTTCAATACAATTGTTAAGTCTATTCACAAAAGAGCGACAAAGAGCTCAATAGACAAAGCTGATGGCGATCAGAAGGCATCGAAGGCAGCCACAATCAACAAGATTGTGATAATGTATCTTGCCGCGGCCATTGCTATTGTAGCAGACCATAGCATTGTGGACTTGTCGTGTTGGCCATCTACTGTTTGTTCTGTCAGTGGCGAATGTTGGCCTCCATTGATGTGTTCATGTTGAAGTGAATCGCAGTGAAGCTTCGAACTTCAAACAACCTTGGAACTCACAAATGTAATTCCTCCAACACAAGCCACGAAGAGAGGCTGAGGACCGCGGCCACAACGAATCGATGCTCGCACTTCTCGCGCTCACCTTTACTCATACACGCACACACGCACACACGCCCTCTCTCCTTTCGGTAGTGAGATTCTTTTCAGGGTGTCTGCGTACATTGCCGAATTCCGGATAACATCATTTCGGCACTGCTATGTGACTCCGAACCCGGGTACTTGAGTGATCTGAAGATTCAATATATCATCTCAACTACATGTAAGATCGATACTTGGGAATAGCGATGTCAAGCATCGATATAGTAAGTGACACAGTTGAGAGCTGCGGTATGCATAGATGATGCAGATCGAAGTGTGTATTTCAGGCTTAAGAGGGAGGCAACTTTGATATGGCATAACACCTACCGAGTCAATCTTGAGGTCAAATACAACTCAGAGGTTGGCGCGTATCTTAGGTCATGTGAGGGTTGCTGTCAGACTGGCACGGATGATCATTGTAAAGTTGGATGACGATGATCAGCCGCCATTTGATCGCTTGTTTTACCTGACAATCTCGAGGCGACACAACAGCAGCAGCAGCAGCAGCAGCAGCATCATCATCATCATCATCATCATCATGTGTGACCTGCTGCGCGGAAGAGCCTTAGGCTCGTGATCGTCGAGTGGATAATCGTCCTATTGTCAACTTCATTGGCTTTGATATCGATCGACTTGCGTGAATTGAGACTGTCGGCAGGCTTGCAGATCTACCCACACTGTTTCATTCCACAGATGCTCCGCATGTCACCATAGGCGCACGGCGAACGAAACTTTAAAAGATGGCAGGGTGGTAGCATGGACGTCTGTCGGAAGGCCGCTCCCGGCACGACATGCCGCTGTACGTACACTTGATGGTACATCAAGCTGTAAGATGACGTTTATTGCATTGACACGCAATCCGCAGGACCAGTCTGGTGGCAACGAAAGACAAAAATAATAAGTCTGTCCCAACCATGAGCAGAAAATCAAG
Organism: Scorias spongiosa; assembly: GCA_018467035.1. Classification (NCBI taxonomy): domain Eukaryota; kingdom Fungi; phylum Ascomycota; class Dothideomycetes; order Capnodiales; family Readerielliopsidaceae; genus Scorias; species Scorias spongiosa. The sequence goes on along the minus strand of JACSZZ010000009.1, from coordinate 157,663 downwards.
AAGGGCGATGTCCGACTGGACCACCACTAGATAATGATGAATCGGTTTGGGCGAGATTGCGAAAGGGACGCGTCAAGGTCAGCCACCCGTCCGATTCCCCTACCGTGCTGCTGCAGCCCACATCCTTGCCCTCTGCAGACGGATGTCTTTCCTGCCGCGTGAAGCGGCGGCTAGGCAAGTGACACAATCAAAAGGCGATGATACACGCTCTGCAAACCAACCCCTCAATTGCCAGTCACAGGGACGTTACTTTTAAAAACGAGCACAAGATGCTCAGGAATGTAGCAGAGGCGAAGAGGTGGATCCCTCATTCCCCACACTTGTAACCTTCCCTTCCTGTGTGGATGGAGAGATGAAGCCAAGCACTCGCTAGCCCTCATACCTGGGACATACTTGGGACGGCGTCCTATGGATGTCTGCCAGACATTTCATCTTGCAGCTGCTGGTCCCAGGTGCTGTCACCCCGCCGGCTAGACGGTCCGGACTTTTACCTTCCCCATGGGTGACCCAGTAACGCCGGTAAGGCAGGGGCAACACGAATCAACCAAGACAGAATTAGGAGCCGGGACTTACGATGGAGAGGCGGCATCTACAATCTCTACGCAATGCGATGGGGACGACGATGCACCGGTGGTCGATTGTGTCGATCCTTCTTCCAACCAGATGCCCGAATCGTTCAATCACGGGTTTCGTAGACGAGGCTTTGAGACACGGCCATACAAGATGACCCGGACGAGCGATGTCATGCATTGAAGATAGGTGGCAGTTGCAGTGGTGTGGTTTGCAGGTACCTGGTAAGTACTGTAGCAGTAGCAGCTGTGGTCCATTCCAGCGCCAATGGACCAAGAAATGCAGCAATTAGATCGGACAGCCAAGGCATCATCGAACTGCCCAAGTCTAGTGTGATCGCTGGTTTGGGTGAATGGAACAACAATGCCGCTTGCCGCTGGAAACGGAGCGTTGGGTGGTTGATGGGTGTAGCCGAGTGTGGAACGAGGACAAAGAAGGGGCAGATGCTGTAACCGTGTGGGCGGGCTTGAGTCGGAGGTCACAGCTGTACCTCCCCGTACGTAGACACAGTACTGTATGTCAGTGACAGCGTCGCAAGCATTCATTCAATCGATCACAAGCAAGATTCACTCCTTGCGACGCTCTGCACCTCTCAGGAGCCGATGGTCATGGCTCTCGTCTGCTCTGCTCTAGCACTCCAGTTCGCTGGTCCGCCTCCCGCAAGGTACACCAAGTACACCAAGTACACACCCTTATCGCCATGCCAAAAAAAAAACATCTGACGATTTGGAAAAGTGGAGCCAGGCTTCGCTACTCAATACTGAAGCCAAACCCTGGTGGTGATATAAAGTAAGACCACTTCGACGCTCCTGGTGCAAGTCGAATAGGCTACCGCATTTACACTTGACTCGTAAGACGCCTTGAAGCTGTCAACAGCCCCATCATCTGCAATCAATCTACAGTCTCTCCAAACCAACATCTCCTCGAAGCCACTCGCAGCAGTGAAGCCATAAGCCAGTCTGCTCGTTGCCTCTCACCCAGCGGCTGTCAATCTCATCACCTCTGTCTCAAATCGTCACATCAGATCACACATCATGTTCGTCACACATGAGCGCCAACCACAGGGGCTTGAGGTATGTCAATCCAGAATCCATCATATCTCTCCTCGAATGATTAACATGCTGACAACGTCCAGACCCGGTTTGCATGCAATGGTCCCTACAGAGTCGCCCAGCCATCGGCTCAGGTGCAAACACAACCACCCAAACAAATGACTTCATATTCTGGTTGTGGGTGCGAAAGACCAGAGACTCCAACGAGACGGCACAGGATCATCAAACATCTGGATGAGTATGGCAACGTCGAAGCCACCTCACCAGAAGAGAACTTCAGGAAAAGCGTCTGCCCGATGTGCGAATCACGGCTCAAGCTTAGCGTGCATGCTCTGTTGTTGAGCGTGAGTCGCCAGCAGCAGGTTGCGGTAGAGTGAGAAAGGAAATTTACAAGCATGCGGATCTCATCAAGCGTTAGGGGTCCCGGTTAATAAGATACTGATCATGGTTAGGCTGGATTGGATTGAGTGGGGAACAGGCGAAATGGCTTGGGTTTGTACATAGAACTTGACATGGCATGCTGTCTTGACGACATAACGCCAATCAGACATACCTACCTACAGAGTATGATCTTCGTTCGAGTATTGGAGATTTTATCCCATTAAGGAAACTTTGTCGACAACGTCTGCCTTAGGCAGCGTCGAGTCTTACCTCAGCAATGATCGTCTGATTATCTCAGATTAGATGGATATCTAAGCATCAGAATGGCCTTCCTTATTCACGACTTTTGTCCTTTGAGCTTTCCACTTTTCCAGCTTCGCTTTCAACTAGGAGGTAACGTCGCGGAGGCGCGACATATACATTGAAAGTGCATGTCACGCTGCGTCGCTGTCCACTGCTCGCCATCTACATCGCACAACATCCCTTCGCGCTTCCACTATCTACCCGATCGCAGCTCACTGACTCACACAATTCTCCGGAGCGATTGTATGCCGAATATACGGACTGGAAAGAGGTAGGCTTCACTTTCGGCAGAATGGCCGAGGCACCTGCTCAAAAGGCGCGCAAGCCAACCAAAAATGAACAGCGTCGTGCAAAGAAGAAGGCGCAAAAGCAAGAGGTATGTCTCTTATCAGTTGCGTCACGCATCGCTGGGAAGATGCTGATTATGTAGGGAACCAAACATGCTACGCCAGCGGATACAAACGTCGATGCTCCAGTCGAACAAACGACGACAGCCCCAGATGAGGCGACTGCGAACCAACCACTTGAGCCGACAAGCGACAACATCGATTTCTCCGTGGATACCAATGACCCGCTATTCGATGATTTCAAAGGCATATTCCAGAGATTCGATGCCCCAGAGGCGCAGACGCAGTCAACAGCGTCCGCTCAACCAGCGAAGCCAGAGGTGTTTTACAGTGACGATGATCTGATACAGAGTGAAGACGAGGAGGAGGCCACCCAACAGAAGCTGTCCAAGAAGGCGCGCAAGAAAGCCAACAAGCTTAGTGTCGCTGAACTGAAAGCCATCGTTCGTAAGCCAGAGATTGTTGACTGGACAGACCCTTCAGCTCAAGATCCGAGATTGCTTGTCAACATCAAGAGTGCGCGCAACGTGGTTCCAGTGCCATCGCATTGGAGTCTAAAGAGGGAATACTTGAGCAGCAAAAGGGGTATCGAGAAGCCAGGGTTTTCATTACCTCAATTCATTGCTGAGACCGGTATCATGGAGATGAGAGCAGCTGTGTTGGAGAAACAAGAAGAGGCATCGCTTAAGCAGAGGCAAAGGGAAAGGGTTCAGCCGAAAATGGGCCGGCTGGATATTGACTATCAGAAACTCTACGAAGCATTCTTCCGCAGACAGACAAAGCCACAGTTGACCCGATATGGCGAAGTTTATTATGAGGGAAAGGAATACGAGACTAATCTGAGACATTTACGTCCTGGCGAGCTTTCCGACGAGCTGAGAGAGGCCCTCAACATGCCGCCAAATGCAGCGCCTCCATGGCTGGTCAAGCAACAACAATTCGGTCCTCCGCCTTCGTATCCGGCAATGCGAATCCCAGGATTGAACGCCCCACCCCCTGCAGGTGCTGCCTGGGGTTTCCATCTTGGCGGTTATGGCAAACCGCCACTAGATGACAAGCAGAGACCTATGTGGGGTGGTGATGTGTTTGGTGTTGGAGACACCGAAACATCACGCGATGAGGTAGAAGAGAAGGCGCGAGAAGAGACCGTGGACAAGGGTTTGTGGGGCGAACTTCAGCCAATCGAAGAAAGCGAAGAAGAAGAAGAGGAGGAGGAAGATGAGGAAGACGAAGAAGAGGAAGGCGGGTCCGATGCTGAAGATGCTACTGGGCGTCACACCTCAATCGGTGGTCTTGGTATACCCGCAGGTACTTCCAGTACAATTCCGACCGACATTGGTGGGACACAGACAGTCTCAGGCGACTTCTCCATTCGCAAATCTCGTGGAGGTGCGGGAACCGAGACTGAAGCTGCAAACCATCCTCGTAGCGCTGGCCAAGTCTTGAACGAGCGCCAGATCCGAGCGGAGGGCTTCTTTGGTGGAGAACGTGCCTACGATCTCAACAACGCTTCAACATCGTCACGTCGCAATGACAATGTGCCCATGTTAGGATCCACCCAGGACGCGGGACGGAAGAGAAAGGCTGGAGACATCGATGTCAGCGTCGACTTGGATGCGCTTCAGAGAGACGATCGCTTGAGCAAGGACGAGGTCAAACGACGGTTCGATGAGCAAGCCCAAAGGGAAAATGCTGGTGGTTGGCATGGTACTGTTGACCAAGAAGACCTTTCTCAGATGATCGCAGAGGAGAGCGCCAAGAGACAAAAACGAGATGCCGAGAAGGCTCGTCGGCGCTGATTGAGGGGCTTGTAACAATACGCGGGATCTGGTAATTGGGGATTGGTTCGTGGTCACTTGAATTGAGCGTGGCGTTACCGGCCTGAAATACGTGGTTTGACTTTCTACGATGTGTATTTGAAGAGGTGGATCGGCAGTCTCGATGGTAGGGCCACATCACTGCCGCAATCGAACCGAAATGACAGCAAAAGTAATTCCAGTGCAGAAGCTCATATTGCAGAGTACGAAATGGAGCCGAACGGAATGTTTTCACGTGATGGCTCGATAAGTTTGCCTTGTTCTTGACATAATTCTACATGACTAGCGCAAGGCAAATTATGCGGGGGCGGAAAGACGCTTGGCGTGGCTTTGAACCCCCGAGACGATCATCAACTCCTGTTTGGACTTTTCCCTGCAGTATTCATTTCATTATTCAATCTAGTCGAGTCGAGTCGAGTCATCGCGCATATCTGCCCTTAATCATGGACAGGGACCGGGAATGGAGGTATGTGAAACCCACGCATATACCTTACGATTGCAAGAAATCTGAAGGATTGGAGCAGGCGAACAGGGCAAGACCGACTGAGCTACCTGCGCGCGAAAGGATTGGGCTTGGAGCACCTGCTTCGGTGCTTGCAATTACATGATACTGATATTTACACCTACTAGAATGCGCGATATACCTCCCGAAGACCGCTTCGGTACCGGTGGCGGTCAGTCATATCGACCTGGAGCGGCTGGACGCGATCGAAGTCCGCCTCCTCGACGATCACCACCACCCCCTCGCATGGACTCGTATCGAAGTCGCGACCGATCACCGGTCTCTCGAGGCGACTCTTACACACCGATTGGACGCGTTCCAGCTTCGCGACCGAGAAGCAGAAGCCCTTTGAGAGCCGATACTTATCGACGGCGATCTCCAACCCCTCCAAGATATAGGGACGGTGGACGGATGGGAGGAGGAGACAGCTATAGAGCAAGACCTCGTTCGCCACTCCCTGTGAGAAGAGACCTGCCCAGGAATGATCTCTTTAGGAGAGAGCCTCCTCGAGGGCCCCCACCACGAGACTTCAGATACAGAGATCGATCTCCCTTACCTCTCAAGCGCGTTCGCGATCCAAGCCCTGTTCATAGCAGAGGCAGGAGGACGCCACCTCTACCTTTGAAGAGAGATCGCATAGCCAGTCCAATCCACCGGCCGAGATATGAAGATTATCCTCCCTCACGAGCGATCAGCCCTCCTCCGAGGGTATACTCTCCTCTACCACTCAGAGGACCAGTGAGAGACTACCGTATGCGGTCGCGTTCGCCTATAGGCAGAGGTGAAATGGCCAGGGGTGAGTTAGTCAGAAGTGAGAGGATCGATAGTCGACCAGTATCACCACGACCACAGAAGTATCCCAGGACAGACTATTATGATGACGATAGTGGAAGGGTATCCGTCTCCACTTCTCGCCGTTCGTCGCCGCCGGTGCATCCAAGCCGGTTAGCGCTGCAAACTGGACCACCAGAGGATAAGCGACCAACAGTTCGAGAAAGTTTCAACGACGAACATAGACCGTATCGTGCGAGATCGCCTCGACGTGCGTCTCCTGAGCATGTTCGGGACCGTGAGGTTCGTCCTTACGACAGAGCCCCCATTGAACCCGACAATCGCGCACCACCGCGCGAGCCTAGCATTCCGAGAGTGCCTCCTAGTGGTCCTAGTGTTCAACAGCAACAACAAGCGCCACCTACTGTACCTTCAGCACCTTCAGCACCTTCAGCGCCTTCGGCACCCTCAGCACCACACACGACTTCGCCAACGTCGGCTGCACAGCCAAGAGCGGCTCCAGCTCCACCTTTGGGGCCAAGAGGAGACACTTCATTAAGAGGCGGTTTTGCTCCTCGAGGGCGAGGTGGATACAATACAGAATACGCGCCACGAGGCAGAGGAGCGTCTTACGGCGGATTTCGAGGCGGTAGAGGTGGCAGCGGACCATCAGCAACATACTCCAGAGGCAGCAGCTACGACCAGCGAGAAGCAGACTTTGGCCCTCCATCTGGTCCTGCAGGAATCCCACCCAGTGGCCCGAGAGCCTCTTTCTCACAGCCACAGCAGCAAGGACCGCCGCTCCAGCGCACCACAAGCAACCAAGCTCCAGTTGTATATCCACGACCCCAACGCTACCCGACGAACGGCAGCGCTCCAAGCGCCGAGCCCCCAACTGGTCCCAAGGCTTCCGCCATGCCGCCAATGTCGCGCCGTACAACCTCCCACCAGACTCCTCCAACAGGACCTTCCTCCTTGTCACATCCCGCCAGCGCGTCCTTGGCGCCGCCATCCAACACTCCGACCGGGCCGTCCGCAGATCGCCGCGCCTCGGTGGTGCCGCAGGTCCATCCAGCCCTGCAGGACATGCCCCAGATCGTCGAAGGCGGCCAAAAACTCGACCCGCTCACCGATCGCTCGCGTCTTGGCAAGCTCGAGGAGGAGAGCGAGCGGCTTAGGCGACAGATCGAAGAGAAAGAGGTCCGTCGCAGGAAGGCCATCAGGGAGTGGGATCGTCTGCAGCGAGAGGCCGAAACCGCTGCTCTGAGGAGCGAACTCGCAGAGAACAGCGTGCGCAAGTTGACCGGCGAGGAGGAGAGCATGGCTGCATTCTAGTCATCACTCCATGCCGGGAGGTATTCTATACGTTGAACAATTATCATTTCAAGAGACCGTTCACTTCTGCCCTCTCCACCGTTTTCAAGTCCCTCGTGAATGAGAACTCCCTACCGTAAAGGGGTTGTCTCCTCGCCCCTCACCACCTGAATTGACCGTATCCGTATCGTTGCCTCTGCGTCGCTAGTCCGCCCAAGCTGGCGCGAGCAGGGGATCTAGAGACAAGTCCAGTCTAAGATTAGAAGCTACCTTCACGATTATAGAGCGTGTTCTCGTGCGAACGGTTTCACAATGGGCACACGATGGGGATCTGCCGCAGGGGTTGGACGGGCTTTGGTTCCCGTTTTCCTTTCCATTGGCTTCTTGGTTTCTTACAGTAGAGGTCACCGGCGAGCGGTGGGTGGAAGACTGAAATACTAGACGGCGTCACTGAGTTCCGACGGACGGAGCTGAAGTAATAGTACAGAATGTGTTTGGTTTTGATACAGTGGCAGTGCAATGCTATGCAATGCAACGCAAAACAAGGTTAAGTGAAGCAGACAAAATGGGTTGTCCACTTTCTTCATGCATTCTCCCACATTGGGGTTTATCTTTTCCCATCATCTTCCCCTTCCCCTCCTGCTTCTTTTTCCCCCGTCACATTCGTGTAAGACCTCGGCTGCGTCCCGTGGGAGGATTGCTGGGTTAGCTGTAGCAGCACTGACCCGAACGCTTTTTTGCTTTTGCTTCTCCACGACCGCATGTATTCGGGATGCTGTGTTTGAGCTCGTAGTGCGTGACTGCATCAATTACCACCGCAAGTCTCGTTAATATGAGGGATACCGTTTGTTCTACATGATTCGCAGATCATGTAGAAGCACAAGTCGGGTTCTTGACGGATGGACAGTAGCCTACAAATGTTGTATCCGCGATGAGAGCGCCAACGCTGGAAGGTCATCTTCTCTGGTCAGGCACCCAAGGTCGGAACGGACCCTGCTGTGTCGCACCTGGGGGTGCGCCGCTTTCCCCTCTGCTTCCACTAGAATCGCCAGAACCTGCACCAGGTCCAGCGCAGGTACTGCCGGCCCCACTTGCAGTGTTGGTAGAGCCAACCCCAGCTCCCCCAGTGGACGAGCCTTCGCCCTCACTGGCGTTCCTCTTACGGAACCCTTCAGGCGCGAATCTATCCTGTCGCTGCTGTTGTGCGAAAGCTGGAAGTGACGGCGGCGGCGTTGGGCCGTAACTGTAAGCATGAGTGTAGCGAGGGTCTGGCTGTGAGCTGGCCGGCGCCAAGGGTTGGCCGCCATATTGCTGCTGCTGCTGCTGCTGCTGCTGCTGTTGCTGACCAGGTGGATGGTGGAGGTGGTGAGGAGGGATTTGACCATGATGGTGGTGGTGATGGTGCAGATGGTGCGTACCAGTAGGGTGCAAAGACATGGGCTGCTGCTGCTGCTGCTGCTGGGCAGCAAAGTTCGGGCCAGATGTGCCGCCAGCCGTAGTAACAGGGGCGGGGAAAGGCGATGGGTGATAGGATTCATACATCATCCCTGGAGGTGGCGGAGGGAGAGAGGTTGCATGGGGAGGACCCGCTAGCTGTTGGGATCCACGCGGCATAGCGAAGAGAGGGTTTGGCGGAGACTGGCCGGGTTGAAGAGCCCAGGGTGCCAATGGGTGCTGTGATGGATGTTGTGAGCCATGAGGAGCACTTGGTAGTGCCGAAAGGCTGTTGCGGTGTAGCATCACATTGTAGTATTCTCCCTGGAAGGGTACTTGTTGCGGCGCCCAGATGGCAGGAGACGATGGGTGTGGGCCCGCATGCGCAGGCGGATGCCCATGAAATACCATTGCTGGGTGTGTCATGGGAGAGCCGTGCGGCACGAGAGGCTGTGACCACTGCTGTCGTGACGTTGCCCCAGAGTCGATCTCGCCAGACGTTTTCCTGGACGGGCTTGCTGGAACTTGCCCGCTAGTCGATTTCTGCTGTTTGTGCTTCGTTTTCCGTTGCTTCGTACTCTGACCGCTTCGCTCGTCCTTGCTGGTCTTTGTGGAAAAAGTTGCGTTTCCGGCAGTGTTGGCATTGGCGCTCACTCTCTTACGGCCGCGCTTTGCCGACGGGTCGTCGATTTGGGCGACTTGTGCTACGGGCGAAGCCCGAGTCTTTGGAGACTCCATCTTGATGAATGTAGTAGTGTTCTGGACAGGAGGAGTGGCAGGCCGGGCAGGGATATTGGGTATCGACGAGGATGGTTTGCGTCTCTTTAGATCCGACTGCGAAGGTACATTCGGAACTGTCTCTGATCTCCTCTGCATGTGGAGGTCATTGACCATGGAATTTGCCATTCTGATATCGGTAGACTCGCTGCGAGGTCTCCCACCGAGTAAGCCGAGCTCAGCCGAGAGTGAACCTCTATCTGGGTAATGAGCAACATGTGGAGCCCAGGGAAGGTTGATAGGCGGTGGATAACGGCTGCCAGTACGCTCTCGATTCGCATCCAACGGCTCTACCTCCGGAGAGTGCAGAATATGCTTGAGATTTGACTGCTTCTCACGTGGAGGGGCGGTCTCGGCTTGGCTAGAGTGATCATACTGCGGCCTTGTCTGGCCGGACTCAACTTTGCGACGTGAAAGCGAGCTGTTACGCGAACTACGTGTCGAGCCTGACCTGGCCGGTTGGCGCTCATATGTGGATCGAGTTTGGAAGTCTTTGGGCGATCCCACGACTTCCAGATCCCTAGGCGGTACTTGAGGCGATGCATACATCTCACCGACGGCCCTTTTGGGTGTCGAAGGTGGAAGCATGGCACGATCGGCTTGTTGGTCGGTATCATACATGGAAAGCGGGCGAAATGTCTCCGGAAGAATCTCACGGCGAGGATGCATAAGATGGGCGGAATATGGGGGGAAGGGTATCGGACCGGCTGGCTGCATTGGTTCCTGCATGTAGAAAGGATGATGGAATGAGCGGTCGGCTGGCCAGGGAACAGCTACGGCCGGTCTGGTCGCGGTCTCGCTCAGCAGTTGCAGTCCAATAGCTTTCTCGTTCGGGATGAGCAGAGCACGTCTCCTTTCGTCTTCAACGGCCAATCTTTTAGCCTCTTGCGCTGCTTCGGCGTCTCGTCGTTCGGTCTCGGCGGCAGCCTCAGCAAGCAAGGCAGTGTTGGCCATGCTAGCACGCTTTGCAGCGGCAAGTTCGCGCTGTGCCATGTCCATGACTGTGAAAGCGCCAGCCTCATCCTCGTCCAACAGTTCTGAGTACTGTCGCAGCACAACACGCATGCGTAAACGCTGCTCAAGATTACTGACAGCCTCACGGGTCTCCAGACCGAGCCGGCTTCTTGGCTCGTAGACAGAGTCGAGCTTTCCTTTTCTTCTGAATTTGTAATCCTGTCCGTGCAACCTGGGCAGGACGCCATCCTCGTCGTCAGTATCGAGGCGTGCCTCTTCGTCACTCATGCCGATCGCACGAGCAATTCGTAACATCTGGAGGTCAAGGGCAGCAAGCGATTCATCTCGTATATTATCGATTTCCAAATCACACCTCCGTTTCCTGGAGGTGCGTTCAGCTTCGAGTTTCTGTGCCAGTAAAGCCTCGTTCATAGTACGTTGTCGTCGACAGACACCCTGGCGATACTCCAGCTTCCTTTTAAGGCCATCCGTCACGTATGGATACTCATCGACCTTCTCGTGAGCTTTATCATCTGCTTTGAGATCACGAATGGCACGTTTCGCGAGCTGGGCTAGTACAGGCTTAAGGCTTCGCGAGATGATACGAAAAGCGCTTTTCAATTCCAGCTGACGTCGCATGGCGGCTTCGATGGTTGGATTTGGATGGACTGCCCTTCGCTTACCAGGGAAACGACGTCGTGGGCGACCCTCCTCAGACTTGACGCCTTCATCGACATCATCGGCCTCGTCGGCGTCTGCAATTTCGGTATCTTCGACATTTCGGCTCTCGTCGAAATCATCATGGAAGGGTTTTGATGTGGGGTTAGACGCTTTAGGTACGGCACTGTTGACGAATGAGCCTGGGGTTGAAGCTGGTGAGCCAGGTCCAGAAGCGGCTGGAGTTACATCAGTTGAAGGCGCAACGAGACTTTTAGCAGCCGACTCGTAAGCAGCGCCGCTCTCGGAACTTCCGGCAGAGATGGAGGCGACCCCATTGGAAAGGTTTCGAGTTGGAGAAGCCGCCGCAGTGGTGTCATCTTCATCGGCACCGTTATCGCTAACAACATAATAATCAAGCGGTGCAGCCCAGTGCCCTTGAGTGACATTTGGATGGGGGGCGGCATCGTCAGTGCCAACAGCGACGCCGTTGTCATCATCATCGTCGTCATCGTCGGTAGTATCGTCGTCGACGTCGCCGTCATCATTGCCATCATGGTGATTTTGATCATGGTTGCGATTGTCAAGGTCGTCACGGTCATCATCATTGTCGTTGTCGTTGTCATCATAAAGTTGCGACGATCCAGTGCCAGTACCAGTACCAGTGCCAGTATCAGTGCCAGTGCCAGTGCCAGTGGCAGTACCAGGCCCAGGTGATGGTGGATGTTGACGATAAGCAGATCTATCTTCGGCAAAACCTACGGTGTCATCTTCGGTGACGGAAAGCAGACCATTGGCATTCGAGGTAGGCGCAGGAGAAGGCTCGGCAGAGATGCGAAGCTTCTTTGCAGGCGGTTCTTGCGGCGACCGATCAGAGATGGCAGACCGTTCGCTGGAAAGGGAAAGGCGTCTACCCTCATCACCATCCAGAGATCCGGCCTGAGAAACTGAACTTCCGGCCAGAGACTTGCCACCTCGTCTGGTGCTCATATGAAAAGGCTCTGTGGGTAAGCGAGCCTTTGCAGGGTCCCGTGGCCGTTTCAACGACGCCGACATTATGTGTTGGAGTTGGTACTGTCGACGTGCCTGGTGAGGAAAGGGGGGAGGTTCAATTAGCAAGTGAAATGATGGTATTGCATATCCAAATGTCGGGTGAGGTCGAGGTACTGCAATGGGTAGATGGATTGAAAGGTAGAACTGAGGACGCTGGGCTGGTGGGTGGTAGCGATCGAGGTTGAATGAGGATTAGGCGTATATGCATGTGCACGTGCGTGTGTATGTGTATGTGTATGTGTATGTGTATGTGTATGTGTATGTGTGTGCAGTACAGTTGTGTGTAAGTGTATAATGTGCAGGTGTCGCCAATGGACCTTTGGCCGGAAGCAAACACCAGGCGAGGTGAATGGCGAGTGACGAACCAAGACCTTGCGCGTGACAGGCAATGGGGGGAAGAAAAGACGTAAAGCGTGTATAAGAATGCAAGGCAATGCAAGGCAATGCAATACAATGCACGGGTGAGCAGTATGCCGCAAGTAAGGAGGAAAAACGAGACGAGACGAGACGAGACGAGACGAGACGAGATGAGATGAGGGTGAGGTGAGGATTTGCGGAGGTTGCGGCAGGTCAGGTGTTTCGGGCTCAGGGCTGGTGAGAGGCATGAGGCATGAGGCATGGGACACATGATGCAAAACGTGATGGGAACGCAGCAAGGAAAATCGCGATGGACTCACGGGTGATGATGGCGATGGATCGTCTTCGGCAGGATCCAGCATGACACTGGTCGATAGTCGGCGCGGTGTATCTCCAGAGGCGCGCACCGGGTTTTGATTCCCTGTTGTTGATCTCCAATCCTCGCCTCGCCGCTGCTAGTGTTCCGATCGTGGATGCAGGGCGGCACTGTTGTCGATGACACCCGTAGAGGGATGTAGCAGAGGAAAGGTTTTTTTTTTCCGCTGTGATGCCTGGCGAGTTGGACGAGTTCGCAGTGCTGTTCGTTGTCGTGTTGAGATGTGGCGATGTGAAGGGTTGTATTGTACAGCAAAGCAAAGCAAAGCAAAGCAAGACCGGACAAATCAAATCAACGCAACGCAGATCAATGGACCAGGCAAAGCTGCACCGCACACGACGAGACGACAGAAGAACAGAGCCAATGTTTCAACGGGGAAAGCAAGCAGGCCAAGGGTATAAGGGAGACAATTGACCGAATGGATACGGCAGGGGGATGATGGGGATGAAGATGAAAGACGAAGACGCGGAAGAAGAAATCGACGAGGTCGATTCCAGCCCTTCGAGTGCAGGCGGTTCAACGGTCGACGAAGTCGACGGTGATGATGGGGCAAAGAATACGACAGAGGAGAAACAAATCAACAAGGTGTAGATGGTGCGGATCATACAGGGTCGATCATCAATCAAAGCCGCAAATGCAAACCGCGAGCGTCGTCTGTTCAGTCGCCTGCTTTCTGTCTGTATGTCTGTCTGTCTGTCTGTCCGTCTGTCTGTGTCTGTGTCTGTCCGTCTCTGTCCTGTCCATTCTCCCAAAGGTTCTCCCAGTTGCTGCTGCCAGTCGCTTGTTGCTGTCGCCGTCGCCGCTACCCGTCTGACCAACCCCGGCCCCGGGCCAATCAGATCCTGTTCAACTTGCACCGCTGACCCGCCAAGCCCAGTAAAGTCGGCTGGTGCATTAGAGGTACAGTACACTATGCACTGTAAAAGTAGGTAATTTTAAGTAGGTAGAGATAGGTAGGTAGGTATAGGTTAGGTAGGTAGTTAGGTAGGCAAGGTCACTGACGCCATCGTTCGTTTGATAGGTATTGTGCAGGCGGTTTGTCGAATTTATCATTGGACTGGTCTATTCTCGATGCAATGTATCACTGGCTCATAGGTACCTAGGTAGGGAACGGTGGACAGAGAGACGTCATATCAAAAGACGCATCGTTCATGATCTTTGCATTGCTTGCAGCTCACTAGCTATCATAACAAAGGGTATCGTCACCTCGTCCAAGCACCGCGTCGAGTCGAGTCGAGCCCAGTCGGTCCAAGAGCTAAACAGATATATCTGAAGTCTGGACTCTGACATCTAACGACTGGCTTATAAGTTAAGCGATATGCAGGTAACCGTCGTTGATGCGATCGAGGCGAGCTCGGAGGTCTGTTCTATCTATGAAGAGACCTCAACACACAAGACCACACCAAGATCGTTATTGAGCGAACTACTGGTCATCTGGCTCGTCTGGTTGGTCGAAAAGGAAGTTGGCAGCCAGCTCCTCGTTCTTGTCGCAGGCAAAGTACGCCTGGATGACAAGATCCCTCTCGAAACCTAATCTGCACAGCTATAGGCGCAAAAGTTAGCATGTCGAGAACGACAGCGCAACGGATGAGATGATGTGTGAGTTTGAACCTTACCCTCTCGATTGCTTCACGTTCTTCTTCCGTCACCGCTATTTGCTGTGCGCCAGGTGGAAGCTGGACATCGTCGCCACTGATTTCAGACAGCAGCTCCATGAACTGGTCTGGGTTCTGCGTGATGATCTGTGCAAGTTGTGGGTTACCGGCGGCGACCTGCTGCAGGATGGGTTCGAGCATCTGCGGTTGCTGCTGCACCACTTGGCGCAGTTGCTGGAACTGTGGGTTGTTGCGAAGGAACTCCAGGTTACCCGCGTTTCCACCCTGCGCGCCACCTTGACCACCCAATGCCGATGCCAAATCGTCACCGCCCTGTGCACCAGCGCCACCTCGCTGTCCATGGGCGGCAGCCGCTTCGAACAGGTTCACAGGCTCGTCCGCGCCAGTGCCTCCTGTGGTGGCTGTCGGAGCAGCTGCAGCCTGTGTCGGTGCCGCAGCCGGCGACCTGGCAGCGGCTGGTGCGCGCTCCTCCTGAGCGCTTGCTGGAATGCCGTTCAGAAGATATTCCACTGCACGGTCTGGGTTGAAGAAAGCCGCCCTCATGGCTCTATCTATCTGATCCCTGGGGAATCCCATCGACTCCATACCCTCGATCGCAGCGTTGCGTTGCTCGCCAATGGCCAGCGCAGAAGGGTCATTGAATGTCTGGCTGGCAGCTGAAGCAGGGGCTGGGGAAGGTGTGGCGGGTGGTTGAGCTTCTGAAGGCACACTGGATGCGGCTGCAGGAGCAGCAGGTGCCGACGGGGTAGACACAGTTTGAGCTGGGGTGGAAGGTACAGGCTTTGGGGCGGGCTTGGGCTGTAGATTGAAGGTCAGCGAGGTACTCTTTCCAACAGTCATGGATCAATCCAATTCGCTATCCATCTACACACCTTCGAGATCATGCAGACGATGAAACCCTTCTCCTCGATCTTGTACGACTCGATCGTCTGGTCATCCTGGAGGATCTTTCCGCTGTAGATCAACTTCTGCTGCGCCGGTTCCCAACCCTTCTCCTTTCCAATCTTCTCCTTGACTGATCCGATGGTGTCGGCAGGTTCGGCCTCTATCTGGAACTTCTGCTGCTTGAGGTCCTTGAAGGTGAGCTTCATCTTGGCGGTTGAGTGCGTGAGAGGTGAGCAGGGGTTGTGTGGGAAGTGGGGGTGAGCTGAAGGTGCCGCGAAGGCAGTGAGGGTTTCGGCGGTTGTATTAGAGGATGCGGTGCAGATCTGGGTTCTCGACGGAAGGCTCGATGATCGATCAGGTCCAGGGAGATGAAGCAGCCGGATGCTGTTGTGGGTGTGTTCGTGTTGTAAGAAAGTGGGTGTTTTAGCCACGGTCAAAGTGGCGGAGAACTGGACTGGCAGTGACAGCAGCACAGCAAAGCGCAAAGCATAAAGCCCGCCAGGCAGCCAGGCAGCCACGGTCAGTCGTCACTGTCCTTCGCTGTCACAGCCCGCGGACCCTGCATTGCTCCGCTACCTGCCTAAGCGTCCACTTTGTCCGTGATTGATGAATTGCAGGTGGTTTGCAATGCTGTACCTCTCATTCATTTCAATGCATGGGCTGTCTCTGAATCCGAGACAACACCGCTAAGATTCCACGGCCTTGCAGCTTCGCTCATCGAGCCGTCAACTTCAGTAGGGGACTTTGATTGATGTCCTCCTCGTGTGGAATGGTAACGAATCCTACTAGATGGCCACGCTATACCAGGAAGAAAGTGTTACAACATGCATAGACGACCACTGCTTTCACACGGTAGCGACATTATAGCAGACACTTCTAAGTTTGGCCTTGTCGAAGTAACACACGCTGCACATGTTAGAACCTATCCGACATCTAAACCCAATCCAATCCCCCTTCTTGACGGTCGAATGGTCCGTGCAGGCCAGTGGATTTTGAAACAAGGGAAGATGGTTCATCAAAGACGACAAGAATCTTGTCAAAACATACGTGGTCTCATTTGAACGAAATGTCTCGATCTATCATCAAACGTCTCTTGGCGACGACGAACAAGCCGAGAGCGTTGCTAGAGCGTCTACTGCCTGTATGTGGGAACCTTCGTTCAGCAGAGAACGAACTTCGCTGGTTGGATGAGCATGCCCGTCACAGACTTGAGACAGGTCAGATGGGAGAGTCGCATGGATCGATCCTAGAAGACCTCGTGGCTCGAAGGGCACGACACGAACCTCTGCAGTACATCCTGGGCACGGAATACTTTGGACAGTTGGAAATTAGATGTCGACCTGGTGTTTTGATCCCAAGGTACGCATGATTTCTTTTGGTTCTGACGAAGATACGATTGGATGTGTCATAGCACAGAAACGGCTCACTCTTTCTTGGTTTCGTCGTATAGACAGGAGACTGCGACGTCAGTTTCATATCTGACACGGTTGCTCGTCAAATCGAAGTCATTGCCACCTCAGGTCAACGTTCTAGATCTGTGCACCGGCACTGGATGTATTCCGCTGCTGATGCGGCATGAGCTCTACCACAACGAAGACAGTGATGTCCCGAAATTTGAAGGATCTGCCCATTTTACTGGGGTTGATATCTCTCCTACCGCAGTGGATCTGTCGAGGGAAAATCAAGGGTTGCAACTGGCTTCTGAGACGATAGGCAGTGCAGATGGTCGACTATCGCTTGAGCAGATGGATTTCCAACAGGCAGACCTCTTCCTGGAAGATGCCGCCTTCCTACAGCAGCGAATTGACATTCTAATCTCGAATCCGCCATACATCTCACCTGAGGATATCAAGGTCACGACTGAGAAGTCCGTGCGTGAGTTTGAGCCGAGACTGGCGTTGGTACCTACGAGACCAGATAGTGAGGGTTTCATCACAGGAGACGTCTTCTATCCGAGATTGCTGGAGATCGCTGTCCGTTGTAGAGCAAAAGTCGTCCTGTTCGAGGTGGGAGATGTTGACCAAGCGAGGCGGGTGTCTCGGATGGCTCTAGAGCAGGGTCGATGGGATGTGGTGGAGATCTGGCGAGATGAGCCATGGGCTGAGATTGAAGATGAGATCGAGAACGGGCAGGAGAAGGGTGATGTGATGGTGAGAGGTAGAGGCAATGGTCGGTCTGTACTGCTGGCTCGTGAGGAAGGTGAGCAATGGGTTGGATCAGGCCAATGATCGAGACACTCGACGCCTGACTTGACCTTTACCTTCTCCACAGATGATTTCTTTGCTTTTCTTTGATGATGGATGGGTGGATGAGGCGTAAGTGGCAGCAGCCCTATGCGACGGCTAGGAATCGCGGATGCTGCAGGTCGGTAAGTGAGTGCGCCTGCGGGCAGCGGTCCCGAGCGGTGCGTTGTCCTGGGGTGGAGGTGGAGGCGGAGACAGCCAAAGAGGTCAAACGTTGAGAGTCGACGTGGATTTCCATGTCATGTCATGCCATGTTCGATCTCGATGTCGACGTCGAGGTACGGTATGTACGTACGTCTTGCATGTGCTGCAACGTACGTACTGTATTGCTGCCCGGCAGCTCAACCCCAATTCTCTCGGCTAGTCAGTGGCTTACATATTGCCATCTATCAGAACGTTTATGCCATGGATCCTTGCTCATCGCCAGGTATATACCTAGCCCTACTTACCCTGCCTGCCCTGCCCGCCCTACCTACTCTCACTGTGTACAGTATCTCAGCCGTGCCTACAGTGAGGTTTAGAAGTGGGTAACAGATCGAGCGAATCTGGCAAAAGCGAGTCGAATCCATGTTGCTCTCCTATACGTACTTGTATGAACGGTACTCGCGGTACACATGCAGACAAACAAGACCATGCATGCCCAAAGGTACCTGCCTACCGATGTCTACTCGTCCATATACTTATTCAATACTCTGAGCGAGAGATCGCGTGTCACATGAATTGCAGCCAGCCGTGGGGAGGGGCCAACGGACGGTGAAGCAACGCACAACACATCGCAGCACAAGAGAATGGGAAGTGAACAGAAAAGACAACACGTACAGCACAGCGCAGCACAGCGCAGCGCAGCGTACATACGTACGTACGTACATGCTAACTGTTTATCACTCTTACTGTACGGTTATGCAGCCTATCTGTCGTACTGCTGCGCTGCTGCACGGCGAGAAAGATGTTGACGGTGTAGGTGTAGGTGTAGGTGTGGTGCGGTGGGAGGAAGCGATCAGCACTCTCGCCCACAACTTCAATATCGACTCCCATAACACCAGGTCAGGTAAAGTAAGGTCAGATCAAGTCAAGTCAAATCAAGTCAAGTCAAGTCAAGTCAGGTCAGGTCATGCCTGGCCAGGTCCGAGTATCGTTTGTGACATTACACAAGAACCGCACAGGCCAGAGAGAGGTGAAGGACATGTAAAGATAGGGTTGGTGGATGTTGTGTGACTGGGAAGTAGATGAGGGATGAAATGGAAGATTGAGACATGGGCTATAGCAATGCGAGCAAAAGCATCGATGAATTAGGGATGGATCATGAGAAATCCAATAGCTATGCACACACCAAGGTAGGTATATAGTGGTCTACTGAATGGGTACCTGCTTGTTGCTATATCCTCATCTTCAATATAGCAATGGTTTATAGTAGAGATGGCTTCTGTAGAGTCCAATCCCAAACGTCTTTGTCTCTTTCATTGTCTCTCGCAACCCTCAAATCTCCTCTTCCGTCTCATGATGGTTTTCTGCTCTGGAGTCTAGTCATCGTCTCGTCTCGTCTCGTCTTCTTCCCTTACGTTGTCTTTATCCTGAGAGATCCATTTGCATCGTATGGGATCTGGTGGAGCGTGTTGTGACTGACAGTCTCATCGTTGCCCAATGTCCGCCTTCGCAGTAGAGTCGTATCATCCGAATCTTTTCCATGGTCAAGATATCTCGCTCATTTCACCCAGCAGAAGTGTCCTCCTGGTAGTCCATTCGAGCCTCTCTCTCTCTCCGTCAATAGCAATCAATCGATCAACGCATCCATCCATCCATCCATCCATCAATCAATCAATCACTCAATCCATCGATCAATCTACCCCTCCCTGTGCTCATCTCATCCTCTGCTGCTGATGTTTCACAACACCAGCCGTTGCATTCCAACCCATCCGCCCTGATCCATCCCTCGCGTCGTCGCATCCGCCTCTTTACCTCTTTCTCTCTTCTTCTCATCTCTGCCTTACCTGGCTGTCCCGACTATCCTATCTACCTACCTATTCTCGACCTGGCAATCTACCCTCCAAACCTACCTGCTACTCTCACCACTCTGCTCTGCCATCCGTTCAACCTCCGTTGTAGAGAAGGATCAACATCAGGGATATTGGCCTGACACTGGAACTCGGGCTGGAAACGACACGCTTTCACCTTCATTACTATCACTGCCGTCGATATTACCACCACGGCAATCACAACACCAACAGCGAATCCACTACCGATTTCACATATTCCTAGTGCCTGCCATCTTTTCTACTCCTCCCGTCCCATCAAGGACGGCTTTATTGAAACTCTCCTACGCCTGGCTAGATGTGCAAACAGCTACAACCGTCGCAACATTCATAATCACATCAGTCTGAGCGTGCGCGTGCATGCGTCTTCGGTATCAAACAACTCGGCCACATACCCTGGCAAGACGTGATCTGATCTGATTGCCTCCATCCTGTGCTGCCAGCCTTCCTACCTACCACCGCTCACTTATACCTTACTTACCTACCCACTTGCTCCCATCTTTTCTCCCCTTCCCTCCCCTTTCTACCTTCCAAGGTTCTCTCCACACCCGGACCAGTCTTATCAACTTCGCCACCATCCGAGCAGACCGACCATATAACTGCCCCCACACCAGTGACTGTACATTTCGTTCTCACACAACCTCTGTGCGAGAAGACAGAAAAGGAAGAGAGAAAAAAAAAAAGAGGCCGGCTACGCAGCGAAGCCTTCCTGACTAGCGTTTGAGCTGGTGCTGAAGTTGGTGGGTGAAGTTCCTGCGACTGATCCGCCGAGCTGATCAACCCAAACCGTTGCAGGAATCTTTGCGGATCCTCTTGCGGATACTTTGAAGTTTTGGTGCTGACTCCAGTCCGGTTATCCCAGCTTACCTAACCACATCGGCCTCTCTGCTTCCCACCTTGCCATATCCTGGCCCTGTCTTATCCAGTTCAGCCCAGTCCAGCCCTGTATTGTGGGTTGGAGTTCGAGCAGGGTAAGGCGATCAAGGCGATTCGAGGAGGAGGAGGAAAGACAAAGCGACTAGATCCAGGCAAGGGTGTGGATGCTATAGCTGCCTGACTGACCTTCCTACCCTCCTACCTACCTAACCTACCTACCAACCAACCTAAGCCGACACACATACGGCTCTGGGCTGTTTGTCAAAGACTTGTCCACTTCACAATCCCACCTCACCCTCGGCCACCTACCTATTTTACACACTTCCACTACGCACACACATGGGCCGTGTGTAATGTCCCCCCCGAATGCGAGGAAAAACATGGCCACCTTTCCCAACCCAGTATGTCCGAGATTTCCGCCCCATATTACCACCTACCCCAGATCTCCCACCGCTAACCCGCTTGTACGTAGTCGAATCAGTTCTCCTCCTTCACCAATACCAACCACTCTACCCCCTCCCACCATACTTCCACCTCCTCCAACGAGACCTACAGACCTTCCACTCGTTCCAACGCTACCTCCGCCGCCTTCTCAAACCCGACTACCTCTGCTAATGGTAATGCCAACGGCCATGCCAGCAGCAATTCGAGTTCCAACGCATCCACCGCTCGAGCTTGGGACTCTAGCAATATCTGGAGTTCCAACGGAAGTTTGAACAACAGCAGGTTCGCCTCAAGAGATGCCACACGGGATAACTCGCGATCGCGTGAGCCCGATCCTCGCCTCGACACCAGGACTGGCTCTGGTTCCCTGATGGGCTCTTCTGTCAACGATGATTTCGCTGCCAGGTCACGGCCTGGTAACCAGAGCTTCGGTTCCGCCAGTGCTTTCTCGCGATCCCAGTCAGACCAAGCACGAGCTGGAGGAAGTGCAGGATATTATTCGGTATCACCTCCTATCAGTCTGAACTCTAACGGCACCTTTGCCCAGCCGTTGAACCACACATTTACGAATCCCTTCGTTGGCACCAATGGCAGATCTATAGAGTCGCAACCTCCCAATGTCTATCCGAAAAGAGATCGTAAAGAGAATAACAACAGTATCAACGCTGGAAGGGTAGATTCTTCTCGTGGCATTTTCACTGCTGGTAACGGAAGTACTACCAGCCAGACTACTCCAGTAGACGAGATTGGTCCATTCTTTGCTCAATCATCTGCTAGGAGCACTCCTCCATCACGCGAGCGCGCTCAGATTACCAATAGATTCATGACGGGTGCATCTTCTAACAACCAGACTTCGCCTCTCGGTGCAAGGAACCCCTCGATTTCGGCAAGCTCTTTCACTCCAACCGACGAACAGCTTTCCTCCATGCTTGGCCAGGTCTCCCTTGGCGATGTACAATCCTCGCGTGGTCGATCGGCCTTGTTCACGAACGGGCTCGCTTCAATTTCTGGTGGTGTAGGCCCAGCATCACCCAACAGGCCGTCAACAGCCGGATTTCAGGATGGACCACAGTATTTGGATGAGTCACGTGCCAATACCTATCAGAGTGGTGTCAACAGTTCAGGTGCTGCAAATGGTTTCGGGAGCTTCACGCCATCAGCTTCTGCCGGTGATATTCGTCCTGGATCTCACCGTAGCAATGGAAGCACATCGTCAAGGACAGATCTGGCCCATGCGCAGAGGCAACAGCAAGATTGGTCTGCATACGACGGTGACGTAACGAGAGGAATCAGTGATGCCCAGACCTGGCTCGATCCACGGACACAGCACCTACTGAACAACCACCTTCGAACCCCTTTTGGTGCTATGTTTCACCCATATCATCCTCTTCAGATCAATGGCATTCACGCCTACCTTCCATACCCAATGATACCTTCTGCCTTACCATACGATGGATCCGTTGGCCCTCGGGATGTCCCTGAAGGTGTGCAGAGCAGGTTAATGTTCGAGTTCAAGGCCAGCAACAAAACAAACAAGCGCTACGAGCTGAAAGACATCTACGACCATGTGGCAGAATTTGCTGGTGATCAACACGGTTCGAGATTTATCCAACAGAAGCTTGAGACCGCCAACTCAGATGAGAAGGAACGTGTCTTCCAAGAGATCAAGCCTAATGCTGTCGTTTTGATGACCGATGTCTTTGGAAACTACGTCATCCAGAAGTTTTTCGAGCATGGTGATCAAAATCAGAAAAAGGTCCTCGCGGGAATGATGAAGGGGCAGGTTCTGTCTCTCAGCCTGCAGATGTATGGTTGTCGTGTTGTCCAGAAAGCCCTTGACCATATCTTGGTTGACCAGCAAGCGTCGCTGATCCATGAACTCGAGACTCACGTCCTCAGGTGTGTCAAGGATCAGAACGGCAACCACGTGATTCAAAAGGCGATTGAACGTTGTCAAAGAAGTGCTATTCAATTCATCATCGACGCATTCAGAGGACAGGTACACTCCCTGAGTGTTCACTCGTATGGTTGCCGTGTCATCCAGCGCTGCCTGGAGCACTGCGATACAGCCTCAAAGGACATGATAATGCTCGAACTTCACGATGGCATGACGAGTCTGATCACCGACCAGTATGGAAACTACGTAGTACAGCACGTCGTCGAACATGGCAACGAGCAGGATCGTTTGCGAGTCTTGCAGCTGATCCTTCGTGGCTTGGAGACGTATAGCAAGCACAAATACGCGAGCAACGTTGTCGAGAAGTGTATAGCTTGTGCAGGGAACGGCTGGAGGCGTGATGTCATTCGCATCCTTGCAACAAGCCAGCAACGCCTGAGTGAAGAGGCAAGCCCATTGGTGTCGTTGATCAACGACAGCTATGGCAACTATGTCATCCGTACGTGAATCCCTGATCTACCCCAAACCCTCTGATTGGTAGCATATACTGATATCTTGACAGAGAAATTGTTGGATACTTTACCGGACAATGACTACTTCGAATTTGTGGAGGTACTGCGACCGGCCATGAACATGGCCAAGCGTGCGGGTTACGGCAAGACTGCCATCGCGATCGAGAAGAAAATGAATCGCTTCCCGACGCTTCAGAATGTTCGCCCCACAACATTCCAGCCCAACCTGACAGCCTGCCCATCACTGATGGGCCACTTTCCATCGACTAACGGTGGCATGCCACCACCATCTCAATCGTTCATGGTGAGCCCTCACGACTTACAAAACCATGAGCGCCTGTACAGCACCACTAGCGACACGGTCGAGGGTGCCGATAGCCTCAGCCGACGAAACAGCGAGGCGCATTCCCAAGATCGGAGCCTCGCAAGCCTGCACTAAAACGTTATTGTAATGGACATTTTTGTATCTTGTGGTAGGGATTCGAAATTATCTATCCTTTTCTGAACCACGCACGGTCCAATTTTACGGCAACTCACGACAAGACACCTTTTTTCCTACACCCATACAGTCTTGAACACTTTATTCCTTGCACAGACACAAAAGAACGAATAACAAAATGCGCCGGCGGTGAAGGCAGAAAGGCACAAAGCATGATATAACGACAGCATGTTTCCAAACAACGATGTAATCTGTGGGGGGGGTGTATACCGGGTGGCGCTTGAGAGTTTCAGTGATGATGGTGAAAATCATTCGATTTGTCTATTGGAGAGAGTGAGAGACTCTGTATGTGTGTGAGAGTGAGAGAGAGAGAGTGACAGAGGGAGAGGGAGAGGGAGAAAGAGAGGAGGGAGGGAGATATCTTGAGTGACAGCGATAAGCGGGTACATGTTGAGACGAAAAGATACGACGAAGTAGGGACTTTTTTGATATTACATCGCCTAGTGTGCAAAGCGATAGACAGGCGATGACCGTTTGTATATGGTAATCTGTGTTTCTTTTCTTCACTCGATCTCGGTCGTGGCCGGATTCGAAGTCATTGGCTCACAGACCGTTAAGGCTCGGGATGAGAGTTGAGATGAGACACCGCATTGATACCCAAATGCACCATTCTGTTCTGCTGTGCCGGCTATGGGTCTTGCCCAATCGCCGCCCTCTACAATTCCCGCTCCCTTTCGCTTGCACCAGTATGCAGTGGTTTTTTTTTTTGTAGAAGGAATATCGTCTTCGCCGTTCTTGCTTTCGAGTCCCGCGTTAGGCAGCTCAGAGAAGGAGTTGTCCAGGTCAAGTCCCGATGTTACGGGTCTCCAGTGGTCGAATGTTTTCCTTCGTTCGTGACGCTTGCACCTGCTAGAAGGTTGTTCGTTATACAGAAGTAGTATTCACCCGTCTCCACTAGCTTTCGCACCCGGCAGGTCCGAGGCACTATGACAGCCTGGACAGTTGTGCACGACTTCGTGGCAGAAGACGTCGCAGTCGATGCAAAAGTGGTTCTGGCACGTCTCGCATTCGTACCTGCTAGACTCGGATGCGCCCTCTGCCCGTCGCCTTCTAGGTTTTGCGGTTGTGGAAGTAGTGTTGGCAGGGGGCTGGGCTCGACCTCCTGCCATCGTCGACCCGATATGACCATTCCCGTTGATCTCGTCTACGTCCTCGTCGGCAGGAATAGGTGGGAAGGACGTGAGACAGCCGTAACACCTCGTGCTGCCCTTGGCCCTCGCCCGTGCCCACGACACCTCGACCCAATTGCGCAAGGGAAACAGGTGGTGATACGACCGCGCGAGGTGGGTGGACAAGATGAGGGTCAGATCGCAGGTCGGGCAGGTGGCCGGCAGTGAGCACACCTTGGAGCCGCACCGGCTGCACAGGTAGCCGCCGCGGCTGAGGGTGCTGTGGCAAGCGCACAGGGTGGCGCGGTCGGACAGGACGCGGGAGGGAAAGCCCATCAACAGCAGCGAGGCGGCCTGGTTACGGCGGTGTGCATCTGCGTCGGTCGCGCGCGCGACCGGCGGCGTGGTCAGGCCCAGCAGCAGCTGGCGGAAGTCCTGCTCGTCCACGGCAACACTGTAGGCGCCGTCGTCGCCGCCATTGGTGCGCCGGCAGATCTCCGCGCACACGTGCATCTGCGCAGCCAGGCCGATGATGGCGACGCGTAGGCCGTCGGCGGCGCAAGCGGCCACCGTGGCGTGGATGTCGCCCGGGTCGGAGGTCAGCAGCGCACCCAGCACGATCGCCACCTCGCGCGTGCCGTGCGACGGCGTGTGGTGTAGCCAGCCGCGCGCCATCTCCAGCGCGTTCTGCAGCGACGGGTTGCCCTTGGGGTCCAGCTCGCGCAGCCGCCGAACGGCCGCGATGTGCTCTGTCGGGTTGCCGGACAGCTCGCTCACGGGAATCGCCAGGCCGTCGCGCATGCCCAGGATCCCAAGCTGCGAGATCGGGTTCTGTTCGAAGTATTCGCGAATCAATTCAATCGTGTACGTCAGCGTCAGCAGGTACCGTGTCGGCCGCAGGTCCTTCTCCATCATCGCCGTCGACAGGTCCAGCACCAGGATCGTGTGGCGGATGATGCCTCTTTGCAACGGCGTTGTGTCTTTGAGCAGTCTGGCGCTATCAGTGTTGATCTGGATAGTTACTCGTATTCTCAATCGAGTAGAATAAGACTTCAGATGTTCCTTACCGTCGTCGTTTTTCGGCCTCTTCAATCCCGCCTAGCACTCCCTCGAGACCTCCATCGGCTGCCTCGTGCAGAGCGTCAGTTCCTTGGAAAGCGGCCTCCCACCTAGCAAATCCTCTTTGCTTCGGCCGAGTGGCCATTGACGTCCGTCGTCCGTCACGGACATGCTCATCGTCAGAGGAGTCGGCCATGTCTGTATTCTACTTTTCTTGAAGGGATAGTTTGGATGGTCCAAGATCCAAATGTTAGGAGATGCCGTTCGGTAGTTGTCTTGGATTCGGCGAACAAAAGTAGAGGCCAATGCCTCCACTGGGCCGACGATTTAAATCAATGAGACCATAACCTTGTTGCGATATATACTATTCCACTCTGCAAGTCCCAGCTCAAACGAACCCTCCCTGTCGATGCTGCAATATTGGTATTGAGATGTAGACCGAAGAAGGCACGTGACATGGAGAAGAACGCCAAGATCTATGGTCGGGAAGATATCCATGCCTGAGGCATTCGCAGCCCCCAAACCCCGAATGAGCCCTGACTTCAGCAGGCATCGATCAACGTAGCCGGCCGTGCTATGCTGTGCTCTGCTGTACTGTGCTGCACCTGTCCGCCCTGCTGCCCTGTCGGCTTGGATCTGAAGTGCGACTACACCTCACCGACTGCAGCATCTTTCTACAACTCCCCTATACTTTGATCTTCCACTGTTGTTGAACCTGGGCGTAGCGATCTCTCCTGCTACTGATCACCATCCTCCTCTGCCACGCTTCGCCGGTGCAATAACCCTCCGCGATACCCGTGTGATAGAAGACCATCCAACGACTAGAAACCCCCTCCTTCTTCTCCACCACCGCCCACCAATACTTATCCCTTCGACCACAACGCTCCTCGTCACTTCAC
Organism: Scorias spongiosa; assembly: GCA_018467035.1. NCBI lineage: Eukaryota > Fungi > Ascomycota > Dothideomycetes > Capnodiales > Readerielliopsidaceae > Scorias > Scorias spongiosa. The sequence goes on along the minus strand of JACSZZ010000009.1, from coordinate 130,929 downwards.
ATCATGGCAAACGATGAGTACGATGTATGTGCATGCCCATGCCGCTCTATTCCGTCCGCCACATCGTCTCCCACGTCGTCGCTCTAGGCTGACATATTTCCACCACAGTTCCTGTTCAAGGTGGTGCTGATAGGCGACTCGGGTGTCGGCAAGTCCAACCTGCTGTCGCGATTCACGCGCAATGAGTTCAACCTGGACAGCAAGTCCACCATCGGTGTCGAGTTCGCCACGCGCAGCATCCAGGTCGACAGCAAGACCATCAAGGCCCAGATTTGGGACACTGCCGGTCAGGAACGTTACCGCGCCATCACCTCGGCCTACTACCGAGGCGCAGTGGGTGCCTTGCTCGTCTACGACATCTCCAAGCACCAGACCTACGAGAACGTAACCAGGTGGTTGAAGGAGCTCAGAGATCATGCGGATACGAACATCGTCATCATGCTCGTTGGAAACAAGAGCGATTTGCGTCACCTGCGCGCCGTCCCCACAGAGGAGGCCAAGGAATTCGCCAGCCAGAACGGTCTCAGCTTTATCGAGACCTCTGCCCTCGATGCCAGCAACGTCGAATTGGCTTTCCAGAATGAGTTGACAGGTACGTTTTGAGAGTGTCGTTGATGGTTTTGGATGTCACGAGGGTGTAGAAACAAGGGACGAAGCGGGGATAAAGCTAGGCTGCGTGGCATGCTTGGATTCTGTGAGCATCGAGTGCTGACGATTTACCTTTGCAATACAGAAATCTACAGGATTGTGTCCTCTAAGGCCCTCGACCAAGGGGAGCCTTCCCAAGGTCCAGGCAGCGGTACGCCCGTGCCCCTTGCTCCATCTTCATCAGGCAAGACTACTAACTCAGGCCAATGTTGTTGAACCCGTCTACAGGCCACACCATCGATCTTCCCAAGACAGGTGCACCTCAAGAAAGCAAGAAGGGGCAGTGCTGTTGACGAGTGGGACATTTCCTGCCGAGCGAGAGAGAGCGAAGAGAAGAATCCCATCTGTATGTGTGTGCGTGTGTGTGCGTGTGGAAGTACGATACTTTTGCGTCTTTTCCTTCGAAGGGTTTAAATCTTGTGTTTTTTATGAATTGGGGATGACGAGATGGGTGGGAGATCGAGAGACGTCATTTATCTCTCTACGGCCCTCGCATCTCAACTCCCTTGTCGAGTCTGGGTTTCCTTTCTGAGAGATGCGCCTCTGTCTCTTCGCCTCTCTTCGCCTCTCTGCTCCTCTCTCTCTCTTGGCCTCGTATACGGCGTTTACTGGCGCTGCGGGATGCCCACGACTCGGCTTTCTTTTTGACAACCAATGGTGTGAACGATAAAGTTGATGAGATAGCTGATATGTATGCGATGATGGCCCCCTTTTTGTTTTTCGCTCTGTTCCATTCCTCACCCAACTTCACCAGAGAGAGATATGTTTGTCTAGTGCTTGATCATCATTCCTTCGAAGTCGTAGTGATTTTACAACCGTAACTATGGATTTTCTTTTCCTTTTTGTCTGCATGCAGTCGCTTCACATAAATCCAAGTACAAAACGCTCTAAACATGGTGATATTTCTCGGATTCCACCACCCGCCTCTACCTCATCATCATCATCGTCATCGACTTCACGCGGTCTGGCCCCTGGGGATGCGTGGGAATTCGTCGCCGAGCTCGAGGCTGGCCTTGACGTTCATGCTCATGAGCTCCTGGATGAGCAGCTTGGCGGCGTAGGGTAGGGTCATGCGGACGACGGCCCGGCTGCTCTGGCAAGACTGGCACCAGTTCTGGTAGCCCATCATGCCGCAGGTCTCGCACACGTCGACCTCGTGAGCGTCCGAGCTGATCATCAACCGCTCGAGCAGCAGCTGGCTGGCGCCGTACGCGATCAGGCAATCGCGTTCCATCTCGCCCAGACGCAGACCACCCTGGCGCGACCTACCCTCGGTCGGCTGCCTCGTCAGGATCGCACGCGGCCCGGTCGAGCGCGAGTGCATCTTGTCCTGCACCATGTGCTTCAGCTTCTGGTAGTAGATCGGCCCGAAGAACACGTACGCCGGCAGGCTCTCGCCGCTGATGCCGGACGTCACGAAGTCCTTGCCGGAGTAGTTGTATCCGTGACGCACCAGTTCCGCTCCCACGTCCTGCACCTTGCTGCCGCCGAACGCCGTCCCGTACTCCTGCGTGCCTGCCATCACGCCCGCCTTGCCAGACACGAGCTCCAGCATCTTGCCCACCGTCATACGGGACGGGAAACCGTGCGGGTTCATGATGATGTCTGGCGTCACTCCCCTGTCGCTGAACGGCATGTCGGCCTGGTTCGCAATGATTCCCACAACACCCTTCTGTCCGTGTCGCGAAGAGAACTTGTCGCCGATCTCCGGCCGGCGCGTCTGTCTGGTCTGGATTTTGAATGTCGGGTGGTTGGCCTCATTCGCCGTGATCAGCACCTTGTCTGCGTAGGCCGGATCTGGCAGTTTGTACGACATCGGCGTAGGTTGCCACTTCTGAGAATTACCTCCAATCCCCACTTGCTGCGTCTGAACCTGCGGCACCTCCTTGTTCATGTAGATGTCGCCTGCGCAGATTTCCGCACCAACCTCCACAACACCGTCGTTACCCAGCTTGCGGTGGCGTGGGTTGTCCTTGTCCCTGTCCACGGTGCGGTCCATCGATTGGTTGGGGTAAGACTTCAGTGGTACGCTGATCTTTTTGAAAATCTGACACCGTCCGAATCCTCGATCGCATGACGCCTTGTTCAGTACCAGTGCATCCTCGATGTCGTACCCGGAATATGACATCACGGCCACCATTGCGTTCTGTCCTGCTGGTAGCTTGTCGTATTTGACCAGCTCGATCGTTCGAGTCGATACCATGGGCTTTTGCGGATAGACCATCAGATACAGCAAAGTATCGATTCGGGTAAACTGGTTGTAAGCGATAGCTCCGATAGCCTGTTTACCCATAGCGCATTGGTACGTGTTACGAGGCGACTGGTTGTGATGAGGGTATGGGATCAGACCAGCCACCGCTCCCAAGATGGTGAAGGGCTCGATTTCGAGATGGGTGGTATGCTGCGTGATTGTATTTTCGTAGATGGCGATGTTTGAGTCGTTCTCTTCGTTGACGTCGAGATACTCTACTATCCCTCTAGATAGAGCATCATCGAAATCGAGCGTTCCCTTACGGAGGGACTCTAGGAAACGTGTAGTTACTTTTGACTTGCCTTTCTCCACCACGATGAGAGGTCTGCAAACACGACCCTCGTCTGTTGCGATATGTACACCAGCATGATGGTGATTGATATAGATACTGATGAATTCAGAGACCCTGCCCATCCGCCTGAACTTACGGAAACCGTCCAAGAACTGTTTCGGCTGCCTCGTCAGCGCAATCGGTGTGCCATTGATAAAAATGATATAAGCTCCATCTTGGTAAATCTCTGCACCGCACGACGCAGTCACATCTTCTGCACCGAGAAGAAACACGATCTTCTTGACAGGGTCCTCCTCGTCTGCTGTTGTGATGTGTGTCATCAATGCCAAGTTCTTCACCAAACCACATGCCTCACCCTCGGGTGTGTCGGAGGTGCATATCATGCCGAACTGCGAAGGCTGTAACGCACGTGGTCCGGAAACCTTACGAGTTTTTTCAAATTGAGATGAGATTCGAGTCATCATTCCCAGCGCACTGATATAACTCAGACGGCTCAGCACGTGTGTGACACCGGCACGGTCCATTTTGAAACGTTTCAGGCTCCAATTGCCGGTGCTGATGGCTCTCTCCATTCCCTGGGTGATTCGAATGTCATTGCCACGAATGCTGTCTTCAGGATCGAACTCCTTTACTGGATTGTGTTTCCTCAGGTTCTTGTCCATGCTTATCTTAACCATTCTGGTGAATTCCTTGAAGAGATCCTCAAACAACAGCGCCAACATTTGCCCAGCCAACTCGAGACGTTTGTTTCCGACATAATCACGGTCGTCGCATAGCTTGGGGTTGTCGATGGCCATGATGACTCTGCGAGTCATGAAGGCAATGTAGAGGGCCTTAGGTCGGAAGTTCATCCCGGTGATTGTGACGTGGGGAATGATAGTGTTGGCCAATTTGTCAAGAGCATTTTGCTTTGGGGTCTTCTCTTGTCTCGTCCTCTGGTTGGGGAATCTGTCAGGCCTGATTTTGTGAGCGATGAAGTCGAGAGCCTGCTCTTGCGAGAAAACCCCTTCGATGGCGGCCTGCTCAAGGTTGGGGGCGAAGTCATCCTGATACTTTGGATCGTTTCCGGCGGTGAGTTGAATGATTTCCAGATCTGACTGAACACCCATCGCTCGAAGGACGATGACTATAGGTATGTCCTCCATGAGAGAATTGTGTTTGAGATAGAGCAAACCCTTCTTGACCATGACGTAAGTCTTCGTCTTAACGTTGGCCGTATGACTCGTCACAGAGGCTTGGATCGTGCCCTTGAACGATTCAACAATAGTACGATTCTTGCTCAACTGTTCCTGGACCAGAATGACCTTCTCCTGCCCACGTACGACGAAATAGCCACCTGGGTCCACTGCGCATTCGTTGAGCAGACCCATTTCAGCCTCTGTCTTGCCGGTGAGAACGCACTTTGAGCTGCGCAACATCATGGGCATACGTCCAATCAAGACATTTGATCTCTTGACCTTTCCAGTGGACTTGGCGTAGATGTAATCGACATAGATGGGTGCGGCATAGGTCATGTCACGTAGGCGACACTCGTTTGGGGTGACGGTGGACTCGACATACCCGACACCTTGATCTTCCAACCTGCAGGGGTTGCCGACACGAATGTCAGTAAACTGGATGAATTTCCGGTGCGGGTCCGAGTCGCTCTTGATCATAGAGTTTGCCTTCACGATGTTCTTGATTTCCGTGTTGACAAAGTAATCGTAAGAGTCGGTGTGTTGCTTGATGAGACCCTTGACCTTGAGGAAAGCCGGCAAGAGATTCCACTTGTCTTGGGCAGTGTTGATTGGATCAGTCATGCTTTTCGAGTAATAAAACGGCCGGAGCACCTTGTCCAGGTCATCATTGGAATGGTTGTGCTTCTTTTTCGCGGGTTGCGAGTTGGATGACGATACGTCTTGTGTCGGTCCGGAAGCATCCTTCTGAGTAGAATCCCTCGATGCCGTGTTGGGTTTCCTTTTCGAAGGTTGCGACGGTGCCTATACCGGTCAGTAGATCATTCGACGATCTGGACTCGACTCAGGTGGCGTACCTTGGCAGTTGATGCAGTGGCACCTGACGAGACCTCTGTAGGTCCCGTCTTCCTCACGCGAGGAGGCATGCCTGGGGACTGGCAGCTGATCAAGACCGTTTGCAGTCAGTCCAGACAGCGGTCACAAATACGCGCGTAGATGATCAGTGTGTGATGCCACAGTCCAGCAGGGCGAATAGAATCCTCCACAGCAAGTTCAAACGTCCAAAGCGGCGGCGGCAGATAGACCGAGCGCTGATAGAAAAATCAAGCGGGCAGATACGGGAGCTGCCGAAGACGGGACGGGCCGAGAGATGATGAAACACGCGGCCGCATGGGGAATAGAGACGGGAATAGCGGAGAGCTCCATCCATGTGAGCCGCTTCCATGCGATGTCGATTTGAGAGCAAGCGGTACGGGTACGTTCTATCGATCATTTCACGTGAATAATAAAATGCAACACGAAGCGAGCGCAGTCCACGTTGGAGAGGAGGTCGATCTATCTAGCCACCAAACCGAGAGGTCCAGTCTACCTAGGTAGGTAGTGATCTTGCCCACCTTGGTGACTACCCTGGTACCAGGTATCTGCCTACCTACCTACCTACCTGGACTGGCAACCAATTGCAGGAGCGTCACCGTGGCATTCTACCCTACCTATATCTAACCTACTTCCTACGAAAACAGCAGAAAGGACCTCGAACCTTGGAAAAGCACAGCAGGACCGGGCCGAGGCAAGCGAGGGCGCGGAGGATCTTACCACAAGTGGGAATGAGGGGTCTGGAAACCGCGAACCTGCACTCAGCCGTCAGTGCCCCACAGGAGCAGCAGCAGCAGCACTGGAAGCGTGCCTCTCTTCTTTCTCCCTGGTGGAAGTCACTCGAATCTGGCCTGCCTTCTCAACCGTCCGGAGAGAAAAGGGGGACCGGCCAGACGCAGGTCAACACATAGAGGCATGCAGATGCGCCGTCGCGCTTACAAGCGAGTCTACATGCCGAGATCTGGATGGAGCGAAAGTAGAGTTGTAGTCCATCAGCAGGCTGAATTGGGCGTAACTCGCAGCTGTCTGTTCAGGGACGCACATCCCACACTGGAGTACCTCCGTAAAGGGTCTCCCAGACAGGGACACGGTACGTCAGAGGACATGATCAGGCTGGTAGGTGGTTGTGTGGCGCCGGTAATGCCTACAGCAGGTCTTGGTCATGCCGTGCAATACACACATAGGTACATACACCATTGCAGCGTTATTGCCACTGCACCACACCACGGCCTGCCACGCGCGTCTCGCCCACCCGTGAAATCCGAAGAAAGGGCACGGTAACACAATCGGACGAAAAAGACGGGCGTCTGACGATGGCCACAGTCAGTAGGTGGGGAGGTAGACGACAATCACGGCAAAGCAGCAGTGCAGTGGTTGATATTCCCGTGTGCTGATAGAGTTGCGTTGGCCTCAGGCACTAATTGATCGCTAGCCTGTACCTCGGCGGCTACGGGCTGGATGGATTGGACGACTGGGAAGAATCTTATGCTGCAGCAGTAGGTAGGTAGGTAGGTAGGTAATTATTACTGTCGGCATGGATGTATTGGATCAGGCCGATGACGTTTGAATCGGGTCTGACCCATGCCCGATTACCAACAAGGAGGGTCGAAGCATTGAGGATAGGCCCCTTAGCGTGTGGTGATGGTGCTGCCAAACAAAATTCCAACGTTGCCATACAGTGCAGTCCCTGCCGAGAACGACGAGGAGGAGGAGGAGGAGGAGGAGGAGGAGCCACCACTTACCACCTACCACCTACCATCTACAGCATGCATCGCAGTGTGCAATGGATAAAAGGTGTATAACGAGGCGGTAGCATGTATACCTACTTTACACACAATGCCGCCGCAAGTATCGACCTCCCAAATGCCTGCCCTTGTTCCTTTTCGTGAATCTTACTGCTTGGGGAGATACTCCTGGGTCTTGTATTCCTTCAATCACCGAAATGCTACCTCGCGGGTCCAACATGTACATCTGTGCATCTTGCTGAATTGTGCTCACAGCCCTTGCCGTCCGACTTCCTGTCTGTCCTCCTGCCGTCTTCGCTTCTGGACGTCATGTAGGTAGGTAGGTAGGTACCTTGTAGGTACTCAGGGGCAGAATGTAGACTGTCTCAACCCAGCCAGAGCTTCTGTCTGCCAGTGCTGCAGTGTGCTGGAGATGTAATGCAGTATATGGCGAAATGAAGCTCTCCACAGGAGCAACAGTGGACCTGCCTACATCACATTAGACCGTCTGGCTAGGCTGGTGTAGCTGCAGAACAGAAGTCGCCGTCACAGAGCTCGGTAGCGCCAAGGCCAGTCTCCCAACGCAGCGCAATTCTGTAGCATGCACCGAGAGACGGTATGCGTCTGGGAGAGGGAGGAAAGGACAAGAATACGTGCAGGAATAGGAAGGGAGAACGTGTGCAGCGTGATGCAGTAGCCGGACGATGATATGGTAATAGGTGTCGACGCGTGTGTGGTGTAGTAGCCAGCAACTGGACTGGAGGTGTGCAGTGCAGTGCGGTGCAGTGCAGTGGTCCAGTGGTCCAGTGGTCCAGTCCAGCCTACCTGTCGAGTCCCTCCAACCTCACCTAATGTAGCCTCACTCGCTTTACTCACCTCACCTCACCTCGTCCACAACTCTCTCACTTACTCTACCTCTCTCCCACTATCCGTCTTCTCCAACCCTCCACTCTCCGCCACCGTTCGAAACCGCCAGTTGAGAATCGCCGTCCCACTTTGTCTGGCGCAAGCACGCTCATACCCTCGACTCCTCCACACGCACACACGCACGCACGCACACAACCATCCCTCCCTCCCACACACCCCACCTCCTCATCCCGTCTCGTCTCATCTCCTTCACCTTGCAATCTTCCTCTCTACCTACTTACTCCTTCTCCTCACCCACCGATCACTGCTCTCTGCACTGACCGCGGTAACCCTCGCCCACGCTCATTTCAGCGCCTCTGCATCACCATTCCGAGGCACGCTCGCCAACCACGACCCTACCGCTGCCTACGGCCTGCAGCCTACAGAACGTACCGCCTGATCCAATATACAGATCGAAGGGACCTTGGATATACCTCTCTGGAGCGCCAGGTACGTCTCATAGCCTTGTGCTCCAGTCCACATCGCCGAGCAACATGCAATACTTGTCAATCACCGAATCTGCAATCTCGAGAGCCCTTACGGTGCTGTGCTAGCCGCAACCTTATATCTCTCTGTCAACCGAAACGCTTCATCTTTTCGTCTCGACCACAATGGGCCTCACATGCTATGATCACTGACCTCTCTCAGCTTGACCTTTCACCATGTACAACTACCGAGGGGCTCATTCCCCTCGGGATGAAGCCTCCATCCCTTCGTCGAACAATCCCCTATCGCCCGTTCGCAATTCCAACCGCCTGAGTACTGGCAACTTAGGCATGTCGTCTGATCCTCGCATGACCCTGCATAGGAGATTCACCACCAATGCCTTGCCATCCTTGTCGCCCATGGGCCAGCAAAGGAGACAGGCCGCTGGTGACTACCGCTCGGTAAGTCCCTGCACATTGAAGAAAGAGACCGCACAAAGGATTGGGTGGGCGTGGACGTATTTGTCTCTCGCAAAAGTCGTAAGAAAGGCCTAATACTGTCTGCTTGAACCTCTGCATACCATAATATTGGCCGAGTCTTGCAGTATTGGCTCATATAAAGCCCAGCCCATGTACCATCCTGCGCAGTGCCCACACATGAGCCGCCAAAATGGACGTGGGTGTGTATGTGTCTTGGGACCGAGATTGGAATACCTCACTTGAACTCGTGGCCTTGGTTCAGCCGAATAGAGTGCTAATATTGTGTTATAGCCCGCCACGTACAGCCGGATGACTCCTGTAAGTGTGCCGACCTGTCAATCCAGTACCCTTAATTATGATTTATATGCGATCATTGAACTCTGATGTTGATTGATCATTCCCGATTTGACTAACATCGCCCGCCGTGTAGTCGGAACGTGCAGCAGACAAATATGAACGGCTCCTTGCGGAACAACGCCGATTACAAGATCAGATCGACTCTATCGATCCACAGGCACGTCGTGAGGTTGACGAAGGTCTCAGGCACGAAGCCGCTGTGACCCAAATGCTAGCGCAAAGCGAACCGACCACACCTCCTGAAACAACGGATGCGTTCCCATCCTTCACCTCACGGCATAACCGATACTCTTCTGCCAGCTTGGCGTCACCTCCTGGGATCATCAACAGACCAACCAGAGCAAGTACCCAGGGCCTCATTTCGCCTCCTGGTTTATTTCGAAGCTTTGCGAACGGCAACACACTCCCTTCACATTCGGTTCCTGGCTCTCGACGGCAATCAGATGATGAAGACGAAGATGATGACCTAGTATATGGCCTAGACATTCATCGTGCTGCAGCAAAGTCAGTATCCTCAGTTCAGTGCCCCTTCCGAGATTCACTTTTGATATTGTCGTCCTATTGACGCCATCCGTGCCCTTGCCTCTGTTGTTGCCCCCGGCTTCACTTGTTATTCAATCTCATATTGAACTCATTATCACGTGAAAGCATATTTCAGCACATGTGTACTTGGTCGAATGAGGCTGATATATAAATTCTAGTCCTAATCGCAACTCTATGCCGGTCACCTCTAAACGAAACACCTTCTCTGACTACAACAACCTTGCCAACACTAGCCTTCTATTTGATGACGGCAAGCCTTCCACACGTAACTCACAGTCAATTACCACCTCACCGCCGAATGGGAAGACCTTCCTCCACCTACAGCAAACAGCTGACGGCTTCCCCAAACTGATTCGGCGTGAGGATAACGGAGATATACCGCTGTCTGCTGCCTCTGCTGCCCTTGACCTTGCCCTCTCACCTACTCCAGAGCTGGAAAAGCAACTGACTGACCGAAGCATCGCTGGTCGTCATCGTGTTTCACTGCCTCCCAGCGCCTACAGTAATACTAACACATCCGGCATCGCCGGTTTGAATAGTGTCCTAGCTACTGCCCACGAGCCGAAATCTTCTGTCGGTAACCGTCGGTCAATGGAAGTCAAATTCGCTGCGGAAACCAAACGTTCCGAAATGGCTTCGCCGCCTCGCACAAACGGCTACCCAAAGCCAATGTCCTCCTATTCCACCAACGATTTGCCGACGTTGAAGAGTATTGGCCACAGCCGTCATCCATCGACCTCTGTGACTTCCCCACCTGTTCACCATCCGGCTTTATCGAACACCACCTCCCCACAACAGAACAACAACGCCCTGGCCCGTATCACCTCGGGACCCTCCCCTCCTGCCGTCAACGCTTTCGGACAGGGCATCATCACTCCGCCAGCCTCGTCCAGCGATTCTCAGCCTTTCTCTCTGCCGGGCTCTGGACTACAGGGAGCTGCTGTTCCCTTCGGTCCAACATCAATTGACAACGGTCAGCAGTTCAATCAGAACCCGATGTCTCCTTACGCCCAACAGCCTGCGTTCTATGGCGGTTATGGTATGCAGATGTTGAATGCCAATTTGGCCAACTTAAACCTAAACGGCGGGTTCAATGGTCACAACTTACCTGGCTCAGGTCAGTGGCAGAACACATTCAACAACAACGGCAACAACAACAACAACAACAACGGATATGTCAACCAGGGACAAGCTCCTCTGCCAACACAAGCCGTTGCTGGAGCAGGTCGATTCTCTGAAAAGAACAATCCTCAGCGTCGCCAACAGAGTGAGGAGGCTCAGGCTCGTTTCAACTCCATTCGTGTTCAAGATCTGAAGGGGGAGATTTTCACTCTTTGCAAGGACCAACATGGCTGCCGCTTCCTACAAAAGAAGCTTGATGACAACGACGAGAGCGTTGACATCATCTATGAAGAGGTAAAGACGAACATCATCGATCTGATGACCGATCCCTTTGGCAACTATCTTTGTCAGAAGCTGCTCGAGTGTGCGACCATTGACCAGCGCACTGGCCTGATTCGTAACGCTATGCCTGCGATGAAGAACATTGCTCTAAATCAGCATGGCACGCGTGCACTCCAGAAGATGATCGAGTTCATTGAGACCCCTGAGCAGACTGACCTCATCATTGAAGCTCTGCGTAACGATGTTGTTCAATTGATTCAGGACCTGAACGGCAACCATGTCATCCAGAAATGCCTGAATCACTTGTCTTCCCAGAACGCTCAATTCATCTTCAACGCCGTCGGCGAAAATTGCGTCACGGTTGGCACTCACCGCCATGGTTGTTGCGTGCTTCAGCGTTGCATCGACCACGCTTCCGGTCTTCAGAAGGGTACCCTCATCCAACAGATTACCAACAATTCTTTCGCATTGGTACAGGATCCCTTCGGAAACTACGTTGTCCAATACATCCTGGACCTTTCCGAACCTGCCTTCACCGATCCCTTATGCCAGGGTTTCAAAGGCCAAATTGCCTTCCTTTCCAAACAAAAGTTCAGCTCGAATGTTATTGAAAAATGCATCCGTTGTGCAGATCCTCAAGTCCGTCGTAGCATGATTCTTGAGATCACTCCACACCAAGAGATGGAGAAGCTCCTTAGGGACTCGTTCGCCAATTACGTTGTACAGACAGCCCTTGACTTCGCTGATGAAGACACGAAGGGCGTGCTTGCGGATAGCATACGTCCCATCCTACCCTCGATCCGAAGCACTCCATATGGTCGTCGCATCCAGAGCAAGGTTACCGAATACGATACTGCACACGGACGTGTCAGCTCAGGACCTCCATCTGGGACCATTACACCTAAGGAGGGCAATGTCACCACCAACGGACAAATTCAATTCACGACCCCAGTCACTCCAAACCGTGGCAACCGTATGGGCTTCGTCGGCGCTCCCCCAAACTGGCCTGGGGCTGCCATCGGCAATCCAAACGGGAACGGCGTTGGCCCCAGTTTCAACAATCAAAGCTGGAGTAACCAGCCGCTCCAGTCCATCAACGGCAACGGGGTTCCATCTGCAAGCCCACAACGCAACAATCAAGCATACTCGATGCTGAATGGCAATGCGAACGGTTTTGCTGCACCCGGATTTCCGACATTCCCTGGCAATGGGTACGCCGGTACCCGTAACGGATTCGTGGGCAATGGCGGCGACTTCCAAGGAAACGGCTTCCAGCCACCCAACGGTCAGTTCAACGGCTTTTAAGCCACGCCCAAAGACATGATTATACGACTCAACGACATACGGATTGTAACAGTAGTGCATTGCCCACGTTGGACGCTTTTCCACGTGGTACATATCCAACCATCTAACGTCCAACCACTGCGGCATCAGGCAACATTTAACGACGCAAATTCATGAGCACCTCATCTGCACGCAATATACGAGAGAAATTTGATTTGCTGCATTAGCGACGGAGATGTCCTTGGAACAGCGACCTGTATCACCAGACCTCAAGCAAGCGAACTCGCATTTGCATACTAGAGCCACTTACAACCGGGTCTTGTCCATCTTTTCTTCTTTCTCCGACTTGTCTTTTTTCATCCTCTTGTTCACTTTCGGCGTTCCATCAACACCAGCACCACCAACAGCACTTTTATCAGGCACAAAATTCACTGTATACTATGACGACATCAACAGGGAAGGTTAGGGAGTCATACGCTTGAGCATCAAACGAAACGCTCACCTTCCACTACTCCAACGAGACAAGAGGGATCTCACGATCACGTTCTGTCTAGGAATTGTTCCCCCTCGGCGAAGAAATGCATTAGTCGGCCATTGAGAGAGCGGCATTGGCTGATGGGTTTGGCTTAGAAGGGAATGGAGAAAGGGCCGCACCTTCCCTATGAACGGAAGGACACGATCTCGGGCGAGTTGGACTGATCGCCTGCACGACTCACGCTTGCTGTTTCTGAAGGGTTGAAAGATATGTTCAATTCTCACTCGAAAACAAAAGGTTGGATCTTGGTCGGTCTTGGTACTTTTCTTTTCCTCACATGTGTTCTTCTTTCCTTGCCTTTTTCATCAGAGTCATACCTTGTTAGATAGCTGTACCAATCGAAACGCTCCAAAAAGGCCTTGTTGCCGCCAACCTCGAGTCTACGTTTTGCTACAGTTGAAAATGTCCACATTGATGTGGTCAGTCTGAAAACAGAGAACACGCATATCCGTGCGAACGGATGACTTGGTAGCATTCGAGAAATTTAGAGAGAGGAATGCATATGGTGTACATGTACAATATTTACCTACGAGGCGAGACCCAGACCTATTAGTCGTGAAATCGTCTGGTGAGAATGTCGACGCTGTGTATGCGATCAGCCTAAAAGCAAGTCGAATCCCTTCGAACATCCAAAAGCAAAAGCGCATTTTGATGAAATGATGCAAAGGATATCTGATCTCAAGGGGCCTTGACGGCCTTATCCTTGCTCTCGACAGGATTGCCCTTGACGTCCTGACCCTCCTCGTGCTTGGGTGGCTTGTTAGTCTTGCCTTCGCTCTTGTGCTTCTGCTCCTCCCTGGCCTTGACGGCACGGTCGCGCTCCTTGAGGCGCTCCTCCTCGGCCTCGACCATGTCCATCCACTGGTCCTCGCCGGAGAAGCGCTCGTGGTGGATGCGCTTCTCGATGAAGTGCTGGTGGGTGGGGTCGTTGGGGTCGACCACGCGCACGGTCTCCCAGCGGCCCTGGCCCTTGCCCTTGTCGGTCGTCTCGAACGCCAGCGAGATGATCACCACCGCCAGCGTCAGCCCCTGCGCGTACATACGCGCCTGCACCAGCTTCTGAGGCCCGCTCAGGTACCGGTTGCGCCCCACGATGGCTAGAGACCCGGCCATACTGGCCGCCCAGCTGCCCAGCACGATCGAGTACCGGTTCTCACGTGCCCAGTCCAATGCCCGCTCACTGCCGCTCTTTCCGCTCTCCGCCGCCCGTGCCAGCGACGCCTGGTGGTCCACGTACTGTCGGTCTGGGTGTCGCGACTGTTCGAACCGCCGTCCGTAGCTATCGGCAGACACGATGGATGCGAACGTCCCACTGCTCACCACCAGAAACGTCCGGAACGGCAGGGTCAGCCCTCGGAATGCTGGATACCGCGCGCTTGCCAGGTACACACCAGCCAAACCAGCTGACAGCCCTGCTGCACCGCCGATGAATCCACCTTTAAGCGTTGCACTGTTGGTTGTAGAGTTGTAAGTAAGGCTTCGTGTTCTCGTGGCTCTAACATGTTTGGCCGTAGCGGTTGGGCATTGGGTCTCGAAGGGATCTGGTTTCGGATCTGGTTTGGCCTTTGGTGCGAATTGGTTGGCTTACTTGTAGTGTTCCCTCTCTTCTTCTTGAGTCAGGATCTTCATCTTGGCGGCTCTGGTACGAGGATCTCAATGTGTGCTGAAACTCGTGTTGCAAGTGTCTGTGATTCCACCTGTGCGGCTGGATGCGGATCTCCAGCTTCGTGTGGCTGCGGTAGGTCTCGAGGCAAGATTATGAACAGAGAGAAACCCCTCACTGACGAGAAGCGAATGTAGCAGAGGGACGTATATGGGAGAAAGAAACAAATACACGGCAGAGGATGAGATAAGCAAACTGCTCCCAATGCACGCCTGGATAGCTGGTCCCGGCTATAACTTGGAAGGTACCTACACGGGATATCATGAAATGTTTCACACGTCACTGATGCTCTCGCTCTGCTCCGAATGCGGATTCGGCGGCTCGGAGCGGCAGCTTGCACCCACGGGCTATTCTCGGTCACGTCGGCCCCGAGATTTTCCATTACATAACCATTGAGTAATGTGATCTCGACCTCGGCTAGGAAATGGATCGCCTGACCCTGTCTTGTTGATGCCTAAGGCAGAGTACGCATCATGGATAAGCTGACAAGATTGATTCCGAATCTTTTTCTTCGGATTGGGAAACATCCAATTGTCACATGCGCAAATGGCTTTAGTTCGCATCTAAACACGCAATATTATTGCTCTGTCAATCTAATCATCCCGTCATCCACGTCCCTTGGCTCGCTGCGCCAAGTTGATTCCTGTGATTCGCTCAATATAGCTCAGTTCAACCCCCCCACCTTCTGTCATTCCACACTGTGTCATTACCGACCCTGGTATGGCGCCGGTACGCAAAAGCCTCCAGCGAAATATAAGACCACAGAAGCGGGCCCTAGATGAGAGTGAAGATTCCGAGGACTCTGGGTCTATTGAAGGGAGCGGTGACGACGACGGAGAGAAAGCACGAAGACAGAGCCCCAGCGACGACGACTTGACCGACAGTGACGACGAAATCAACAGCGAAGCTGACAACGACAGCCGATATGACGATGGAGAAAGGCTTCAAGCCGCGCGCAAGCCGCGCGCCAAGCTCCAGCTTCGCGGTCAGCAAAATGCAGAATCAAATGGTTGGCGAGGCCTGGACGAGTCTGAGTCAGAAGTGGAAGATGTGGAAGGCGGGCGGCGGCAACGACAGCTCGTCGACCGGCCGCGAGACGGCGGAAACGGGCAGTCTGAGAACGACAGCTTCCAGCATGGGCTCAGCGCGATCTCTTTTGGGGCGTTGAAAAGAGCACAAGATTCTCTTGCAGGGAAGGAGGATCGTCTGGCAAAGCGGAGAAGGAGAGATGGCGATGATAATGACGATCATCTTGGTGGTAGCAATGCTGCAGACAACACCGAGGAGACGTTAGAGCAGCTGCGAATGCGGTTAAAAGGAAGTAAGGTCGCAGGATCCAGCCAGCTGGAAGCAACACCCAGAACGAAGCCTGTGACAATATCAAGCAGACACGTTCGAGAAGCCTCAGCTACAGACGATGACAGCGACGACAGTGACTCCGACTCAGCACCCTCGGAGGAAGGGGCGCAACATTCACGCACATCAAAGCACGCGCCAGCATCACAGACCTCGAAACGACAGGTGTCGCGCAAACGGCAGGTGATCGAAGTGGCGAGGGACCAGTCGAGAGACCCTCGCTTCGACGCACTGCACCGAGGTACGACGACAGGAGCAGCGAGCAACAACAGCAACGCGCAGAAGGCGTATAGCTTCCTGGAGGACTACCAGAAGTCGGAAATCGCGGAGCTGAAGGCTGGCCTCAAGCGTGCCAAGACGGCCGAAGACAAGGAGACTTTACGGCGTAAGATTGTTGCGATGGAAAACAGACTCAAGGCCAAGGCTGCAAGAGACAGGCAGCAGGAGGTCATGCGCCAACATCGTAAGGAGGAAAAGATCCAAGTCCAGCAGGGCAAGAAGCCGTTCTACCTCAAGAACAGCCAGGTCAAGGAGCGCGCCCTTGTCGAGAAGTTCAAGGGCATGAAGGGTAAGGAGAAGGAGAAGGCGATCGAGAAGAGGAGGAAGAGAGAGGGCCAGAAAGAGAAGAAGAGGATGCCCATGGACAGGAGAGGTGTTGCCACGGGTGGGAATTGAGAAGTTCCCCTCATTCTTCCACTTTATAGCCTTGTTCGATCCTCGTGTTCGAGGGTTTCGCATTTACGATTCATATACCAATCTGGATACCATATAATCTCACACAAATGCAGTCATGACTTTTTTCTCTATTGAACACGCAGAACTCACGCAGAAAACGATATTCGTGACTCAAGAAAGAGTTTCAGATTGCTCATTGCTGTACTTGCCAGAAGCTTTGATTATACTTTGTTCAACGTGATTATATTGCGGACGATGCGTCGCCGTTCCTCGGAGTAAAAAAAGTCGCTGTGCCAACGATGCCATGCCACGCCATGCCATGCAATCCCTGATTCGATCCAATAACGCATTTGCATCCCCAAATGCGTTCTCCGGAGACTGATGCTCTGCACCATATCACAAACCGGTTGTATTCTCGTTCCTGTTTTCTTCTTTCTGCTTTCTTCTACTCAACCTTAAGTCTCGACCCTTGACCCATCATTGCCGCCTCGGCCTTGCGTTTCCTGCTCACCGAGTCTGGCGTCGCACTTCTCTCCCTCCCATTGTCACCAGTGGCGGCGCCTAGTGCAGCGGCCAGACTGCTCATGGCGTTCGCGTTCGTATTGGCATTTACATTCCCATTCGCGTTTGTCCTGGCAACAACAGGGGTGGGACCGGAACCAGCTGTCATTTCGGCCAGACAAGTAGCGTGTACGATCTTGCCGTTCCATGAGGCGGCATTCATGAAGACCCAGTCGTCGTTGGGATGGCTTGCTTTCATGTCCTCCTGGCAAATGCTGCACTTGTTGACGATCTTGCCGGGCGGCGCTCGCACGAAGCGGTCCTCGGGTCGGTTCTTGACGGGTTCGGCTGCCTTCCTGGCGGTAGCGTCTGCAGCTGTGGCAGTTGAAGCGTCGAATGCCTTCATGGTCACCCACTCGTGCTCGTCCGCGAATGGCTGGCGATGATTACCCCTTGTGAGAGCCGGATCCGCCAATCGCTGGTTGGTCCGGAAATGCCAGTCCAGGTGGCGTTGCTTCTTTTCCCGTCCAGCCTCTGTGCCAGCGAAGCGTCGACCGCAGTTTGAGCATTGGCTGGGCTGATTGTCGTATAGAGCATGGACGAGTGCCGGGTTGAAAGACCTCAATGTGGTGGCGTTCAGTGGAGCTCTCGAGACGCCACGTGAAGGCAGAGTTTGGATCGGGATGTTTGTGGGTGTTTGGCTAGGTGCCGTCGCTGTTGAGCTCCCTCGAACGAGCGACGCGAGTATGTTGTTGTCCAGCATCGAACCTGTTGCTGGCTGTGTCTGTGGTAGTGTTGGCATAAGCGAGGTGAACGGGTTTTGTGGCGTCGCTGATGTCGAGGGAGGTAATGGAGCAGCCATGGGCATTTGGAACCCAGACTTCACTAGTGACGACAGAAGATCCGATGCGTCTGCTTGAGGCGCCGAAGCTACACCGCTTGATACAGCGTTCAGCTGTCCATGGCTGGCTGTTTGAAGGGATGGTGCAGCGTGGCGCATTTGAGGTGTGCTAGGCTTCTGTCCGTTCGCAAAAAGGGATTGTAGGCTCTCAAGCTGTCCTGGAGCAAACAGTGGCATGGGCTTCGATGCTTGAGCCTCTGATGGAGGTCTCTGGAACGGCAAGACTGGCTGTGGAGTTCCGTAGGGCTGTTGTGGCAAAACCGGTGGTTGCCATTGAGGAACAGATGCTACAGGCGGGAATTGTGGTGGCACCGGCGCTGGGGTACCTTGGGATGGAGCCTGAGCAGAGAGAGCATCGACTTGTGTTTTTACTGCTTGCAACGCTACTGGTGGAAGCTGTTGCGAACCTAGGATCTTTTGAAGATCTAGCAGGGCCTGCAAACGATCTTGCACGCTCTTATCGGTAAACTTGACAGCCCATTCAGCTTGGGTCCTCTTGATGAGAGAGGCAACGTTTCCTTTGACTACTTCAAGTTCATTTTGTGGTGGGTAGGTAGGGACGGGGTATGGGTTATAAGACTGTTGCTGTTGGTGGTACGCGTTCTGGATCTGAGGCGTGCCTTGTTGGCTATACGGTTGCTGGAATGGGGCCGGCGGTGTCGAATACCGACCATTCATCTGTGGCGGCGTTGGCGTGCTGCCTACTGGTGGCTGGCCATGCTTAAGAGCTGCGGTTCTAGCTTTCATAAGAGCACTTTCAATGGGTCTGACGACTTCTGGTGGAAAGACCGGTCTAGGATCCATGGCGCCAGGCACTGCTTCCTTCCACGTCTTGAGCATGGCCTCCATCTGTCTTCGAACGTTTCCATCGACAAGCGTGTATGCCTGCATGAAGGTATCGTATAGATTTCTACTGAGATATACCGTATACGGAGTTCCAACATTTTTGACAATTGAGTCGAGAACGTAGAAAGCGGGAAGCTTTCGAGGTGAAGGTGTCTATAGATCATGTCAGTCTTCCTCCGATCTCAACTCGTCTTCTTCCCATCGTTTAAGGGCACGGTATCACGTGATGTTGCCACATAACTCACCGTCTTGATATGGCTCAATAGAGCCTGGGATATCTCCTGTGCATGCTCTGTGTTTTCCTTCGCGATTATAGTCAAGTTCGTGATCTCGTACCGATTATTGGCTTGCAGATCCTTCAGTGAATCTGCAAAGTCAGCTGCGACTTCAGCGGAAGATACACCTGAGAAGGAGCCTCTCGGCGATCTAGAAGACATGACAAACTTTCTTCACGGCGGGACACGACAGACGGGTTCGCGAGGCGAATGCAAAAGCTATTTAAGAGATGGAGACGGCTCGAGTGAGACAAAGATGCTAGCAGCTTCTCTTTGACTTTTCTTTAAAAGGTGCACTCTGGCAGCAAACGAGCAATCGGTCAGAGGGAAGTGTAAGCTCCCTTCTTCAGCCTTATTCCCTTCAATGAAAGGAGATCAGCCCAATGATAGGGGCCTGGAGCGCTTGTAGATGGACGTATGCCCTGCAAGTGTAATAGATTGTACTAATACAGATTTCCAAGCCAAGTCACCTCCTGCTCTTGAAGTCGCTTCCCTTCGAGTACCATCAAACAGTCCTCTCCCAACTCCCAATGAGGACACAGAAAGATCGTTCGGACGACAGCCACAGTTCGCGCAGTTGGGGGTTGTGGTGAAGAAACACGAATTCAGGTGGTCGTAGCGTGATAAGTGATCTTCTTTTACCGGTCAAGAGACCAGGTATCTAACTTCTGTTGAGGGTTTGGGAGAATCGGGTCTCATGCACGACTTGTCAACCGGGTTGGCAAACTGCTGATGATCGTGAGGGCGGGTCGGAAGGCTAGGGATGGGAGACGTAGAACTTGTAGTCCTTGCAAAGCTCGTGATTAAAGGAATGAAGTCCAAGGTCAGCCGGCCTTGGCAAAATCTGAGGCAGAGCGGATATAGCCGTGAGCACGTGACGAAGTATGTCACCTGCAGCCAACCGTACGCCTGCACCAGGGCAGCTGCATTCTTGGAATGAAGTCATCAACTTCCGGATAGACCACTGACAGACAACTGCATTCACAGTCAATCCACAGGTGTGAAGGTATAGTCACTGCACACGCTTCGCCAATAACCACCATATATCATCACTACTGAACGGACAAGACCCGTACGAGCAGTTTCAACTCGATCAAAACCGTTGACGTTGCCTTTCACTACTTTCCCGTGATAAATTGACCACGGCAATCAACCATGAATCTCAAGCTGTTCTGGAGCGTTGCTCTCCTCCTTTGGGCAACAATCGCAATTGCGACTGCACCACAGAAGGCTGTCGTTGTGAGCTTTTCCAAGGACACGCCTGGCAGCGTTTTGGAGCAAGCGAAGGATGCTATCAGGAAAGCGGTGAGTTTTCACAGATGATCTCATGGCTTTGGGCAGATTCGTCACAGCCTAATGCGATCATCCTGGTGCTCATGCTGTTGAGATTTGTGACATCGCTGACCTGCTATCAAGGGTGGGGTTATCACCCATGAGTACACCTTGATCAAGGCTTTCGCGGCCAAAGCTCCTGCAGAGGCCCTTGAGACTATCTCGACATTGGACTCCAAGTACCATGCTGTCATCGAGGAGGATCAGATTGTCGGTATCAATTCACCAGCCTAATCTGGACGCTCTCTCGTTCTCCATGCTATCTAGGAGTGGGGGGCAATCGCAACCGCCTAACAGCGTACCTCAATCTACATGCTTTCAACATGAGTTGTGCGCGATAAGAGACAGACACGCTTTCCGTCAACACACAGATATTCTAATGAACCTCAAGATAAATCAATAGCAAGAATGTAATCAGCTTCTTTCGGTCACTCATTATACATCTCCCTGAGTTGCAGGTAAATTCCTCGTATCAGTCGCTGTTAGATGTGTGGGGTCTCAATGGGCTCTGATTGGCAACTGGTCGGCTTGACATGCAGTGGTTCTTGGTTAGGAGACAATGCGGAAGTCAACCATCAGAGGCACTGAGCACTGAGGGGTTGGGGCAAAGACAGTGACGAAGATCGTTCAGTGACCTTGGGTCCAGATGGCACTCCAGTGCGCCATTTTTAAGCAGCTTATTACCACCAGCGGCCTGTATCTCTCTCCGAACCCATTGGTTCAGCAGAAGAGAAATGGGGGAGGCAGGCTTGATGGAATACAACCGAAAACAACGCATCATGATAGCTGTGTGTGGGCCAATTCCAGTATAATGATCTGCGCGGCTAGCAGGCTGGAGGATTCTGAAACTGCTCTACTACTGTGTCACTACCTAACTGCGGTATAGTTTCGAGTTCGCACTACGGGAGCAGTTTGGGAGTGTGTGCAAAACGCCTCAGAATGGAGGCGAATCTGGTTCATTAAACACTCCACCGCTACCCAGACTGAACAGGACCGAATTCACAGAACCCACAATGGAGCTCGCCGAGAGCAGGGTGTTTGCTTGAGCCGCAGCCCATTCCCTCTTGGGCTTGCGTGGAAGCACTACTAACTACACACCGCGTACAAGATAGGCACCAGAGAGAGCCCGCGCAAGAAGTGTTGCAAGTGGGGAGGACCTCGTGGCCATCCTCTTTCAGGACGCGAATCAGAGCCAGCAGACGGTAATGGTTAGAATGAAGACATAACGATCACCATTACCCGTGGAGATGCTGGAAAGATGGAGAAATGGAGAAAGCGATTGCTCAGGCACAGCCAGACCAAAGCCGGTATCAGACATGTGCCACTCTGGCGTGGTTTGGGCTTGTCGATGTGTGATGAAGCACGCATATTAGATTCGAGGGATCACCGGAACACTTTAAAGTGCCAAGGGCCCGCTCTCAGCTTGATGTGTAATAAGACAGTGCCCCACCCACCTTACCCTTCTGACGACATCCAGGCTGTGCATTCCACCAACAACAGTGCTGAACACACAGGTGGCTGGCCTTCAGCCTTACCTAACCAGCCCCTGTAACTTGACTCTGTCAATGTACAACATCAAGGATGGATTTCTCCCCGGGCTGACGAAGTACCAACTCAGGCCAATCTATCGATTTCAAAAAATTCAGATCTAGAGGAAGACCGGTGGGTGGCTGGACGACTGTGTGAGCAGCGGTCGGATGGTTAGATGTCCAGAAGGCGTGTGAGTGAAAGAGAACGAAATCAGCTCCCTCAGGTTCTCCGCACCGCCGCAGCGAGTAGGAGACCACACCGACGAGTTCAATACCGCGACAGTCGGAGGGCAGCAGCTAAGCAGCCAACCCACGCCGCGGTAGCCAGCTGCCATCCTGAGTAATCTCCCTTTCCGCCCTCCATCAGTCTCCTACTAATCACACCCACTGTACGATGCTAATATCTAACCCGCAGATGCCCAACTTTAGGACAGTTCACCTTACCTGACTTTACCTTGCCGTACCGAAGCTAAGCACAACAAGGTGTCCGCGCTGGGGGGGGAAGCCGAAAGCAGCCAGCGACAGAGTTACCTCTACTGGCCATATCAGCATACCCTTGCGGTGATACCCAGTACCCAGAACACGAAGATACCGGAAGCAACATCCCAAACCCAGCTGGCTGACACTGCACGTGGTCAAGCGAGCCAGTCGCGATCTCAGAGGCGACTACTTCGCTACTTCTGGCGCGTGGGGCCAATGGGAGACGGCCGTCCCCACGACCCTTGCTCCCAATTGCACGTTCCCCCATGCACCCTCTAGCCAGATATGGTAAAGGCGACATGCTCCTCCCGGACGCTAGTAGCGTGCTTCGGTACGCTAACGGTCTAGACCCTGGATGGCCAGTGCATCTGGATACCTCACCTTCGTCTCATCTCGTCTCGTATCGTCTCCTCTCGTCTGGTCTCCTCTTCTCGTGCTTGGCTTGGGTCTACCGCCGTATGTCGACTACGTCCACAGTCTACCTCCACCACCGGCCTATGCTGCTTTCGTTGTCTTTGCGCATGCGGCCGCTTGTCTAGAAGAGGCAATGCTAGACGATTCTGCTGCACTGCTGGATGGGTGGCAGGTAAGCATATCCAGTCTCTTGCTCTGCTTTGTTTGGCTGCCGATTGGCACGCAGCTTGCCGTGCTTTGCATCTGTGTTTGCGTTTGCATCTGCTGGCTGACTACCCAGCTAGTCGATCGAACATGCTCGATGAGCTTGCTTGATCTTCGACCCTGGACGCAGCGAGAATACCTGTCCAACCGGCTGGGGGCGGCACCCAGGCAAGTGTACGTGCTTCACAACCTTTCCCTTGCCTCTCATTCCCATGCCCGGCTTCTGTCCAGTCCTGCTGTCGAGACGCTGATAGATGAGAGTGTGATGGCGCACATCACCCCTCATCTGGCTAGACTTGGCCTGCCTCACCTAGCTACCACCGTACGGCATCCACTCGTCTTTCTCCTCACTCGCTCTCGACGACGTATACAGCTCTACGGTCCGTCTACCTTATCATCCACACAGCTAGGCCGACCATGGATTAGAAAGAGCCCTTGATGAGGAGGGGGAAAGATGAATGAGGCGCCTGTCAGCTCTTGCTTCCACGCAAGGGCCGCCCCTTCCATTCACGTCCCTCTCCTTCGCCCACCCACCCACCCACCCACCTAACCGTTAATCCATCCCGTACGGACGGGTGCGGTTATCATTACGGTTGCGGTTAAACGTGCCCCTAATGCGAATGCAAATGCAAATGCTAATGCTAATGCTAATGCTAATGCCAATCATCTGCTTCTTCTCGTGGTTGTTGTTTGGTGTTGCTACTGCTGCTGCTGCTGCTGCTGCTGCTGTCGCTACTGATCCCGATCTATTACATCTGCTTGGTTCATGGCTGGCTGGCTATCGTTGCCACTGCTGCCACTACACATACTACCGCTATTGCTCCTTTCAATATTACGGTCCTTGGCGCTTGTGCTGATTGCTTCGGGTACGTCCACGAGACGATCCCAGTTTTCCACAACCGACTGCGTAACCTGATTTTTATTATGGATGCGGATGTGGATGCGGATGAGACAGCCTTCACGAGGCCGACATGTGCTCGTCCATCCTTCCTTTTCCCCCCATCCTGCCAACCGCAAATCTCCAATCTACCGTCTACCGCTTACCAGACTCGTGGCTCTCTGCTTGGCGATGCTTGCCAACCAACGTAGGGTCCATCGTCATGGATCATCTGGTTGGGTTCCTGCTTCTCGCGTGCTGGGCAGGCCATGCATGCTACCTGGCTGCCATTCCTACCCTCCAACCCCCTTCCCTGTGCTTTCTGTCTCCTTCCCATCTCATCCCTTTAGAGCTATTTGTGACCCAGCCTTGCTAGCTACCACCGTAGAGGGTCAAGGGACGAAGTACCAAGGTAGGCAAGTAGACAGGTAGGTAGACGAACGTGTAATAAAGACCATAGGGGCTGGCTACCTGGATGTGCTCGATGCTCGATGGGCATCGTGTCTGTCTGGATACGTAGCCAGAACTACCAGAACCACATGTCTGCTACCGTCGAATCTACCCTCCTGTACCACTCCTTTGCAGGGCTGTGAGTTCGGCCCCGTTTAAGGGTCATCCATTGCTTTACCTATTGCTGGTGTTGCTGCTGCTGCTGGCCGGCTTTATTATTATTATAGCCCACCGCACGGCACCCACTTCCCACGTGCTTGTTATCCATTCCAAACCAACGACCCTTGCCCATTCACCCATTCCCATGCAGGAAGTGCGATCCAACTGTTCTGAACCCTTACGTTTAATGCCTTCGATCTGCGTCTAGCAACACCACCACCACCACCAACACCATTAACACCCTATACAATTTCGTGCAGCAGCCCTTGGAGCACCGCCATTTCCGCCTGCGCCGCCGCTGCCAACACTGGAAACACTACCGTCACCAAATTCCTCCACTGGCCGGATCACACACAACAAGAGCTATCAATGACTGCTCTACTCTCCCCACTTCCCACTTCCCCCCTCGCCGTTCAAGCTCCTGACTACACTGCATACATGTCCGATCATCAGGTGTATGACTGGCCTCACCAGCAGCAAAGATTTCAGCACCAGCACCAGCACCAGCATCACCAGCAGCCACAGCAGCATCAGCACCAGCACACCGGCGGCGGCTATGGCGCCGATTCTGACGCCTCTCCTTTCGGCCGTGTCTCCGACGTCGACATAAGGCTGTTCCAACAGCAGGCCAGCCAGCAAGGTTACAACCCATTCGCAAGCGCTCCGTCTGCTGATGGGAGCTCACAACCACTGATCTCACCAGACATGTCGTACGGCGGTGGGAGCGCAGCAGAACCAAACTGGCCGTCCGATGTCGACATGGGGACCCCTTCGACAGCTCACAGCGGCTTTGCCAACGACCCTCAGCAGCAACATCTCGACCCCTTCGCCGGTTCCAAGCTCTCCCCTCTGTTGGATCCGAGTCAACTCCCGCAGAAGACTAGGAGCAACCCTGGCAGCATGGCCTCAGGTCAGACCTGGAAACTACCCGCCCAGTCTCAAGCCCAGCCACAGTCGCAGTCACAGCATCAACTCCACCAACTTCACCAGGTCAATACCATCGCAACGTCGAGACCCAGCCTACAGAGGGCTCACACCGGCCCTGAGTCTCGCCCACGTCGTGGTACTGGGCCTGCAATCTCCTCGCCGCACATCAAGTCGTCTGAGAGCCTGGAATCCGACGACGAGGTCGCGCTGGATGGGTATGTTGGCGAACTAGCAGGCGAGCCCTTATCATCTACCAGTGCTGTCGCTGGCGCTACCGCCATCGTTTCAGGCACAGCTAGTGGCGGCTCATCTGCGACAGACCCACGAGCAGCTGCTCAGCGTGGTAGGAAGCGGCAACGGATCCCACACACAGCCGTGGAGCGACGATACCGCGAGAACCTGAATGCACATCTCGACCGGCTACGCCAGGCGGTCCCGACGCTGGCCTCACGGCGCTCATCAGGTGCATCGAGAGCCACGGCGGAAGGCATGGGCATGGGTGGTGTTGGCGGAGGTGCCGCGGCCACGGCAGCTGCTGCCGCCCTGATGGAGGGCGTCAAGCCCAGCAAGTGTGAGATCCTCAGCGGTGCCATCGACCACATCGGTGCCTTAGATAGGGAGAACGAGAGCCTCAGGGCCGAGGTGCATGGTCTCCGCATCCGTCTCCAAGAGCTCGAGAGGTGGTATAGCGCTGCGGCAGCTGCGGCCGCCTCAAGTAGCAGCATGCGTGGCGGTCCCTATACGTGAGCGACGGGACGTCGCGAGAAAAGAAAAAGAAAAAAAAAACATAATGAAAGGAAATGAGAAAAGGAACTCCAAAAATATGACCCCTTGTGAAGTTCACGGTTCGAACCTACGATATCCATATTGTTTTCTTTTTGAACAGAGCACTTCTCCCATCTCATGCCTACCTCCATCTGATCCGAAGAACTTCGCTTTTGGGAAGTCGGACGTCTTCGTTGGTGAACATTTTGCTTCGACCATGTGAAACTTGTGAATATGCTCAACCATCACAACAACACAGACCACACGTCTCAGGAAAGGATGAGACGCGTTGGGCGTGTAATGTTTTTACCGGCAAAATTCGGAAGAAACTCTTCTGGTTTCTTGCATCGAATTTGGGTTGTCGCAGCTTGGTGGGGGGGAGAACCTCTGGTCTGGGTAGGGGAGAACGAGTATTCCCTTTTCTTTTCGATATCTCTCCCATTGGTCTACGCGGTGCGCAGGCGTTTATGCAATTGACTATTTGGCTTCCTGTCTTATTTCTTTCTCCTTTCTCCTCATAATCCAAGTTACACAACGACTGCTCTTCACCTCACCCCCTTGGAAGGAGTCACACGCTGCGAAACAGACAGCACGAGATACCCATCTGGAAGTTGATATTGGACTTGGCTTTGCTTCTCTGTGGAATCTTCCCGTTACGTTCAATCTTCAAGAAGCCAATTCTTACATCGCGTTTCTGATATGCGAACATAATAATTATGATGTCGAGGCAGATGTCCTATAAAATGACATCCTGCCACTTACTAGCCCACGTCGAGTGAAATATTGATGGAGCTGGAACTTACTACACAAAACTCGCAACGAATTCCAATCATTCGTCCCTGAAAATCCACCTGCCATTCCCACGCATGGCTTCAAGGTACCTCAGCTCGACCTGGCGACGCTGCATGTCGAGAGCCTTCAGCTTGTTGGCGGCAGACTGCTGCGAGTCCGGGAAATCGAGATCCCAGAAACCCGGCGGGGTAGGGCGCCTGTCGAAAGCCGGGCGGGACTTACCGAGCTCTAACGCCATCGCATGCGCCTTGGCGTCGATCAAGAGCTCCGCGTGCGCTTCCGGCGTGGCGTAGCCCGTAGCCAGGATAGACTGCCAGGCTGGGCCAAGGTACTCGTGCAGGAGGTCTTGCTCACTTTTCTTTGATGCTGGCCCTGCACCTAGGCGGACCATCGCCCTGAAGGAATCCATGTTGCTGCCGTTACCGCCGCCGCCGCCGCCGCCGACCGCCGCGCTTCTCTTCTCGTCGCGAGTCCTTAGGCTGTCGGCGAACGCAAACGTCGTGCCCAAGTATTTGGGGTTGATCTTGAAGTCTTCCAGCTGCAGCTGTGCTGCCGGCTGTAGACGGAGACGAGGTGGTTCTACTTCATGGCTGGCTGATCTTGCCGTCCCTTTTGGTACTTTTCCACGCCCGTTCGGGTTGCTCTGTCGGAGAGTGTCTTTGTTGCACCCCGCAGCTTTTACGCTTCGATTGTCTTGTTGCTGTCTACCTTGCTCTAAAAGTTGCAGCATCGATCGATTTCGTCCCGTCAGTGGGTGGTCCACATCGCTGGCGCTCTCCAACATCTGTCTTAATCGATCTCTGGGAGCTCTGGATCCGGTTGCTGTTGTGTTGTGGCTTGCGACTGTGTATTTGCCATTTCCGTCGCCCTTCTGACTGTTTTCATCGCCTCCGTCTTCAGCTATGACGTTTAGGAACCGTTCTTTTCCTTTCCCCACAGCTTTCCCTGTTTTGCACTCCGAACCTCTCGACATATTGACACTCAGAGGTTGCAGTACATTTCCAGTGACATTACGTCTCTGAAATCTATTGGCCCCAGCCACATCCATGTCTGCATCCATGTTTGCCTCCCATCTGAGAACCGAACTTTCGCGTTGTTTGCCACGTGGTTCAACTAGACTAGCCGAATCATTTTCGGACAAGGATGTGGTGCATGGCAGGTTATGATGAGATCGCGACTGCTTTTCCGATGGTGCACGTAGGTCGAGGAGACGGGAGGCTTTTTTGGGTGTACGAGCGGCAACACTCGACACTGCGTTCAAATCAGAAGTTTCAAATCTTCTCAAGCCGCGTTTCACTGACGGAGGGCTGCTGTGCTGTTCTGAGGTGGGCCCTGCCAGCTCAGAGGGCGAGTCTGGCTCTCGCTTGATCCGCCGTTGCGGCGAGGTTGTGCCTTGCCTTTTTCGTTTGACTGGTCTAGACAATACCACCTGCGGTTCATCACTGCTTTCGTCTTCCTCTTTGATCCGAGGCGAGTCCTTATCCAGACTTGGACTTTGATCGACTTCAGTACTCTGGCTCGATGTAAGGTGGCGAGAGCTTTGATGCGATTCAGTGGCAAAGCCAGGTCGAGTAGAATAATCCGACCGTACGACTTCGTTTGAGGCTGCTGACGGTGCGTCTGGCTTCTGTCCGGGAGGATCTTCCTGGATCACTGCATTGATAAATGCATGAGCGGAGGTTGAACCATCTTCTCGCACCTGAGGCTCTGCAGCCTGTGGGGGAGGAAGTTCAACTTCCAGAGGGGAGCCATCCGATCCCTGTCGTGAGGTGGGTAGCACGCCCTTTCTCTTCTGAGATTCGATGTAGGCCTGCCATGCTCGTGCATTTCGTTTTGCTTCATTATAGCGTCTATTGGCCCTGTCCACATAGCTGCTAGATTTCCTGAGTTGATCCTTGACAGAATCCAGCTGCCTAATGAGATCTCGGTTCTCGTTTGATAACTTTACGAGACATTGCCTCTCGGTCGTGCTATCGCTGCTGAGTATGTCTTTGAGATCATCTCTCTCTTTTTCAAGAGCTGTGATCGTTCGCGCTTGGCGTAGCACTGTCTGTTTGAGTTCGAATACTTCATCGACATTCTCCAGTCCACTCATAGCGAAGCAAGTTAGAGCTAGCAGGATGACGGCTGCATGTAAGAATAGAATGGCGCAATCAACACCTCGCTGCTGAACGTCTTTCCATTTGTTCGCCATCACGACTAGACGCGTTCGCGGCGGCGTGAGGCCTAAGCCGAGGCGTTTGCCTTGCTTAGTAACATGCCAAGAGCGCTATGTCCCAACTCGAACTCTCTATAGTGATTCAACAGCTTCTGGCAGGACGTTGACGTCGGAAACGGCAGCTTTGAACTTCTCATCTGACTTTAGCCATGAAACGGTCTGTAGAGGCCATAGATGATCTAGGATCTGAACATCGGAAGCGGACTAGATACACAGCTCTAGATCGGCTATCGTCACTAAGCAACGAGCTAATCTTGCGAGTCCTGTCATTCCTTCCTGTATCGCAGCTTGTGACATGCGAGAGGTAAGCCACGGCTTGTCGCAAGCTCAGACTGAATCGCTAAATTGTCAGGTTGTCGCATAAATACCAAGCTCTTGCCTGCGACTCACAGCTATGGAGAAGGTTGTACCACCTGCGCTTTGCTGGCCATAGGGCGGGTAGGCTTACCACTGCTACCGAAGGTGAGCGCAGCAGCGCCAGACTACCCAATGCATCCGATCGATCCAGCGGACTCTATGACGATCGGCTATTGAAGAGTGGTGGTAAGATCAGCTGGAAGAGGCAGTATAAGACACGCCACAATTGGGCAAGAGGAAGGTGTGCTGTCTCAGAGGTGGAAGTAGCTGACGAGCCAGCTGTACCACCGATATTGCTGCAAATGCAGAATGGATTGATATACATGGTGGACAACCAGGATGGTCTTCGCGCCTGGTCAACGAAGGCTCGAAGGATGGTCGCACAGATCGACTTGCCTAGATCCAAGGCCCAACCGCCACCGAGCTGTATCGCTGTGGATTCCGCATCAAACAGCGATCACCAGATACAGGTAGTGGTCGGGTATGAGGATGGATCCTTTGACCTTTTCTCTATGAAGGAAGATCAGAATAAGTTCGACCACAACTTCAGTCATGTGCCCTCAACCAACGGCTCGCTATCAGCTATAGCTCTCAGTTGGCCTTATGCGGTCACACTTACTGCCACTCAAGTTCTGTCGCTTTATCGATTTGAAGATATGACGGACATTGAGCAAACCCATACCAAGATGCCTGATCCCAAGCTACTACACTCTCTCAGATCCCATACTATATGGCCACCGTTGTCCGCCTCACTACGGCAAATCGACTTGGGTGTGACGATCTGCATTGCATATGCGCTGCCAACATATCTTTCCGGTTGGACGGTAGGTATCCAGGAGATTCGGGTTTCCAGGCTAGGTGCATTCCTTGGGTCACGATTAGCTTCCGCTATCGACCAACACTACCGACCCCTCGCTTTCTCAACACCGCCGATGGCACCCTATCTCGCTCCGCCCCCAGCTCCATCGGCTTCGAATCTGGTGCCAGAGACAACCCATATTCATTCCAAGCCGACATCGTTATCCTACACTCACCCATATCTTCTCGTCTCTCATCCAGACAATACCTTGACTTTGTATCTTGTGACATCTACGAAAGATTCGCTTGAGATCAGTGCAGGCAGCCGACTGTGGGGGCATACTTCGTCCGTGTCTGGTGCGCACATCGGCGGTCGAGGTAAAGCAGTGTCTGTGAGCAGGAGAGGAGATGAGGTGCGGGTCTGGGAGCTTGAAGGGGGATTCGGATCTATAGCTGCGAAGAAACGTCTGGCCACTGGTGATCTCAGCGTGCGTGTCAGGACAAGCGGCGACGTTGACCTTCGCTCGAGCATTGGCATCGGCCGCAGTGTAGCCAGCCGCGCGAGCTCATCATGCGCGAGAGAGCTCACGGCTGAAGACGAGGTAGACTACTGTCTCATCAGGGGATGGGTTGGCTTTGATGATGAGAACGTTATTCTTCTCAAAGAGAGAAGCCAGGGGAAGCAAGCACTTGTGGTTTACGATTTCACATGATAGGTAGACGTACATCTAGCGACTTGAGTCCATAGGTATCTAGCAGGCCAAGCATCAACACAACACACCCGTAATGCCGGCGACTGTCTCATGAATCTTGCCAATAAACAACCAAACGTGATGAACGTGAAACAGACGTCAATCAGCACGTGGCAGCCCGACTTTACCTTCCATATTGGGCTTAGATCCACCTTCATTAGGTAAACCTCATGTTTTCTGGCCTCAGGACCCCCAAAAACGCTTGGACCAACGCACGTCGAACCTGAGGTTTTGAATGAAGACGACTCGGCCTGATTTGAAATGGCCTGAATTGGACTGAATCGGACTGAATCTAATTGAATCGAATCGAACCGAAGTGACAGGAGCATAGTAAAGCGAACACTACCGACGGTGGACAATCCAGCATATAAACCATCAACAGCCGCGAAATCTCCTTATCGGCCGCGTCTTCACCACCCGAACGGAAGCTAGGGGCAGAAACTAATAAAGTTGAATTTTATCTCAAGCTGCGTACGTGCAGATTGTGGGGTTACGCCCACATCCACCAGCCTGTAAATGCAAAACATTTCCAGCACCCTGACTTGACTGACTTTGTTTTCCAGCAACCAAATTCTTCTTTCTTTTCGGCATTGAAGAGTCTCATTACCTTTCAACCTCTAGATACCAATCGCCTCAACAACACAATCACAATGGAGTTTGCGCCTACTACCACTGGCGGACGCGCCTGCTACAACTGTAAGTTTGTCTCATACGATTCCCCTCCTTGCGAAATGGCAGCCGTGAATCCACCGTTCCTGGAACTTGCGGCGACATCCCTCTTCGTTTCTTTTCACTGCCATTCATTCCTTTCCAGTGGATTTCGCTGACTCGTTCTGTTATAGGTGGCGAGACCACTCACCAGGCCCGTGACTGCCCAACCAAGGGTACGCCTACTTGCTACAACTGCGGCAACCAGGGCCACCTTTCCCGCGAATGCACCGAGCCAGCCAAGGAGAAGTCATGCTACCAGTGCGGTCAAACCGGCCACGTCTCCCGTGAATGCCCATCTTCCACCCGCGGCGCCGGCGGCTTCACCGGTGGCAACTTCGGCGGCAACGGTTCCAGCCAAGAGTGCTATAAGTGCGGCAAGGTCGGTCACATCGCTCGCAACTGCCAGGGTGGCGGTGGCTTCGGCGGCTCTGGTTACGGTGGTGGATTCGGCGGCCGTGGTGGTGCCGGTGGCTCTACCTGCTACACCTGCGGTGGCTTCGGCCACATGAGCCGTGACTGCACACAGGGCCAGAAGTGCTACAACTGTGGCGAGGTCGGTCACCTCTCGCGTGAGTGCCCTTCTGAGGCCTCGACCGAGCGTGTGTGCTACCGCTGCAAGCAGCCTGGCCACGTTCAGGCAGCTTGCCCGAACTAAACGCATCCCAATCCACAACCACGGATGGTGGACATGGGCAACGACGACGACTCGGCTTACATTGTTGAGCCCTACGAGCATAACGACTTTTCAATCGTCCAGCTGAGACGACCTTTTTTTTTAGTTGGAGAGGGGAGTAACATCAATGATTGGATGCATGGGGGCAATTCGGTCAGGAAAACAAAAGATAACTACATCAGAATGAAAGTATGGAAAGGTTCGAGTTTCTAGCCCAACGGATGCCCTATGCATGGCTATGGTTCGGGCGTGGCAAATCAAGTTCGACGACGTCGGTCGGATTGGTTTTTGCTTTTACGGATGGTAATTTAGGAAAATGGATTGAGAGTTCTTGCTGGAACACCAATGGATGCTTCGAGTGAAAGTCGAGGAAGTTTTACATGAGCGTCTCTGGGTCGACGGTAGACGTGGGGACTCATTTGAGACCTAGGTTGCACATGAAATCAAAAAGTGATGGGATCCAAGTTCACCCATCTAATGCGATGCAATACGGAAAAGGGAACCCTGCTGGGCAGCCTCCATCTGTTTCCTGATTCTTACTCTTTCATGGTCTTTGACGGGTCTAGTCGTGGTTGTCTCAGTCTAGTTTTGGCGCATGCTCGCAATGTCGCACACCTCTCGACACAGCACCGTGCGCAAGTCTGGTGACATGCCCACCAGCATAGTTGCGCTCTACCTTGATACCCGA
This sequence comes from Scorias spongiosa, assembly GCA_018467035.1. Taxonomy (NCBI): domain Eukaryota; kingdom Fungi; phylum Ascomycota; class Dothideomycetes; order Capnodiales; family Readerielliopsidaceae; genus Scorias; species Scorias spongiosa. Next base: position 97,689 of record JACSZZ010000009.1, on the reverse strand, counting down.
AGGGCGCTCGTGACGGATCCGTCTCCGGTTGGATGACGACGTCGAATTCCTGCGCTCAATCCAGGAAAATCATACCTGCGGCTGGAGTGTGGCTTGGGCACCGACCTAGGCTTGCACTAAGGACCCGACATTGGCAACGCTCCATGCCTCCCAACGATAACAAACTGGCATCTCGCCATCGTTGACCCCACCGCTGATCAACGCCCATCAGATTCATCTTAAGCAGGTAATGGAGGTTTCCAGATGGTGTATCGCATAATCGTCTAGATGGGCACGTGGCAATATCCAGATCCTACCCACAAAATTTCACAAAGACCGCCTGCCGCCATTCCATTCTCCAGCGTCATCGTCATCCTTGCAGATCTCGGATCAGCGGTCGCATTGGTTTTGACGTCACGAATCGATATGAAATATTGCTCGAGAAGTGACAGACACAGTATCAGTCAGTTTGGTTCGGGTGTCGTCGACGTCTCGGAACCGCAGATGGCCGTATCACGTGGGCATTTAGTAAGTTGCGATGTACAACGTCGATATCTATTGGAGGGTTTGTGACAAGATGGTAACCGACCAAGGCGTTGTTTCCCAAACAGTCACGATGAGCCCATTTTCCCGGATTCCGTGTGAACGAAGAAGACCTTGCAAGCTGCTCGAGCATCAAAATCTTGGAAGGTATTGGAAATAACAGCTTCTCTTGCCAGAGTTACTAGCTTCATCTTCGTAATCCACGAGAATCTGCATATCGCCTTCATGGTCAGACCGCTCGCAAGCCGCGGACGTTCACGCCATATACTCGCATAGTTTACATTACCAAGGACCTCTGATGCATGAATAAGACCCATACCCATACCGAGCCCAGATTCTCGCCAAGCATCGATCACGCAACCGCTGGACTGGTAAACATCCGTGATTATTACAATTCTGGTCGAATCTATTGTAGCGACGACACTGGCTACTAGATCAATTTGTTCGGTTGGTTTCAGCATGAGATCGTCTCTTGGTTTGGCAGCACTTGCCGCACTGATGCTGCAACACGTCGCAGCACAGCTAGCTATGCCAAATAATGCCACTATGCCGACATCGCTCTTCCTGACTCGTCCTCAGTCGAAGGCACCGTTTCTGAACGTAACGGTGCAGAACGGATTCTCGCCTGGCTATGTCTTCATTGGGCCGTACCAGCACCCAGGGGCAGGACCATACATCTATGACAAGTTCGGCAACCTGGTATGGGACGGATTTGGCCTCGTAGGCTCGGCGAACGCCCACGGGTTCAAGGTTTGCCAGTTTCGTGGCGCACCGCACCTGTGTATCTCTCAGATGAACCAGCAGAAAGGCTACGGGTCCGGGCAGGCTTTGATTCTCGATGCAAACTATACCGTCGTCGCGGTGGTCAACACCGGACGCAACATGATGCCTTCTGACATGCACGAAGTCCAGTTGGTCAACGATGGCAAATCCGCGCTGCTGACCAGCTATGTCACCATCCCTTTCGACCTGAGCTCGCTCGGCATTGATTCTGGCCTGGGCTGGCTCACTCAAGGCGCATTCCAAGAGATTGACGTAGTTACTGGCAATGTGCTGTTCGAATGGTTCTCGACCAACCATGTCGACCCGAGCGAGAGCCTCCTCCAACCCAAGGGTTCGGACGTGTCGGGCGACGGCGAGACGCCACTGACTGGTTTCGACTACTTCCACATCAACTCGGTAGAGAAGAGCCCGACGACAGGTAACTATCTGGTGTCGGCGCGACACACGTCCAGCATCTACTACATCAATGCAACAGACCAGAGCGTCATCTGGGCGCTCAGTTCGTGGAACCACCGCAGCAACTTCACAACGGACGGGCTGGACTTCAAGTGGCAGCACGACGCCCGATTCATCGAGGAGAACGCCACCCACACGGTGATCTCACTGTTCGACAATGCGTCGAATGGATTCAACAAGTCCAGCAGCCAGTCGCGCGGCCTGCTCGTGGGCATCGACCACGATGCCAAACGTGCGACCCTGCTGCAGAGTATCAGCGCGGACTTCCGGTCTGGCGGCATCCTCAGCGACTCACAAGGCAACAACCAGTTTCTACCCAACGGCAACTCCTTCATCGGCTGGGGCTCCATGCCGTGGCTGAGCGAGCACTCTCCCGACGGCCAAGCCCTCTTCGCAGCGCACTTCGCTGACCCAGACATCGCCGGTGCCGCCATGAACTACCGTGCCTTCTCCTTCGACTGGCAAAGCACCCCTGCCGCCACCGTGCCGGCCGTCTATTCCTACGCAATGAACATAAGCTCCGCCAATCGCATCCACGTATCTTGGAACGGCGCGACGACCGTAAATGAATGGTAAGTAGGCAGAATGACTTACCCTCTCGGTTTTCTTTCCGTCGTTCTCCAAAGTCAATCCCGTCATTTATTCTTGCAAGCTGACAGCCATACAAGGCGTTTCTATGCTGCTTCCCGCATCGATGACCCCTTCCTCCCAATCGGCAGCTCTCCGAAGGTCGGTTTCGAGACCGTATGGCGCGCTGACGCCTTCCACCGGTGGATCATGGTCGAGGCCCTGGCCGCTGATGGACACAGCCTGAGGAATTCCAGCTTTCAGCCTACTTTCATTCCCGGCGACCGACTTGCTCCAAGCTGCAACAGTGAGCAGTGTCCTCTCGTCAACTTATAGTCAGGCCCGGAGATGAGTCGAGGGTCCATCTGAGCGAGAGAAAACATCCCAGACTCGACGCTTTGGACCAATTTGAGCTGAGAAGTGGTGTTGCAAAACGAAACCTGGATTTGTACTGTTGAATCCCTTGCTTCCGCAGTAGGCCGATGCGCCATTGGTCAAAATTCCTTCATGGCAGTCTTGAAGTCGTACTGATTATACTAGGAGAGCCTCCGGTGCTGCCTATTTGCGAGTCACTGAATCCTTGAAGCTATTTTGCCGATCTATCTTAGTCACAGGGTGAGAAATACGTCAAGGGAACTGTAACAAAAGGATTAGAGCAAATATCAAGGACGGACCCGGGAAGGATTGTTTCGAAGGATTGTATTGGAGTCGAAATGAGAGTTTACGAGTACAAATCTTGTCTGAAGACAAGGGTGATCCACTCCGCCTAAGTGAATATCATGCTCCCCATTTGCCTCTAAACGAGAGCGTAAGCAGACGTGTACTATGTCGCCATTACAGGTATATCGAGATATGCGATTTGTTATCGGTGCGCCAAGTTCATTTCGTTTCATTCATGTCAGGATTCGCCGCCTCCTCTGTCGGGTGATACGTCGGTGGTATTTTGGTCTACGCTTTGTGTAGGTGCAATGCTGGGTTGGTAGGGTTCTCCCAGTACGCTATTGGGAGCATTCTGGCCCGCTGTCAAGCATGAATCAGACCTCGTTGGCAATATATTAGGCGCATTTCCATTGGTTTGTGAGTTGGAGTTCGAGGCCAGTTGATCGTATGTTCTAGTGACATCTCCTCCAGGGAAATGAATTGGCCGAGGTGGATAAGGCGTGGTGTACTGTACTGGTCCACCTTTCTCAGCTTGACGTATGTTTTGCAGATCGCGAAGCATACGCTGGTTGCCACCGTCTCGGCTTGCAATGCTGGGCTCTTGCTGGAGCGAACGTTGGAAGTCACGGGCGGTTTGATACACCGGGTGCTGCTGGTGTTGCTGCGTTGGCAATGCCGAAATGTGAATCTCGCTCGGCGGCCAAGAACTTTGTACTGGAGGATTCAGCGCATGGTAGATTTGTGAAGGAGGTGTCCACTGTTGGCTGCCTCGTCTGGAAATGTCATCTGAGCGTGTTGCCGACATGCCTGGACTTTGTAGACCTTTGGCCTCCGTCGCGTCTTGAGAGTCAGCAACAACCTGCCAGGCTGGGCTGAAACCACCACTCATTGGATATGGCGAGTCGTACACCCGGGGCTTACGGCAGTAGCTTGCAAGTAGGTATGGATACCTGCTGAGGTTCCTCAAGTACTCTCCATCCTGCGATGGAGTTTCTGCAGACTTGTGAAGCGATGATACTGTTGTAGCAGGAGTTGTGGGTGCGCCAACTTGAGAGGTCTGACTTTGTGAGGATGTCGACGGCCTCCGTACTGCAGGCTGAACAGCCGTTGCCGGACGGGACTCAGGGCTTCCATCAGAGACAGCAGGCATCGCTGAAGTCGATGAAGGTCTTTGCTGGCCAAGTCGCTCATTGTTGACGTGAATCTGTGCCCTTTGGTCCGCTGCTGATTGGTTTTCAAGAGAAGTCAAATTCTCAAATGGCGGACGTGACATTGTTTGGGATCCTTGAGACTGCCGCCTGTAATCGTTCTGATACTGTGAATATGTTGGATAAGCTGCCGGCAGCTTCGTGGTAGAGTAATAGTGATCTGATGAAAAAGGGCGTAATGGAGTTGAAGGTCTGCCAGTGTCTTCAGAAGGTGCTGTGTCCTTCTGAGGCGGAGTTGGTGCGGCAATAGAATGCCTGGTGCTTTGCACTGCGAATGAACGCTGACTAGACAAAGCATTCTGATCAATCGTAACCAGGTTTGGTTGCGTGGGATCTTTCGGTTTGTATGTATATGGCTTTGGAGCGACATGTACCGCAGAAATGGCTGAGGCTGGATTGAGGATGCGGTGTGCTCCCATGCCGGGATAAGGCATATGACCAGAGCTTTGTCTGTGAACTGGTGGCTGGTATACCGGCTTTGGAGCCACTCGGTCCATAAAGCTGCTCTTAGCGACATGCGTCCTCCCTCCGGGAACATCCGTGAAGAAACACCTGGCATCTGTTGATATTTTCGGTAAATAATAGTAAAGCTGGTCGGGCTTGCTCAAGTCAATCGTCAGCTTTTGCGGTGCCTGCAATTTGTGATAAGCGTAGCCTGGCGGTTGCATGTCCATATTGATGAAATCTTTCCACTTGTACGCAGGATCTTCATGGAAGACCTCATCCTGACTAGGAACACCGTCCTGACGGTTGTCAATAGAGACCAATTTCTTGTTCATACCTGCCGGCATTGGTAGTGCGTTCGGTGACGGTTTCATGCGTTGAGACTCATCTGGATCCAGGACACTGAGCCATTTCCATTCCACTTCAACTCTGTCACCTTCCGGTAAGACGTCAACAAGAAGCGTGAGTTCACTGCAGCGGTTCTCTACGACAAGCGCAGCGAATACATCTCCACCAATGTATTGGGCTTGTATCACGTGACCGGGCTTGACGTCTTTAGCAAAGTTATGAATCAGCTTGTTAGATTCCAAAGCTTCGGCTGTGATGCCCTTCGGCATTTTGGGTCGATGGAATTTGCACCGAAAGTCGTATCCCTCTTCAAAATACTCTGTGCCATCTTCGCCGAATGTTGGTACGGGCCCGCAATCGACTTGTACACCAGCAGCCAACGCGCAGGTAGCGTGAAAAGCCCTAGTGCATTTTTTGGCAGAGCATTGAAAGCAAGCACCTCTTTTGGATCGACAGAAGTTGCATTTCAACTCTAGTCGAGCACGATCGATGGAAGTGATACCACAAATGATCTCTGCGCCGTTTTCGCTGACGATATAGGTCTCTGGGGTGTAAAGCGCACATGAACGATGGGCCTTCTTACCATTGTCGGTAGGCAGCAAAGGCTCATATGCGACGTCGTTGGGGCAAAGAGCACACGGTTCTCTAGCAGGACCCTTGATTCTGATTCTGATCTTCTTTTTCTTTTGAACATCAGGCTTGGCATCCCGCTTACGCTTCTTGGTTTGAGCCTTTGGGGCTTTTACGCTTAACGGTGGTGATGGCAGATTACCGTCGTCTTCCTCTTCGTGATCATCATCGTCATCATCAGTCTCTTCATAATACTCAGGAGTGGGTTCACCTCTGAGTTTGCGTTCAATGTCTGCCACGTCCACCCAGACGTTGTCAGCTTCGCAATTGCATTTCCTTGCAATGCGACCAAAATCAAGCCAGCCTTCGGTCGCGAAATTGACCGATTCTGCGCAGTTGTAGCCAAGATTAAAGCCAGAATGATAGCCGTATGGATATGTGATGACGAACTCGCCTTCGTAATGAACCAGCTTATTGACTTTCACGTTGTAGTCACGAAGTAGTTTATCTGGCGATATGAGATATGTCTTATGTCGGAGGAATTGATCACAATTCTTGGAGTCCAATGGCCAGACATTCCTCATGGCGGCTTCAAATCTGCGAGCGTCCTCTTGTGAAATGCTGTACCAAAACTTTGGTGCGCCAAAATGTATGTAGTTGATGCTATACAGGTCAACATCTTCCAAGTGCCACGCGAAAGTTGCTTTCCACATTCCCATGTATAGGTAAGCCGTATTGACGCCAGGAACCTTGGTACCGAGCACATCGAGCAGGTTTGGAAGTTTTGCGACATTCCAGCTGGCGACCGTATCATCAAACAGCGAACCTGGCATATCGGCAGCATACATAGGTTGATTGAAGCTCAGACTTTTCCAGTAGTGCGATTCGAGTTCGGCACAACGCTCAGGAGTGAATTCATCTAGGCCATCCATGCGATAGTTGAAATTGGTGAAGGCAGCCTCGTCGACGTAATCTGCTGTCTCAGCAGTGTTATTGAGACGACGTGAACTGACTGATTTGGCCTGCCCGCCACCAGGTTTGCGACCAGGCTTCTTTCTCTCGGGTTTGGCTGGTGGAGTTGTCGCACTTGATTCACCAACCGCATCTTCCGACACAACGGCGCCTCCTCGTTTTGGCCTTCCGGGCTTTCGCTTTGCTTTCGAATCGGAATCCTCGTCTTTGGCTGCCGAAGCGCGTCCACGAAGTGAGGGTCCATTACGAACCGTCTTCTCCTGGTTGCGTCTGCGCTCACCACGCCTAGCTGGGGGTTGATGTTGTGTCTCCTCACACAAAGCCTTCCACTCTGGTAGGTTGTACGATCTTTGCTTCTCCACGTTTTGCTGGGTATATTGGCCATAAGAACCGTTAAACTCTTGGGTGATGGGGTTCTTTATCTTGATATGTTTAACATACTCTTCAAGAGCAGGAAGGTTATCACGCCTGGCCGAATGTTAGCGGCAATGCTAGTATACTTAGAGCAGTGGGTGGTGCCGAACCATTCCTGAGGAGCAACGACTTTGACTATCCCTGATTTCATACCATATTTATCGATCTTGTTGATGAACTTCTGGAAATCACGGAACTGTTCGGAAGTCTGCGAGACAGAGTCACAATCAGCAGAGTCCAATAGGGCCGAAAAGGGTTCCTGCACTCGTTGGTAGACTCATATGGGACGTACAGGCTTAAAGACGGGAATGCGACCGCCATTTTCACCATCCCAGTAGTGATCCGGTTCGATCTCTTCCTCCTCCTCATCGTCCATATCCAGATCGCTAAGCTCGCTCTCTTCCTCAATCTTTAAACGGTCGTCATGGTTCAGCTCCTCGCTCGTTGGTGGTGTCAGTGCGCTCGGGGGTTTCGAAAGGGTATCAGGTTCGATGGTGGACTTGATCTCGTCGGTGTGTGATGCTGGCGACAAGGCAACAGCCCTTTCTGTCGGAGAGGCGCTCATTGTAATGAGCGTGGGTGATTTGTGGGCGTTGCAGAAATGGTATGGAAGATCAAGTTTGAGGCTCTTCGACCGAGATCGGCAATGTTGCGACAGGCTGTCGGCAAGGATCTAACAAGAGCTGAAGTCGAACGATGGTGAATCATGCCGGCACATAGGCCGACATCTCGTGCAGACTGTAGGCTGCTATCGGTATCGGATGATGTGGTGTGAAGCTGGCAGTCAAGCAGGTCGGCGCGGTCGAAAGATGGGACGATATGCAGCAGATAGACAGACGGACAGTGCAGCATGGCGCAGGCAAGGCAGGGCAGGCAGGTGATGGAAGCGGAGGGTGCAAGGCTGCTCTTGGCGAGGCTAGGCTACAGCGGGCTAGCGTCAGTGTTCGTTTGTTACGCTAAACCTTATCCCGCGTTTCGCTCGATTTTTACCATCTACGTTAAGATTAACTGACTGACGACTTTATTGTCCACCCGAGGAAAACAGTGATGTGGCATGAAGTACTTGGTAGTTCAATAAGAAAAGCTAATTGAACTAACTTTGACTAGAGAAACTGCTACACCGGCAAGGTCTATGGTGTATTTGCACAGGCTATCGGGAGAATCCGCTGTATACAGATATTCCCATGGCTTCAGGTACGGGCGTATGAATAGCCCCTGCGTCACAGGCAGTCCCTGTAAGACGAATAACACATATGGCATGATATCGTCATCAGCTTTACCTTCCCGTCATTTTGTAACATGTGCAACAGGTCCAAAATGAGTCGTATTTGATTCAGTCCCTATGTAGGATAATGGCGCCGCAGAGGCAGTCTCGGCCATGGCAACGACTGAAACGAGCAATATCTAGTATGAACATAGACGAGAAGGAAACTTGAACATGATCCATCACACCAGAATATGCGAATGGAAGCTCTGCATGTAATTTTCATAAAAACTGTCATAGAATCAATTGCATGTCTTGATGGCCGGACGACCCTATGTCAGACAGACTCGTACCTGCAGGGAACGCTAATGCACGACATCTGCATTGTTTGGGCCCTGTATATGCTGAAGGGAAGGGTACTAGTATCAGCAGCCACGAGCGGCATGCCGTCCGAATACAGTACCAAAACGAGTCTGCCTATCAGCTTAGCTGACTAGGAGTACAGCGCGGAGCACGACCGTAAGTTTGTGCACCATGATCCTTCCAGACTTGATGGAACCCGGGCGGTATTTAACTCCATCTGTCAATTAAGATGAGAGAACACAACACTGAAGAAAGGATATAGGTGTTTGATTAGGTCCAGAGCTTATAAGATAACCCAAGGCTTTTTGGTCGGTAAGTCCCAATTTATCTCGTGAATCTAGGACAAAAAGCTATTTGCTCCTTCAGGGGTATATACAGTGGAAGTTTTGCAATAGAAAAAACGTGGGGTAATCTAGTATCCCCAGTAGCCCTTGACCAGTGTGCCCAACCAGCCGGCCAGGCCGATTTGGAGGGCGGTGGTACCGAAGTAACCTGGACGGCATCAAGTCAGCAGTCGTTCACTCGAGGATGGAATTTCTCACACGGCTAATCTGTGACCAGAAGCATGGAAACGCGGATTCGAAGCTTACCGAGCGCGCGAGGAGGAATGATACCCTTGAACAGAGCGATCACATGGCTGACACGGAGGACGGAAAAGGCGAGCAGAGCACGGGTGAGGTACTTCTTGTTGCCGCCGTTCCACTCGATAGCGGCAGCGAGGATTAGGGTGATTGGAAGGTTCTCCATCAGGTTGGCGTGCACCCTGTTGGCGATCAGGAGGGGGTCGTAGTAGCGGCCGTCAGGTTGCCTGATGCCGTTGCTCGACGAAGTCTCCTGCCCGTTGATGGCCTCGCCCTGGAAAGTGTTGGTAGTGAGGCGCAGCCTGACAACATTTAGAGACAATGCCGCCGAGAAGATGGTCAATGGGACGGCAAATGAGCCAGTCACGGCTGTTTGAGAACAACTCGTGTTAGCAGACGGGATCCTTTGGCAGATCAACAGAGTGGAGACTTACGCAAGACCTTTGGCAGGCCGAGGGTTGCGGATGGGAAGCTCATGATGTATCGATTGATGGATGGGATTGTACAGTAGTCGTGGGATGCGAGAGGAAGCGGCAGTAGAGGGAAGGGCAAGAGAAAGACAGTAGATGTATCTCCCTGCCAGGACACGTTACGGTCCCATCGATTTCAGGGCATCTGCCGTTCATGGCCAAGGCCAAGACGGAGATGCAATCGGAGTTGGTGATGAGCCAATTCGGAATGACGTAGACTCATTTGCGGATCAAAGATGGAGAAAGCTGTGAGGTAATTGAATGCTCGGCACCACCTTCGGATTGGCTAGAAGTGGGTGGGAAGCACCAGAACGCTCGGACGTAAGCCGGCTGATGTGGAATGCAGAATGGCAGAATGTAGGTAGTTCTCAAGGCAAGGCTCAATGCATTGGTTTGCATGGCATTGACTGGTTCGAGCGTTATTGTCATACAAGCACATGCCACAGCAGTCATGTCCACTAGGTGGCAATGGGCATGCCTGGGTTATTAATGCTGTTTCTGAGTACCACGCCAGCTTCGGAAGTGCAGGAGAAACGCGAGAATAGCGTCAGTAGATATTCCAAGCAGGACCAGCACGTGGACTTACGAGTGGATCCTCGATCGCTCGGATCAATTTAGTCGACATTTTCTTATCAGCTATAACATGGTTATATGTATGAGAGTTGGCCAGACTGTTGAAAGCGTCTACCGGGCCCAATGGAACCAGTGCTGTTGTTTACACTGGTTGGGCCAAATGGCATTGACTTGGCCATTCGTACTATGTACAACTTTACGAACAGAAACACTTACTTGGCCACATGATCGGCAAACTGGCGATTCGCCAATTTCGAATTGTAAGGATGAATGCCGGCCTGCGTTACTTCAAAGCTGCATCTCTGTATCTATTACCTGTGATTAGTCAACGCAATGCAATGATGTTACCCCAGACCATCGAAGCTGGCACATCTACATGATGGTCTCAAGCTGCTCTCTTCACCCTTGGGGTAGGCGTCCAAGAGGATTGAGCCTTCTTATTCCGATTGCCAAAGAAGTCCTTTCTGCGAGGTGTGGCAAGCTTCGCAGCAAGATTTTGTGCAGCAGGTGTCATGCCAGCGGATCTACGTGATATCGACGGGGAGCTTGCGAATTTGGGAGTGGCAGTCTTGCCGACTGAACTTGAAGATGTCCCAGTTTCGCGCAGATGCGCTAGACGGTCACCTTTCCTACGACTCGCATCATTCTTCTCAACCAGTCGTAGGTGCAAGCTCTCGCGGTCACTACGTTCATGTATCGTAAAAGGGTTCGGACCATCCTCATCTGGTTTGGGCAGAAATTTGGCGACTTCAAGACGTTCAGCTGCGTCAGCGACCTCGTCTGAGACAGGTACACCGAGTTCTGAGGGTGTAGGTTCAGCATCGACAAATGCGTATCCGTTCACCCTGGGTGTCTCGGCCCCAGAATATCCTGATTCTGACGCTGTTGGTTTTGGCCGACCAGCGATGGCAGCGTCAACGGCGCTGATGCTGGGACTCTGAGGCCGTGGGATCTCGTCCTCTGCTAGTGTTGTTGATAGACGTGTACCCTTGTAATTGATAGCTTTAGGCGGAGCGTTTGATCTTTCCTCTGCAGCTTGTGCATAGGTGGTGAGCTGACCTTCAACGCCATCAGGCCCAAACATGAAGCTATTTCTCGGTCCTGACCGGTCACGGAAGCTATCGACCGAGGCTGGGCGAGCATCCAGATCTTGGCTTGGCCCATGCGATGCCACCAAAGCTCGCTCTTCACCCGCGGCATTCAGCTTAACCATTGAGGTTGACGTCTGAACACCGTTCTTCTCTAATAATTTTCTTTCTCTCTCCCGATGCGCTATCTGCCTTGGGGCAAGAATCTTGTTGCCGTTATGGAAGAATGAATATTTCGTAGCCCTTTTCTCGTTTTGCTTGTCCAAAAGCTCGTTGAAACTTTCATTGTCTTCGTTCGTATATTTGGCCTGGAAAGCGCCCAATGACATGCACGTATCGACATGGGGTGCATTATCAGGTTCGAAGTCATTGCCGGTGCCTGCCACAGAGCTTCTCTCTGATATAAACCCACGATATGACGAAGGGGTATCTCCTATACTTCGCCTCCTCCGGGGCGTGAACTCGGTGGTGCCTCTGCGTGTACTCGGTCCTGGCGTCATTACTGAGGTCAGGTTTCGCCCAGCATCTCGAATCCAGTTATCATCGCGGCTGTCGAGCGCATCGAGATACTCTGACTGAGCTTTCGAAGCGAGAAGTCCGGGAAAGAAGTCACGCGCTATGATGTGGGAGATTGATTGCGAATATGTCTCTTCGTCCACCACTTTCACAGGTCGTTTCTGCCGTTTGGGAGCAGGCGGTGGCGGCATAAGCGATAGATCCGCCGAGCGCTTTGCGAGCGCTTGTTGTGATGAGTCCATGGTGACAGGTACAACGTGCTTGCAGTCGAAAGGAGAGTTGGGAGAGGAAGCTGCTGCATAGTTGATGAACATTTGTACCTAGGTATGGCTATGTGATTGACCATACCCACGGAGAAGATAAGGTAAACTAGTGAATGGGGTCGGTACGTTCCGCCAAATGTGGTTCGGCTTAGTAAGGACGATGCACAGCCTCGTGACGAGGAGCTTCTGTTTCGTTCAGGCTCATCTCTAGTGGAGATATTCAAATGTGTACTAGAGTCTAGGATCGACTTGTTAGAACAAACATGTAAGCGTCTTGTCTATAGGCGATATACTGGCGTCTCCGGCTTGTATGCTTTTCGAAGAGCCGTTGGTGGTTGAATGAGGCCAGACTAGCTACGTAGGCGTTCCACAACGGCTGGCTAGTTCCCGTACACTGCCTACTATCCCACAATAAACTCGTCAGATCAATGCGGCATACGACAGCATCTGATGTACGAGGCGATACCGTTCGCAACATCTAGAAACACAGCCATGTCAACAACGCCGCTGGAAGCACGAGCAATTGCGCAATTCGACAGCCTGGTCGAGAAAGGCGAATTGTTCTGGAGTCCAAGCGAGGAGATCGAAATAGAGCAGCAACCGTTCAGTGTAAGTCGACAACAGCATATACCGGCCGCAGTCACGGCAAAGCAGGAACAATGCAAATCCAGTACAAGTCGTTTCAGCGTACAATATGGTGGTCAGAGAGCTGACGAGATGCAATGGCGCAAAGACAGCTCCACTTCCGGATCTCGACCACAGTGAGCACCAAGCCGTACAAGCCGAACGACAGCTCTCGAAGGCCGGGCTTTCTGGATGACGATCCGGATTTCACGCTGGCAGAGGTCCAGCCTAGGCACAAGTTGATCTTGAACAAGTTCTGCTGGGTGCGCCCGCAGCTCATCCTGCACACACGCGAGTTCGAGAGCCAGCGTGACCTGCTGGTGCAGGCAGACTTCGATGCCACGGCAGACGCGCTCACGAGCCTGGGCAGCCGCTACATGGCCATCTTCAACGGTGGGCCCGACGCCGGCAGCAGCGTTGCTCACAAGCACCTGCAGTTCTTCCCGCGGCCGGATTGGCGCACCGTCGCGGATGAGATGCTGCAGAGCGGCCAGGGTGAGTCAACGTCCTCCCGATCCTGCCTGTTGCTGAGGAAGAGGCTAAGCCGGCGCAGTTGCTTTGCCGTTCGTTTACAGGTTTCAACCGCTTGGCCCCGAGGCTGATGGGGAAGCGCTCTGTCGTGTGTATGAGAGGATGTGTCGCGAGCTCGGCATCTCAGCTGGGACTGCGCACAGTCTGTTGCTGACCAAAGAGTGGATCATGATCGTGCCGAGATCGTGCGGCACCATTCAAGGCAGCGTACCCGACGCGCCGATCCAGGGTGGTGCGAACGCGATGCTGGGAATGGAGTGGCTGAAGTCGGCCGAGCAGCTTGAAAATTGGAAGACCTACGGGCCAATGAATGCACTGGTCAAGTTTGGCGTCGAGCCGAGGCCCACATAGACATAAAATAGACGAAGACTGGGATTGCTCAGGAGGTACATGTCCTCACGAATGTAACAGCAAACGCCACGCTCGCTGTAACGCTTCATTCGATTCTGTTGATAAGAGAGGTTGCTGTTAAGTAGCGGTACAAGTAGATAAAGACGCTTGCATGAGCATTTGACCGACAACGGCCAGAACGCAAGCTAGCAAGCAAGCGGTAAAAGAAAGAGATCCATGATATCGTTCCTATTCGCAATGCATGCACCAGATGCAAGCAGATAAACCAAATAGGTCCCCACAAAGACGAACTTTTTCTGTCTTGCCTGCCTTGCGCCCCATCAATCCAGAGAAAAAACAAGCTCCTCCAAATTACAGAGCAGTCCTACTACTGCCAATTAACACCCGCTCACCAGTGGGAAAATGGTCCGTTTGTCCAAAAAAGGAGAGTGGGACGCATCAAGCGCTGTCTGAGTGATGCGCTGATGGATATGTGGTCGAACCAGATTATGAGCTTGGAGCAGCACCTGGGGCAGCACCAGGAGGACCGCCACGAGGACCACCGCGGCCGCGACCACGACCGCGGAACTCGCCGTCTCCTCCCCGGCCGCCTCTGAAGCCTCCACGGCCACGACCACGGTGCTCACCATCGCCTCTTGGGCCTCCACGGCCACGGCCGCCTCTGCCTCTGCCATCGCCGCGGTGCTCGCCACGTTGACCACCACGACCGCCGCGGTGACGACCTGGTACTTCAGCAAATCCATCTCCTGGTGCAGGGGTGCCAGTCGGGTTGACGGTTGGAGCATCAGACTGACAAGCAGCCTTGGTGTCCCATCTTTCAGCAGCTTCGTTGCCAGTTGGGATATCATTGGTGGCCTCGTCAGCCCAGCTTGACTTCTGAGGCGCAGCACCAGCAGTATCCACCTCATCAGCTGGTCGAGGAACAATCTCATAGCTGTTTTCCAAGCTCTTCTCGCCACCGGCAATAGGAGTGTCCCACCGATCTCCAGCTACATTACCAGCGGCGTCCGCAGTAGATGTTTGAGCGGGAGTGGTCAGCGCATCTTGGGCCGGGACGTTGCCATTGGCCTGGGTAGTGCTAGCCAGCTCGGTAAGACCAGCATGCGTGATGGTTGGGTCTGAACCTGGCTCTCCGGCGGCCGCGCCAGACGCAGTCGCATCGGCAACAGAGTTCGCCCACTGTTCTTCGTTTTGGAACGGAGAGTGGCTCGAGGAGGCGTCTCGGATTTGAGTGTCTAGTACTATCAGCAAATTTGGACAACAGAGATCATTGCAATACGACAGGTTCACGCGAGAAACTTACAGGTAACGGGTACCTCAATTCCATCGATTCCTACAACCTTCTCGTCACTGCCGTTGATAAGTTTCAGGGCGGTATCCACAGCATTGTCGTCACCGCCGTAAACCAGCAAGAGAGCACCCTCGAACGCTTTGCTCTCGTCTGATTCAGCAGTCTCTTCTTCGTTTCTCTTCGAAGCGGCCGCCCTCAGGAATTTGGAAAAGGTGAGAAGCTTCTTTCTAACTTCGAGTTCCACGTTTGAAGCACCTGACTTGGCATTCTCCTCTCCAACCTTGTTAAGCTCACCTGCATGTGTAGCTTCCAGCTCCTCTCTCTGCTTCTTCAGCTGTGCCTGGAAGTCACTGTCGAGTTTCTGGTACTGCTTAATCTGCTCCTCAAGCTGCAGGAGCTGACTCTGCAGTTGTGGTTTCTTGAGCAATTGCGCCTTCTGATCTGCGTTCAGTTTCTTCTGGGCAACAAGCTCGTCCAGGTCGACGTTCGGGTTCTCGGCAACGACGGAGTCGGCCTTGACCATGCCATTGAGCTTTTTGGAGATGTTGCGGATGTTCTTCTGAAGGTCCCTGACGTAGCTAGACTCTGCGGGAGAGTCGCCCGCTGCGGCATTCGACTCTGTATCTGCTTTGGCCGACTGTGTGGGAGTGGCAGCGGCGATATCGTTGGCAGCCGGTACGTCGACCTTGCCTTTCTTCTTGCGGGCGGCCTTGGTGTCTGCCGCCTTGACGGCTGGAGGGTTATCGATGGCTGACATGGTGGTTTGTGAATTGAATCCTTCAACTACTTGCGAGCGGCTCGAACAAGAAAGTACTGAATGGAGAAAAAAGGTATTGGAAAGCGCGAGAGCTTGAAATGCGATGTCGTGTGCTGGGAATGGGAGGGCTATGGGTGATGGAACTCAGTGTCTGGCAGTCCAAGTGAAGCTTGACGGACAGCGGGACACGCAACAAGGTTCGCGCTAGCGTGTGCCTTTGGCACCTGAAACATTATGTGGGAGTGAGAAGATCTTATCATCTGATTTCAGATTAGATCATCCGAGCTTTTGAATTTCGGTTAGCCCATTGGCTTGTCCATGCAGCGCGCGAGACAGTATGTGACCGTTCACACAGTGCTGAGTGCAACGCGAGGTCAGATTGTAATTCTGTTGTCGAGGGTAGCTGTATTTGGTAGATTAGGCACGATGGTCAAGCAATGCCACATCGCGAATGACCTCCTACGTCTCCTTTTCACCGAGACTAACGGAAGGGGGATGCATATGCACCACGTTATCGAAGGCTGGTCTTGTGACCAGCCATCTGCTATCCACTGGGATTTGTGATTTGTTGACGAAACCCCTTGTCACCAGGAGAATCGCCTTGCCGGATGCCTGTTGGCATTCTGGTGTTTCAAAAGAATACCGACGCTAATGTCGGTTTTGTGTCCTCGTCACTGTGATACGGCGCGGAAGTACGTAGGTATGGTTCTGGGATAGAACGCTGGACGTGCGTTCATGACACACATCATCTCAGAGTCCGTCATTTACAACACATTCTATCTTCTTTGATCCCCTGCCGCGATTACGTGACGCAGCAAGCATTACGCAATATTGGGATTGACTACTGCGAACGCTCGTGGTGGATAACTTGGTCGATTCTTGGCTTGATCTGGTCCTGATTCACTCGAAGTTAATAAAATCAATTACTACAAAGTCTTTTACTCGTGTATTATCTACAAGCATCTGTCGCCGTCGCCGTCACCGTATCGTGTTTTTTCTCTTTCTCTTTTCATCTTTTCTTGTAAAAACATAACAAATATCCCTCCACTAATTTGTATGTTACAGTATATCATGATCGCGTGATTGAAATGCTCATGGGTTGGTTTCCCAAAGTGGCCAACATACGCCCTCTTCTCTCGCTCTCACGCACATTCAAACAGTCGTGGTGGCATCAACATCAGAAAGTATTGTATTGTACAATTAATAGCCAGCCGTTGTCCAACTCGGAATAACAGAAAACAAACTGAGTACAGCAACTCATTAGGGTGTCGTTGAAAGAAGCGGATGAGTTCAGTGCAATATTAAAGTAGAATGCGGCAAAGTCAGCTCGGGTCCGATGCAGACTCGGGGCGGCTTCCAAGTACGTGTTCTTCAAGGGGTCGAGCCACTGCCACTCTCCCAGGCGTCTCCTGTTCGAAGGAAGTCATGGAAGGAGAGCCATGAAAAGGCCCAATCGTCGGCGGTGCACTTGAAGGTTGATCGTCGGTCGAGCGTAAAGACCTCCCATGGCGTCGTTTACCCGAAGATGAGCTAGTAGAAGGGTTTGAAGCCGCTCTGGTAGGTGTCTCAATGATCTGAGAGATGGGCATGCGGGTGGTTGGAGGGTTAGGGGAGGTTGGATGAACCGGTAGGTCTGGAGGCTGTGACCGTGGGGGTTCGAAGTGGATTGGTGATATTGTCGGTGTTGGGGTTGGCGCTTTGAGAGAATGTCGGACGGCTCCAGCATTGGCGCTGCCCGTCTGCTGTGCCGCTGCCGCCGCTGCTGCTGCCGCCGCCACTGCCCTTGCTTCCGCTTCTTGCTTTGTTGGACGCCCTCGCTTCCGCTTGGTTGCAGGTTCGGCAGGCGATGCTTGGCTTTGCGTA
Organism: Scorias spongiosa; assembly: GCA_018467035.1. Lineage (NCBI taxonomy): Eukaryota > Fungi > Ascomycota > Dothideomycetes > Capnodiales > Readerielliopsidaceae > Scorias > Scorias spongiosa. Next base: position 80,270 of record JACSZZ010000009.1, on the reverse strand, counting down.
CCACCATAGATTGTTGCAGGAGGTTTGGGCTGGATTGCACGCGTACCTGGATGCGGTGCGTAGTGCGATGGTTGATCAAACGATCTCTTTAGCTGTGGCTGCATACTCATTGGCCCATAAGTTGGCTGTGGAGGGGAGCGCATGCGGTCGAATTCGCCGCGGCATGCGGCAACGGTACGGCCTAAAGGTGTCAAAATAAATGCTCGAGGGCCAGATCAGGCTCACAAGGGAGGTGTGCAAAGACTTACCTCGAGGAAGCGCGACATTCTCCCAATTGACAGCAAGGTTGTAACGGCGAATGAATTCAAGCAGGACGCTCGGCGGGAGGTGGGCTGCTCTGATGATCTCAGTGAGCAATTCGTTCTAGAACAGGATCAGCAAGCTTCACAGAGCAGAGGGGTTGCTATCGGTGAAAGGTAGGACTTACTCTTTCATCATCGATCCACGGGCGATCCATAGCGAGGGTGAGGAAGGACAAATGAAATTGCGTCGACCGTCGTAGTTATACATGCGAGGAGAAGCTGTAACCGAGGGATTGGGGGGAGAGGAGATATTATGTGGGCGCGTATAGGCTCGTTGAAGTCGTGAGGGTTCGAACAAAAGCAAGGCTGCAATGGTAGGCTGTATAAGGACAGGGGAAGAAAGCAGGGTCAACGAGGGACTGAAAGCAAATGGAACGATGGTCAATTTCTGAAACGAGTGGAGGAAAGCGCGCGCTCAAATGTCAGGGCCGTCATGGAAGTAGATGCATGTCCAAGGTCATGAAGCCATGTCTGCGTAGTGGAAACGAACGAAGAAGCGGGAGGGACTGTAGCGAAGGAAACGAGCAGAAAGAGAAAAACAAGAGGCTGGCAAGCACTGCAGAGAAGAGCAGAGAAGGCAAGTAGGCAGGCTGGCAGAACAGAGAAGAGCAGAGCAGAGTAGAGCAGAGGAAGATAGACAAACGACAGGTTCAAAGCCGGACAGATTAGACGAGAATTTTGGAATGCAGGTGGAATTGACTGCCGGCGGAAGAGGTGCAGGGCGGATGGAGATGAAGATGGAGCAATCGGCGCTGGCGCTGGAACCACAGCTGAAGCAATTCCTGGTCCTAGGCCTGGCGCTGCTGGTAGAGGAGGATGAGATGATGATGATGCTGCTGCTGCTGCCACTGCCGCTGTTGATGTTGCTGTTGCTATTGCTGCAGCTGCTGCCACTGGAGCCGGTGTTGAACTGGCGCTGGTGCTTGTGCTTGTGCTTATGCTTGTGCCGGAGCTGGAGCTGGAGCTGGTGTTGGAGCTGGACGAGGACGTGGGAGATGAAACTGAAAGGGTGACTTGCATCTCACATCATGCAGGAGAACGCGCTACTGTTCAGGTCACGATGCCAGTGCTGGTCGTGCATGATGCATCTCGCAGGGTCATGCATGAAGCCAGCTCAAGGACGGCGATGTTACGCATGGCAGATGCATGACAAGGCAAAGCGTGGCGTGGCGTGGGCATGGCGCCGTGCTGGACCGTGACGTTCTGTGCTGTGCTGTGCTGGCTGTGCTGTGCTGTGTCGAGGGCTATGTGCGCCGTCCCAGGTGCGGTTGCGGTGCGAGGTGCGGTAGGCCCAGTGCCGGCGGCAGTCGAGTGTTGAAGTCGAAACAGCCTTCTTCGAGAAGCAATTAAGGCGGGTGAGAAGCGTGGGCAGGGCACACACAGGCTCAATATAGGCCGTAAGGCGCTGGTGTCCCAGATACACCGGGTCGACAGGCTCCCATTCGATGTCTCAGATGCCTATAACAGGACGGTGTAGAGGCGTTCCTGCGTGAGAAGATTCGGTAGCGAGCATTCGCCAGGCCAATGAGACGTCCAGACTGCAGCAATGCGCCTACATGTCTCCTATTGCTTCAACGGGGCTAGCGGTCACTGGGCAGCAGGTACAGTCTAGGTAGTTCACGGGGCGGCCATCAAATTACCGTGCTGTACGTCCTACTACTTCCATCATTACTTACTAGGTACTTACTACTTACTTACTACAGTACTTTCACTACCCGGCCTGCTCTACTAGAGCCTGCCTCCTATTTTACCAAGCTACCCACCCACCTACCTAGCTTTTGATCTAGTCGCTCTACTGCTGCTATGCGCCATTGTATCATTCTCGACCTTGGCCACGGCACTAACGGCAGTGATGGTCGCGGTAGTGTCGAGCACAGATCAATGCCCTATACCTGTTCTTCCGCCCAGTTCACGCTACCTACTCACTAGCGCTGGTTCGTTTCTATTGTGAGCGCCTCTTTGTCTTGCCAATGCCCTGTACTCGACTGCTCTTGTCCTCCCACCGACTGCTGCTGTATTTTCTCCAAGCGGCTACCGACAGACACCTCACAATGCATCCCACTCTGCTCTTCCCCCCTCCCCTCCCCTGCCGCACCCCCCATTCCCTTCGCTGGAGATCCTCATTCTCACGGCCGACACCGCTCGCCTCGCGCTTCGCGTTGCTGACACTATGCATCAGAACGTCACGGCAAGCGCGGATGCGGCAGCGTATCGCCAATTTCTGACATTGCTGCTTGTACTGTACAGTGCCGCTGCTGCTGTTGTTGTTGTTGTTGTTGTTGTTGTTGTTGTTGTTTTTGTTGCTGCTGCTGCTGCTGCTGATGCTGCGTATCCCACCGTCGTGCATGCTAGTGGTAGCTGCCATTCCAGCAAAGCTTATTACCATATCGTCATATGTCACGTTTCTATATGTCATTTTGTGCCGTCATTAATGAGTACTGATCTCATTCTAGGGCGGTGTCTGAACATACCTACCCATCCATACAGTACCTAGGTAATCGGACAATAGCTCCATAAGGCGCGCTTGATGATACGCCCCTTACCAAGCTAGGTGGTAGGCGGCGGTACCTCAGCAATCTAAAATCCACTTTCGCCGCCCGCTATTGTTGAGATTGCGCTTTTCTCCTATTGTTCTTGATTAGATCTCGCAAGTTCCTGACGGCCTGAACCTTCATCTGGCTGCTCACCTTGGCAGGTTCAGGTCGCAGTACCGTCATGCCTCTTGCCGGGAAAATGAAAGGTGCATTAAGCCCGCTTCTCTGAAGCGAGGGGGAACAGCACCATGCTTCACCCTGCCTCTAGGACTTGCACTCGTTACCTATGCTTCGCTTTGCTGACTGCTTTACAGTGTCGCCCAGGATATGGCAGTATATCACACCCGGATATGACCATACCCGATCTTAGACTGTCCACTCTCCTCCTCCTCGCACCAGGCTACACAGCTACCCGGATGGCTGGTTCGGTCGTGTCGGCGCTCTCCATCTCTGTATCGTCTCCGCTTTCCCCCGTGCCCATACATGGCCAGGTTCGAGGTGGCGACATTGCTGCAGCAGACATGGCAACTTGGAGCATGTGAGTGCTTTGTACGCGAAGCCAGGAGCGAAAGCGTCCAGTCTCTGGCTGCGTCCACCCACCGAGCTGGCTGCCCAGTTGGCTACGGCACGGTGGCTCCCATCCAATTTCCGCTTTGCCAGACACGGGTACTCCCGCCCGATGGATGTCCCCCGAGGTTCAGCCAGATGGAGGAAGATCTGGAGAAGGAACTTGAGAGGCGCTCGCGATGGTGATGGCGCAAGCATCAGTTTGGTTCACTCCCACTACCGCTTCTTGTTCTGCTTTGATATAATCGTCTGCGCCCCTTCCTGCGCATGACTGCCTCCTTGACCTTCTCTTCCAGTAGCGCTCTGAAGCACTACAACGCCCAGGTGGGCTTCTACAGGCTGCGATTGCGTGGGTACCAGCTTCAGCCGTCCCCTCCTACCGCGACCTGCACTCATGACAAGATAGCGCTCCACGATCAATCGCGCTTCTCGTCATCCTCCTCTCCCGCCTTGTAGTTGAGCCGAATCGAATCTCTCCCGTGTCCGTACCAAACCAGCGCGCGCCAGTGGAACACCCTGTTCCCAGCCTGCGCCTGCTTTTGACTTCCCTCCCACACTCGCTACCGTTCGTGCAGTGTCGTAATCGAGATATTCACACGCTTGGGATGTTTCCGTGGGTCACGTGTGGTTAAGGAAGTTCACGCCAAACTTCCCATGCGTGCATTCACCTGCCCGGATTCTCAAAGCTCAACCTCACCTGTCTTTGACATCCCCTCTCGCCGATTCTTAGAACATGGCACGCACACAACCCGACAGTCGCCTCGAGTCGGAAGTAAGAGATATGAATCTACAGGACGATGCAGAGGCTGGGATTCCCTCAGGACAAGCGCTGGAAAGAGATGTGCAGGTGAAGAGGGAGAGCCGTTCGATTTCTGCTAGTAGAAGTCCATCGAGAATCGTGACGCCAGGCGAGGACACGAGATTGGTGAAGTCGAAATCGCCATCGGAACAACACCGAACAACTGGTATTCCTACCAAAACCGAGGAGGATGTGGTCGGAGGCGATGTCACGCTGAAAGTTGAACCTGGGAAACCTCCGAAGTTGGAGCGCACCAAATCCCACAAGATCGAACGCCGTCCCCCCAAACTCTTTGACGATTACGAAGATTCAACTATAGAAGCTACTAGTTCGTTTGAGGTTCTGACCGCCTGTAATTATGCAAACAAATACCTGGGATCTACTGACTCGGCGCTCGAGTGCGATTGCGCTGAAGAGTGGGGTGAGTCGTCTGGCTGCTTGACTTTTCGCGGTTGCACAGTGAACCTTGCTAACAAAGGTTACAGATGCGACCACTCAAACAAACCATGCCTGTGGTGAGGATTCGGATTGTATTAATAGAGCTACTAAGATGGAGTGCGGTACAGACTGCGGATGTGGCGATAACTGCCAAAACCAGCGCTTTTCACAGAAGAGATATGCCAAGGTCTCGGTCATCAAAACCGAAAAGAAAGGATATGGACTACGCGCCGATACAGATCTAAAGCCCAATGACTTCATTTTTGAATACATTGGGGAAGTTATTGGTGAGCAATCCTTTCGACGCCGCATGCAGCAATACGATGCCGAGGGGATCAAGCATTTCTACTTCATGTCCCTCACCAAAGGCGAATTCGTTGATGCGACGAAAAAGGGTAATCTCGGTCGCTTCTGCAACCACTCATGCAATCCCAATTGTTACGTGGACAAATGGGTGGTTGGTGACAAACTTCGAATGGGCATCTTTGCCGAGCGCAAGATCAAAGCTGGCGAAGAATTGGTCTTCAACTACAATGTCGACCGGTATGGCGCTGATCCTCAGCCGTGTTATTGCGACGAACCCAACTGTACTGGCTACATTGGCGGCAAGACCCAGACCGAACGCGGTACCAAACTATCACATGCTACTTGTGAAGCTCTTGGAATCGATGATGCCGATGCTTGGGACACTGCCGTGGCTAAGAAGCCGAGGAAGAAGAAGACTGGAGAAGATGACGAGGAGTATGTCAATAATCTCGAGCCTAGAGGTCTTCATGAAGGGGGCGTCACCAAAGTCATGGCTACACTCATGCAATGCAAGGAGAAGTGGATTGCTGTCAAGCTTCTGAATCGCATACAACGAGCTGATGACTCAAGGGTCAAGAATCGTGTCGTTCGGATGCACGGCTATCAAATCCTCAAGACAGCAATATCGACCTGGATTGAGGATACCAATGTTGTCCTCCAAGTCTTGATCATCCTCGATAGTTTGCCACGATTGACGAGGAACAAGATTCAGGACTCCAAGATTGAAGAGGTTGTGGAGAAGCTTGTCGGTAACGAAGACCAAAACGTCGCTTCCAAAGCACAGAACTTGCTTGACGATTGGAGTAAACTGGAGATCGCGTACAGAATCCCAAGGATGAAGCGTGACCCAAATCAGACAATAGTCAAGACTGAACGAATTGACAGGAGAGGGATCGAACGTCGTCGGTCACGGTCACGGTCACGTACTCGTAGCAAGTCACCTGAACGAATGCACGCTCCAACTGGTCCAAGAAGCAAGGCGGCTCAACGTGGAGGACATCGGCCGTTTCGAAATCGACCACCACCCCCTCAGGATGAGCTGCCTCCTGGCTGGCTTCAAGCTAGAGCTCCAAATGGAGCCACATACTATTACGATAACCAGACCGGCCAAACGACTTGGCGGAGACCGACAGCGCCAGCTTCGGGAGTACCTCCACCTCCCAAACCCGCTGCAGTACAACAAGCGCAGTCAATCGAAGCACTGATCCAGAATATTGTTTCTCAACAGAACAAACCGAGCTCGAAACAGACGCATTCAGAGGAAGCGAAATCCTCCGAGAGCCCTGGCAAGCCGAAGGAATCGTGGCGTAATCTGCCGGAAGAAAAGCAAAAGAAGATATACGAAAACACTGTTCACCCAATCATCATGCATGTGGCGAAGAAATTCACAAAGCACATTCCTAGGGATGATTGGAAACGATTTGCAAAAGAGCAATGTAAAAAGATCGTCCGGTCGGATTTCGACAGGAAACTCGTCAACGACCCTCACAAAGTGGATGACAAGCATGCCAGGAAAATCAAAACACACACTTATGAAGTGTTTAAGAAGGCCGCCAAGAAACATCATGAGCGCGAGAAGTTGAGGAAGGACAAGAAGGGCTCGGTTAACTCCAACCAAAAGCCTGACGAAAATGTGCCGAAATCGAATGACGCAGCAAACGATGAAGGAGAATCAGCCTTGTCAAAGGAAGACCCAGACGACATTGAGCTCTCAGAGGATGATGAGCCAGCGCCGGATGCAACCCCAGCCGAAAAGCGCAGGTTTGAATCTGTAGAAAACGGTGATGCCCACACAGCCTCACCCAAGAAACCACGTTTCGAAGATCGACCACCACCTCCTCCTCCCCCACCACCTGCAGACGATGATATGGATGATCTAGTAGACGAAGCGGCCGAGTTCGACGATAATATCGAAGGACAAGACATACTTGACAACACCGAGCCGGTTTCAGAGATCGCCCAGAATCCCAGCAGTGCTCAACTGGCAGTGTCCCGCCACCCCAGCGAGCCACTTCAGTATGCTACTCCGCCCACGACAGGCTCGCCTCGTGATGAGGACGCGCAGAAGGAGCGGAAAAAAGACGAGTTGAATGGGATGAATCCCGACCGTCTGAGGCAACTCGGGCTTGCAAACGGGCCAGCGCAATGAGCGAGGACATATTTGGTTCTTGAAGTACCCAGATGGGGAGAGTCCGTGTGATATGCGGACATCGTGTTTAATATGTAGCATAAAAGCTTCTATGAATCTACTTTGGCAGATTGCCCAGACGATTTGTGTTCTTTCCATTTTTTTTTTTTGTTGATCTAGAATTGCGGGCAAGATATTGGTAAATATATTCAATACCCCTGTTCATCGAAATCGTGTACCTGAAATAGGCAACTTTCCACACAAAGGTTGTAGCCGATTGCGTTGCCAAAGCGAGCTTGCCTACCCATGAGTAAGGCTACGTACATACGAGCAACGAGTTTCCGGTCCGAAAGTACAAGTGTCCAGCATGCAGCCATGTAGGATATCCAGATCCGCCGCGGCGGAATCGTACACAAAGGCGTGGCATGTGTCCTGTAATCGAACGGGCCGATCTCTTCACGGCACTTTGTTCCACAGTTGAAAGACAGGGGGACAAAGCTGAAGACGGACCACAGCTTCGAACTTCAACACATGCTCCACGTTTCAGCCCTCGCTGAAGAGTCGTTGGCCGGCAGACGCAGCATCACAGGCACCAACAGCCCAAGAGCTCCAACCCTTGACCCTCCAAGCCTGGCCTCCCTTGCCGACCCATCCGCCGACGGCGGCGACGAACGCATGGCGGTCGAGGCCCGGCACGCGGATCCACACGTCCTGGCCGTCCAGCTTCAGGACGTCGATCGGCACCGCTGTGCCGTGCACGCCGAGGAACTGCGACAGCGCGGCACGCATCTCCAGCAGGGCCGACGTCGCGTCCAGTCCCGGTGACTGGCTCTGCAAGCCAGATGATAGTGCCAGAGAGGAAGACGGAGAAGCCGGCGGCGGCGCCAATCGCTGCAGGTGTAAGTAGGCGTTTTTCGGCGTCGATATTGTGAATTGCGAGAGAGTCAGGCTCTTCTCAGCTTTTCGCTTGCGAGGAGCTGCCGCCTTGGCTGTGGCATCGTTGCTGTACGCCCCATCGGTTGACGGCTGTGTTGTCGTCCCCGTCGCTGCTGTCGTCTCCGTGATGTCGGCCAGCGACGATAGACTGGTGTCCGGTTGCATGCTCGGCTTGGGTTCAGCCTCCCATCAAGAAGATCAGCCCAGCACACAAGGCTTGACAATTTGTGGTAGGACGCTGGAATTCTTCCTTGTTCTTCCAATGGCCTACATGCATGCAGAATGCCGTCGGCTTGATAGGGGTTGGTCTATGTCGTCTCCAGTCTGTGATTTTTATAGAACTGCAGCAGGCAATCGAAACAAGGCAACCGATTGCCTTCCACATTTCCCTTTTGAAGAAGCGCGAAGATTGCCTTCCACATTGGGTAGGTACCCGAGCAGATCGTGCAGCTGGCTAGATATGACTTACGTAAGCCTGGCGGTGTCACTAACTGTTGCTCTTGCATGCGCATACAGGCGGCTCAGGAACCCTGAGCTTAAGTCTTGGCCTCATATGTTCCTTGCCCCAGCACGAGGAAAACGAGGGTCCAGTGTTGTCGGTATCGACATGCTCAGGTAGAACATGGATGAAGTCGAGAATCCTTCCCTCACGCCTGCGGATGCCTCGACCAACCCCACTATATCGTCGGTCGAGGTGGAGGTTGCAAATGACAGCAACGGTATCATCGAAAGCGATGACTTCCAGCCTGTAGAGGATGAGGGTGAGGCTTTAGAAGATAGCGATGAAGCCTTGCCATCACTGGGCAAACCTGTACTTCCACAGAGTCGCATCTCTCTCCCCTCACGTCCTCCCTTGAAACGAGACTCTTCCAACCCAGGCCCTCCGACCCAACCACCGCCGGATCCGCCTTCGCAACCGACAAAGCACGAGTCCAGCGATGCTCCACCGGATCCACAAGATAGCCTGACACTCGCAGATCTCAAGCGATTGCGGAGCACCTTCCCCAACACTCAGCCACCACCGAAGCAGGAGGTTCTCTCGGAAGATTGCGTTTACGATTTTGAATATCAGAATGCGCAATCGTTCCCCGCCGAGCTGGAGGAATGGTTTACTTACAGCGACGAGGAGGAAGCCAAGTTGAGGTTATGCAAGGCAGAATTCAACCATGCTTGGCAGGAGAGCAGACGCGGTGCTTCGACTGTGTGGATCGATGTCACCGAGGATGCCCGCCGGCATTTCGTGGAAGAGCAAATCAAGATAATACGAGATCCGGATGCAGATGCAGAGAAGATACAGAAGGTGCTCATGATCCTGACTTATATCGCTCTCGGGGTATGGGAAGAGACTGCTGGCAGACAAAATGGCTTGACGTTGCAGGATCTCTTCCAGGAAAGCAGAGGTGGAGCTAGGCTGGAGGAATACAAGACGTCTAGCTTGCAGATACAATGGATTGTGGCAATGGTGGACACCCTACACTCCTGTGGAGCTCTGAAAGCGATCTACGACAAGGCGAGAGTGGTACTCGAAAGAGACTTCAACGAACCGAGACCAGATCAACACCATACACAATACCAACGAAACGATATCCAACCAAGCCGTACTGACGAGAGTGCCGAGCTGTGGTGTTGCTTGACATTAATGTACCTCTTTATTGAGACTGCGCGGACCACGACCGGCTCCAATGGCCAGGCCTTGAGGCAAGACATCATCGATCTTGAACCGAACCTGTTGAGCTATCTCACGCAAACCATTGCTCGCTTGCGTTGGGATGAGATGGCGCCCATTCCCTTAACTAAGATGCTGTTGATCTCTTGGAAGACGATTCTGGTTTCCTTTGGAGGTATCACAGACATAGACAGAGTAAAGGAGTCCTTGCGAACAGACGCAGATCGTCAAGACGATGAGCTGGATGCTCGTGGTCAGCCTATCATCACCGCTTCTCCTCTGGACTACCACTTATTCCGCCAAGAAATCGGCTCGAAATACCCAGCATACCAACCGCCACCACCTATGTTCGCCCTCGAACCCGAGAACAACAGTATACTCCCTCCGTTGAAACACCGACGTCCCAGCCATGCTACCTCAGTCGCAGACCTGACCTACACCGGTGCACCATCGGTCGGTACGGGAAGTGTAATGCACCAGCCAGTGCATATTGCTACACCTGCGCCTTCGCCGCCTCCATCACCAGGCGGTCCTGGTAAGGCTGGCAAGAAGCAGAACTACCAAACCAACCAGATGTTCCCGTTCCTATACCCACCACTAGGCCCAGACAGTGACATGTTAGGGGGGAAGGGATCGACCGAACTACAAGATGTGCTTGTTGGGCGAAAGTGGGAGGGATTAGACGTCCCAACCAGTATCCTAGAAGCAGCCGAGCTTTTTTCCAAGAGAATGCGAGCGACCCGTGCCTTGCGACAGTTATGGGCGGCGAGGGTTCAATATATGAAATACGAACGTGGTTGGAGAGGAGGGCCTGATTCCGATGGAGAAGACCAGGATGTGGATGAGTTTGAGCTCGTGGACAAGCCAGACCTACCAGAAGAAGAGACCGCCGCGCAGGGCCAACCTGAAATTCAAACCGAGGAGCAAAGGATCCTGGGAAGAGTGAATGACTTTTATGGTTCTTCGCTACCATACCTCCAAAGTGTCGTTATTGTCCTGCTCAAAGCAGTGCTACAGAATGTCACCGATCTCGTCACCAGAGGCAACGGTCAGAATGGTGGTCTACAAGCCGGCATACAGTTTTCCGATTCTACCAATCTGAATGGAACCACAGACCACAAGTATATGGAGAACGGTCAACCGATGGATAACTCGTCTGCTGAGGAGCTGGATAGGCTTCGAACGCAGGAAATCGCATCGAAAGCCTTAAGCGCTATCATCCTATTATTGCTGAAATGGTTCAAAATCAATCACATTTTGCAGTACGAGTACATGACACAGCTACTACTCGACTCCAATTATGTACCACTGATATTGAAGCTCTGGCAGACGCAAGACATAGGAAGAGCGTGCCATTTCGAACTGGAGAATCCTGAGCTCAAATTCTTCTTCTTTTGCCAGGTCAACTCCAGACGACCGGGACAGCAGAATGGCGCAGACTCTGCGGATGGCGGTGACAATAGCGTGGAAGACGACGATGACGACGACGACGACGAGGACGAGGACGACGATGATGATGAAGAGGACGCAGTGCCACCTCCAATCCGACGCGATCGTGTTCATAACGGGCCCGAAGGCGACAATGGACCTGATACCACGTCCTCGCAAAGCCCTCTTCCAGCACCAGACTTCAGCACACACCCACCTGAAGTGGATGAGCTTGGCTATCCACAGACCACATTACCGGCCGAGCCTCTAAAAGTGTACAGCTGGCGCAACCTATTCACCAGTATCAATTACTTGCGAATCCTGCAGAAGATCACACGACGCAAGACCCACCGAGCACTGCTGCTGGTGAGCTACAAGTCATCAAACCACCTCCGAAAGTCGCTACGGATTCCAGTGCGGGCAATGCGATACTATACGTTGAAGCTGTTTAAGTCGCAAGTGCCATTCTGCGGACGCAAATGGCGGCAGGGCAACATGAAGGTCATCACGGCAGTGTGGCTATCTGTGCCTGCGGAACTTCGAGATGACTGGCTGACTGGTGGCGGCGGTGGCATGGGTGGCGCATGCGTGCTGGGCGATGTCGACGGCAGCGTGGAGGACGCGCTGCCGCTAGAGCAGGCGCTGAGGGCATTGACGCACTGGTGGAACGTGCGCTCGTTCGGTGAGGCCATGGGTCTGCGCGGCGACGCAAAAGTCGAAGGTCTCGGTGAGGAGGAGGTCGACTTCTTCCAGCGTGAGCTCGAGAAGATCGGGCTGCTGTCTGGCTACCCCAACGGCTTTGACAGCGTCGATGGGCTAGAGAGCGATGCTGGAGACCTAGGCGGCTTCGACGAGGCTGCTGGCATGGGCCCAATCGAGGGTTACTGAGGTGACCTCGTCCATCAATTCCACCTATGCCCTAGAGACGTTGTTTAGCATAACGAGACATAGACACATAGATGATTTGGTTACGGACGGGTTTCGCTGGCAGTCCACGTTGGTGATAAACTCAGTTATATCATGTAGAACAAAATCATGACTTTTTACCCGTTTCGGCAACAGATTATACATCCAGTGCCGTGCATACCCAAAAGCATGTTCTACCAATTACCATATGGTCTCCAGGTCCAGAAGGTTGTTGGGCAGCCAAGCCTGCATTATTAAATGCTACCTAGATATAACCATGAATCACAGACCAGACCAGACCTTCAATTTGATAATTGTACGAGAGATCAAATCAAATCATATCTAATCGTAGATCAATCTCAGTTGGTTGAGCACTCAGCCAGGCAGTATCCGGAAGCAGCTATCCATTGGCATGATCTATGGATCTCGATGCTCTCCAGGTGTAAGCCTGAATATGACGTAGCGCCGTACTGCCCACGAGTCTAGACCGGAACCAAGCGCCATGCTGGCAGAAGATGTTTTACACTGATGGCATCAGGCTGCGGAGATGGGAAAGAAGCAATACAGGGTAGGCCAGTTGGTAAACGGTTCGACCGAAGACGCTCCACCGTCTCCATTGACAACGATCGAGAGTTGCATGAGGCGGACCGGCAACGTCATAGCAGGTGAAAAATTCAGGCGGGGTGGAGAATAGCACTTGCGGCCTGAGGCACTGCGATGGTCAGGCAGCGATCGCAAGCATCGACGTCTAAGGAGCAGCCCAACAAGTGTTTCCCCACAGCTGCATCACGTGATTTCCAGGTAGCTGTAGAAGCCCCTCTTGCTTTCGTGACGTTTCGCCAGCCTTCTATGAACTTCTTGGCGCGTCCAAGGGCAAATCAGTCAAGCACAAAACCACCCTCATGCGCCTCTCATTCTTTCCCACCGCTCATAACAATCACATCCTTCTACAATCTAATACCAGGTCTCTCCTTCCTCACGACCTGAAGCTATATCACTCTCACATTTCCCCTACCGACTTCTTTTTCCTTTGCACATCACTCACATCACATAATGGCTCCCGCTATCGGTATCGATCTGGGTACTACCTACTCTTGTGTGGGTATCTTCAGAGATGACCGCATTGAGATCATTGCCAACGACCAGGGCAACCGCACAACCCCTTCCTTCGTTGCCTTCACCGACACAGAGCGTCTCATCGGTGATGCCGCCAAGAACCAGGTCGCCATGAACCCGGCCAACACCGTCTTTGACGCAAAGCGTCTCATCGGCAGGAAGTTCACAGACGCCGAGGTCCAGTCAGACATGAAGCACTTCCCATTCAAGATCGTCGAGAAGGCTGGCAAGCCAGTTATCTCTGTGGAGTTCAAGGGAGAAAACAAGCAGTTCACTCCTGAGGAGATCAGTGCTATGATCTTGACGAAGATGAGGGAGACTGCCGAGGCCTACCTTGGTACCACTGTCAACAACGCCGTTGTGACTGTGCCCGCATACTTCAACGACAGCCAGCGTACCGCCACCAAGGATGCAGGCTTGATCGCAGGTCTGAACGTCCTACGTATCATCAACGAGCCAACAGCTGCTGCCATCGCTTACGGCCTGGACAAGAAGACCGAAGGCGAGAGGAACGTGCTCATCTTCGACCTGGGTGGTGGTACCTTCGATGTTTCTCTTCTCACCATCGAGGAGGGCATTTTCGAGGTCAAGTCCACCGCTGGTGACACTCACCTTGGTGGTGAGGACTTCGACAACCGTCTTGTCAACCACTTCGTCCAGGACTTCCGCAAGAAGAACAAGAAGTATGTTGGAAACCCAACCCCCCTTTGCTGTTAATGAACGAGTGCTAACCATTTCGCAGGGACCTCACAACTAACGCACGTGCTCTGCGCCGCCTGCGCACTGCTTGCGAGCGTGCCAAGCGTACCCTTTCTTCTTCCGCCCAGACTTCGATCGAGATTGACTCTCTCTTCGAGGGTATCGATTACTACACCTCAATCACCCGCGCTCGTTTCGAGGAGCTGTGTCAAGACCTCTTCCGTGGTACCATGGAGCCAGTTGAGCGCACTCTCCGCGACGCTAAGATTGACAAGTCCTCTGTCCACGAGATCGTTCTTGTTGGAGGCTCTACCCGTATTCCTAAGATTCAGAAGCTTGTCAGCGACTTCTTCAACGGAAAGGAGCCAAACAGGTCCATCAACCCTGATGAGGCTGTTGCATATGGTGCCGCTGTCCAGGCTGCTATTCTCTCTGGTGACACCTCAAGCAAGTCCACCAACGAGATTCTTCTGTTGGATGTCGCGCCTCTGTCTCTCGGTATCGAGACTGCTGGTGGTGTCATGACTCCATTGATCAAGCGCAACACCACTATCCCCACCAAGAAGTCCGAGGTATTCTCCACCTTCGCTGACAACCAGCCCGGTGTTCTCATCCAAGTCTTCGAGGGTGAGCGTGCCCGCACTAAGGACAACAACTTGCTTGGCAAGTTTGAGCTTTCCGGCATTCCACCAGCGCCTCGCGGTGTTCCTCAGATCGAAGTCACTTTCGATCTTGATGCCAACGGTATCATGAACGTCTCTGCCCTCGAGAAGGGTACCGGAAAGACCAACAAGATTGTCATCACCAACGACAAGGGTCGTCTCAGCAAGGAGGAGATTGAGCGCATGTTGGCCGAGGCTGAGAAGTACAAGGCGGAGGATGAGGCTGAAGCCGGCCGCATCCAGGCCAAGAACGGCCTCGAGTCCTACGCCTACTCCCTGCGTAACACCATCTCCGACCCCAAGGTTGACGAGAAGCTTGAGGCTGGCGACAAGGAGAAGCTTTCTGCTGAGATCGATAAGACTGTTGCTTGGTTGGATGACAACCAGCAGGCCACCAAGGAGGAGTACGAGTCTACTCAAAAGGAGCTTGAGAGCGTCGCCAACCCCATCATGATGAAGTTCTACGGCGCTGGTGGTGAGGGTATGCCAGGTGGCGTTCCCGGTGCTGCTGGCGGCCCTGCCCCAGGTGCTGGCGGCGATGACGGCCCAACCGTTGAGGAGGTTGACTAAATGCCTCGCATACATTGGAGGCATATTCGTCTTCTTTTTCACGATTACGGCTTCCTTCAGCATGATACCTGTTTCACTCTTGCAAGGCGTTTTCAGTTTAGATGAGCATCAGATGATTTTAAGATGACACGATGGGTGGTTGAAAAGCATGTGTAATCTAGCTAGCCAGCCTCCTCTTTGAGGCTGAATTCAAATGCAATGATATTTGAAGTGACAAGTTTACCTCGGATGTAGGTTTCATTTGAATCATGAAGATTGCCTCGAAACGAAGATCATTCCCCTCCGCCCCCGGTTCTCGTAGGAACGCCGGTCTTAGCATTACGTAGATGCTTTATGGCTTCTGTAGTCGACGCCCTCGTAGTTTGCTGTTCTAAGAATTTATTGAAGCTACTACATTATCATAGTTTGACTCTATAGTAAAGAGACACCTTGTTAGCAACTTGACTCAACGTTAGACTGCTATCATCACTAAAACATCAGCTGATGGCATTTCAACGTGAACCAACGCGGGTTTTAGCTGGATTTCATTGTCACGTGGATGCTGTGGTAATACGTAAGCTGGCACTCCAGCCTTGGAAGGCACTCCTAAAGCTTCTGCGTACGCCAATCCCTATCCGCGAGGTCTACTAAGCCTTGTTCACTTTAACTATAGTCCCACCGAAGGTCGTTTACCTCAATTCAACAACAACCACCTGTCCACCAGACTTTTGACGTTACAAAAGGTAGGTCACGCACATCGAAGGATAAGCCTCACTCGCTCAATCACTGATCATGACGCCAACTAGATGATCGCTCTAAACGGTCAGCAGACTGTCGTTGTGGGGTCGTACCCGAATGCATGCAGTACACGCATGTCCAAAAGACGCTGGCACAGTACATCAGTAACGCCTGCATGAAGTTTAATACCAAACTCGGTGGAATCACTGCTAGAGCCGTTGATCCTAGAACTGGTGGACTGACTGGCATCTTCTAGCACTCTTGACTATGGTTGTTGGTGCAGATGTTTCGCATGCTGCTCCCGTGACTCTAACTCTCATCTATGGCTGCCATAGCCATGTCTCAGGACAAGCTTGCCACTCACCACACAGTCAAGGTTCAAACCAAGTGGCTCTCCTGGCCGAGCGAGGTCTGCCTTTAGGGACCGTCGATAACAAGATGGAAGCGCCTGTAAACAGCGAAAGTCACATCCAAATCCTTTTATCAGTATGTGCTACCTACCATATCCATCTACAAGTATCTTCTACCTCGAGAGAAGGCCGTAAAACGTCGTTGATTGTGAAGCCAACAAGGGCCATCCATCGTGCTTGCAAACAGCCGCAAGGCTCTTAAAATTTTGACCTCGTTTTTCTCCAGCATGAATTACTGCTCACTTCAACTCACAGCGAGCGTTTGACAGTGAAGATGGGGATGATGAAGCCAGAGAAGCAGATATCCATGACAGTGGGAAATGCTGCGGACGCATAGGGAGCGCCGGCGGCGCCAATAATGTTACCCTACTAACTGATTTGAGGCAGGAGGCATTCCAAGCAAAGACTTCTAGATCATTGGATTTTGCCCTCCATCGTAATGCTAGAATGTGTCAAGAATGTGGCCACTTTCTGGTACTACGAAGGTGACCCCTTCAATGACGAGTTTGCAGCACGATCCAGCCCGATCCATTGAAAGGTGCACCATTTGCCCTTAGATCCCTGAGTTCGCTCTGGATCTGCGATACCTGTTTTACTCTTGCAAGGCGTTTTCGGTTTAGATAAGCATCGGATGATTAAGATGACACGATCGGTGGGAACTTCTCGCAGGTATCGCTCACAATGTGCAAGTGGCTCTACTTGCAATGTGCTGTGGAACACTTTCATACAGAAAACAGAGCCTTGGTGCTCTCTGAGGTCAGGACATGATGAATCTAGAGTCCAAAAAACAAATTCGTCTACCTGAAAAGGAATTACTATCTAAAATTCGTATTCCTTTTCAGTCGTATCTGCCACCTCCGTTATCACGTGGTCATAATCCTCCAGGCCGTCATCTTTCTCCTCGCGGCCCTCGACATCCTTGCCTTGTTTTTCTGCAGCCGCCACCGCGCCCCTCCTCCGATGCTCGACACTTCCAACATGGGTTTGAAGAAATGCATTACAAAGATAAGCCTTGTCACAAAGACCACACCTGTGCGAATTCGACGGTGCATTGCGTGCATCAATCTCGTCATTAATCCGATCAAGTGTTGCATTCGTTTCGTTAGGCCATTACTCCTACAGCAAACATGACGAACGCATTGGAAAGCCATATCTCAGCAACTTTTCGCGATTGTAGTAAATATGATCACATCCCTCTTATGAGGTGTTTCTTTATCAACCCATTCATTCACCCATGTATGGATAGACTCGTTAGATGCAGATTATTGGAAATTTAATGAGATCAAACAAGTATTCAACTTAGACCTACAAAGCACATTATGTGCCGAGGGACAGTGTCTCTATGCGGACTGTGCTCACCATAACCGCAGGCAACGCCTGAAAGCGTAGGAAGTGTTTGAGTGAGCAGTCTGCGCAATTGATCGGGGAGCAGTGGTCAACTTCAACAAGGAGAAATTAGCTAGACTGCAAAAAGTACCACTTACTGATCACACTAGACTTCTCGCCTTTGAGAAAAAACGCTGTGGCCAAAGTGGTCTTGCTCATATGTAACAGGGGAGCTGCCTCCCCTTACATAACCAAAGCCGCCTTAGGTAATACCCGTCGGAAGCCGGTATTACACTACCACTTCACCCCTTACTTCAGCTTTAGAAGCGATATATATAAGGGGGCTACGCCCTACCTACTAGGTAGGAAGGAGGTAGGCATTATTATTAGATACTACTATACCCTATTATAGGACACTATTACGCTTTCTAATATTCTTAAGTTAATTCCGTACTCCCTAGTAGGATAGACTTAACCCTTTTATAGTATAATGCCTCGTAAGAAGAGGGGAAGCCCGGTAGATATATCTAAAATAGGGGAACTATTATAAGTACCTATAACGTAGACTACTAGAGATAATAGTATATTAGTCACTATTAACGCTATACCTATCTCGCTAGAAGAGCGTATTACGACCGTATAAGTAGAGCGGGATAGGCTCGTATAGGAGAAGTAGCTTAAAGCTCTATAAAAGGAGATTAGTACGTTAAGAAGACGGAGCACTTAGGAGCTAATCTCTATAGAACTAAGTAGTACTACTCTATCTATAGTAGACAGCTAAAAGAGGGTAGCGTCTAAGTCGCTATAAGGGAGTAGTATAAAAAGGAATTTACGCCTAAAGGAGCTATAAGTATATAGTAGCTATAAACTAAAAGACTACCGAGATTTCGTAAGAGATTACGAAATAGCGTTCTAGTTAACGCCTAAAAATTTCCCTATAGAATCTAAGAAGGTAATATAGATAATATAGTATCTTACGGGAGACCTAAGAGAAGTATAGTAGATGTAATAGGAGCGTACTAGCCTTATAGATAAGGTAACTTAGAAGCAATTTACGACGTTTCTTTTAGATCAACTCTTAGACCCTATTAACCGAACTCTCTATACTTCTAGTAAGCTGTCTAAGGCTAGCTAGCGAATAGATTAAAATATAAGAGCCTTTATAACTTACTTTAATACCCTTAAGGAGCAACTACCTCTATATTTAGAAGAATATCGAGTATAGCATCTTTATTTAAAACTCCTTCTAAAATTGTAGATTATAATTACTAATTATAATTAGATGCCTACTACTCGAGAGGGGTTAATCAGCTTAGTATCTATATTAGAGAATAACTTACGACGTAGCGGCGTATAAACCCTAAAGAAGTTAGACCTAAAGAAGGAGAGAGTTATTAAAGGAAGGAAGTCCTTATAGAATAAATTAAATACTTAGGATAAGCTAACTTCTAAACCGCGTAAGAATCGTAAGATTAAAGACGTTATTTACTATAAATGCGAGTAGAAGGGACACTATACTAACACTTATATAAACCCTTTAACTAACTACGACAGTAAACCGGCTACTATAGTTAATTATATTCGCTTAGGAAAAGGCTATATCCTATAGAAAATAAGGCCCCTATAGGACGTAGGAGGGTCGAAGTCGTACTAAGTATTAAGCGCTAATATTTCCTAAGCTTAGAGATTACTAGAATTTATAAGATTAAGGCAACCTTTAACTTAGGGGTATATATTAATTTAATTAGCTAAAATTTAGCTACTCTTTTAGAATTACCTAAGGAAGATAGAGAATTACCCTATCTTACTTAGGTAAATTAAGAAAAGATACCTACCTTTATAGTATATAAGCTAAGTATATAGATCGTAGATAACTACGGAACGGTTCGTAAGACTACTTATATAGCTTATAGAGCTAATATTACTTAACCTAAAGTCATATTAGGGAACCCCTTTTTAAAATAAGAGGGGGTTATCCTAGACTTAGGATAGTAAGAGTAGAGATTTAGGCTTACTTCTTAAACTAATATTAAGCTAGTAGACCTAGTAGAAATAGATAAGGAAGGAGCGTTAATTACCTTTCTTAGCCTTCTATAGTAGGATGTTTACTTATTAATTATAGATAGACTAGCGGTCCCTCTTAAGAGTATAAAAAGCGAATAATAAGTACTAGAAGAACTTTAATAATACTAAGATATATTCTTAGAAACTGCCGCTTTAATATTACCTTAAAACCGTACTATAGACTATAGTATCCACCTTAAAGAAGGTAAAGAACCTCTATATAGACCTTTATATAACTTATTAGAGAATGAACTAACTATCCTATAGGAATACCTTACCTTAGCCTTAGAGAAGGGGTAGATTAGATATAGTACGAGTCCGGTAGGAGCACTAATCTTGTTTATACTAAAAAAAGGATAATAAGCTATACCTATATATAGATTATAGGGGATTAAACAAAATTACTATTAAAGATAGGACCCTACTACCTTTAATTAATAAGACCCTAGACCGTATATATAGCGTACGTTAGTATACTACCCTAGACCTTAAGGACGCCTACTATAGAATTCGTATCACTCTAGGGGACGAGTAGAAGACTACATTCCGAACTCGTTATAGACATTACGAATATATAGTATTGCCTTTTAGACTAACTAACGCTCTAGCTACCTTCTAAGTATATATTAACCGTACCCTTACTAGTTTACTAGACACTATTTATATAGTATACCTAGATAATATTCTAATCTTTACTAGAAGTGAATTAATTAAGGAGCACTAGCGAGCAGTACGCGCTATACTTAATTACTTAAGAATAGCACAATTATATACTAACCTCAAAAAGTGTAGCTTTACTAAAAAGTAAGTAGAGTTTTTAAGGTTCATTGTCTTAACTACTAAGGTTTCGGTAGACCCTACTTAAGTAGAGACAATTAAGTCGTAGCTAATTCTATAAAATAGAAGGGAATTATAAGTCTTCTTAGGATTTATAAACTTCTATCGTAGGTTTATTAAGGGATACTCGTACTACGTAGCCCTAATAACAAATCTCCTAAAAGGAAATAAGGCCTTTACTTAAACTAAAGATGCCTAAGCTACATTTAATTTAATTAAAAAATGCTTTATAAGTACGCCTATCCTACGGTACTTTAATGCGGCAAGGCCTATACGCCTAGAGATAGATACTTTACAATTTATAATATTAGGTATCTTATCCTAGTAAGGTAATAATAGGCACTAGTATCTAGTTACCTTCTATTCCCGAAAGTTATAAGAGATAGAAAGGAATTAGGAGATATATAATATAGAATTGCTTACAATTATATAGTCCTTTAAGGTATAGCGATATTACTTTAAAGGAGCTACATATCCTATTACAGTCTACACTGACTATAATAACCTACGAGGTATTACCACTATAACTAAGCTAAACCTACGGTAAGTAAGGTAGGCGACCTACCTTACTACTTTTAATTTTAAAATAAAATATAGGCTAGGTAAAACTAACCCGGCTAATAGCCCTTTAAGAAGGCTAGATTATTAGACGTAGAATACTACAATTACTAAACTACTACTAACCCTCTAGAGGAAGTTATCCCTAGTAGATATATAAGGAATCTAGCTACTAGAAAGGCTAGCTAGGAAAGTGCGGGTTAGATTAGCTAGTGAAGTAGGGAGATTTACGCCTAGGTAGAGCCTATAGAGCGTACAAAGTCCTTAGAAGGATAGCGCATTCTACAGGTACTCTACCGCTAGTACTACTAGATGTATATAGTACGTACTACGCTTAACAGCTAGAGTACTACTAGCTACTAGCGAAACTATATAGGGAGACAACTTAAAGTTACGAGATTTACTATAATCACTTTAAAGACAAGATAAGTTCTATTAAGAACGTATAGTAGCTAACTCGTAGCTAAGACGCACTACCCGTAGTAGGGAGCTACCTATATAGAGTAGGGATAAATAAGGGCTTATACGTTTTAAAGGGCGAATATACGTACCTCTAGAAGAGAGCATTCGCTAAGAGCTACTATAAAGACACTATAATGATCTAATAGCTAGATATTTTAGCGTAGCTAGAACGTATAAGCTACTTAGTAGACTCTATTATTAGCCTAATATAGAAAATGATGTTAGAGCCTATACTAAGACTTATTTAGTATATTAAAAGGGTAAAGCACCTAGATATAGACCTTATAGAGAGTTATAATCCCTTCTAATTCCCTCTAATATATTCGAAGAGTTAATAATAGATTTTATAATAGGATTACTATTAGCTAAGCTAGATAATAATATCTATAATACAATCTTAGTAATAGTAGACCGCTACTTAAAATATACTCTCTATATCCCTATAAGAAAGGATTAGAATACGATAGACTTTATAAATTCGTTCTTTAAAAATGTTATATATATCTAGGGAGTTCCTAAGGGAATTATCTTAGATAGAGGAAGTATCTTTACCTCTAAATTTTAGAGTAAGATTTACTTCTAAATATAAGTTAAAAGAAGATTATTAATATCGTACTATCTATAAATAGATAGCTAAATAGAAAGATAGAACTAGACCTTAGAATAATACCTCTATATATACTACATATATAAACTATAGGACTAGATTAAGTACTTATTAATTACTTAGTTCGCTTATAACAATTCTAAATATAACTCTATAGGACAAACTCTATTAATAGTAATATTCGGTAAACACCCCTCGTTAGGGAATGCTCCTAAGGACACTCGCCTAGGAGGGGAGATACTAGTAGCTATAGAGAGAATAAAGTATATACGAACGATAAGAGAAACACTTATAAGTAAGGTAAAGGAAGTATAGGAGTATTAATAAAAGAATTATAATAAGCGATATACTCTAATAATATTTAAGTAGGGTGATCTAGTACTATTAAGTATAAAGAATCTTCTAATTATAGTGATACCTCCTAAATTAAGAGATAAATATATAGGACTACTAAGGGTAAGAGAAGTAGTTAGGAAGTAGGTATATTAACTATAGCTCCTACTATCTTATTAGATTTATAATATGTTTTATATATCCCTACTAAAACCCTACTATAAGAGACTAGGTATAGAAGAATTAGATATAACTATACCTATCCTAGAAGAAGAAGAGGATATATAGCTAGTAGAGGATATTATTAAATATAGGAAATATAAAGGTAAAATATAGTATTTACTAAGATAGAAAGACTAGAGTCCTTAATAGGATTCCTAGGCTAAAGAAGAGGACCTTCGGAATATAGAAGGAGCCGTACAATCCTACTAGAATAGGATCTATAATAGTAAGAGGAAGAGAGCTAGAGTTAAATAAGTTATAGAGAGGAGATTTATTATTAGATCGTATATCTATTAGGATAACATAATAGCTATATAAGGAAATAGTAGTATAAGGCTATAGAGTAGAGAGAGAGCTAGTAGGGATAGAACCCCTATACTAGATACAACTACCTATATAGTAGGTAGATTAATAATAACTATTATCTACTTATTATTATTATCCCTAGAAGGGATGTAATCCTTACTCTAGTTATTATTATCGCTACTACTATCTTCTCCTTTACCGTCCTCTATCTCTATATTAACATTATTAGGACTAATAGTAGGGGCTATAGTCTAAGGACTAGCTAATATAACATTACAAGCATTACGGAAGGCTCGCCTATAGATAGGCAGTTCATTATACATACCTCGCTAAGTATGATTACGCTTAGTAGGTGTTATATTAAACACTAGATCCTATAATCTATCCCCTTATATAAATCCCTTACTATTACCTTCTTTATCGTCCTTAGATAAGGAACTAGCATAGCTCGATCTAGAGCTACTACTACTAAAAGCAGCATCCGCCAAGGTTGGTCGCGTATTGCGCGTAGTATAAGAGCTAGTACGTCTAGTAGGTCTCCTACGAACGGAACTGCTAGGGTTACTATTAGGGCCAACCCTAGAGGTTAGTAGAGTTGCTAGTAGTACTACTAGAGGGGGGGCTAGAGAGTCTAAGGTAACACTATTCTTATTATTATCCTACTCTTTACTAGCTACTATAGAACCTTCTAGTATAGTAGTACTAGCCCTAAGTTAATTGTTAATAGCTATAGCTAGTATAGTAGTAGCGCTATTCCCTCTATTATAAATAGTAGTAAGGCCGCTCTCTATACCTATACTACTCTTAGCCCTACTAAAGGGGCTTCTACTAATTAAAATATCTAGTAAGGTGTAGGTAGGTATATTAACACTATAGGCCTAGGCGGCACTAATAATACCTTGAACCTAAATAAGAGTTAGCTATAAACTAAGTATAATTAATATAGGACTTATAAGCTAGGAGATTTAGCCTAGTATAGCCTAGGTAGCTTTAGTCTATAGCCTTAATTTATAAAGCTGTAGCCGTATTATGTCTACCTTACTTATAGGTTTCTTTATAGGGAGCCTAGATAAGAACCCTAGACGAGATCTATTTAATTTCTATATAGTGTATTTATAGATAAATATCCTTATAGCTCTTACTAGTAGGACTCTAGTACGAATCACTTTAGGGTTGCCCTTTAGAGGGTAGTAGTAACTACTACATTAGTATAGTTATAGTGTAGGAGGAAAAGATACGCTATATGGCCTTAGAAGTTGATCTTAACCTACTAGGTATTAGTAAGGATTAGAACCCGTTAATATTAGAGACTTACTAGATAGCAGTTCGACCTATTACTATCCTAGTAATACTTATATCTCTTAGTATATAGCTTCTTATAGGAAGAAGTATATTTATAGAAGTTATAGGTACATCTAGTATAGACATAGTAGATATTATTAAGCGAGGGTTCTACGAGATAACCCTAAGGCTAGTTATAATCTTCTTCGCCTCTCTAGCGTTTAGTGATGTACTTTAGTAAAGCGTAATTAACTATGTTAACTCTTATATAGTAAGAATAATTAAAAGGTAAGCGAATAATATACGAGATATAGGATATAGAAGTACTATAAGTAATTAAAGATATAACAACAATTAAGTATATAGAAAAGAGAGTTAGTGTTATAGAAGAAGTTGTTAACGATGCGCGATGTAAAGTCGCGTATTATTAAATATATTATAGTGTTACTATTAATAATAGCTACGCGATACACCTACTATATAATACTAATTCTAGTAATAATAACAATTCACCCTTATAATAATATCACTACCTTAGGCTAGCTACTACTAAGCCTAATACTACGGGTATACCTATACCTTAGTAACTAGGGACTTATTACCTTAGAGGGGGGTATATATAATAGGGGAGCTACCTCCCCTTATATAACTAAAGCCGCCTTAGGTAATACCCGTCGGAAGCCGGTGTTATACTACTACTTCACCCCTTACTTCAGCTTTAGAAGCGATATATATAAGGGGGCTACGCCCTACCTACTAGGTAGGAAGGAGGTAGGCATTATTGTTAGATACTACTATACCCTATTATAGGATACTATTACGCTTTCTAATATTCTTAAGTTGATTCCGTACTCCCTAGTAGGATAGACTTGACCCTTTCACATCATAGGACACCATATTTGACTTATTGCAGTCTGACTTGCACGGTAATCACACCTGGACTGGCTCGAGCCTTGCTACCATGGCACACCCATTCATAATTACCTCGCCATTTGCCAAAATATGCTCAGGCCTCTAATACAAGGTGATCCAGGCAACGGGTCAAGAGTACCTAAGGATGTAAGGAGGTTATGTCCGAGGTAGACGTGCTCTCTCTGTCAAGGAAAAGGTTCCTTAACGGAAGGAACAAGAGGCAGACGACATAGAAAGCTCCATTTGTCCCAGTCTGTAATGGGACCTTACCTGGTACCCACCACACGAGTAAGATGGAAAGAAGCTCCAATGTCCAACCGGGTGGTACAAGCGCACAAACATTCCGGGAAACATCCAATCCTTACGGTCAATGACAGCGCTTTGGTCGTAAAAGAGTATGAAATTCTGGTGAGTGATTAGGAGGGAAGAAGAAAGGAAATATGAGGCAAATAAGACGATGCTGCCACATACCTCCAACGTTTTCACCCATCAACCGGTAAAATGCATGTGTATTGTTTTCAAACATCATGATTTGGATTTCAATCTGAGATTATTGCGCGTTCGGCGACGCTACTTGACCTAACGGGTCTATCTGAGCAATTCGCTGAAACCCTGGATACAGAGTGAAAGGGCGGCCGCCAAAGTTGCTGTGTCTTTCATGAAGATGGTGCTTAACCCAAGAACCTCTGCTGTTTTCACAACATTTCTTTGTCCGTACATAGTACATGTTTTGTGACAAAGAGAAGCTACGAAAAGACTCACCATTTTACTATATATGTGGCCATCCTTGGTGCGAATTATTTCATGACCAGCCCCAAGGAGCACACTTTACCAGGTGTCAATGTGGACTTCAATTCCGTTTTCTTGTTGCACACACGGGTATTTGTGCGATTTACCTTCGACTATTGTATCTCTTTCTATGGATGTTTTCTTCAACCTGGAGAAGGTTTTCGGATTCAGATATCTTATAGGTGCACAAAGAAGGTTTAGTAGAGACTCTAATGTCTGACAATTGGCTTGATCCTATTATAGAGTTATCGTAGTGAAGTAACACGTTTATTTAGCAGATGACCGGAAGGTTTCTAGGCGTCATATCCTAGGATGCATCTGATATTGTTCTCCAAATCCTCTCTCATATCTTGGATATATTGGGTTACGACAACAAGCCATGAGATATCCTGGGAAGCGGCCCTCGCTGCTGCCGATAATCAGGGCCAAAATATGTTATATGTCGTCTGGACGAGCGTAAACAGACCTTCTGAGGGTCTGCCTGGTTTACGAATTGGTACAAGTTTGAAAGAGGCTGAGTATTCGAACGTGACCGAGTGAAGCCCACATGTCATCGATGGAGAGTGCTATGTGATGCCGTTTTTAGTCTATGATTTAGCAAAAAGGGATCTATCATGGTATGCGGTATCTTGTTCCTCATCATGACGCCTGAGGAAACCAAAAGACGCATGGCCTGCTCCGTAGAATACCGCACTTAGCCAGCGGGACGCTTGAGTACCATAGATCCGCGAACAAAGTATTGATACTCGAATTAATCAGTTGATGCCTTTTCAGTGTGTATAGTGTTTACAGGGTAGCTGCATCAGTAGCACTGCATGTGATTTTCATTCAACGTACGAAACCCTCTCCTATTTGTGTGTACAGATCTAACCAGTTAGGAATGCATAAAAGTACTCTTTCCCACAATATCCATCCGTCTTCTAATATGTCTTGATATGCGTCTCGACTTGCCAGGATCAGGACAGTTATATGTATGACCGTTACAGATGAACTCACGGTGTTTGTGTGGTAAGTCCTCTTCAAAAGATCTGCCGTACCCTCTCTCTCCTTGAATCCCATTTGTAGAAATGTGCTGTTATTTAAACCCTCAACTACCCTAGTGAATGACATTCCTTTACTGAAGACCCTATGCACACAAATATACTATAGGCGCTTGATGGTAGGTAAGGCTCTGACTTCTCCTGTGGGCTCACCTTGACAAATCCAGTAGAGTGCCCTCTCGTGACATTAGATGCTTTTTTGAGATAATGCCATTGAAGGCCCCACGACCCTCTTTGATTCTTAACCCTCTATATGTATGCCTTTCCGGTGCGCACTAGATCTTGCGCGCTTCCACCGTAGAGGGCAGCATTCTCGTGCAGTTCTCGATATGAACTCTCCGGTGGTTCTACAATCAACAGTTCTAAGGTAATATTTTCTTAGATGGTAGTTTCTAAGGGTTGTTTCCTTGAAATGGAAAGGGAAGTCTTGTATGGCACTGCCACTATTATGTCCGCTGCTATCACCCTTATCGTTATCGTAGAATGCAGTGATACTTTTGATGTTGCCCATAATGATGCGACTATAGCGATTCAGGTATTAAAGTATGGTGCTGCTACTTTTGCGTGGGCTGCCGTTGTATTGACTTCTGTAGTAGTTGTGGTGGTAATAGTAAAGTCGTTGGTTGTCTAAGAAGCCAATATGGACAGTAGAACATTGTAGAAGTCAGCTTTCAAGGCAAAAGTCTAGTTTCCATCGTTAAACGTCTAAACGCCCACGAAGATGTAGAATCATATCTAATATCGTAGCCTTGGCTGGTGTATTCAACAATCAGCTAGCTAGCGCACCGTGCATGGCGTAGAGCTGTCTCTACAGGTATCTATCTTGAACGACTGGTAGAGACAATCGACTAGAAAAGTTGGAAAGTATTATCCTCACGTCTAGTAACGACCTACGCAAGTACACAAACGTAGCGTAAGGTCAGATCCTTGTTATTGTCGTCTAAGATTCACGTCTGTCCAGGATTTGACGGAAGGTCCGTGTCCAAAACAAAATTTAGGACGTATGCAATTCCTAATCTCAACTATTAGTTGAAGATGTCGTTCCAGGGATTCCAGCAAAGTATAGCTATAGTAATATCAGTACTAGTAACAGCCCTGTATTTTGGCGTGGCCTTCCGCAGTTTCGAACTGTCTCGAGAAATTGAGCGCACACCTTTGATAGTCACTGAGTTGAATGCTTAGGCAGTATGTAATTCAGCAGCTATATAATCACAAAGTTTGCGTATTCTGTCACATACGACCATACCACGTTGAGAACAGAGGGTCCCGTCCGCTCCCCTGAACTTAAGCAACGTAGGGGGCGACTAGTAGTACCGTGGGTGACCAGGTGCGAATCCCGCCTGTTGTATGTTTTTTGCTTTTTGTTTTTGTCTACTATTCTCTACCGACAAGGTGATAGATATGCTTTTTTACCGTGGTAGGGAGTTTTGTGGTCGGTTGAAAGTGCAGTCGTCAGTAACTACCTCATCAAGTTAAACAGTCGTGCTAGGACCACACTAGCCCCTGTCCACTAGATTAACAGCCCAGTTAGTGTAGTTTGACATATTCTTCTATTTTAATATACGATTGTATTAAGTAGGAAGTGAGTATGTAGAGTACATATTGGTTGCAGAATTGATATTGAATGCTAGAAGGATGATCTTCATTCTAAGGGCTATCATTATTTTTCAGGTTGTTGGCTTTATTTTCCAAGTAAATCAATACATGGCCCGGTATAACAGCTGGTAATGGCCATTTGGATATAGCACTTTTTGATCAGCATATGGGCCAGCAACATATTGAGGTCATGAGATCGAAAGCACAAAACCGAATTGGTCTAGATACCTTTCCTGGTTCGCTGAAAAAGGGTCTCTTATAAAAACAGCCTAGGGTTGTTTCTGTAGTGATCATTGAAGATAGATCGATAGCCTTACTCATCCCATTTAAGCAATTCAAGTAAAGCCGTCCAATTTACCTGTCGAGGTATGCTACCCTCTTCCAAATCTATTGCAGCCATTTAAAGTACCTTTGAGACAGTACAATTAGCAATGAAGGGTCGTCTGCGTCGTTGGGGTTCTTCGTTAAGAGACGAAGATCATCTTGCCCTGGTTTTAGCCAACTTCGCACTTTGTCTCATAGTTCCAAAAGAAGCTTTTCTTTGGGGCGTTGTCCCTGTGATCGCAGGTAGTAATGGACTAGCATTAGGGAGACCCAGGCCCTCTCCATAGTGGGCCGTAAGATTCCACTATGATGGAATCTAGAATGTTATACTATTGTCAGGGCCTAGTTCGCTTGAAAATATTCATAGCCCAGTCACAGGTTGCACCTGGAGGATACGCACACCGCACTTATATGAGCAGCAAACAATCGAATCGTATCCAGTCTTGACCTGAGGACACGATGTCACGCCCTAGTGCTTTGAGTGATTTCTACACCCTCAGTTGACGGGCTCTTTAGACAGCTTTCGGCAATAGCAGCTGACAGCAAAGTTCATCATCTCTACCACATCAGAAGTCACATCTCCTTGAGCAACTACAAGGCAGTCACTAGATGTATCAGCACCGGGCGGCTGTAGATACCCACTAGTCTGCCTAAAGTCCAGGAATCAATGCCTCTCGACTTTCCGTTAGGTAGGACCTGCGTCACTAAGACTCACAGGGATCAATCTTTTCAAGAGCCGTGAGTCAACAGGCCAGAGCTTCCAACGATATATAAGGTTTTCTAAAACATATTAGGTGATGTAGTTGCTTCAGAATCCATGTTGCAGCATGTCCTCTCTGCGCGGCAATTTCCTTGTCGCAGAGAACGCGACTTCATCCGTTTAAAGCGATGTAGATGGATCAACGTTGCAACATCTACGTCTAATTCAATTACGGGGTAGAATCAGCTTAGACATTAATGGATTTAACCACTATAGCAACACACTCATTGTAATCTTCGTTAAGGAATCATTGTCTAGACATGGCTAATTATATTAAGCATATCAATTCCCTTCTCGCAACATTCAGGTAACTAACCAAGTAACTTAGCATTTGACGACAGAGCGTACTAAATGGCATACATCACGCATAGAGGCGTTTCTTGTACTTCGGACCAAAAGCATTTCTGGTAAAGCGATGCAATCCTGAGTCTATTACGTTTGATCTCGCGACCTTCAGGGAATCGCGTTGTGTTATCTCCTGCCCAAAACAGAAGAGACGTGATTAAATTCAACACGCTTTGCATATAGGAACCCGATCATGACTGAAGCCTTAGCGTGAAGAAAGAACATAAGTAGTGTTAAGTGTATTCAAGTTGTATTCTAGTGTAGTTGTGTCTATGCTAAGCCTTGGCGGTACATTTGCGAACCAGTATATACGCCGTCATATACACGATCACGCGAAGTCCACACAATCCAGTGACTACACCAAATCCCTTGATGTATTTCCGACTATTTCCTGATGGGAACGACCATTGACAAGAGCCAAGCTGACAGCCTGTGTTTCTTGCCGCATCGGAGCAAATGTCGAGGAAGCGAAGGCTAAAGAAAGCGCATTGCCAGCTAGGAGACCAGACGCTATAAATACCAACAGCGCATAGCGAGCAGTAAAGTTGTACACAACACAAACAACGATACCACATATTCTGGATACTGACAACCAGCCCGCAATGACGAGGCCGCGGGTGTTCGTATAGATGTCGTTGACGAATCCTGTGACAAGAACGGAGACAAATGCCACAACGTAGATAGGAACGACCACTAGGGAAAATTTCCAGTCAGATTCGAGTACAGTGTACGATCTGAGCAGATAATCAACTTACTGTATTGTGCAATATGGGATGTAAACCCCAAGCCCTTGACAAGGGCTGGGTAAAAGGAAGACATCGTTGCCGATCCACCCATTGCCGGAAGTCTTGTCAGAATCACTTGCGTATGTTTGGATGCGGTTGTATCCATGCGCTAAGCATGTAGTGTACTGTCAAAAGCCAGACTCTCCAGCTCTTTACCGAACCCAACAACGCCTGAGGCGAGCTCGGTGGCAGGCAGTCTTTTGACCTCCCTGAAATGTCATCTTCTTCCAATCGCTGGACGGCGAGTTCTGTCTGACGAAAAAAAAAAATATTTGGTCGTTGCCGGGTAGTCTGGTAAGATGAAGATTGCAATAATCGCACAAGCGATTGTGGCCGCACCCTCAACAATCTGTGGTTTTGATTGTCAAAGAGGTACAATAGACTGTTTTAGAGGACCATGAAACTTACGACAAGCCACCGCCATCCAGCAATACCAAGAGCACCGTCGATGCTACCAGTAATGCCAACGGTAACAATGCCTCCAAACGCGCCTGAGAGTACAGATGCGGAGTAGAATATGGAGAAGCGTCGCGCCTGCTCGGCTTTCTTGTACCAAGAAGAGAGCATGAACAGGACTCCAGGTGCGAAACCAGCCTTCAATACACCAAGCACGAAGCGCACACCAAGCAATGCGTGATAGTTCCTCACTGCTCCCATGCAGCAGGTTACAACACCCCACAAGATCATGATACCGGGAAGGTATAATGATGGACGTGTCTTCGAGAGAATGAGATTGCTTGGAACCTCATAGATGATGTAAGAAATGAAAAATATCACCAACGACATCGAGTACTCATTGAATGAAAGCTGAAGGTACTTGCTCATACCCGCAACTTTTACGAAGCCAATGCTTCTCGCCGTTAGTGTCAATGTTCTTGGAGGAGAAATGAAGGAAGCTTACTTCGTTCGATTGGGGTACGAAAACAAGTACATCACCCATATTGGGACGAGAAGAAACATGTCAATTCGACGGATAAGTGTCTTCTCTTCTGCGACATCTTCTTCTTCGGCTCGAACTGCTGTCGCTTCCACCCAATTGTCTTGCTTGGACATGTTGGCTGAACCCATATTGAACTGATGTTCATATAACAGACTTGCGAGCAGGCCATTATGTTATAATATATTGAGTTGCCATTGACATAAGGTTGACGTTAGACGACCGTATCGCACCGCTGGCGCTCAAGACCGCTTTGCCGCTGGCGCTGAACACCGCATGCCCGTCGGACGTGAGGCCAACCAAGCTCAAAGAAAGACTACCCTAGCGCGTTCTGACCGTCTAGATAATTAAACACTGAGCAAAGTCATGCTTAAGTTATCGATTATTGGTCTTTTAGGTCAAAGAGAACATCAGTATTATTCTGCTATTAGATACGCGATGTGAGGTGTTTGTACTCTACAGTGCGACCTGATAACCTAGAAGACTGATAAACCCTCATTCCATCCATTCTAGAATTCAGGTGAACAAGTCTTGACCCTACAGCCAAGGCTCTTGTCTTATCACGTTAGCCGATCATTTTGCGAAAATGTTCCTTTTTCTAGCAATTTCCCAATCTCACAGCTTTCCTAATTACGGGATAGTATTGGACAAAAGCTACGAGCAACGATTTTAAGAGAAGCTACAGCATGTTACTCACGTGCAGACTGTATGCAAATCCATAACGGCTAGCGCCCAACAATTGAATCTCGCTCATTCGAATTCAATGGCCAGTCAGTCAAAATAAGGTCCTGACTAAACCGTCGAAATTTCCTTAATGCAACCCCTAGTCGGGAGCAAGCGCCCTGAAGCGCGCTCATCACCGACACCCTCCTGCAATGCTAGAGCTTATAGAAGGACGGGTCTTTGGGAAACCTTCATTACCTTCGAACACCCCGTAAGCTCCTCTTTCCAATCATATGGCCAACAGATTCAGCAAACACGTTTGAATCACAACCCCAAAAACCATTATCATCGTTGGTGCCGGAATCTTTGGGCTCTCGAACGCGCTTGCAATTGCTCGTCGTCATCCTTCAGTTGGCGTCACCGTTGTTGACCGTCTGACACCTCCAGTGGAAGACGGTACAAGCGTCGACACAACAAGATGCATTCATTCAGACTATGCCGACCCACTCTACGCCAAACTCGTAGCAGAAGCGCAGTGAAAAATCGAGCAAGGCCTAATTTATTGCAGTTCTATCTTAAGCAAGGCATGTAGTTCGTTACTAACGGTAGACCCGGACCAATGTTGGACATTTGGACGAAATCGTTGGAAAATATGAGGCTTCGAAGTCAAACCAATCTGATGGAAATGGCGATCCCCAAGCCGTCTATCAGCGTATTCACGGCACTAGCGCTGAACCTGTGTCAGAAAGGATTCTCAATCGCCAGCGGAAATAGAATCTCGGTTATTACAATATAGAAGATGCCTTTGCAGATGCCAAAGAGAGTGTCCGGACTTACTATAAGCGCTGCCTAACTGAGCCCTCCATTTCCTTTTAATCTGGATTTCCAGTGGAGCGACTTTACATCTTAAATGAGCGGGTCACTGGAGTGTGTTTAGAGAATGGTCGAGCTCTGAACGTAGATGTTACCTTGATCGCAGCTGGTGCCTGGTCAAACAGGCTGGTGGATCTGGAGGGTTGGACTATGTCATCTGCTATTGAGGTGGCTTGGCTGAAACTGACGGATGGAGAAGTCGTAAAGTGGAAGAACATGTCCATAACAACCAACCTCACTACCGGTTTCAATATCTTTCCCCGCCACAATGGAGAGATGAAATGTCTCCGCCGCTCTGCCGGATACCGAAACACCGTCGTCATTCCACACCCTGAGGATCCTCCCAAAATGATCAAAACATCTCTTCCCCGGACAACTGTTATCCATCCGGAGGACACCATACCTGTCGATGCGAATGTCGCCCTTCGGAATAACCTGAAAGAGCTGATGCCTCGGTTGGTAGATCGGCCATTCGATTAGACAAAGCCCTGCTGGTAAGCTAGATTCAATACCATTTGTCGATGAGATACTAACCCATGGGACAAGGCTATCACAAACTCCATGCGCCGATCTCATCATAGCGCCCCATCCTCGCCTCAGCGGCGTCCGCGTCGCCACCGGCGGCTCAGCACATGCATGGAAGTTTCTTCCCATCATCGGCGGCTTAGGACAAGATTCCATGGAGGTTAAATTGGAAAAGAAGTTGGAGAAGAAATGGGCATGAGCTAGAAAAGGGTCTGACGAGGGGAATGCTCCCAGAACGCATGGGAACACACAGGAACTTGGACAAGTCGCATCAAGCCATCTTTGAGTTGGAATTGATTGCATGAAGTTGTCTATGCAGCGTTACGAACTTTCCTTATTAATCTGAATCTAGCTTGAGGGATCAGTCTTAATCCTATATTGGCAAGCCCATCAATGTTAACGCAAATTCGAGAAGCTCATAGTTAATGTTTCGTTATGAGCATGATATACCTCATTAAACTAGAAACATAGTTAAATACGATTATACGCAAGCAAGCATGCACCTACAATAATAAGCGGCACTCCTGTAGAGCACCTCATCTACCTCAATCTTTCTTACCCGTGCAGTACAGACCTTGCAACCCTA
Source organism: Scorias spongiosa (assembly GCA_018467035.1). Taxonomy (NCBI): domain Eukaryota; kingdom Fungi; phylum Ascomycota; class Dothideomycetes; order Capnodiales; family Readerielliopsidaceae; genus Scorias; species Scorias spongiosa. The sequence goes on along the minus strand of JACSZZ010000009.1, from coordinate 45,955 downwards.
ATTTTACAAACAGATGGAGGAGATTTCGATAACGGCGCTCCTAATCTACGGCCAACAGCTGATTGTGGAATTGTATCTAATCACAGGCGCCAATCTATTGACTTATCCTTTACCTCAGGGCATTCGGAAGTCGCTTCAATAACAAAGTAGAAGCACCTGTTTCAAGGCCTATAAAAGATTAGTGCATAGCAACCTAGGCCATGGCATGAACATGGAGGGGATATTGGTTGGAACGACGGTCAAAGTGTACAACGAGTCCTCTCAATACACAAAAGCAGGTATCTTAGAGTTAAACTGCAGTGGCACTTTTTCGGCGTCACTCGAGAAAGCGTCCTCGAGCATTTTAAGGGTAGTATCAAGCCGTTAACAATGACCTCCTAAAGATGACGAATCCTCCTGTGAAAGATCATGACTTCATAAATTACATGTAGGATTAAAGTACAAAACACACAGCTTTATATCCATGTGGGTGTAAAAGATCCACCCAAGTCTGGGGCAGCTTCCCAAATCATGGAAAGATCACCAAATTCAACGAACATCGGAGGTAGCGCTTGGGCTGCAAAGCTACTCTCACCATTTGCTGTCGTGGAGGCAAAACGAGACGATTGCTCATGCTCGGGAACAACTGCACCGGCCATGATTGCATAAGCAGACTCAGCACCCTGTGGTGCTCGTTGTGGAGACTGACTGTCTGCCCCCCTCGCAGACAAATCACGGTTAGCAGATGCAAACGCATGGTTATTGAACGCCATGGGTCGTGAATCGCCCTGTACTGGAGACCCTTCCATCTGGCCGCTGGCCATATTGGTGAGATCCGTCAACACCGTCGATGACATTGTATCGAAAGCGTCGCGTTTGCCCTTGAATGCAGGAAAGTGTCATACCATACCCCATAAAACAGACGAACATGTGTGGGCAGCAGCCTCGATGGAACGCAACGTGGTAAAGTTTCTCACTTGAGGCGAGGTAGCATAAGCAATCATCAGACACATGCCTGCGGAGGAGAGATTCTCCACCGCTTGCCAGTAGATTGTAAGCTTCCGCTCCAGTAAAAATCGCCTATAAAGCCAAATCACCATTGTCGCAGCCTACGTCATAGCTATCCACTGCAGTCCAGATGGCGTGGGGATATTGGGTGATGGGCAGTGCAAATAGCACAAAGCTGTATTATATGTGAGTTCAAGGTTTGGATGACCGACCTGTCGCCGCTGCTGAGCTTGTCGCACGATGGTATTGCATCAACTACCCCATCCAAGACACATGACGGCAGAGCAGTCTCAATAGAGATGTTCCTTTCCATCGAGTACGTTACCCAAAAGGTCCTTCGTCGAGTATCGAGCGCGAGCGCATCGAACCTACCGGACGGCGGATCTCTATGCAGCCCCAGCTCTAGCCCAAGCCGAAGAGCTGCACCCACGGTGTTCCAAGCAGCCTAATGAGTTGGTTGGAAGTAATGGAATTGACCAAGCAGAATGAGTGCCTGCACGCCTTCTATGTCATTCGGCAAGCCCGCATCCGCCAGAGCCTTGACGGCCGTCTTGTGGTATCGTTCTGCTAGCCACGTTGGAACTCTTGCGGGGTCACGTTCTTGTTTGGTCAAGAGCGCCACCGCAAGTATCTCTTACACGAAGAACACAGACACCCCAGACTCGGCGGTAATATGAGATTGGGTGACGGCAATGGTGCGAGCGGTATTGTACACTAGTGCCGGCTTCTGTCTGAACGTGGGTTCGTGTAGCAGTGGCATTCCAAGGCTGGTGAGTTTGAAGTGCTCTTTAGTCAAGCTGGTGGCGACGTCCTTGGTCGAAAGTGTAATTAGATCGGTATCCAGATTATCGGCGAGGTCAGAAGGAGGGTCATTCTTAGAGACAGCCTGATAAGATGGCAAGTTTCCCGATGGGGGTTGCGTTCGTTTGGAGTTCATGAGTCCTGCCAGCAGGGCTCTGGGGACTTCAGTCTCTTGTCCATGTATCCGTTGTTCTAGGGCAGGGACGGGATCAAGAGAAGCCTGTGCAGTATTGTCTAGGACGCTACGAGCATCCGGTGGCGTGGGCTGACGTGAGGACAGTGATAGAGATACAGATTCCGAATCAATGCTGTTGGAGGCAGAAATGGATGGGCCTTCTCGTGGTCGAGTATAGAGATAATCCTCATCATGAAGACCAGCTTCACGGAGTTTCGTTTCCAAATGAGCCACACGGTCCTCAAGGCTTTGGATATAACTGTATAGCAAAAGAATTAGCCCGTGTACGTGACTAGTTAGGGCACGAACGTATCCTCGAGGCACTTGTCTGTTCGTCACAGCATTGTATGCACAACATTCTATTCCAGCAACCTCACATAATCGGCATATCTGGCAACGTTAGACACCTAGCGCACCATTCAGGACGGCAGCATGACGTCTGCGGCTATTCACGCACAGGTACCTATAACTCCCGATCGCATCGCTTCTTTTTCTGACGACAACGCATACAGGCTGTCATGCCAGCTCTAGCCACTGGAACCGAACTGGCAGCTGTGCCGAAGTGTTCAACCAAGTTTGCAGATGGCCTTGGAATAGACGGCGTGGCCATCAAAGGGAGCTTGTATTTGCGGGTGGGTGCAGGTGAATCAAACATTCCGAGGTTCATGCAGAAGGCATCGCTCCAAAGATACATGACCAAATATTGGAGCCGACACGTGAGCAGGTACTGTACTGGATCAGAGATAAGAACAAACACTGTGAGATACTGCAAAACCACCAACAATAACTACTACCACCGGTGGTAGTAGATAAAGTTGGGTAGGGTAAAGCGCTCTAATGCGTGTTATATCACCTGGTAAGTTAACGCTACACTGAGGCGGCAAATCCCGCTCCATCCAAGCTTGTGCTGGGCCCTGAAAATGTCACAATGGATATGGTTTCGTTCAATTTATTCTTCTACCCTCAGCAACTAGATCACCATGTGCATGGCGACTCCATACAGACACGGCTTATTTTCGAAGGAGATCGGCCAGCATTAAGCACGGCAAATCGTGTGATGCGGCACAATGTCGAATAAGGGTTGTCCTGTCCCCTAAAGAGCAAAAGTCGACCCGCATCAGCCCCCTGCGTTAGGTTGCTGCAGGCATTGGTTTTCATATAGCCGTTTGGCCACATCGCATGAGCCTCCCATACAGTACACGACCAGGGCTCCGAACCTCCGATCTCACGTCTCCAACATTAGCAGATCTAGCAACCGGACCAGCTTTGCGCCCACCGACATTCGTATAGCCAACCATAGAGGCAGCTTCATCAGAGCCACACCGACCCACCGATGAATGTTGCGGATGGCCTACTCTACGAACAAACAATGTTAGGAATTGTAGGTTTCGCAAGCCTACTACAAGGCTGCGACAGAACTCCATGGTAGGTATTTGACTGAACAGTATTCAAACTGGCGATTATATGCAGTGATTGACCCAGACTGAGCACATACGACCATACCACGTTGAGAACAGAGGGTCCCGTCCGCTCCCCTGAACTTAAGCAACGTAGGGGGCGACTAGTAGTACCGTGGGTGACCAGGTGCGAATCCCGCCTGTTGTATGTTTTTGCTTTTTGAATGTTCATTTTTACTCAGGATTTTCCTCTCGCCTCACTCATATACCTGCTTTCCCAGCTTCCTAATTCCAAGAAAAGGCGGCGGGACTAGTTCAAGGTTGCAAGCGCCGCATAGTGGCGACGAAAACACTACCATCACATTGACCGTGTGGCATTGTGCAGGAAATTGCAAGTTGCAGTCTCGTTGCCAGCAATGACACTGTAAGTAGCAGCTACCCTAGGTTACAAAAGAGTGAAGGTATATTGGCCGCATAGTCTAGTTGGTGAAGAATAAAGGGTCTGCCCTTCGCCTTTTAACTGCCTTCCCTAGAAGGCCAAGAACGACCAGTTCATATTTTCTATATCGATACATTGTTTCGGTGACGCAAACTCGGTGCGGTCATCAATAAGCGTGAGGACAAAGAAGGTGCCTGTGAAATTGTGACCGAGAAGGTGCTGTCAACTCATACAGCGGACCAAAACTCATTCTACATCCTAAGACCGAGCAAGAGACATACTGGTTGGTTGTCAGCATTGGCTTACAATTCCTACGTTAGTTGATCGCGCCAGAAAGTACAGTACGTGAAATGTGGTCGTGCATCGACACTCGGGAGGTGACGATGCATATACACGTGCCAATGATGAAAGATGATCGACAGGGCGAGGCGCCGAGGTGCCTCCGATGGTTCACTGTGTTATTGTATAATGGCCACGAAACGAACTTGCTCAAAAAGTTGGAATGTGCCGATGTGCTGACTCCACTGAGGTTGTCTACGTCTGACCAGCTGTATTATTGACCAATCTCTCAAGGCCACCGCGGAAACCGATGCTAGATTACTTCGAGAGCAGCATTCATCGGACTTGGGGGAGGAACAAGGCAGCGAAGTCACAGAGACCGGGGACCGGGAGTGAGCATGCATCTTGTGTGGCAACAGTAGGTCATATGCTGTACGCCGTGGGCAATGTGGACGCACCTAGACCCTAGAAAACTGGAAGAAGAGCTGGAGAAGTTGTCTCAAATATCTTGCAAAGATCGCGCCAGTTCCCCGCACTATCACTCCTGGGGTAATTGTGGACCATTACGGCCCGCCAATCAAGCAGCATCGAGAAAGAAGGTCATTGGGAGGGAGCATTACGGTCAGTTGGACTGTGAGGGCTCATTGAGGCGATCGGTCGGCGGTTTAAAGCTTGTCGTCTTGGCCTGCAGCCGACGGTATTATTTATTCGCTGAGACAGTCAGAGAAATTGGCCAAGCCGGACTTGGCGTGTCGGTCGAAAGTCGGGATCTGCTGGATCTACCATGGGTTGTGACGCTTTTTCCCTGGCTAACGAAGTTGGATCCTTGTGGTGCGACCCTTGCTCTTCCAGATGCAATAGCCTGAGAGCAGCTACGACGAGGCGGCCGGTGGTCGCTGCAAGAGGAGGATCTGGCCCAGCGGTGCTCAATGTCGCAGGAGGAAAAGAGTCAATCCCTTGATACTCACCTCACACGGGTAATCCAAGACAGCCAACAATCCACGCGCCGAGACAAGATGCCGCGGAGATTGGGGCTGGGCTCAGCTGTACGCAGGTAATACACAGAGGTATCGGCATACCACTGCGAGAGTGCGTTGCAGAGGGGATGGAAGGTTAGGTAGTATTATGGATAATGGATGGTACAGTGCGAAGTGGGGGGAAAAGCAAGAAGGCACCCTAAGAGACCCGAGCCTACTGCAGTCCAGCACCCGCCCGCGCCCGGGGGTAAATCATTAGACTGGCATCCAGGGCTCTGCTGCATGCCCTCTGTCATCCATCCTCATACGATGAACCGAGTCGCGTACTGTACTGTACTGTACTCTACCGTACTCTTCTATCGCTATCTTCCCTGACTTGGGAGTACCACCTAGATCCCGAGGTTCGAAGGCTTGACATTTGACTGACCCTCCATCGTCAGGGTTGGCGATGATGATATAAAGTACCGTACTGTACATGGCTTGATTCAGATCCTTCACGTCCGATCCCGCCTTGCCTTCATCACCCGTAACCCGCATATCACCACACGACACAGCATCACCGTTACCACGCCTTCCGACCGTCTGGACTCCGAGCCTCCTGTACGAAGTCATCAGCATCAGCATCAGCGCCAGCATCACGGCTACCCCAGCTCCCACCGGATTCGCAGGGCCCATCTCACCCCTGTCGTTGTCTTTATAACCCTATCTGCATTCCTTCGCTAAAGAGCAGCGCCTGCTTTACCTGATCATCGCTTTGAGGAAGTGCCTTTTCGAGCATCGAGTCTTGAGAAACATTTGAAGTCGCGCGTCTTCGGCGTTGTCTTGTGTCTTGTCTGTACTGGACTGCCAGCCCAGCTGCTGCGCTCGTTTCCCTCGTCAACACTCACCAACTTTGTGGCCTCGACAGACCTTTCACTGGCGCCAACTTCGCTCCAATCCACTCCAACGATCCATAGGATAACCACAGCTCACCAGCATGCTGCAAGGACAAGCTTATACCGCTGCTCCAATGCCATCCCCAGCCGCAACAAAGAACAGGCAACAGGGAAACTCTTATTTCGGGCCAGTCTCACAGAGTAATGCGCCAACTTCTCACCCACAGCAGCATGCCACTTTTCAGAGCCAGGCGGCAAGCTCCTGCCCAGCAACTTCCTCGTCCTCATCATCGACTTCGGCTGCCTCTTCGACCGTGAACTCGCGACTACCATCGCAACAACAGCTGAATGCGCATCACATGGTTGGACAACGAGGAGGACAGGCAGGTGGGCTTCCAGAGACCGCGCCCTTGCTGATACAGTCGAATTTGTTGGCCGAGGCTGCAAAACGAGCGCAAATAGCCTGTCTGATGAGAGACATGGACGATATCTCCCTATAGTACACGGTTGTCAAAGGATACGATTGGTGATGGGTGCCACGGCTTGGAGAGAGCGGGAAAGAAATGGGAAAACGCTTGGAGTACTTTGTTTGAGCAATTGTGATTTACAACAGCATCGGTGTTACTAGGCGTTGTTCTCGATGATATCGTGGGAAATTTTTACGTCTTCCCCAAATACGACTGTATGACTTCCTAAAGTGTATTGTCTTCAACTTTCCTCTACCATACTTACAGAACTGCATCATTAACGTGGTGGTGTGCGCTTGAAGTAGGTTACCATCTGGATGGGAACATAGCCTGACGTTTGTCCTCCTCCCCCAGGGACTCACTCCTCAATACACCGGATCAAGCGGCGAGACTTCACGAGATCACCATGGAATGCTGGTAATTGACCCGTCTACCTTTTCCCAGAATCCAGGTCTGTACATGCCTCTCGGCGCCAGGGCAAGGTCAACCACCAGCTGAGCACCTTCGAGGGGATCTCTCTGACCGACGAACCCGTTGAGTGCGGTTCTGCAGTGGCCCGGGTTTGCTAGTTGGAAAGCGATGTCTGGGCTGATCCTCGCCAGTTCCAATGTCAGTCCGTTCAGCGCAATCTTAGACAGACTATACGGCAGGCTGACCGTTGGGGGCAACTGTCCGGATGCGAGTCTCGTAAGGGATGCCCTCGCCGACGAGATGTTCACCACCCTGGCGTCTGCGGATCGGCGGAGGAGGGGAAGGAAGTGTGAGATCACCATCGCCACCGAGGTCACGTTGGTGTCGATGATGCCGTTGAGCGTCTGTCGCGAGATGTTGCCATCGCCACTACCTCGCACGGCACCTTTCTCGCCCCTGTCTTCAGCCACTTCTGCGATCGCGGCATTGTTGACCAGTACTGTATGTTTAGGCACGATTAGCATCTCTTCTCAGCATATGGGAATCGGTCGTGAGGATATTCCCGTTGCCTGCAAGACCACTTGGACTTACCATCGAGCAAGCCAAACTCATCTGAAACCCATGCGGCAGCGGCACTGATACTCTCGTCTCTTGTAACATCCAGCTCTACGGGTCGAAAGTTGCCATCGGGAACGAGAGCCTGTAGCTGGATTACACCCTCCTCTGCTTTAGCCAATGATCTAGCGCTCACTAGGACTTGGGTAGAGCCTCCAGTGCTACCAAGCAGTTGAGCGACGCAGAACCCAATGGAACGGTTTGCCCCTGTAATGAGTACAGTTCGAGCTTGCATTCTGAGAAGCGTGAAGGTTTTGGTGAGGTGATGAGTGGGAGAGCGATCATGTGTTCCATGGGCACATCCTGACTACCATACTGATCAGATCGATCCTTTTTATATGCTCTGCTTTACGCTCGACCCTACAACGAATCGAGACGACCAGCCGATATCTAGGGTGTTGCATTGTTTGTTTGGTTGCTAAAGTCCGTCGTTATGTCGCTCTTGTGTCTAAAGTTCGTTAAGGTTAGGAAAAGCTCGGAAAAGAGCCATCTGGATGAACGGTGTTAAGCCTGGAGCTCCAGTAACCCCAGAAACACTGGAAGCTGCAGATGTTCAGGAACTACCTACCTATACCTACCCAAGTAGCCAGGTACCTGGGATTGTGCACGCCTAGGCTAAAGCAATGCATTGCTCCCATTCTCGGTGGCTCTACCACTGGTCCAGAACAAAGAGTCGGACACGCAAGGGGATACAAATACACCCAGTAATGAAGCCATTCACTTTCTTTACATACATTCGCTTTGCGTTCTCACACTCAACTCATAGAATATCAACTCTGGCGATGATCTCCTGTACACCTCGAATCCTTCCAGAATGTAATTAATTGTTGCCCTAATGTAGGCCAGTATCGGTAGACTCGCTTTGAGGCTTGCACAAATTATGGTGAAAAGAAAAGAAAAAGTAGTTCCCCACGACCCCCTCCAGAACGAGAAACACGGACGTCAGCCACACGCGATGAACGCGCTGAGTAGATGACATTCAGAATACCAAGTCGCTCTTTTTCGCCCACTTAGCAGGCCAATGAATCCTAACCTCAGGAGGTCCGGTCGTTGCGTTGGCATATGGATACGCCCCAGAATATGTGACACATGGTTTGCCTCTTGTGCAGTCATCAACTTGATGGTCCTATTTCTTGTTCAGACCGACAACAAGGCCCACGACGAGGGCGATGATGATGCAGATGATGACGACGATCCAGAAGCACCACCATTTCAGTCTCCTGGCGCGCCGAGCATGCTCAATACCCTTGTCCAACTGCACGTTGCCAGCCTCAGTATCGTTCTTGACATTCTCAGTATGGCGTTCTGCCTGCTGAATCGGCTCCTCCTGAAGAACGACGGCGGTTGCTAGGTCTTCCATGAGCTGCTGCAACTCTACCATGGTCTTCTCAATCTTCTGAATGTCATTGTGACGAGCGCGTACGGCACCGAGGACGGAGTTTGCGGTGGCAGAGCGGTTGGTTTTGAGCTGGAACACAATCAATCAGTACTGGATCGCGCCTCACCAGTCCCACGCAGTGAGGGGAGAGGATGGAAGAGAAGGCAAACTTACCGCAGTCTGGAACACACCCTCGTTTCCCCAGTCGGCATTTGCAGCCTCATCCACTTCAGCATCGGTAGCTTCTGGGTTCACAATCCTGTACTGGCGCGCAATCTGCTCTCTGTAGCGCCTCTCATAGTTGGCCTCCTCTTGCCTGTACTCCTGCAGCTGCTTCTGAAAACTACTCTTGAGCTGGTTGATCTGCGTGTTTTTGACAGGGTTGTCTTTGCTGCGCGCAGTATCCGCCTCGAGAAATTTGATCTGGTCCTTGATGCTGGTGTTAAGCACCTGTGTTTGCGTGACGATACCCTCGAGCGCACCAGAAGCACTGTTGTCCGGTGCGGACAAGGTCTTCTGGTGCATGCTCGCGATTTGGCCGACGTGGGTCGTCAACGTCCTGATGTCGGCCTTGATGGCCTCGACGCGCGACAGGAAATCCGGGTTGGAGAGGACAGAGGGTGAAGGTGCGACATACTGCACCTGCTGGCCATTGGCACCAGCGCCAGCACCCGTAGTCGTCGGTTGGTTCGACAGTCTGTCATCGATAGGCTGACTGTATTGCGAGTCCTGGGTTTGATGCGAATACGTCGAGTCTTGATGGGTGGGCGCCGGTGGAGGCTGCAGCCCAGATGGAGCCTGCTGGCCATATCCGCCAGCGTAGGGGTTGTCGCCGGCATATGGGTTTGAATCACCGCCGGCGTACGGGTTCCCACCGTACTGCTGGTAGCCGCCGTAAGACATATCCGCGACTGATCGATATGAGTATGGACAATGCTGCGCTGCAGAGCCGTGGAACGTAGAGTATGCGCAATAGAACTGGTATTTCGATACTCTTGCTCTGTCTCCCTGCCGGTGTGTGTATGTATGTTTGTGCGAGTGAATAAACGTGAGCTTTACGCAGACGGCGCGGATGTTGTCGCAAGCAGGAGTCGCAAGACGGGGCGCAGCGGTTCAGAAGGCGCTACCTGTATTAGCTAAATGTACGATGCTGAATAAGCGCAGCCGATAGGGCAGAACCCAACGCAGCACGATGCGGCGGATACGGGCGAGGAGAAGCGAGGCAAGACAATAGCAAGCAAGAAATTGAAGTCAAGGTAGAATACTAACGAACTAGGTCCAGTCGAATGAACAGAACACGACAAAGTGTAGAGGAATGATTTGGACTTGTTCATGGTTACGGGAACGTGCGTATTCGTCGATATGGGCTGAACAGAGCGATTAACGCGTACAGTACAGTCAATATCGGTATAATAACCAAGCTAGACAGACATAGCTCGAGCGGTAAATTGCAGGACCGTTGCCTCTACCAGCCAGCGCAGCCATTACCTTCTTCAGCCACGCTACCGCAAGGATATTTATTGGATTCAAAAACGTTAGCCTAGTGAGCAGGGGCCATCGTATTGACTTTTTAGTTTCTAGTCTCGTAAACCCATCAGACAGCAAGCTAATTGTGACGAGGAAGAACGACCTCAGCAGCCGCTTTCAGACCGTACCGAACACCACGCTAAGATCAACAGAGAAGGTAGGGGGTTAGAAACGTCGCCGAAGCAAGCCCACCAGCAAAAACAACCCAACTTAAAGAAATTTCGTAACGGAAGGATTCCTCTCCCCCCCATAAAAAACCCTTTCTCAATGACGCCGGCCACAATTTCCCCAGCTGGCATCGTGGATAGACTGCATGACGGGAGGACAAGAGCGACAATTGCAATTTCCACGTGAACATTGCTGACAGAACGATCCAGCAATCAGATTACTCTGGTATTGCCCCACAAAATCCGCGAAATCATGGTCTGTCGCATCGACAGGCATTAACGGATCGTGGAGTGTTCTCATTGGTGTGGTTGTAGGAGCGAGATGCAGTGTGTCCAGTGACATAGTAGCTGTCGACATGTGTTGCATCTGTTGACCATTTATTGGCATGCCGTGAATTGGCATCGAGCTCATCTGGAAATCATGCATTGTCACTGTGCCTGGTGAAATACCATGTATAGGCATTTGTATTGTCATGTTGGAGTGCTGGGGTATGGAGTTCATTGTGGCGTCGTTCATTGGGAGTTCCATCGTCGGTTGATTGAAATTCTGATGATACGGGTCAACTGAGGTTGTTGGTGGCGAAGCAAGGCGAGGGTTGCAACCACAACAACTTTGACCGTTAGAACGATCTTGTCTATCGTCAGGGCTTTGATCACTAGAGGAGTTTTGACCACGGGATGGATCTTGGCCACCAAGAGCACCCTCGCTGTTGGGCCGGTTACGGATGTTAGAAGACTCTCGACTATTGGAAACATCTTGACTTATTGATGGAGATTGATCATTGAAGATGGTGTGACCGTTGGAGAGACCTTGGCCATTGACACTTCCGTCGCTGGCATGCAAACCTTGCCTGTCGAATTGATTTTGCCTGTCATATATGCCTTGATCGTTCAGCATTTCCTGACCATGGAATATGTGCTGGCCATTGGTCAAGCCCAGGCCGTCGGAGTGACCTCGGTCCGAATGGTGTTGGCCAGAGGAAGAGAATTGTGCCTGGGAAAGATGTTCGTTGGAGGATGGGTCGTGAGAATCGAAAGAAGTAAAGCCCATGAGAGATCCGTAGTCAGTCAGACGGTTGTAGTCCTCAGGGTTGTAGTTGCCATGGGGGAGAAGCGCAGTGACAGCAGCGCTGGGAGACGTGATAGTATTACCATTGGCTGAGGTTCCAACAAACGAGAGTGGAGGTGTAAAGGAGGTGTGATTGTCGAACGCAACAAGGTTGGTGGATGAGACCGGATTCACGGAAGAGGTCGAGTTCGAAGCCCTATGTTGGAAGGTGAATGGTTGGCTGGGAGAGACACTGTAGTCTGTTCGAAGAAGGCCAGCTAAGTCGCCAGAGAAATGGCCTAGCTGCTCGATGCTGCTAAACAACCTGACCTCGGGTACTTTCCCTTGGAGGACTATGTCCCACTCGCTCGGCGTTAGGAGACAGCATTGGCGACCTTGTTCCTCACACCGACAAGGCTCAACTCGTTTCGAGCCTCTCCCGCCTTTGTGAGTGCATCTGCTAGTAGGGAGGACGCATGTACAGGTCCCTGAAATATGACCACAGTGACAATTAGTAGTCGGTCTGCCTGGAGGCTTAACACTCCATAAGATCTTGTCACGACACGTAGCAGGTGTGCCACAATTGTTCGTACGATGCCCACGGATACAGGCCATACACGACATTTTCTTTTCCTTCCGAGCTGCCAGATCCCAAACCACCAATCTGACCGCTCCTGTTGTACCGGCTTCTGGGGATGTAGTCGCCGAGTCTGCTGGTTCAGCGTCCTCGACCTTGCCGGCCGTGTCGTCTCGATCAGTCGCCTGCGGAGTGTCGCGAGCTTTGCGAGTCTTCGTCGGCTTGGGGAGCTTCATCGATTTAGATGCCTTTTGAACTTTATATTGCTTCCCCGCCGGTTCTCGCACAGCTCGTTTGCCTGAATCCATGGTCGAGACCGACTGGGCAAGAAGATGGTGGATGACTGGGATTGACAAGACGGTGGAAGGCGAGAAATTTACGTAGTATCAATATCGAAGGAAAATGAGGTAGGGAGGATTTTCGGAAGAAGAAGCAGTAGGGCCTTAAGTCCAGCAAAGCAGTCGGTGGGAGGTTGGTCGAGGAAAGAGTGTTGTCAGACTTTAGCAAGGGGACTCAGCAATTCCATGGCTGCAACCCCGTTCATGAAACCAGTACAACCCAACCCAGCAAAGAACGAATCAGGCCCAAAACGAAGTATTGAAAAGCCGTAATCATATAATCCAGCAGCGACGTTGATGGCAGACCGGATGGGAACGGTGGCGGCTCGAAGCGGTTGTCGTGGATGAGACGCTTATCAAGAATCGATTTTCATGCTAGCTTGGTGCAGAGACTAGTGGCGTGCCGTTGATGCCAGCAGGAGAACAAATGGAGAGCAGAAAGGTATATCGTAGTGCAGTGATGTACAGTCGGCGAGGCTGCTGTCGTCGTAACAGAGTGCGAGCCGAGGCGATAGGAAGCTTTGGTAGCCAGGAGTACTACGATATGTTGTATGTGGTGTGGAAATGGCGGTGTATGGCAATGGATGTGTCGTAGTATGTTGCGGTCGAGCAAAAGAACGCAATGTGAGCGCAGCGTCCTCACGCAGAGCGTATCCTGAGGTATGTTGGGTGTGAGTGAGTGGATGTATGTTGGAACGCAGCAGAGCGCAGCAGAGCACAGCACAATGCAGCACAACGCAGTATAGCACAGCACAGCACAGCACAGCACAGCACAGCAGAATGAAAGGAGGCTCAAGGACACCCGGGATCGTCCGTGGCCAGATGGAAGAACATTCGAAGTTGGCGGCGGCGACTGGAGAGGGGATTGACCAGGCTCGCCAGATGGAATGGGGAGCAAAGTTGATTTGATCTTCCGAAAAGCAGAAAATCCACATTCGTCCACCATCCGAAGTCGAATGAGCAAGTTTCCCGTGCACGGACCACTTTCCTTCCTCTCGCTGCTCCACGTCGTCGTGTGGATGGGGCCGGTTGATCGTCTCACGCCGACTGGAGCCAGCAACAATGTTGTTGCTTGCGAGACGGTGAAATCGACCGCGAACGTGATGTTGGTGATCACTCAGAGTCGTCGAAGCGCCAGTCGAGTGGTGGTTCAGATCGTCAAAGGTGTCAAGGTATCTGAGGTCGCCACATCGTCGTCATGGTTGCCAGCGAGTACAGCTAGCTGATATACTGGTGCAGATGAACGGATGAATGGGTCAGTCGATCGACGGGTCGGTAGAGAGCAGGGGACAAATGCAGTGCCTATGCCATGCCATCCACCACCTCGTAGGTGCAGAAGGGGAGCCCTGTCGGTGGTGCCATAGACGGAAGAGTGCATCTTTTGGGTTGTGATCTCAATGACAGACGTCGCGAAAACAATGTTCATCGAGCTTTTGCTTAGCAGAAACTGCTATAGTTCGCTTGAGACTCACTGGAGTAGGCACTGGATAAGTTTGCCTGCCCTCCAATATCTCGTCCCCCAGGCACAGCGCCTCCCATGCCAACATCCGCGTCTCTACTTGTATACATACCAACGACCAATGCACGGCCATATTATCAACTTGGGAAGTCATTAAAGGGGATTGCTTCATGCGAACCGGATGAGCAAAGCTGCGAATGACAGAAAACAAACCTGGCAAGGAGCTCATTGGCGCGTTGTCATATCCATCCGTTGATCATGTCGGCGGTAAGGCTCCGAGGTTGTCTACATCAAAACATCGCCCGCAGGTGGTCTTCCACTTGCTTACCTGCATACCACGACTGTCAAGATGATGAAGATCCGTGGCCGCTAGTGCACGTCGTCGAGGAATATTGGTGGTTTAAGCGGGAACGGCGAAGACAATGGCATTGACGTTGATGTTGATGCAGATGCAGAAGCTGAATGATGTTGATGGGTAGGTGATGTCCTTGACAGCGGTGGTCCGCCTACAAATAGAGTAAAACCCTAACCCTGGACTGCTTTCTAAAAGCACAAGCACAAGCACATTCACTTTTGCCCAAAAGAGCGATATACGGTAATACGGCGAGTCTTGAGTGTTTCTCGCTGTCTTGATGGGACTCTCTAGGGCGAACAGTGTTGAGTGTGAGAAGTATCACATCCATCAGTAGGCAAAGTATGTATCATCAGTCGTGTTCTTCGTGGGCGTGAGATCAGCCATCCAAGCCTGGGTCTCAGAGAGAACTAGAGAACTAACCAAAATGTGATCTTAGGGTCAGGGTTGGAATTTTGTCCTCGCAACCAACGTGAAAATAAGTTTATTCTTTCTTTACGTTCGTTTCGAGTGATCTCATTTTACAGGAGGCATTATACCTTAAGAATATTTAGTATCACCTCTCAACAGTTGCGAGTTCTTGATCTGTCTCCCGACTGGTGCGTGAGTGTGCACAACAACAAACCAATCATACATCCTCATCTGACACTTGCATTCAGTCATTCCAATTGTAACCGCGGTAGCAAGATCATCTACGTAGGAGACTCGTTGCAACGACGTCTCAAATTTGTAGCTAGATAAGCAGGCTTCACTTGCACTTGTGTGCCTCGTTTACCACTGCTAGCATCCCATGGCAGAAACCGAAATAGACGACGAGAATGCCCTCGACCTCTTCACTGAGCCAGAGGGGTTCTTCAAGCCAGAAAGGGAACCAACCACCGTCATCCACAGCATGTTGGATGGTTCCAATTTGACTTTGCGTCTCGTCGGTCACAATCCTCTCTGGGTATGTGGCAATGCCGAAACCTCTCGCCCAAACGTCACGTTGACTACGCTTTGCCATCGATCTTCGAACATTGACCTTACACTCACCATCCATAGGGACACTTTTTGTGGAACGCGGGTCGCACGCTTGCCGACTTTCTCGAAATGAACTCCCAAGATCTAGTCCAGGGAAAGACAGTGCTCGAACTGGGTGCTGGTGCTGGCCTCCCGTCCTTGATCTGCGCAATCCGAGGGGCTCGTCGGGTCGTCGTCACCGACTACCCCGACGCTGATCTCATTGAGAACCTACGCTTTAACATATCACATTGCGAACTGTTGCCCAGCGCACCCGCCATCACTGCTGAAGGTTACCTTTGGGGCGCTGATAATGCGTCGCTTCAGGCCGCTATCACCACCTCACCCAGTAGGCCACACGAGTCTGGTTTCGATCTTCTCATCCTCGCCGACCTTCTATTCAACCACTCAGAACATCAGAAGCTGTTGCTGTCTATTCAACAGAACCTCCGACGTTCTAAGAATGCCGTGGCCTTGGTCTTCTTCACACCCTATCGGCCTTGGCTCCTCGAAAAGGATTTAGCTTTCTTCGACTTAGCACGGGAAGGAGGTCTCGTAGTAACCAGGATTTTTGAGAAGGTCATGGACAAAGTCATGTTCGATGAGGATCCTGGCGACGAATTGCTGAGGAGGACTGTTTATGGCTATCGAGTGCAGTGGCCAATGAATGAGGTCTGACATGGCCGAGAATCTTCCCCAGTGTCCTGCTTTCTGTGCCGTTTCCAATCTAAGTCACCTTGACCTTCCGCCCTTTCAATAGATGGCCACCTGCTAGCTTTCCCACCACTGCACCTATGTAGAGCCCGACAGTTATCGTGATGGGCCACTTCTGCCACTCGCGATCCCAATCAAGAGGGATGGGGACGGCACCCAGCCATGCTCCCACAAATGCGCCAATCGCCGCCCCATATGGCTCATCCAAAGGCAGCTGCAGACCTATGACTTGGCGCCATCGCTGTGCGTCCAGCCCGTGCACGTAGAATAGCGGTGGTGTTGTCAAGAGCGCAACGTGCAGGGCGAAGAGAAGCGTATGGGGGATGTGCGAGGTCAGTGGCGCTCCAAATAACACCGCTAGGATGAATAAGAGCGGCGCTGTCAGTGTGACAGTGAGGACCAGGCTCAAGAAGGCCGGCTACAGGACGTGTCGTCAGCTGGCTGTACGTGCTCCACCAGGCTATCCGTGTTCACCACTTTGCCTTGACCACGCTCTCACTTACCACAACCTTCGCCCCAAAATCTTGTCTCACTTTGCTACCCTTCTTCTTCTGCCCATGCTTGGCTGTTGGGGGTGGGGCTTGACCTGTCGATGGTAGGCAGAGGATGCAGTAAATCGCCTGGAAGGCAGCGGTCACCGGTGCCAGGCCGATGAGAGTGTTGACCGGGTCATTGACGAGGTTGGGGAAGCTCACGGCCGCCGTCGAAATGAGAAGTACTGGGTGAATGTTGCTAAACACGCCCGAGAACTGGCCAGGAAGAATGTCGACAGGCCGAAACCCAATGGCACCCGGTGCAGTCTTCATCTGCGAAGTAGTCATGGTTGATATCGTGGAGCGGAGGTCCAGTATTCAATGGGAATTCTTTTGCGCGCCCTCTCTCCTATTGTTTCGCGGATCGATTCATTTGACAGGTGCTATAGACGTGCCATCCCTGAATGGTTGGTATTGTTGGTGCAAGCGACAATTAGAGATTGTAGGGCGGAAAGCCGAGCGGGCCAATCGGTAGCGTTCCACGACCTCGGCCAGTCGCAAATCGCGTGCAGCTTCACTGCAACAATTATTATTGATCGTTTGCAACGACGCGCCACGGCAGGCTGGGCATTGCACGACACTTTGCACGTCAACCTGTACGGGCATGTCGCATACACATGAACGAACCTACGACTGTTAGAGCTCAGCTGTAAAGGCTGTCGAAGGAGCACATCTCCACGCCTTTTCCTCCGACACAGTTGCCATGACTTCGCCGTACTTCCCTGCTCTTGACAAATGCCTTTCCGGCGAGGAAAGGCTGATCCCTTGGAGAGGTGCATTCCGAGCATTCAACCATCTAGACTCTGCATTGGAAAATCTAGCACTTGAAAGCTTCCTGAAAGACGACAATGCCTTCACAATCCTACGCCATTCTCTGCAACCTTTTGCCAGACCGAGCGAGAAGAGCAAGACCGATTTTGAAACCAAGACTGCACCAATCCATGTCGGTCAGGATTCCACCACCAAGGCTGAAGTTCAGCAATTGAAAGAGGATGCGTTGTGGCTGTCCAAAGAGCTGGACGTGGAAGAGCTGGTTGGTCTGCGTATAGCTCTCCTTGAGCGTCAGGATAGGCCTTCAGATGAGCTTCTCGAGCCCTTCCTCTATCCCACCCTAAAGGATGATGCAAGTCTTACTGGACAGAGTTTTGCTGCCTCCTTCGTCAGCACAGGAAACACTTCACCTTGGGCGGCGGCTGGCGAGGAAAGCCGAGCTCGAAACTATTCCACTGAAGACTTTAGACGCACGAGGCAGCTACGTGTCTACCTCCAGGAATGCACATATATCCGCAAGCTCAACGTTGCACTCGTGGAACGCCATATATACAACACGACCCAAGAGCGATCAAGCAATGGCACATGGTTTGACCGGCTAGCCTCTGCAATTTCTCCAGGAGAGGAAACCAGTGCTAGCAATACACGAGAGCATCTTCTTCTCTGCATCTCGACCATCGAGGCTGGACTTCGCAGTGTCGAGGACGCTGCAAGCCGCCCTGGTCCCTTCCGACCCATCGAAGGCTTTCCGGACAGCTTTGTCAGACACCAAGCTTTCATGACTTTCAAACCTGTTGATGTAACGAGCGCGCTACGCCTTCTCCTTGCGCATGTACATTTGCAGAAGACTATGCTGAGCTCATCTGTTGTTCTCGAATGGTTCAGACTTCTGGATCGGCTCAACTTCATAGAAGAATCACTCGCCCTGACAGCCGTTCAACCTGCAATAGTCCCTCTCGTGCAGAGTCTGACCGCGACCGTAAGTCTATCAATCTTGGCCTTACCACAAGCACTCGACCACATTCGATCTTCTGCAAGTTTGCCAGCCAGCAGTAGTGTTGCCCATCCTCGTTTACCCGGCAGTGGAGATTCGTACATCGAAGATACCACTTGCGTCAAGGAGGTCACAGTCATCCTATACCGTGCTGCTTGTATTGGCTGGGTGACCGCTGCTCCTGCTATTTACGCCTGGTCGATGATAACCGGCTTCCTTCGCGATGTTGTCCATCTCCAACATGAGAGCAAGGACAGAATGATAGAAGATATCGCTGCCTCCAGCGACCATGAGTCTCCCCAAGGCTATAAGACAAGCTCTCTTAGAGGCTCAAGTGAGCCCAAGTCCATCTTTGAACGGCTCTTCGAAAGTGTGCAGGATTACAGCATCGACCAAGAACATCGCGACGACCCTGCTACTTTCCTCATCAAACTCTCTGTGGATGATCTCAGCGTCTACAGAGTCATATCTGAGGTTGCTATAGTCACCTCTGAAGCATACGCCGCCGACATCGAAATCGTTACACCATTCATTTGCAGATCTACCATGCTCATGCTTGTAAGAGAGGGACTACCTTATGTATCATACGGTGATGAAGTTCTTAGCGCTACTTTAGCAATTCTCGCCCCACGTCCATCGCACGAACCCCCAGGAACGCTGGACAGATATCTCGCCTCCCAATTCTTAACGAATGAAGTCCTGAAGCAACAACTACTGGACCAAGCCCTGGCCCGTTTTCCATTCGAACTTTCCCCTGCTGTACGTTTACTTACAGCTCTGGTTCAGGCTTCAGGGCACGATATCGGGACAGCGGCGTTGTTGCTCGAAATCTTTGGAAATCTAGAGTCTATCACACTCTCTTTGCCCGACCACTTCAAAGCGTATGCGCTGTCACAGGAAGAAGAGGGCCTGAACGAGATAAGATTGACAGACACCGTTGAAATTTTCACCTCTAGATCGGCCTTCAAAGGCCTGCAGAACCCCCAAACAAGTCACCACCTTTTGGTCTATGGGGATGCTGAAAGAGAAGAACCACCTGACTCGACAAGGGCAATTCCACCTGGAACCTTGGGTGTCATAGTGACGGATGAAACGCCTTGGGTCACGCGATTTCAGCACCCATATTCTGGTCTCGAATTTCTCAGTCTCCTTTTCACTACCTTCTCTTCCACAAGTGATCTGGTGTTGGCACCTCTGAATACTCTTTGCAATCACACAATCGCCTCCGAAGCCCTCACACTTCTGACTGCTTTCTTAGCCGTATCTGCTCGTGTCCAAGATGACCAGCCACGTCTTTCACAGAACATCAAGTCGGCCTTATCCTCCACGGGTGACTTCACGTCCACAGTGGCAAATACACTCGATGGTGAACTCTTAGCTCATCTGGACCAATCCACTTCAGAAGGATCACTCGAGCTCATACTCGCCTGTATAAATTTCCTCAGAGCTCTCTTGGTACTGAACCCCGAGCGAGTCTGGTCAGTGCTTGGACAGAGTAGCTTACTTGGCATCAATGACGGGCCAAGTGCAATGGCTGCAGTTATCAGTGGTACAGAAATCCCATCTG
Organism: Scorias spongiosa; assembly: GCA_018467035.1. Classification (NCBI taxonomy): domain Eukaryota; kingdom Fungi; phylum Ascomycota; class Dothideomycetes; order Capnodiales; family Readerielliopsidaceae; genus Scorias; species Scorias spongiosa. Next base: position 26,108 of record JACSZZ010000009.1, on the reverse strand, counting down.
GCAAGTTCCCGTTCCTAGCTGCCTGCGCTGCTTTGTATAGTGATCTGGTCGACGATGCCATCTCAGGAAGTCTGAAGCGCAGGACAACTGAAAAGAGGCGAACAAATCGGTTCGATGCACCAATGCAGTCACTAGATTATACTCCCGATCGTCTGATAAGCTCGATTCTTACAGCATACACCACGATATTAGCCGATGCTCTGGAGAACATAGGCCAATGGGACTTTTCGGCCTCTGAAGAGAGATCGCAAGTCTACAGTTCTGTCTTTTCGGCTTTCCAAAGGGTGATTGAATCAACATTTGCGATCGACGGCGACGGTACCTCACTTTTTGCACCCTTACATCTTGCAGCAAACACCATCTCGAATTGCTATATGCCCAGCAACGGTCGATTTCCACTTTCGTCTTCACTAACAAAGCTTTTCACGGATAGTCTTGCTAGCGCCGATGATTTGCTGCCCCTCCACCAGGCTTTCTTACTGTCAACACAAGCCAAATCAGGGGCAAGTCTTCTCAAGAGTGTATTACGTTATCTGCCCGACGAGAGCCGTCGCCTTGGTCTTGCAACACACACTCTTGACCTTATTCCTGTGTTGGCTCCTGCAGCAGCAGCAGATCAGAGCAATAAACTTTCCGTGATTAGGGTCCTACTAGAAGCTCTTACGGCATTTCGCAACGATTCCGATGATTCCGCCTCTATCGTACGACGACTCACGAATGGCACGGCCAAAAGTTTTGTGGCTATGCTTATTCAACTTGATGCACCATTGGGCGATCCATCACTGGAATGTGCAACGTGGGATCTGCTTTCCGTCATAATGGACAGCCGCTTGCCGTGGCTAGCAATCTATATACTTACAGGCGAGATGCCCAAGGATCGTCTCAAACAATCCGGCTCCAAAGAACCTGTGAAAGGACGGCCACTATTAATTTTTGCGTTGGACCAATTAAGCAAGCTTACTGCGCTTGCACCGGAAAGGGCGATATCTATGTTGGGATTTGTTGCGCACGCACAGAAAGCCTGGATCTGGGCTACGGGCCAGGTTCTTGCGCATTCCGAGTTCATCCAAAACTCGTTGGATTGGCTCGACCAAGTGCAACCGGCCTCTGCCTCATCCAGCCCGGCTAACTCAACTTTGAGCACCCGAGAATTAAGAATGGCTGGGATGTTGTGCGATATTTACGCGGTGAACTTACATGCCGGGCTCGAGTCGGGCGATACTAGTCTGATGAAGCTGCTCGCCCCTCGACTTGGGTTTCTCTCACGACATGCTGTGCATGTCAACAGTTACAACCATTCGCTTCACCAGAGGTTGGCTTCAAATTTGAAAACTCTGTTCCCTGGCTGCGAAATTGGCATGTTCCGGCGCGTGAAAGCTGGTGTTGCATCCTATGGCCGCCACTCTGTATACGATATCGGCCTCGCTTCTCGTGTTCTAGGCCATGACTCAAGCTGGAGAGGAACTGGGAGACCAACAAATTCCGGATTTGCCGAGGAGTTTGCCAGAGCTAACATTAACCTTGGCCTTGTAAGTGCGCAAGACAGTCTACTCTACGCCTGGAAGACCTTGGCAACAACGCTTAGTGAATGTCTGAAAGAAGAACCAGATCTACAAGAAAGTCTCGCCAGTGCGACGAAGAGCTGCCTGAACGCAAACTTCCACGCCGTCCTTGATGAGCCTAATGCGACGAATCGGCAACATCTTCGTATTGACCTTGCATTTGTGCTAGCATCCAGACTGGTGGCGTGCAAGTCGACGGCGCCGAGCATGCTTGGCTTACTACCGGCCGCCTGGGACGTAGTCAGAACATCCCCTGTTACCTACGATGTGGCTGAACTTCCTGAAGACTTTGAGTACCTGCGCACTTCACTTCAAACACTTTATATGACCCTTCAGCCTCATGCATATTCAGTCATCAAACCGTCGGATGGAAGCACAAAACACTCCCCCGAGAACCTCAAAGGCAAGGCAGAAGTGACTACCATCGTTGCCGAGATTGTGGCCAAGGTAGTGTGCCCGGGTTTCCGGGCGTTGTGCTCAAATTTGCATGAGAAGATCGAAATGGCTGAGCCAGGGGATTTCGCTCTGGTCTCAGCCATTCTTCAAGCCGCACTCTCTGTTCGAGGAATCAGTCTCGCCTATCCACAAATCACGGAGGCCGTCGCTCAAAGTACCACTATCTACGCCGCTACCAGCCTTTTCACTTGGGCAGATCAACTGGCTGAGGTCATGGGTCAAGATCCGATTTACGGAGAGATCGCTATCCTGTTTCTGGTTACTCTATCAGAAATACCTGGCGTAGCAACTGAGATGGCTCTTTCAAACATATTGTTGCAATTGTCTGCTGCCAACCTCTCAAATTACTTCCGGAAAGCAGGCGGCAAAGGGCCTTTTGATGAACCGGAACGGGTGTTCGTCATCTGGTATGAAGGATTCCTCCCTCTTTGCCTGAATCTCTTGGCGACGATTGGGCCTCCTATTGCTGGTCAAGTCACACAATTTCTAAACTCGTTCCCTGAGCAATTAGAGCGTGCAAGTACTGCCTTCCAAAATAGGACCCCAACTCCCAGAGATCCGCACGGTGGAAGCGTGACTTTGGGCCTTCTATCAGAAGCCCACAGCCTTGCGATGCTGACAAAGATACTTGCCTCTGACAGTGCCCGGGCTGCATCTGAGGGAGTCGACAGTGCGGGAATCATCCCACTTGCCTGGGATAGATCAACCGTGAAGGTCGACATTGAATCTCTGACACGCAATAAGAGAAGCTTGGTATCCAGGATCATTCCCGTGTCACCGCGAGAGGCGAGTTGGAAGACCCAGAACGTTGGTGGATCGGCAGATAATCTGCTTGTTGCAAAAGTGATGAAGGAACTTGCTGTGATCGAAGAAAGTGGCGCTTTTACAGACTAGCAATCGCTTTTTTTTTGGTCATTAGAAAACGGGTTGTTTCCAATACGGAAAACACCATAGCTGGTGAGGCGTGTGGGATAGTTTAGATAGCGTTTTAGTCGTTCGTGCTGCCTCCAAGGTCTCGTGCTAGTAGCAAGGGGGCTTGTCGACCAAATGAACTTGTATTTCTATCTTGCTAAGCTATCACAGGCTTTGATCTCTCGACATACACTTTCTCTTCTCCTGCATCTCTCTAAAATCCGTGTCCTGAATCGCAAAAAACGTCCGGCTGTTTCTTCTCGAAATAAAGCTGCGAAAGCCTCTGATCGTACTTGACGAGGTGTTGGTATCACTTGATGGCTAGAGGCAAACGGGCGAATCAGTGACTTGTGCCGCCCCACGAAATATCGACAAATACGAATAAGGAAGACTAAACATTGTGATGAGAAGCTTCTCTAATGAACTTTCGCGCACCAACATAATCACATGCGCGGGTAAACACCAGGTACCTAAAGGGTAGAGAACTAATAACATAGGCTGTAATTCCAAGACGATAACAAAATGAGCGACGACTCAGTCCTGATCGGTCGCATATCCAAGCCTCCGGTATACGTGAATCTGATATCGCATGTCCTCTAGATCGATCGGGTACTGTAAAGTAGGAGACAATCTGAACCACCTGGATTCATCTGCCATCACTTTTTCCCACCGAACGCCTCCTTCGATAGATGGGTCCTTGGAGGTTTTGGTACCTGGGTTGAGAAGTGTGTGGTCTAAGAGCCAATGCATCGGATATCTCTTCTCAGTGCCGTTGAGAGAGACGGTCGAATAGCTTCCAGGACTGTCCACAACTAGAAGTATCGCTCCAGAGCTGAGAGATGCCGTGAGCCGCGATAAAAGCTGTTGGGTTTTTGCGATTGATGCTGAGTACAGTTCATTGAGCGTAAATAACAGCGTCACTAGTTTCGCATTACTGAATAATGATGTCGAGTACGGCGGATCCATATTCAGCACGTCCTGCTGGTGGAAGGTCGCCGACATCGAATGCTCTCCGAGTAGAGCCAGGTTGGCCGCCCTTGCAGATGCCGAAGCGTATTTCGACAACGGCGGCGGCGTCACGATGCCTTCGCGCAAAGCATCGACGACCGGTCCCCAACCGGCGATGTCTACAAAATGAGCGTCTGCTGACTCCCAGCGATTGATCTGCTCGGCTGGCGTACGGTTCAATCCTAGCCACCCGGCCAATGCTACGATCTCAGCGCCAGCTCCACCTATGAAGACGACTTTGGGTTTTGCATCACCACCAATAGTGATTGCAGGTGGTGTGTGTTTCCGGATATCCTCGAACACTTGTAAGTATCCCAAAGCCCTGCTCGGACTCCATCGTGAGGCATAGACCCGGAGATACTCTTCCCTCGAGAAAGCGCCCTCAAAGTCTCGATTATAGAGCAGGCCTTTTACGGTCTGTAGAATTGCTTTGTCTTCATCGTCACCGGGCTGAAGTGTGTTTTTGAAGATGTCCAAGCATCTCTGTTGTAGTTCGTGCGGTACGTCTGAAGATTTTGGTTGTTCACTACGATTGGGTTTCGCAGACCTCGACTTTTGCCCGAAGGTGCCTACTCTTGATGTGCTCGTACTCATAGCAGAATTACCTATTGTCATAGCGATCGCATTGGGTATTACTTCTATTAAAATTCGACTGATCACTGGTGTTGTGCGCCTTCGCGGTGATGAAGACCAACTTGCTAGCCTCTGCAAGAGAGTTTCAGCTCGAAGAAGTCTTGGTACCAACAGGCGTTTCTTAAAGCACGGACTCTAGCCCACAACATTGACTGACATGGCCAAATGCTAGCAGTTCAGATATCTACGGCAAAACACTTTGCGACGAAACAATTTGCCAACAGCCTGCTGGAACATCAACGCGTCTCGCTTGGTAACTGAGTTTATTGATAATTGGCACTTGAAATCTTACAATGTGGCTAGTTTTACCTCCCTGCCATGCACATACAGTTGTATGGTAACTTAAATAAAGTGGAGATCAAGACGAGCGAGATTTACGACTTCTGCGTGGTCTCTTTGCCAATGTATTCTCCTTGAGCTTGAGCTTGAACTCGGTAGCCTTCAGATCGAGCTGGGCTCGAAGCACGGACTGAGTGAGAAAGCCCTTATGATACACGTCATAACCTTCCTCCTGGAGAATGCGAGCATCGACGTCGGACTGGTCGTTACCGATCAAGATTGTGTTGGCTGATTCAGCAGCAGTCGCTCCTCTGTTCGCTCTCCCACGTAGAATGTCTTCAGCACCAGCATCTTTGCACAATGCCACTATATCAGACCATCCTTGTGTGCCGTAGGCCTGGAATTGTAGAGCAGTGAAAAAGACGGTGAAGCCACGGAAGAGGACCCGACGTGGACTGGATGGGTCCTGGATTATGTCAGAATGCAGATACTGCCTTGGGTCCAACAGACTGCCTGTGAGCTTGGATTCAACAATCCATCGGTCGGTCACTATCATTTTCCCAAGCGCCAGCGATCGAAGAAGCTTGGCAGTCAACATCAAGGGCCCATCTAAAACAACGCAGACGAAATCAATCGAGGAAGGCGGAACGTCTTTAGAGATGGAAGAGCCTTGCTTTTTCATCCATTTCTCAGTGGTAGCAGATGACTGCTTGGTGTTACTCAGTAAGACGGCGGGTGGTCTGAATACAGATGCAGACGATCTTGGAGTTCTGCGCACGCTGCGTGTTGTGATGGTGATTTGAGGTGAAGGTGGAAATGATGCATTATTGTCTATCTTCGCTACTTGGTCGATTGCATTGATGTCGTGCGCAGGCGGGCTAGGTTTAGAAGCAACTGAACTTTGTTCTTCATGACCATTTGATTGACAAAGTTCAGACCTTGGATCTGAGGCCTGATATGCCATTGACTGGTTGTCTGCTATTACAGGAGCGGCCGGTACAGTCGCCAGCTTCCTGCGTTTGTGGTTTGGAGTAGGCATTTCATTGCTTCTCACTGTTTCCTTCACCATACTAGGGGAAGACAAGTCCGGCTCAGATTTTTCTCGGTTGTTGCTATTCACACGTGGTGTGTGCTGAAGCTGATTCAGAGACTTTCCACTGTACTTCTTCATCAGCTTCTTCCGATTCTTACTAGTACCAAAGAAGAGCGACTCCGCCGAGTCATTTTGTGTTGAAGCTTGCAGATCGATAGATCTCTGACTCTCATCTGTACCCTGAGTTGGAGAAATATTGGGGGTTTTGGTTTGTGAAGCCTCAAGTCCTACCTGGACGGGGGTTGCCAGCTGTGACTTTGATGGGCTAGTTACTGACCCGGAAACGCCGGATCGACCGATGAAGGGGTTATTCAGAGCCCCTCGATCATGTGCCCTGATGTACTTCAGCGTTTCACCTATCGTGTTTACGATTTCCACTGGGGGCGGATCTGGTGGCAGATTCTCCGGCTCTGTAGCGTCCAGGGGCGAAGTGGTGTTTACTGGGTCAGCAACCGTATCGTGGGCGATGTGAAATAAACCAGTATCTTGGGCAAATGGGCGAAACTGCTCAACCGGTGGAAGCTCAGGTTCAGAGTCAGTCTTGTTGATTTCATTGCGTGTTATGTAAGATTGCACCTGACTCTCTCCCGCTGAGTTCTTATGGGTGGGTGGAGCAATGGTCTGGAGCTCAAAGGCCAATTTGATGTTCTGGTCACGTAAGAAGACAGATGTGGTCGGCTGTAGACGAACATACCGAGTGTCCTTGCATATTGGCATGGACAGCACAGTTGGCAGCTCAGATTGTTCAAGATGGGCATTGCCGACGTGTAGCTCGAGTTGCATGTGGTGGTAGCACGAAACTGGGAAGAAGCCCAGGGCGTCAGTAGAAAAGTTTCCAAAACAATGTGAAGGGTCGATGACTCGTACTGAGCGTGGCGACACAAGTTGCCTCCAGAGGCGTTGTGTCGCCAGTGCTGATGCAAGCGTCGAAACGGCCAGTGTCTCGATGACGAAGGAGCTGGGTAATGACGATCCCATCGTGCATAGGCAGTATGACGGAGAAGAGCGGGAGCTGTGTATGTCCAGAGCCATTGGTTGGAAAGCACATGAAGGCCAGCTGCTGTAGTGGCAAAGCCGGTGCTGACGAAGTCGCTGTCGACGTCAGCTCCATGCCTCATCGGTTTAAAGTAGACGAAAAATAGTAAAGAAGTTGGAATCGGGAGTTTGACGACAGTATAATGCTGATACAACATTGAGGTCAGTGTTGGGCGCACCTGGAGACGCAGATTGGGGGTTCCCGACCAGCAGCATGCGCAATACTGTGCCTGCCTATTTAGGAACCAGAAGCAGTGGCAGGCACGGCTGTATCCGTCCGGGCCGAAGCCTTGCACTCGTATGGCCATTCCACTTTCTCGTCCGCGTAGTGACGGTCTCTCGGTCAACCTTTGTGAGATGCAAACCTGCTGCTATGATTCTGACGCTTGTGTTACGAGCGTTCATCTTGATCATGCTTTGGGTATGTGATTCGTCCTGTGGATTACCGCTGAGCCTGGATCATTCGATGGGACGAGGAACAATATTAGGCATGCGGATGCGGAAACCCTTGAGACGACACAGTCTACCCGATGTACGACAATCACCGCACCATTGCATATCAGGTTTTGCATCGAACAATTGTAGGAACGCAAAATTCCATCTTGGCACAACTGGTCCGACGCAGTGTACGTGAATTCCCACGTTGAATGTCACCATAAAAGCTTCCGCATCGTGATGATCCAGCGCGGTGCCTCGATCTCACACAAATGCACATATACACCTATGTATGCCTGGCCGAAGAGGAGAAGGAACCTGTGGAGATGCTATGTTGTCGATGTGAAGCTGTGCAAAAAGAGACATTGATTCGAGTCCTGGGTATGATACCTTCCTCTTACGCCAATTCTCACTGCTAAAAGCCCTCGTCTGAAGAAGGATCCGGCTCACGGGCACGCATGAACAAGGTGCTAGGTGGGAGAGATGTTAGGAAGGTATAGAGAAGACGGGCGATATGCTGTGGGTAAAGTACCTGGGTAGGAACCCTCCGTCCCTATAGCGAGAGCACTCACAAGTCCTTCCATATCTTCCTTGACCTGCCCCTGCCACTTCCACTTCCACTCCCACCCCATCTTTGAAATCGTAACCTCAATCTCATCTCAACTTCACCTCCACTCGTCACTCTTCTTCCATCTCCAATTCCGCCATCTCACACTCTGATTCAGTGTCTCACATTGACGCTCACTCACTCACTCCTACCGCCTCTTGATATTGTTCGTTGTCTCAGCGTTGCAGCTCGCCATTGCTGCCACCTCATAGTCACCAGACTCGCTATCGCTTCTACACTTCACAATCTCTCGTGCCACCTTCGTTTGGTCAGTCCAATCCATACTCACAACCGACAGTTCTCACCATTCTTTCGGTCCTGTCCCTTATTAGCAACTAACATCCATGCTATTGCTCACTGAGAATCGATTCCACCGCTGACCATGGCCATGACTACAGAAAGCCGTCGATCGCTCGTGAACATGACTTCTGTTAACGTCTTCCTCGATGGCGTGACGCAGGAGATGTTGGTCAATACCTCCTTCAATCCTTATGGCCAGTCCTTTACCCTGCTCGCCCCAGACGGCAAGACCGACTTCGAAGCCACTCTCGAGCAGATACAGCTTCTCATGCGTAACGTGGCCACCCAGGGCATAATCTACGGCACACAGTGCGGTGCCAGCATTCTCATGGCTGTCTTGCTTCTGCTCATGACCAGAAGAGACAGGCGCCGAAGTTGGGTCTTCGCTTTCAACACCTCAGCTCTTGTCTTTGACGCTACCCGTTCAATCCTCCAGTGTGCTCAGCTCAACGGTGCCTTCTATAACTTCTACAATTTCGCCGCAATGTTCTATGTCGGCCAGAATATCTCGTCCGCTCAGGGCGTCTCTGTGTCTGCTGCCCTCTTCACTTTGCTTACAATCATCTGCATTGAGGTCTCTCTCGTTTTCCAGGTGCGTATCATCTGTGTCACCATGGCGAGGACTCGACGCACTCTTGTTACAATCGGTGGTATCATGGTAGCTATGATGGCCGTCGGCTTCCGATTTGCTCTCGCTGTGATCAACGCCAGCCAAACCCTCCATCTGGGCACGTCAAGTGCTGCCAGGATTAGGTACCTCAACTGGATCGCTAGCTCTGCAAATATCACGCTGGTCACCAGTATCGCCTTCTTCAGCCTGATATTCTGTGTCAAACTTGCATGTGCGATAGTCTCGCGGCACAAGCTTGGCATGAAGCAGTTTGGCCCAATGCAGATCATTTTCGTCATGGGATGCCAGACCCTCATCATTCCACGTGAGTCTTTCATGTACCGCATACAGGTTGATCGCTTCCTCGACTGAGCTGATTGCTAATCTGTCTACAGTCATATTTGCCGTCATTACTTACTACTGTGTGCCCAATACGCAGATAAATTCTTTTGTTTCTACTGTCGTCGCCATATTCCTGCCCCTGAGCGGAATGTGGGCCAGCACTGCGTTCGGCGACAAGTCGGTTCTGGGCCGTAGGACCCACGCAGTCCCCTTTGATGCAGCCAATCCTGCCAGGATCATCGGCAGTAACAGCACCGGATACGCTACCGATAAGCTACCCCTAACTGGATTCACTTCTGACACTGTGGATACCTTGATTGGAGGCGCCAACAACTCGAGCATTAGCAGCTCGCCAAAAAGCAGGACAGACAAACGCACCGGCACCGGTACCACATTCGAAAGGCAAGCCCTTACCAGAGGAAATAAAATCGATGACAAGGATTTAGATCTGGAACATGGCGATACCTTAGGTGGCGAAGGAGCCATCCATATCGACAGGACCTACAGCGTCCAAAGTGATAGAAACATGCAGTAGATAACGCATGGCATCTGGCTCTCGTGGGAAGTTGTGGATGTGTTGAACTCGGCCGCAGTGTAGGCTCAGCTGGGAATCCGGATGAGAAAGCTGATTATTCGGTCTCTGTGGCAATGTGAGAAGGGTCATGTATTATGATAGGATGCTCGTGTACATCATCACTGCATGACGGTGATCGTTCCACGCATGGGATTTTGGGGAGTTCAGGCACTCGCAGAAGGCCGAACAGTGGTCAGATTTTCAAATAACATCTTAATTTAATGTCTGAGATAGATCTCGAGGATATGCCAACGTTTAACAACTTGTAACAATACGTTGAGAAGACTTTTATTGTGCCGGTGTATAAAGCGTATAAGCAGGAGAATGCAAGCATTGAGGACGTCAGATTTGGCACTAGAGGTAACTCAAATGGGATGGACGGAGTGGACGCTATCCCTTATTTGTCAATCATTATATCATTTCCGTCCTCTTGGGGCCGTGTGGTATGGTACAATCTGGTCGCCTGTAGATAATACATTGAGACCTCTCTAACCAACCCTCTAATGCAACTACAAAGTCTAGGACGTTGGTTTGAAATACATACAGAGAGCACAACATATATCCTATCCAGGAGATCATCGTACGTCACAGCCATGACCTCGTAATACAGAATATTAAAGGTGGTGCTTGTGATACACGGCTTTGCACAGGGGGCAAGACTGCACGCAACCTCGACTTCGCCGTGGTGAGAAGCGTCGTGAATCTGTATTACCCTTGCGTTGTAATCTCGAATCCTATCAAACTCTGGTATACCTCCTTTTGCCCCTGCGACCTCAATGTTACCGGCCAATTCTCCGACTCCCTCCGTGATATGTGCTAACCTGATCGTAGCTTTATCGCACGAGTAATTTATAACGCAGAAACCGAGCGCGAACTTCAAACAAAAATTGAGCTATTTCGAGTTTGAGATTGACTTGGAGGCACACCGGCCACGGCCATCGTCTTGTCCTACCCAGAGAGCGAATCTTCTGCTAGGATACGCTGCATCTTTCGGGCGGTGTCCTGCCGGTTTCCGCCGGCATGGTCGGCGTCCCTCGATCTCAGGGTTGTCGGGAATGCCGACGCAGGAAGAAGGGCTGTAACCTTGCCCGGCCCACGTGTGCGCAGTGTGACCGTCTCGGCATTCCATGTGCATGGGACGAAACTAGATGGACTTTCGTCAGCCAGACATTACAGCTTTCCAACACCAGACCTACCCGCCCAATCAGGCTCTCTGCCGAAAGGGTGTCTGGTAGCGATCAGCAGAGCGGTAGTCAGGGCCTACCTGAACTGCCCTTAGATCTCCCAGCAACTCCCACACGAAGGTTACTGGAAAGGTCGGCTGTCGAGTCGTTGACTGCTGGGTATTTTTGGAGCCAATTCCTTCCAGACAATTCTGGATTGCTTCCGATAAGGGGGATGAAGTCAGTTAATTGGGCAGACACAATACAACGGCTTGCCGGTTGTGATGACAGCGTTGGGCTGGCCCTACAGGCCCTAGCATTCACCGCACTGGGTCGCACCACGAAAGACGAAACAATGTTGCAGCAGGGTTCAAGATTGTATGGCAAAACCCTTGCTGAAACGAACCGCGCTCTCGAACGACCTAACAGGGCGCAGAGCGATGCAATGCTAGCCACAATTAAGCTGCTCAGCTTTTGCGAGATCTGGCGTTCTGATAATGCAGGCAAGACTTCGTCGCAGGGTCAAGATTACCAGAAGCACATCGTTGGCGCATGTAGGCTGGTTCAGATGAGAGGGCCCGAGAAGCACGTCATGCCAGACGGACATGAACTGTTTGTCGATGCAAGCGCGAACCTCAACATCACAGGCATCGTATCGCGGAGACCGAACTGCTTTTCCGCTGCCGTCTGGCGGGATATCCCCTGGCGGACGACCAACAAAAACCTCAGAGACCTCCTTCACGATTGTACTGTTTCAGTCCCATATATACTCTACAGTTTCGACCAAATCGAAAGAACAGAGACGCCCAGTGCCATCGCCAAGACTGCCAGCGTTCTTCGTCGATCAGTCATGCTGGGCGAACAGTTTCAAGAATGGGAAAAGAAAGCCCTTGATGAATGTCATGCAGCCTTGGTAGCTTCTGCAGCGCTACAGCCTGGGACCAGCAGCAGCCAAATGGATCCCACTGCAGAGATGCCTTCTTTGTTGGAAGCGTGTACTCAAGCAGACTATGGTCTGGGATACACCATCCTGCTTTATTGGGCCTACTGTGTGCTGTTGTACAGTGCTACCAGGCTCGAGTGGCGTCGATTGGAGTCGCATCTCGGAACGGAGGCGCTTCCCTCTTGGTTCGATCCAGAACCGTGCGCCGCCAACATAACACGTTGCTTGCACCACTTCTTCAAGACCGAGGCTGGTCTATGGGGGCCGCAAGTTGCAACATTCCCGCTTGGTGTGGCTTTCAAGTACTATGCGAGGGCAGGTACATCTGGAGATGTGGCGCTGGCGTGTTTGAGATCTGTCTTGAGGGATCACACCACTGGTTCTATGGCTGGAGAGTTCCTGAAGTCTATCATAGGAACCGAGACACGTTCAGCGCGTGACAATATGGATGGGTGAAAACGGCGAGAAAAGCACGGCTCCTCCAGGGAACATTTCAGGCACCAGCAATTCGAGAACAGTGGATCATATGACACAGTAGATTCCGAATTTTGAAGACTTCGCTAGAACAGACGAGCGACGCAAAAAGTTCGATCAACACTTAGCAGACGGGTATGGCATGAAATGGAGGATATTGTTCATTGTCTCGTGTGGGTTAGCAGGACCAAGCGCGTGGTAACGCTGCGTACCCTTTGCATTATCTATCTTGTGCACCCGTAGGAACATCCTTAACCAGTAAGGTAGACCATCGCGAGGTAGCAGTCGACTTAGAGATACACTGGCAATGTCGCTTGCCCAAAATATGTTACAGAAGAAAAGAAAGCTCAATCAGGCACTGTCTGGTGCTGTAACTCCGACCAGAAACCGAGCATGCCAATGCCCTAAGGGGGAGACTGTACCCAATGCGGCTGGACGTTGTGACCCGTCGGCCATTCGATCGTCAAACGTTGAGATCCAGATAAACCAAATATAACCCGAACGCCTAGCTGTCCAGGGCTTTGAACTTGGACATTGAAAGTAGGAAAGATCCTGCGCAGGGCTACATAGCCCAGCATCACGCCACAATACGCCGGTCCACTGGCCGTAAGCCAACGGATATCTTGGCAGGAATCGAGGTAATAAAGTAAATGCTTCATAGACTTGGTTTTGTCTCGGTAAGGCGTACGCCTCTTAAGGTGATGAGTGAATTTAGTCGCTGTTTATGAGCGGGCGGATTCTCTGTCGGTACTGGAAGTCCGACTGAGGGTCAGTACACTGCCGCCCTCACCCGAGGATTGCAGAGGTGGTAGCGCGTCTCGCTTTCTGCGCTCGCTTGGGTTGCGACTGAAGATTCGCCTCGGCCAGGGCCTCTCAGTGCGCAAGGCTGGCTCGATACGAGGTGACGCTGCGTTCGCATCGTACATACCGTATGCATACTCATCAATCTGCAGGGGGGATGGAGCTTGCTTCTTGATCTTGACAAAGAGTTTGGCGTCACGATACTGCTCGCCATTGGGGTTGAACAGTGGAAGGTGGCGATAGCCTTGTTCCAGACTACTCAGTTTGGCAGTGAATGTGGCGAGAAGGGTATTGTTTGATGTGGAGTTGCCTGTGGGTGAGTTCCACACTGTCCACCGGACGAAGATGAGGGTTGGGAATTTGGTCTCAACCTCCATACTGATGGTCTGGTTCCACACAGGGTCGAATCCATTGCCCTCCACGACTCTGGTGCGCTTTCGCAGCGGCGAACCTATTCCAGAGGTTCCGTCACGTGCAGAAGCATCGGTTCCACCTTCGCCTCGTGCAATGCCTCTGGCTTTGTCTTCGGCAGAGTACATCTCGAACTCGATGTATGGGTTCATGCTCCCATCAGAGTTTGAGTTTCGAGGTCGAGGCAGTCTCTGCGCGGAGACGATGTCAACTGTAAACTTCACTATCTTCTTGTTGCGACGTTCACGCTTCTCGGGAGGTTCAGCAACAGTCTCTGAAATGGGAAGATGCTTTGCGTGCCGAAGTTCGCTCGGCTTCAGCACATAACCGAGGCGGTCTGAGCCAGCGGCGAACATGGCCTCGTTTACCTGCATGTGTACATCGTGAGTTTGCCAGTTCAGAGCCACCATTTGCACACCTCTGCGCCAAGACTGTAAGGGGTTGAAGTTCGAAGAGTCAATCCGTCTCTGGGCCGGATAAACACGCATGAGATAACGCATGTTGTGCTTCTCAAGAAGGCTTTTGGTGTCGGTATTTTTATTGCACAGCTTGTCAAAAGTGCTCTCAGCAAAAGAGTAGATGTGATTGTAGGTCTTGGCTTCGGGCGAGTTGAAGTCCGAGTACTTGATGCCCTGAGCATACACCCCAAGTTTTCCAAGTGAAGGGATGATTTTGCTAGTCTTGCTCTTCTTGGTATCAGTGGTGAAGGTTGCATTGTCACTGTCACTGGTGGAGCTGCTGGGTGCCATACTAGGGCCTGAGGTTGTCGAACCGTTGGGTGTCGAGTAAGCAGTTGTCTTGTCCATTGGGCTGCTGGCAATAGAAGGGCTCGCAAAGAGTGGGGTGGATGTGATGCTGTTGATTGCCGCAGTATCCCTCCCGAGTGAATTGGCGCGGGTGAAGGATGCAGGGGTGATGGTAGCGCCAATACTCCTGGCTCTATGTCGCTGGCTGGTACCGTCTGTAGAATGCTGAGCTTGTTCGACGTCGGACGAGGCTTTGACCTTGATCAAGATTCTATGGCGAAGCTCTTCAGGTGAGGGTAGGCTGACGGAATTGGTCATGATGGGCTCGGTTATCATGATACCGTCGAAATACTTGCGCATCAAGTCTACCATAGTTTGTTGCTGTTCCGGACAACAATGAACTTCGAGTGAGATAATGAGGGGATAGGGTGAGGTGTGGAAAGCATACTTGCTAATGACCGAGATGCAGTCTTCGAATGACACTTTTGTAGTCATGGTCCTGCCATGAGTGACCATTGGTCGGCCATTGTCGCCGTCCCAACAATCTATCTCCACGCAGCGGCAACTCTTCAAGAGCGCCGTGATATACCCGTGGACGCTCGATACGCCTCGAACTTGATAACCTAAGAGATAGGTATTGTGTGAGCTGGAAATGAAGTACTCGTTCAGCGGGCGATCAAGTGTCGCCTCGCCCTTGGCCGGTTTGAGAGGCGCGTTGTAGGATGAGGTCAGGAAATTTTGGAAACCCTGCAGGTTAAGGGTCCTTTGTACTGAGATCGGCTCCGCATCTGGTTGTCTTGGCGGGTTATTGGGTTTGGAGAAACGATGAAAGACAGATTCCCAATACGGTACATCCTTGCCCACGTCAATGGCTTGGTCGTTACGCAGGAAGGCGAAGAAGCTCTCTCTTGGCATGTCAAGGTCGGTTCCCATGCTGACGTTTCTGTAGAGGTGGATGATATCCTTACGCTGCTTAAAGGAGTTGACGAAATGCTGGTAGCCTTCCCACGTTAGGCTGCCAGCATTACCCGAGTCAGAGCGTTTGAAGTGTGTTTTGACGGTGCTCTCGCTACAATTGATCTCGAGATTGCGACAGAGCCACTTGGCGTCGGTCAAGGTGAAAAGCTTGGGAGCACCGGGTGGCTTCCTCGACATTGCTTTGTCCCAAGCGAGAATCATGCTTCGTTCACTCTTCTCTGGATTGGAGGCGAGAGCGTTCATGATCTCGATGCGTTCTCTTGCGACGTGACCAAGCGCCTTTCCCCAGAGCTCGGCAATGAACTTGTCCATGGTTAGCAGGTGCATGGTCTTGATGGTACGACCCTTGGAACGTTGTAGGGCGTCGAAGACGATGGTGATCCACCTATCCTCCATGGCGTCTGGAATCTCGACATCGTCACGGGCGTTCCTCGATTCCACGCCCATCCTGATCTCGCGAACGTCATCTATGAAGAAAGACTTGTTGGGGTTAGTCGGATGCCAACAGACCCGGGCCGAGTTGGTGTCAAGGAAGATGCGGATGTCCTTGCGCTTCTTCTTAGTGACCTTGACGACGTTGGTTCCATGCTCAAGGATGGCGGATATGGCAGGTACCATGGCCAGGTCGAGTCCAGTGGATGCTGCCGAGGTGCTAGGCTTGGCCATGGTGATACCAAGGGCGTTGAAGTCGCGTGGATCATTAGGTGGGACGTCATCGTTGGCATCCTCTATCTGGCTGTCGAGTTCGAGATCAGAGACATCATGGGCATCCGAGGTGACGCTTCCACTGCGCGCACGCATCAAGACCGGTCCAGCGCTTTGGTCCCTGATACGATTGGCTGCAGCGGCAGTGGTGGATTTCCGCCGTCTAAGCATCTTACTGGAGGCATTCTGCGACAGCCGGCGCATGAGACCAGGGCTCTTTCCAAGTTCGGCAAAGGCTCCAGAGGAAGTCCGCACGGGGGAGGGAGAACGATCGGAAGTACGCTCTGACACAGCATTCCTGGAGACAACTGTAGGGGAAGGGAACATCTTTGGGGAAAGACCATTTTCCTGCAGGCGTTCTTGGACAATCTCGGCAGGGGTTTTGTAGGACTGTGTTCGCTCAAGCGGACTTGTGCGCGAGGAAGAGGCGGCACTGACGGCGGCAGAAGCTGGGGTGACGGTCATTGCCACGACAGAATTGACGAGAGGTAGAGAAGATGGAGCTGGACTGACGGAAGTACGAGGCGGAAAGGCGGGTTGTTTGGGCGGCGCAGAAAACCCATCCTGGGCAGCATCACAAGGTGAGGAGGAAGAGGGCAGATTCATAGCTGGGCGAAGGTGAAGCAGAGCAAGGGACGATCAGGCTAAGGTCGGCTGCGGCCAGTCATGGCGACACGCAAGATGAAGATCAACAGACCGTACCCGACGGTCAGACAGGAAGCGAAGCGGAGCAGGTTGTGAGGTCGGCGAGGGAAGATTGTAAAAGCCTACAGCACATCCCAGATGGCCGAAGGTTGTGGAATGATACGTAGAAGAGCGGACGTGCAAACAAGCAAGCGGCGACGGCAAGCTATCCGAGGGGGATATAAAGTGAGCTGGTCGGTCGGTAGGTAGGTAGGTAGGTAGGTAGGTAGGTGAGTAGGTGGGTAGATAGGTATGCGAGTGTGCAGGCGTGCAGGTATGGCTGTGGGGGAGATGAGAGCGCGTGCACAAGCGACCAGGCGTAGAGGATCGTGTTGCGTCGGGATTGGAGGGTTTCGTGCGATGGCGGCAGTCGTTAAGGACAGAAGAGGGACCAGCCCGAGGGATGCGGTTGGAATGGAGGAGGCGGTTGCTGGCACGAGGCCGTCAGGCGACGTCGTGAGGTGGCCGGGCGGTGGAAGTGGGGAGGTGTAGTAGGGATGGACAACGGCTTGGGAGTGTTCTCGGCAACAGACGCTGCTGGGCAGGGCAAGGAGAACTACTGCAACCAGGCAGTAGACGGAGATGCGTGCTGCAGGTTCCAAGTGCGAGCGAGCAGCAGAAGCAGCGACAGCGCAGCGACAGTGGGCGGATATGCAGGGCTAGACGGAAGCAGAAGTAGGATTATGTCTTGCGTCTGCGACTGGGCGAAGCTGCAAGGCTGAGGGTGCAGTTGCAGTGACAGCGACAGCGACAGCAGAGCGGGCGTGGGTGGTTTGGGTGGTGGGTGGACGAGTAAGAGAGTAGCGCAGAGAGAGTAGTAGAGAGAGAGAGAGAGCCGAGAGAGAGAGAGTGTGTGTGGGGGTTCAAAGTCAAATGGTGAGGCCGGACGACGAATTGCGAAGTGAGGCTGCAAGTTCCGACAGCGCAGTCTTAGTTCGGGTGTGCGAGGAGGAGTGCGAGGAGGAATGCGAGGGTGAGAGACACAGGATGATGATGATGATGATGTGGTGATGATGGCGGTGGTGGTAGTGGTGGTAGTGGTAGTGGTGGTGGTGGTGATGATGATGATGGCGATGATGACAAGCTGCAGTCGGGCAGTGGTTGTTTATAGCCAGTCGGTCTGTCGAGGTATCGGGCGCTGGTTGTGGGTGTGAGAAATGCTGGCCGGCGCAAGGTTTGATTGGCGCTGGCTGATGCTGGCAGCAGGGCGGGGAGGTCAAGAACGGTCGCGACTCATCAGAGCGTGTGCGCTGGCGCAGTTGGTGTTTTGCCGATGGGTGTCGTTCTCCTCGTTGTGATTGTAGTTGTAGTTGTAGCTGTAGTCGTAGCTGTAGCTGAAGTTGTAGTAAGTTGTAGTTGTAGTTGTAGTTGTCGCTGCCACCACAGGTCGAGTTATTGTTGTTGTTGTTGTTGTTGTTGTTGTTGTTGTTGTTGTTGTTGTTGTTGTTGGTGTTGATGTTGTTGTTGTTGTTGCTGCTGCTGCTGCTGCTGCGACGGTGGGGATGGGGATTGGCAGAGGAGAGGATGTTTCGAGAGTGTGATTCCGGGCGTGATGAGTTGTGACTGTGGTCAAAGGAGTGTATAGGGTGAGTCGGGAAGGCGGCCTGGGCCGGAAGAGAGGCGATAGGTTAGGACAGGGGAAGGCGTAGGAGGATGCGCGCCGGGAGAGGGACAGACAAGATCTCGGATGTTGAGGAGGAAAGGAATGAAGGAAGGAAGCGGAGTGTGAGTTAGGTAGATAGTTCAGGTAGGCAGTTCAGGTAGGTAGGTAGGTATTGCCTACGGTGGTAAGGTCGCCAGAGAGGTACTGTACCTTTGGTAGGGCAGGGCACTTGGGTCTGGCATTTGGGGTAGGGTTGCAGCAGCTTCCGTTTGTTACATAGGCTGCCCCAGAACAGAAACAGACCTGACAGAAAGGAGGGAGTACACGGGTGTGGGATGTAGGAGCCCAGTACTGTACCTACAGGTAGAGAGGTGTGTACCTTACCGACGGGCCGCATAGAATTTACTGTACTTCCCTACTGTAGCTACCTAGATATCAGGAGGCACTGGAAGTACCCGATCCTACTACATATATGCATACCGTCCTCACCTATTGCCTACCGATTCCCAGCCACTCAAGCAGTGGGTCTTGTAGCTGCGCAGGTAAGTACAGCACAGTGGCCGAAGCGGTGTCTGCATCGAAGCCCAAATAGAATAGGTAATAGACTAGACAGACACTTCAACTGGTCGTCGCAGCCCGGCTAATGCTGGCCAATGTTTTCGCTTATGGAGCCAATCAAAGCCCGATCAAGCTGCGAACGAGGCTGAACGAGTTTGACGAGACAGCGGGCGGGCGGGCGGGCGGGCGGGTAGTGAGAATGACGAAAGGAGGACGTCGGGAGGAGGGGGAGGTCGCAATTCCTGGGTGCAGGTGAGTACAGTAACCTACGGGTATCCATTTCTGGTGGATGGATTCGGCAGAGGCGGGAGGGAATGAGGTGACAGGCCGCGGGACGGGCCGGCAACGCTCTGGTCCAGGGCTGACTCGGTTACCTAGGTAGGGCTGAGGCAGGCAATGACGTACTGTACTTGGACACCTCCAGCTCCCGACGTCCCGAGTCCGTGGCAGTCCAGTAGCTCCTGAGCACGCCGCCGGTCGTGGTCCCGGACGGCCACTTACCACGTATACATTTGTGCGCGGGAGCATTCGACTGTGTTCCGCATCCACTTGCCACTTCTCGCGCTGCATGTTGCACATCGAATGTCGCACATAGCACGTCGCGCGTAGTGCCTCGTACATCGTGCGTCACGAGTAGGTGAGCTGGGAGACTGGTAAATATATGCCTACTTCGGAAGGTATCTGAGTGTAGGTAGGTAGGTAGGGTGGGTAGGCAGGTACTGGCTGTACGCTACTTTACTACTAGTACCTCCCTACTTGTTAGATGTCGAGAATCGTCGAAATCAGCCAGTGAGGATTCATCATGGGGTGGACACAAGGCTTGGCAGCTATGTCTGCTACTTTGCTGGTGATACGACGACGAGGGCAAACATGAGCAGACCCGGTCTGGTCTGGTCTGGTCTGGTCTCGTAACTTGTCGCAACACTGCTATAGCGGCCGTGCCGGATCCCTCTTTGCCACCTTTCTTACCTGTCTATTGTAACGCTACACGGATATCCATACGGTATCCATGTTCATATTCACACCTACCCAGCGCCACAGCCTCCTATGGAAGTTGGAAGGCAGACGCAAACGGCACGCCTCACTATAGCCAAACTTCAACCGGAACTTCCTATGGTGGTAGGGTGGGCAACTGCTTGGCAACAATCAACCACCCCCCTTGGCTCTCATTGCCGCTCGAACCGTGTGCTCGCACATACAGTACCTTAACTACTTGCTCTCCCGCCCATACACCCATCCACAGTCATTTGCGCAGTGGGGAAAGTAGGAGGCGCCGGGGTTGGCAGTCGAAAGCGCCGCCCAGAACAACCACACAGCCACCTACGATTGGGCAGGCAGTTCAGACATAAAACATATCCACCTGCCTGCACGCACGCACGCACGCACGCACGCACGGCACAGGCGTATGGGTGGTACTGTTTCTGATCCAGGAATGCCGCACGGGTTGGTGTAGAATAGCTGGCTAGCATGCCTTGGGTGACGTGAAAAAGGCTAGGACGTGTAGACAGCAGCAGACGATTGGCGATTGTGCAGGTCGTTTGCTCCCCAGCACCAGCTACCTATATCCATCATCATCATCACCTACCACCGTACCTACCTACCTGTCCCTACTACCGTTAGGTAGCTAATACCGTAGCTAATACCGTAGCTAATACCGTCGACATTGGACCCGCACCTTGGAAGCTTGGAAGCTGCTCAAGTGCAGGTGGAGGGCTTGAGCCCAGGTGTCGTGACGTCAAGCGCGTCGCAGCCTCGGAAGAGTCCACGGGTGGGTCAGCGCTGCAGATAAGGAATTCACTTTGAAATTCATCTCCTTACCTACTACCTCGTACTACCCTACCCCCCCCCATCCCCATTCAACATCCACCTACACTACCTCCTCGCCATTCCTTCACATGAGCCGAGTCACGCCGTTTCAGCCTACCTCCGTGTCAGACTCACGCCAGACGGACGCATCTCCACACCGAAGGGGCTATCGATTGCATTCGCCATCCTGCTTCTTATCTACCACCGTACATCCCCAAACATCCCACCACCATCGCTGCTTCGTAATCGCATGTTTCAACCACTCCTCCTACCACCTACAGACAGCCTGCAGTTTGACTGGCCACCCGTAGCTGTCTTCCGTCACCTGTCACCTGTCAAGTGAAAGACCCCATCGTTTCAGCTCTCTGTCACAGGTACACTGGGTTTGACGAGGGACGGCTTGATGGCCAGTCATGGCTGAAACGATCTCTCTGGCTTGTCAGAACAAGTCACATCGACCCATTACCCTACGTAAGCGGTAGGTATAGGTGGACGTCCACATTGATGGAGGATGCATCAGTACCGATCCGTATCGCGGCGCCGTCTTCATTGTGTATGAATATCACTCTAGATGGTAGGTAGGTACCTACTACCTACATACTTTACTTATCATTCTCCGTCTATCCATCCGCTCGCTCTATATGGTATTTTGCCTGTGGCCTCGCCTAACCCGTACGTAAAGCCGTTTCGCAGGCCGATGCGGATGCGGACCAAATGCATGTCGTGGTCTTCGCAAACCCATCATTAATTCCCTGGACGGGACTTGCGTGTCGATGTCTTGCTAGCATGTGTGGCCCTTCTCGAGCATTTCCAAGGATCATGTTAGGCATTCACCTTTGACGATGCATGCTAGTCGGGTTGTTGATTGTTACCTGACAACAATCGGACGAGCAAGGATGCGCAATGTTCCCTTTTGAATATGACCCATGAACAAGAGCTCTAACTTGGTAACGGAGACGTACCCAGCATTAATCTGTTTTCCTTGTCTTTTTGATTGGAATTTCCGTCGGCCATGTAAGTGACACTTTGTTGAGGGATGGAAGGGAATCACGCTCATTTGCCATCTGGCATTCTCGCAGGGGCTAGATCCTTATTCTGAGACTGAAGTGATAAAGGCATCTGACATCACTTGTCAATTGGCGTGAAAAGTTGTGCTGTAGGGTCCAGTTTGAGGCTAGGCGAACGTGGGAGTTGTGTATAGTCACATGGCTCAATACATCAGTAAGTTTAGGTCAGTGTGCTCGTTGTTTCTTTAAAAAAAAAAGCTTCATCGTCCTTTGTCTAGATGTTGCTATTCGGTTAAGAATTGCCTCGACATGGCAAGACATAGTAGCACTCTAGACCACTGTTTGGACTCAGTACCCGCTGAAGCGGCATTTGTGGTGGAGGGAATACTTAAGAGGTTATTCACTCATGGTGGAACGCCACTAAAGTCTACAAGTAACGACGATCTGCAAAATAACGAAAAGTCCTTTGATCTCAGACGAGAGGCCAGAATTGTCACGTGTTCAACATGATATTTCATCGTGCTCCCAACTTCTCCAGCGATCTTGTCCCTTGCTCCTGCCACTCTTGTTTTGAAATCCACATTTGGTCCTTGTCAGCCATTATGTTGGCCAGTACCGCACCGCCTAAGAACACCATGTGCCTTCGTCGTGGAGGATCCTCGATTCTCACCTTGAATTTGTTTAG
Organism: Scorias spongiosa; assembly: GCA_018467035.1. Taxonomy (NCBI): domain Eukaryota; kingdom Fungi; phylum Ascomycota; class Dothideomycetes; order Capnodiales; family Readerielliopsidaceae; genus Scorias; species Scorias spongiosa. Next base: position 3,698 of record JACSZZ010000009.1, on the reverse strand, counting down.
TCGTTCTGGGTTACCACCCAACACTTTAGTTAGCCACAGTTGCTTTATCTCTTTCTCTAGACGGCTAGGGAGCCCTGGGTACATCGAGGATCCTCCGGATAGCACAATTGCGCGATAGAGCGAGGATCGTATGTCGACGTCCGCTGCTTGTATTGTGTTGAACAGGAATTCCGCGATACCTGGTTGCTCCACGTCGACAAGATGGGGTTGAAAGAGACACTCTGGCGCTTCAAAACGCTCGCTGCCGACACGGATAACTCGACCATCTGGTAAGGTGTAAGACTCAACAAGGACGGTGGTATCCTCGCTTAGCTTCTGATCCAGTGCAAGGTCGTATGATACGTAGCAAAGCTTCTCTTTGATCGCACGTACTGTTTCGAAATCCGCTGTTCGGTTAAGCGCGTATCCTCGGCGTAGAAGGAGAGAGATGAGATTCCGGGTCACGTCACGACCAGCCACGTCCAAACGGCGGGTGAGGTGGTTCAGAACAGTGCTTTCGTAAACAGGCACAATATGGGTCACACCATCACCGCTGTCCACAACGACACCTGAGCTCAACCCTTGCGCGTAGAGGGCTAAGACAGCCTGAATGGCAACATATACCCCCCCAAAGTTGTACCGCTCAAACATGACTTCTGCCATCTGCTCGCGATTTCTCAATGGATTCATCGGCGGTTCTGTAAGGAGGATCTTGCGACCCGTGGGGTCAATACCCATCTTCTCAAAGAATGTGTAGTCCCATAAGTGTAGCATGTCATCCCAGCGCTTGACTATACCGTTTTCCATCTACCAGTAATGATTGCCCGTCAGCTCGGTGTCTCATCACGGTCATGTACGCGCAATGCTGATCATGGCAGGTTTTCGTACCGGGTATGTGATCTGTAGCATACTTCGTGCTGCTGCCGCCTCGTCGCCACACATGACATCCTTCAGGACGATGCCTTCTGAAGCCTGTTCCTCGGTTCGCAAGATCGGGCGGCCAACGATCGAAGGGTATTGGTGGTCCGGGAAGTTCTGCGCAGGATAGTCAGGCCAGTCGTACGTTGATGATACTGGTATATCAGGAACCTACCTGACCGGCATACCCAGCTTTGAGGAAACCGGTTCCGCCATCGAGGACTGTGAAGTACTAGGTCAGTATCGAGGGAATAGGTGCTCAGACGACGAATAGGTTTACCTATTGGTGCCTCCGCTGTTGTCGACATTGCAGATGGATGATAGGTGGGTGTCCCACAGACAAACGAAGGGCGACTACTGGTCAGTGCTGAAGCTGGCTAGGGCGAAGAGTCGAGCAAATATGAAGACGAGGAAGTTGTTGCGATTGTGGACTGTGAGTGTCTTGCAACACTCACAACGACTACGATTAGGTGGTAGGCTGGTAGACAAGCAGCATGATGATGGCCTACGGTCTACGTAGCGCCGTAGCAGCTGCGGCATAAGTGGGGTTTCGCCAAGCAGGTGCACGGATCCACAGAGCTCGTCTCCGTGCTGTCTGGGCCTGGAATGCCGCATGCTTTTCATAACGGTATCCTCCATGCAGTCGCAAACTGCATCCCTTATTTTATCCTTACGCGTACGTTGCAAAAACTCCACAATATATTCTCAATATCGCATAACATCACTGCAGCGAACATCTCCCTGACACCGACGGCCCGTTGTCTGACCCAGTCAGTCGAACCGAACCACTGCAACCCGAGCCTGCAACCTGAGTCTTTTGGGACTTCACAACAACGCCCCTATATACCCAGCAACCTGATCTCAATGCGACAAGGCTAGGGTACGGCGTGCTGTAGCATTGGGCGGTAGCAGAGTGGACTTTCCAGCCCAAGATCGCATCGTCCAAGACTCTATGTAGCTAGTATCCGTAATGCTCTTCAACTCACGACGGCTGGTCCTATCACGGCTTGCAACACTTCTGCGCTTGTTCCTTCTCATCTTCCTCACCTGGTCATTCTTTGAAGTCCGTGGCATCCACAAGCGCCTGTTGAACTCGCACAACGAGCAAGCTTCCCATCCATTGTCAAACAACACGGAAAAGATTTTCATAGCATCGTTGCCATGGAACAACGAGATCATTCTGCGAACTCATTGGATCAAACAGCTCCGAGAGCTAATTGAAGTGCTCGGCATCGACAATGTGTATGTCTCAATCTATGAAAATGGCTCGTATGATGACACCAAGGGTGCATTGCGTGACCTTTATCATGATCTGACCCTCATGAACGTCCGTATGAAACTTGTGCTAGAAGATTTGAGCCATGCAGACATCATTTCCGATCCTCCGGATTCGAAATCTGATCACCAGGGCTGGATTAGAGCTCCAGGAACAGGCGATTACCGCCGCCGTAGAATTGACTATCTGGCACAATTGCGAAACACCGCTATCGACCCTCTCTGGGAGCTCGAGAGGGAAGGCGAGTATTTCGACAAGATCATTTTTCTGAACGATATCGTCTACTCGCCTTCCGACATCTTGCGGCTACTGAATACGAGAAATGGCAACTTTGCCGCCGCTTGCGCCCTGGACTTCCAAAGCCCCCCTTCATTTTACGATACATTTGCTCTCCGCGACAGCAGTGGCCACCCGGCTATAATGCAGACTTGGCCGTTCTTCCGATCACAAGAATCGCGTGATGCACTACTCAAAAACAAAGCAATCCCTGTGCGAAGTTGCTGGAATGGTGTAGTGGCTTTTGATGCGATTCCCTTCTATAGCTCTCACGCGCCAAGGTCGCATCAGAAGCTTCAATTTCGAGGTGTTCCCGACAGCCTTGCCCAAGAGCATGTGGAGGGCAGCGAGTGCTGTCTGATTCATGCTGACAACTATCTATCAGAGGTCAGGACAATGAGAGGGGTATGGGTCAATCCAAATGTTCGCGTTGGCTACTGTGCTTCTAGCATGAACACAATAAGAGAGCCTCGAACCTGGGAAGAATTCGCATCTCTATGCCAATCTGCATATGATAAGGTGGCTTTCGATCCTGATAGCTTCTGGCTAAGTTTTGGCCAGTTAACAAGGGGTATTTGGAGTAACAGATTGCGCCGCTGGATCACTTTCGGTACCGACTTCATCAGCAGCAAAGTCAGAATCCGTTTAAAGCACTGGGAGATTAGGGCTGATAGTCATAAACGATACGAGCCAGGCGACTTTTGCTTAATCGATGAAATGCAAGTCCTTGCTGTAGACGGCTGGCGACATCTATAGTATATATAGATGTATGTTTTTATAGTATTATAAACTTTACGCTAACACTCTCGAGATGTGTAAAGTATAATCTCTAGTCTTACTATTGTCGTAGGATAGATGGAGGCCCCTAGAGCTATTAGTAAGGGCGGACCTAGTATAGGTACTATAATAGGCCTAGTATCCTAGTATTCTACCTAATTAAGGTTAAGACAGTAGTAGGTCATTAATAAGGTAGAAGTATAGAACTAAGTTAGAATAATATTAAGTAGTTAACAAAATATTACTATTTACTTTATAATATAAGTTAAGTACGAGGCTCCTATCTACTAAAGAAATAAGATCCTATCTATATAGTTATCTTGTTCTTAATAAGTATATATAGTCGAGTAATAGTATAACTACTCTTATAAGTGCTTAATTAAGTACTTATATAAGTACTCGTATATCTACTTATAACGCCTAAGGTATATATTAAGGGCGGGCCTAGTATAGGTACTATAATAGGCCTAGT